>OV050032.1:19177980-20377980 GCA_920105625.2 Clusia tigrina
GGAATATAGGTCAACGGTTAACTTGGGTCAATGGTGGCCATGACAACAATGATGATGTAAGTCTTAAGAAATGCACATGTCACACAGCGAAAGCATTTATTTGAAGAGCCTTTTGAGTTTTGTATGTTAAAAGTGAGGCAGTAATACATATGTATATAAATGTTGTTTTCATACCTTCCTATATACAATAGATATCGGAAAGCCATTCCCCCGTACATACTACATATTAAAATGACTATGGCATCAGCCCAGTTTGACCGATTGACCGCTTTATATCCACATCTTCCGTTGGCTCTTAAAACTAACTCCATAAATTAACAACTGATAGGCTGTGTGCTTGTTGGGCGTCGCTGCTTCAAATCCAGAGCTTTCTTTGGCATCGTTCTACAGCTTGGCTGATTTCATCTTTATCAATCTACCGATCGCGCAGCCGCTGTTGACAATTTGTATGCTTCCTTCAGCCGCTGATTTGCTTCCAGCTCCGTCCGTAACCGCGCACAAAATCAATCACTCAAACATGATAAGGCAAACAGTTGACAAGTTTAAACAGAATTACGTATGTATGTACTACATCCAAGTATAAATGCAGAAACAATGTATAAACGCCTTACAATCACTTGTGCTAACTCATGAGCATAAATTTTGTCACCAGGCACTAAGGCATAAAACGCTGATAATAAGGCACCCAGTCACCAACATGCAGTGAGCTGTTGTCATTAAAAGTAACCTAATCAACTGTTAAATACTTATATGTACTTTTTTATTGAGAGTCTTTGCTGCTGACCATAAAATGTGTATCATAAAAAAGAAACCCCAAATCTATGGCAATTGTCGCCAGCTTATCTACGCAACACAAGAGGCAGAAATAAAATCACAAAACACAACCAAAGCCAAATAAAGAAGGCAGAAAAAAACTAACGAAAGCCAAAACAATAATAATAAAAAAATAAATTAAAAAGGAAAAACACAACTCACTTTGCCCTATATTTTGAAAAATCAAAACAAATTCCCCATTTTGCCGTAACAAAATGCGCTCGCATGCGCCCGCTGTAGGCCCCGCGCGCCACGTCCAACACCACATATCGCGCCCCTTGCTGTCAACGTCTGCTTACATTTCTGGCTACGGCGGTACAACTTGTTTATTTTGTCTGGCCACTAAAAATAGATAGACACATTGTCGCGTCATGTAAATTGCATGAATATGTGTTTGCCAGCCACACATACTCGCGCACACACACATTGCACTTGCCTGCAAATGAATGCGGCTGTGTGCACACGAGTACGTGTAGTGTGTTGTCATGTGTGCATGTGTGCATGTGTGCATGTGTGCATGTGTGCATGTGTGCATGTGTGCATGTGTGCATGTTGTTGCGTGCCTGCATCAGTAACCGTCTTATATGTAGCAACGAATTTGCTAAAGCCATTAAAATAATTTAATTTGACTATAAAATTAATTTAAAATAGCTTCGCAACATTGTTGCCTGCCATATACGTACTTGTTATGGCATTTCGTCGCGCCACAAGTCTCACACGGCAGCGTTCCAATCCTTGCCAATGTCGCCAACACCACCTCGACCGGCAACGTAGCCTCTGGTATTGTTAATGAATTATTTATTTAAAAGTAGAGAGCGAGCGCACAATAGCAACAGAAATAGCAACAGCAACTACCTCAACGCAAACAACAACAACAACAACAACAACAACAGTTACAATGTGTACTTAAAACTGCATTGCAACACAAGCGTTTACGCCTGATTAAGAACATGATGATGCCGCGTCGTGCAAATGTTAACAAATGCGCCGAGGTGGGTCCGTTTAACAATTTGGCTACTTCTCGCCTACTTCGCTAACTGATTGTGATACGATGTGCTCTCTAGGAGGCTGCAATCTAAATTCGACAAATTGCAGAGCGAATTTTAACAGCATTGTTGGACGAAGTTTGCGTTCGAAATTTATGTTCACTCAAAATGATGCGTGGATTGAACTCGGCACACCAAGGCGGTAATTACTTCAGGAAATGTGTATATAAATAACAAAATCTTAGTAATCTAATCTATATAACAAAATCTTCCATCCTTAATTTTGGTAAATTACAACAATATTCCTAAGCGCTTCCACTGGATGAGAGAAATTCGGGCACGATGTACGAGGCCAGGCGAAGTATTATCGCCGGGTGAGAACACCACTTTCCATTTAGACAGTGGTTACTTTATTTTTGACATTTTGAGAGCAAATACACCTGATTGGAATAGTATACAAGCTAAGGCACAGATACGTACCTTATTGCTGAGAATAAGACTACAATAACCATATGGAATCGACTTAAATAGCCCGACAAAGAGACGAAACTTTTGCTCAGCTATCACTTGCAAGATCTTTCACATGCGTGACAACGTATACATGCGCTTATACGTAATATAGAATTATAAGAAACGCTCTCCATATGACTCTTAAAATGAGTGCAAAAGCATTGCATTAAAAGGCAGCGGCAAAAAAGTGCATTAAACCGCTTTTATGTGGCAAGCAATAAAATACTACACATCAGCGCTAATATGTGCTGTTTTATGTGACCGCACGTATGCAAGTATATGCGCTGGTAATACGCTTGTGTATAAATAAAAGAACGCTCTTGGTGTATACTGTTACTGAAGGCGGCCAACATCAAAGCTGGAAAAAACAGCATACGCAAGTAATTGCTAATATGTCTTGGCATATGGAATATTTCACAAGTACGTGCATTCCAGAATTGCCCTACACACAATCACAAAGAATTGGCAATGTTGACGGTAGCGGTAGCGGAATTCTGGTCAATATGATATCAGGTGCAGAGGTCCTTGTTACAACATTGACATTTTACCGGTAGTACACTCGTATGTATTTGTTTGTGGCTTTTATTATATTACAAACAATCAGTATGCTGGCTGGGTCCCTGGCCACATGGGTATCCGGGGCAATGAACAAGCGGACGAACTTGCCAGAAAAGGGGCCTCCATGGCAATGATAGGCCCGGAACCTTACTGTGGCATAGGCAGAGGAGTATGGCAAGAAGTACTTAGGGAACAAGAAAGGCAAAAAAGGCAGGAACTTTGTGCAAGTCATAATGGGCTAAGACAATCAAAACTGCTTTTGGGCAACTACAACCGCAAGAGATTCAAATTTTGCATTGACTTGCCCAAAAACAGCTTAAGAATACTGGCCGGGCTTTTGACTGGTCACTGTAAGCTCAAGGGACACCTAAGCAACTTAGGAATCGTTTCAAGTTCGTTGTGCAGATTCTGCGACGAGGAAACCGAGTCGCCAGAGCACATATTAGGCAGCTGTGGAGCACTGATGCACAGCAGATACAAAAGCCTGGGATCATATTTGATACCAGGTAATGAAATAGCAAAGCTAGATCCAGCTGATATCCTAGTATTTCTAAGGATAACAAATATGGATGAGTTTCTATAGGATTATCTTATATTAGCAGAGGGTTGTACAATAGATCTTTTAGGTCGCAGTACATGACATACCTCCCTTTACATTACATTCCATTACATTACGTCAGTATGCTGAAAGTTGTAGCATACTAACTATAAGTATATGCGAAAAACTGTCACACACAGCTCACATATTATTCGTCTCTTTGCTAGATTGATCTTACTAATACAGTTGGATGCAAATATGTACTATATTGGAATTAGAATGCACAAGCATTTCAGAATATGGCCGCTTTATTAACTGAGTGAAGTATAAATCTCACATAACATCGCATTCATACCTTTTCATTCACAAGATCTCGATATAAAAGTCAAACGTTTGCCACCGCAAACGTCAGTTATCCAACTTGCTTTGAGCATCAGACCGAAACGCCAGTCACAATTTATGTAGTTCCCCAGCTCATTTGCTTTTATTGTAGTTATACGAGTGCATATTATATTAAAAAAAAACTGCAAACCGCTGTGCCATTGTTTTGACTGAAAATGCCAAGTTTTGTGAAACCATACTTAAAAGAACGGTAAAATTCCAGAAAGCGCATGTGTAGCGGTTTTTTCTTTTTAATAAAAAACTTCAAAATAATCACCAAAAAAATCGTCTCGATTTTACGATTGTGGTTGTGGTACATTCCCCCCCGTCGGTTGAATTTTGTAATTCTTTAACTTATCCAGAACTTATTTGAAATGGTAATGGCAAACAGCTCATCTGAACTTATAATGCCATAGTGGTAGTCCTGTCTAATCGCCAAGAGGACGTACCATGTAACAGTACCTTAACCAACCTCTATCATTAGCCGCAGATATTTGACATACAACGCCACACAGGTCCAACACCAAAACTTAGGAAAGTCACGAGTCAGCTTATTTATGATTTATGCATCGAATAACACTTTTCGTACACAAAAACTTTGGGGCCAGTGCAGCAAACCTTCTAGAAAGCGAATAATTCAATTGTCATATCGAACCCGACTATTATTTTATTTCCACTACAATAACGCCAGCGTTAAAGATACCAAATGATCGAATCGAGAGGTGGCTGATAGGCCAGAGAACACTCCGGACTTATCCATATTCCCGCATATTAAACCATTGAGAATGCATACTTCCATAAGTATAAGCATGACTGTGGTATGGGATAAAACTATTCTGCTCCCAATACGACCTCTGAAAAAGCTGGACTTCAGCTGTCGTTTTTCGACAAACATTCTTTGTTATTCTACGTGTACGAGTATGTACATACAAAATATAGCACTAAAATACACGTTGCCTTAAAATCTCAATGCACCCTGACAATTTTCGAAATAGAACCGATGTCACTTTAAATATCTGCTTCATCGTCTCAGACTGTTTCTGTCCATTCTCCCGATATTCATCCTCGGTAGATATAGAGCATAATACAGTAAGGTAGTCAGTTATTAACGCAAAGGTACGCAAGCGGCCAGACGCAAACGCCGCAGCTTATTGAAAAATATTTTAAACAAGCGCCCGAAAACTGCATAGGCCAAGGTTCACCACCGGGGCTTAGACTGATTCTAATTTGTCGGATCGTCCAAATCCGAATTGTTATTTCAAGTTGGTCAAGTCAAACAGAAACTTCTTCCACCCAGTTAGACAGAGTTGATTTATCACTGAGCCCAGAGTTGTGTGCTTAGAAGCTGTTGGATAAGTTGATACGAAGTGCCTGTTTGTGAATCCGTTTATTCTGTATCAGATTCAAAGAAAAATACCAAATAATATTTACAACCAATTCAAATATTTTAAAAGGTCGATTTTTTGAATTAAAAATAAAAATTCACTAATTGTAGATAACAGAGTTTAAACAGTTGGGAACAGTAAGTAGTCTATTGAACCAAAAATTGAATGAAATAAGCATCGAATACTCAAAGTGAAATAGGCACATGACTTTTCTTATGAAGGAACTGCTAGTCCGTGCTTATAAAATCATTATTCGATAAAAATATGAGCACGTTCGAACAATGTCAAATCGGAAATGCAAGCAAATTATAGTTCCAAAGTTTCATCGGAAAATTTCTTTCCTTCGAAGTGCACATTTTGGCGACTACTTATTTTTGTATATACGCTGCGATATTGTTGCTGTTTCGCTTATATTGCAAACATTTGCCCTTCCATTCAACTTCATAATTTTTACAAAAACAACATCTGAGGTTCTAAAACAGACGTTCGTAGAACTCAATTAGAAGTAGATGAATAAAAGTGATGCAACCACAGTACACTAACTAATTTTGTATTATAATCATGACGAGAGTGGTACGATAAAAGCCATTGAAGATCGATTTTCATAAAACTTTATATTAACACTGCCTGCACCATGAGAAAAAATCAGTTGAAAAGATGAAAGATATTAGTCTAAAAACACACCCAGTTGGATAATAATTATTTGCCGTGTGACACGTCTACTGCATTCCTATCCGCAGAGAGGGTACTTGGAATTTCTGTGGTCGTTTTGCTGCTTCTTTTCTATATATTCCAATTCGCGGCGGCACTTTCGAGTTCTGGGATTGACGGTCCTGGTATTTTTTGGCAAGACGACTTTAAAACGGTAAACGTTGCGTGCTTCCATTTTGCACCACTGCACGTATTTAGTTAAGCAGCAATTTTCATCCGAAAATAAATTTTGGAATTTTGTTGACATGAAAACGTGGACGCAATTTTCGTGGCCCATTTATGAAGCATAGTGACGATGGCAAATAGAAGCAGCACACATTGTGCAAAGTTTATCGAATATATGTATGTATATACGCCTATTTGCGAGCACTGTAGCTAGAGAAACTCCCGCTAAGCATTTGTGTGTGTATATACATATGTACATATGTATGTATGGATGTATGTATGGAAGTGTGAGTCGCGTATGTCAGTTACTAATTAAAGTTCTGCTCGTAATTGTATTGTGAGCAAAGTAATTCAAGTACTCGTATCAGCCTGTTTGGGGTTTGTTCTTCTTGCTACTCGCGCTGGTACTGCTGCTGTAGTATTTGCTGTTGTTGTGGTTAGTTATTTTAATTGTATCCATAAAGTCTAGACATACAAAATTTCTATAGAATGCAAAAAGGCATAAAAAAGCCTTGCAGAATACTAAAAAAGGAAAATTTTGCTGATAAGCGCGAAATATAGCGACAATCGCAGGTCTGCCTTCTTGCCCGTCCGCCTCTGCTTTCAGCGTCGCCGCTGTTGATTCTGCCGTTGATATTTAAGTATTAATTATATTTACTCGACTTGGTTTTGCTCTGTCATTTTTTCCTTTTTTTCAACTTTTTTCAACTTTTTTCAACTTTTTAGCGAAGTGCTGACTTTTTGCCTCTGTATATGTACTTACGAATTCTTAAACAAATATTGACTCAAGTCTATTCCATTGCACAATTCTATTTTAGCTTTTTGGAAAGCTGATGCCAGCTTTAACGAAGTCTTCCAAACTTATTCTTGTCTTTTTAACAGCGCACTCCCCTTGCAAGTTTATAAGAGTATAAATTATTTATTATACAAGTGCCACAGCCACTTTGTATGCGCAAAACAACAACAAGAACAGCGATTGCACTCGTTTGTATACTACGTAGTATATAGATACACATGCATATGTTCATATGTACGATTGCACACGCATTTGCATATCAGTTTCAAAATTTTTTCGCATCCCTTTGACTACGGTCAATGACTCATTGACCTCATTTTCTGTTGCAGCGGATAACTTCAACTTCAACACCAACACCAACAATTTTTTGTATTTCTTCCTGGTGCCGCTCTGTACTGTGGTGTCATGCGCAAAATTGCAATATAGCCATTGTAAGGGTCTCTATACTGCGTTCTGTGTGCACTGTGCACTGTATACTTGGCACATGTCCCTAACACCTAACACCCTTAGCTGCCACCACTATCTTGCTTTTTTATTTTCTGTTTCTGTTTCTTTTTCCGTTTCTGTTTCATGTTTTCCCCTCTTTGTTTTTGTAAGTTTGGTTTTTGTTGTTTTGTACCGCGTAGTTTGCCATGCCATGCAGTTTTAGTTTCGCTTCCTTTCGGTGGTAATTTTTTGCGGTATCACATTTTTACATTTAGCTAACTTCGCTAACGTTCGCTTGACTTTTCGGTTTCCAACTCAGAGCCAACGCACGCTGGTGGCAAGTGTCAGCCGTACTATTTTAGTGTGCAGCATTGTGTGCGTAAAGCGTTCTGCATAAATTTAATTCTTTGCTGCAGTTGATGTTTTCTTGCAACGTCTCTACCAACTTGCTTCCTTTGCAATGTCCGAAACGGCTGTGGTTATATGAAATGTTGCTCATACGCCATGTGAAATGTTCCTCATACGCCGTGTACGAACAGAAAGCGCTTCTGTAACAATCAAAATTTAGCATTCAATTTTTATTGCCTACTTTTTTGTGGAGTTATGCCTGAATAGACGCTCATAAACCTTGTCTGCAGAAGCGAAACATACTCGTTCAAAGTCAGTATGAACTTCCCTAGCTGTACTTTAAATGTTTACATTTTTGTTTGCGGTAAATTATTTTTTTTATGAATATTTCAAATCAATAATTTTTCAAACGAATTCCACGGAAATATTATGTTACAGTAGTTTACTGAAAAAGTTTGCAATAAATAATTTGCAGATCTCGCATTAAATCTTCAAACACATCCATGCATATGTATGTGCATACCAACACACAGACACTCTGGGAACTCTATTTCAATATTTAACAGCTTTTGTGTGGTGAAGGATGGTAGAGGATGTGTGCACGACGTGTATAAAGTGCATGCTTGCATATCCTTTTTCCTCTTTTAACTTCTTGTTGCTTCTACTTTATTACTTTTCGCTTGCTTTGCTTTTTCCTTACTTCCCACAATCAACCAAAGGACATGTGCATGTGTGAGCGAAAATATTAAAAAATCAATAAAAAGAAGTAATGTGTACAAACTCATACAGGCACACATATTGCAGCGGTGACTGCTGCAGTAGCTGCAGTGTCTGGTGTAGCGAGTAATATAAAAATCTGCATATGCACACACATCTGCTGTAGCGAAAGTTAAAGAAAAATTGTGCACAAAACCAAAAATATCAACAACAACAAGAAGACGAATAGTAGCCAAGCATAAACTTGGCGGAGCAGGTGGACAAATGTCAGACAGACGCCAGACGCTAGACGAAAGTCTCCTCGGCAACACAAAAACAATTGTCTAATATTAGCACACAATTGCATCATGCCGCTGCAAACAGTTTCCAATTGTACAAAAATTGAAATTAAATACACAAAAAAGAAGCAATGCAACAGCAACCACCAAAATATTAACCTAACCGCTGAAGTACCTGAATTCGTTGTTCATCTCAAGCCACATGCAGTGCTGGTATTTACCCCAGTGGGCTCCCCGTATCTTTTAATCTGCTTATGTCTGTCTCGAAGATGTTTACAAATGTGTTCCTGCAACTGCAGGCATATGTATATATGTATACGCTAAGCACACACACACACACATACACAGCAGAGAAACGGGCAAACCGAGACCGACATCAGTTAAAAAATTCAAGGAATTCTGCTCTCCCCCCGTTTGGCTCTTGTATGCAGCAAAAAAAAAATGAGAGAAAAAATAAAAAATTTAAAAAATATGAAATGCAACGTAAAAGCAAGTAAAATAAAAGGCATAGCAAAATCGCAGAAAACAGAAAACTTCAGCGAAAAAAAACGCAGCCAGCAGACAGTGGCATGATGCGCTGTTGACCTTTAGCAAGATTTTGTAATCGGCTTTGGCTAGACGCGACGTCACTTTTTACAATTTAATTTTATTTTTGTTTTATACAAGTATGTATATACATATGTATGTATGTATGTGGGTGCTGTGTATGGGGCTCATATATATAAGCATAAATATATATATGAATATGTATATATGGGTATATCTATATATATGAATATGTATATATGGGTATATCTAAATATATGAATATGTATATATGGGTATATCTATATATGGGTATATATATGTATATATGTGTATATGAATATATGTATATATGAATATATGTATATATGTGCATATGTGTATATGTGTATATGTGTATGCATATGTGTATAAGTATGTATATATATATATATATATATATATATATATATATATATATATATATATATATATATATATATATATATATATATATATATATATATATATATATATATATATATATATATATATATATATATATATATATATATATATATATATATATATACGAGGTGTGATCAAAAAATAACCGTTATTTTCATCTTTCGTGAGTTACGTATGTTCGATGTTCGCATTTTTTTTTTTTATGTTGGCACACATGTCTGTTATATATGTTGGCAATACCAACCATTTTGGATTGTCAGTTTGTTTTTGACAGATAAAAAGGTTAGTCGTGTTTTGGTGTGCTCTTCGATTTTGTACTATTCGAAAAAAATGGATCAAAGAAACTGTATTCAGTTTTGTGTAAAAAATGAAATTAAATGCGCAAGGACATTTGAAATGTTGCCTGTGGCCTTTGGCGAGTCTACTATGAGCAGAACACAAGTTCAATTGTGGTATAACCGGTTTAAGGAAGGCCGAGAAGATGTCAATGACGATGCTCGTCCTGGTCGCCCGAGCACGTCAACAACCGATGAAAACATTGACGCAGTGAAGAAAATGATTTTGGATAATCGTCGAATCACTATCAGAGAGGTTGCTGATGATGTTGGCATATCGTTCGGCTCATGCCAAGCAATTTTTACGGATGTTTTAGGCATGAAACGTGCGGCAGCGAAGATTGTTCCAAAATTGCTAAATTTTGAGCAAAAACAACGGCGCATGGACATCGCTCAGGAGCTGTTTTTGGCCAAAAACAAAACCGTTAACATGCCTCAACCACCGTATTCACCGGACTTGGCCCCCGCTGACTTTTTCCTCTTTCCAAAACTGAAGACACCGATGAAAGGAAAGCGTTTTGCTACGATTGAGGAGATAAAAGAAAAATCGAAACAGGAGCTGTAGGCGATACCAAAAAAACGTTTCAGAAGTGTTTCGAGGATTGAAAAAAACGCTGGCATAAGTGTATTAGATCTGAGGGGAATTACTTTGAAGGGGACAAGATAGTTGTTGATGAATAAATAAATACTTTATTTTTTGATCACACAATTACGGTTCTTTTTTGATCACACCTCGTATATATATATATATATATATATATATATATATATATATTATAATGTATAATGCATAAATTGTTTATGTACTTGGTGCGGTGAATGTCTTTTCATAAACTTTCTCTACATGTATGTGCATTGCTTGCTATTTCGAGCGCTTAATTTCGTAATTAAAACTTAAACTCGTTCAATGTGAAAATCATGGCAAAGTGAAACAAAAATTAAGTAACATACGAATGCCGGTGCACATATTGAAAATTAAAATTGCACTTTAATCAAAACCAAATTGTACAAGCATACCTAGATGCGAGTGCTGATGAATCTCCTTAACAAAAACGCTGGATGAATCAATCAAAAGAAGAACAATTTCTTACTCTGTTTTGACGCTTTGGACTTTTCATTTAATTTAAAAGTAAACTCAATTTAAAATTAAACTAAATTTAAAATTAAGGACAATATTATCAGTAACAAATAGCAACAGTTCCTAATACAAACGTAATATTTACGAAATGTCGACAGTCGGTTTAGTATAAGCTTCATAGTATAATAAAGAGTATGTACATAATATGACCCAGGACACATTTGAGTAGAATACCCATCCGAACATCGACAGGCAGGTTCAGGAAGGCGGTTGGAACCTGTAATGCCTGTTCGACATACATATGTGATAATCTTCGGGGCCAGTTCTCTGACAAACACTGGATTGGATGTATACTGGTTACGAGGACTCTGAGGTTTCCACTTAAGGGCCGACCAAAATAGACGAGACGAAACGTGACTAGTAAGTTCGAGCATATGTGAATCAATGCTAATAGCCAAAATGACCATACGTATTTGATCGAAACTGAACGAAACATTTAGACGTGACGATCGGTTCCGTAAGAACCGAACTGCAAACGTCTGCTACTCGTCACAACCTCTTCTTTGTTGACACGATTGTTATTTGATAAAAAAATTAAAATTAAAATGACGGAATTTTGCTACAATTTAATCGCCGCTGTGACGGATGAGTTCGGAATTTATGTAAAAAGCCATCCATCGATGCGTTTGATAGCGGCACATTTTGGGTTAAATGTGAAAATCGACGTAACGAGTGCAGACGTTCGTCCAATCGCTATCGTTACGTCTCGTCTATTTTGGTCCTACCTTTATTGGGCTAGCGAAGGTGAAGGCTTTTTAACCAACCGAACTCTAGTTTATTTGTAAGTTCGTTACATTTCCCTTTTACTTGTCTATAAAAATCTTTAAAATGTATACTGATGTGGAGCACTGATTGCAATGCATCTCTGAAGTTAAGCCAATATCTGCCGCATTATAACGCACATTTGTTAGGGATGCTCCCTCCGATTTACCAAATATTCTTCAGAAGTGTGTGTTGTATGCAGATTTTTGGTTTGCGAGCTGCGTTGGGCTAAAAGTCCTCTTGTCGTCTATCCACGAAAGGAACTATTTGCATAACTTCAATAAGTGTTGAATAGCTTTGTGAAATGTTCCCTCCAGGTTTATGTTTCTATGAGACTGGGAGATTGTATGATATAAAATAAAATAGACTTCGCCGGCCTAGTTTAGTAAGTGGCAAGAATGTTAGTCGGGAGTTCGCTGATTGGAATCAGTAAATGGTGTCCGAATAGTTAGTTCTATTTGAAGCACAACGCCTTAGTTACTACTTACTTACTTTTCCCCAAATTCTTGCTTAGTATTATGTTATTGTGTAAGATTTACCAAAAGTAATATGTGTGCATATCGATGGATGGTTGCTGGGGCATTTTTGTTGTGTGTCCTACTTTTTCTGAAATTTTGGTACAAAATTTGTGAAAGAAGATTAATTTGAAAACGCCTTCTACTTGAGTTAGGTTACTCTTGCAAGCACCTATCTACAAAAACCAAATTCGAGATAAATTGCTTAGTAATATTTGCACAAACTTACAATAAATTCGGTTGATTATAAGCGTGCATTTAGTAACATTTTGTTTCACTAGCAATAAAATAAGCATGAGTCTCTTTCTGTGCTCCGCCTATTTACTGCATGAATTTCAAACAATTGCTCTTAAATGCTAATAATTTATTTACAATTGCACTCATTCTCTAATCTGCTGCTCGCTTATTATTGAATTAACTTATTTGATGGCGGTTGCTCGGCTCCACTTTTGCTTGTCTTTTCCCAAATTCAATGCCGTTGAGCGAAACGTTGGCAATTTTCAATGGAAAAATTAATATGTACGAGTACACTTTTTGATATTTTAACCCCCTTAGTTTATTTTTATTTTTTACTAATTTGTAACAGTATTTAAAGAGTTGTTTTTATTTCGGCCATTATTGTACACATCCGTGCGACACGATATCGCAGCTACATACATACATATGTCTAATAGTCCATTTAAGGCAGCACACAATTAAGGATTTATAGAAAAAATTTTAACAATTACTATTTGAAATTTTGATGAAAATTATATTGTAAAAGCTGAACGGCAAACTTCTTTAGTCATGTGCCGGCCGCGCATTTGTTCATTGATCAATTCGTTCAAAGTTCCTACGCCTTAATTAATTTTCAAGTTCAATGTCATTCATAATCCGTGCAACTCTCAACCTGCTTTGTTGCTGTTTAGCCGCTTAGCCGTTTAGCTGCTTTCGGGCTTTCGCTCTTGATCTGCTGCGATTACTGTTGTGGCTGCTGCGACTGCGACTACGGCTGCATATTATGCGCTAATGGGGAATCAACCTTGACATTAATTGAAATGTCACTGATCCCACTGACAATGCGCTTCAGTGTCATTAGCGTCGTTATTATTATTATTAAATTATTATATATGTACATATCAAGCCTGTTGTTGTTGTTGTTGTCAAATGTCACAATGTGCTGCTGATTTGATTTTCACACATAAAACGACGAAATGTAAATTAAACTTTTTTGTTGTGTGCAAATTTTAATGCTTTATTTCTGTCAATTGCATTTGAAGTGTTGTGAAGTGCTTTTATAAAGCGCTCTCAAAGTGCTCCGTACACGAAATTGTATGCGTTCTGCTGAGTAGATGAAAGCCATTATATATCCTCAACAATATAACGAGCAACGGTCAAGGAACTTTGCTGCAAAAATTGACGAAAATTGCACTAATCTATTGTTGCTGTTAAGCATGAAGGCAACGCTAACGATAACGGCACTGATAGTGACAGTGACAAGTGCTCTTCCATAAAGAATCTTTTAATTTGGAACTGCACCATGTGAACAGTGGAAATTTTCATTGTTAACACTTTGATCTTTGTGAACGAATTTAGGAGTAATTATAATTGTTATATTTAGTTCTAATATATTATGGCATATTTCGTAACCTTGCCAATTACATGTCTTCGCCAGAAATTTCCCAAAGTTTCCACATATAAATGATAACGAAGTAAGTAATAAACCTATCCACAGGCATACTACGAGGATCACGCTCTCACCCACTTTTTGTCAAACTGAAGCTCTGGCTAAGCAGCGCATTATCTAGCGTCCGAATTACGCTCACACACCAACCAAATTTGTTTAAATATTTTTCTTGCTGATAATTCAAACGATGAAAGTCATGGAACAGTGTGTGAATTGCTGCCGTTTATTAATGAAGCTGCAGCCGCTCTGCTCTTTATTAAAAATGCTGTGAGCATTGTTTTGTGTGTATTTGTTTTATTTTTGCTACGAGTATATTCGGCTTTTTGTTGCTCATGTTTAGGTGTGCTGCTCCTCATTTTTTGTCGTTAAATTTTCTCAAATGCGCTGGCAGAGTTTAAATAGAATAAAAATGATTTAAATAAATCTAAAACCAGTTCCGCGATGAAGCCAGTCATAATAAAAAACGACGCTTTCTAAAATTGCTGCAATAATTTATAAAATTTCATAATATATTTTGCTTAAACAAAAATGTGTACATACGTGCATACATACATATATGTACATATGTATGTGCATACGTATTTAGAGACACAAAGCTATTTGGTTTTAATAAAATGCAGCAAAAAAATGTATGCGGAAGGAAGAAAAGCACAAAAAAAGAAATCAAATTCAAGTCAAATTAAATTTGGTATTTCATTCAGTTTTAAAATTTGTATTTTTTGTGTTATTGTTGTTGCTTGGTCTGCGTTATAAACCTGTATACAAAAAGTATATAAAAAAAAATGAACGAAAATTAAATCAAAATGAAAGCAACAACAACAACAACGGCAGCACATACATATAATCGTCTAGACTAGATAGCAGACAACTTACAAACGAACTAACTATAGCACATTTATATACACACACACAACCACTGGCTAGCGCGCGCTAATACACACACTTTCCCATTTACACATACATACGAATATATACGAGTAGATATGTGTGTGCACATATAAACAACAATTTAAGCGAACGTAAAAGTATTTAAAAGCTACACAGCCAATGCTTACACGCTTGGCCCAAGATACGCTTACGCACGCATGTGACGAATGTGTACTCGAATTTGTATGTGCGTGGTGCGTTGTGTTGAGTTGCCATGCTCCCATGTTGTCCAGTGCGCGCCAGCAACGAGTGCGCAAGTTCAAGCGGCTCTACAGGAAAACCTCACTTCACAGCTAAACAAGGACAGCCATAAATGGATGGTACCTACAGACGGCCGAACGGGCAAGAGAAAACTGCTCAACCAGACACATTTTTGCATTTAAAACGAATAAACAAGAAAAAAGCTGTCCAAAAAGTAGGTTTCAAAATGCCAGACAAATGCGCAGACAGTGTCAACGGCGCCGTTGTCTGGTGGCAGAAACTTAACAACAACAATAACAACAACAACATTAGCAACAGCGGCTACTAATAATTACGAGCACAGGTGACTCAACCGAACGCAAGCGAAGCACACACGCATGTGTTTACTCGCTCGCGCACAGTAACCAGCAGCCACGACGCAAGTGAATGATTGAGTGCGTCTGCGTCGACTGCTACGAGTATGTGCACAATTTTATTGATTTTCTGTTGGTTCAGTTCGGTTTGGTTAATTCGTTTTCTCCTTTTTTTTTTGCTGCAGTTATGTAAATTATAAGCAGCAAGTGTGATGATTAATTTTTATGTTTATTTAACAGTTTACAATTTGTTTACAGCTCCAATAAACGGGAGCAGACCAACCGTGCTACTCACTCTGCTGCAAACATGTCTCTCTGTCTGTCGGTCGGTCGGTCTGTCTGTCTGTCTGTCTGGTGTGCCTGTTCGTGTGCAGCACAAGTCTGATGTCTGCCGCTGCTGCTGTTGCAGTTATTATTTTTGCACTTTAAATGCGGTGCATCTAATAAATTTGCAACAACGCGATTTAATTAATAGTTCTGGTAGTCTATGTATAATAAAAAATATTGCAAATAATTCCACACAGACAACTTAAGACTTACTTTAGCCTTATTTCCATTACGTAATGTTGCTCATACGCCATGTGGACTGCCAAAGAAATGAATTCTACGTGCTACAGCACTGTACGACTCTTAGTTGGACAATCATCGATCTTAACTCCTTAATGGCCTAGCAACTCGGAGTATGAGTAAATGCAAGACTCATATCAAGCATATGAATAACGTGTTTACAATCTACACAGTTGTGAACAACTTTAATACAGCCCGTGTCGCAGTGGCGGCCGCAAAACCGTACTCCACAAAAATTTTACAGACACGAACTGACTGGCTCGATGTCACGCATGAGCAAGAGTTCAAGGCCTCTGGCATATTGCTACAGCCGCCAGCAGTTTTTCTCTGGAGCAGCATTTTTCAATCTTTTCAACTTCAATTCTATGACTGTGTGCCGTCTAGTTTACCGACTTAACGCTTAACGATTAAATTTAATTAATTTTATTTTATTGTTGTAACTGCATAGGCCCACACACATACACACACGCTCACTCACTGCATTTACTTTGTTGCGTTCGCCAACTTACGCACTTCTTGAGTACATGCATTTGCATGGGGGATTTGACTCCCTTTGCTTTTGGACGGAAATATGTTGATTGTGTGCATGCGCCGGCAGTAGACACTCAGGCACTTACTCTTACTACAAATGCTTACTAGAGATGTTGAACTCGCGTAATCGTTAAACGGTTATTCAGGCATTTGTCTCATTGTTCAGTAAACGAATTAGTTTCGTCTTTGACAAAATTTTCAAATTTGGAAAGTGCTAATTTAAAAAAAGATGTATTTAAAAAATTTATAAATTTTCTTTAGATTTCAGAAATGATTAAAGCATTAATTCTTGGAAATATATATTTTCAATTCGCTACGGTTTCATTGAAAATAGTAATAAGTAAATAAAAAATACTATTATTCCTTTTATTTAATAGATTGACTGCGAAAAGCTTTCTAATTCTGGAATTAAGTCTGCTTTCGTCTAATATATGCGGTGACTGACCATCAAAATATCATAACGAACGAAGCGTTCATATCGAATTTAATAATGTTAATTTCACCTACTATGGAGCATCAGTTATAATATGTTGGCGATATTTCGTATAAAAATATCAATATTGAGACAGACTTGTTGTAACAGTTCTGTAAATTTTCTAGAAACCAAAGGAAGCTATAATAAACAAAGAATACTTCTGTAATCGTAGTCGGTATTTGTGCTCGCAACCGGTTGATTTTTCGTATTCCCACATCTTTATCACATATGCAATAGCTTTGTTCCCGCCGTCGCTGCAATAATCTCTTCGATATATTTTAGTTTATATTATACAATTTTATTTTGTCTGCGTACGTGTTTACAAATTTATTTATTCATGTTTTTCTTCTTGTGCATTTTGTTATTTGAATTATATAATTAATTCTTTGCCGTCTCGTCTCTCTGCAGGTCGTATTTTATCGATTGCTGTGGGCATTTCATTGTGCGTCGCATGCGTCAGCGTTTTAATTGTCGCAGTGCATTGTTATCGTGCAGCGACGCTAACACGTCGTCGTGCCACTGGTGCTCTGGCATTACCAATTCCGCTTTTGCCAGAAGATCAGAACCTTTTGCACACTGAGCCGGAACATCCCGTACCCGTAAGTATAAAATTCATGCAATTTATCAATCAGTTGAAATTGTTTTTGCAATAGAATTAAAATAACCTCACTGTGAGGTTGGTCCTTAAAAACTGGATGCATATACTCGTACATTTGTATATATGGAGACGAAAAGTAATTATGACCTTAATGTGTCACCGCCTGATTTTGGTACAGACATAATTAATAAAATTTTATTTAGACCATTATTAACTCAGGTAGACACGCACTCATACTTACACACACACTGATTACCAAGAAGAGTTACTCTGAAATGTTGTTATCTATTAATATATATATTTGTTCCGCGTCTGGCCTTAATACAATCTACACTTATTATTTGTTTCTCATGCGGTTTGTATAGTATTTTTTGGACTATTTAAGGATGCCTAAAACAGACACATTTCCACTGTTAGATATAATCCCATATACTCGTATAATGAAAATTCTTAATTAAATATAAACAAAACGCAAGGTTAAGTTAGATTATCGTGGCAGCCGGTCTACAGACCAACTCACTCAGACCACCATGGGTCCATTGTGATACCACCGCGTAACAACGCCCCTCTGATTCACTCGTCAAACCATTTCGAAGCCCTAATAATGCGTAGGATTTGTTTGACCTTCGCGCCGGACACTTCTGTAAGAGAATTAAAAGCGTATTTGCTTAAAGAGCCCGCTCTGCTTCTAGCCAGTGCCGGGCACGTACATAAGAGATGTTCCACAGTCTCCTCCTCCTCATTCGCACAGCTTCTGCAGTATTCCTGAGAGAATACTCCCAGCCTAAGAGCATGCCTGCCGAATAACCAATGGCCAAACAAAAGCAAAGAAAGTACTTTAGGCAAACCCGACTGAAAACTTAAATACACTAAAAACTCACATCTCTTTACACAATTTAATTTTTGCAAACCAAGTCCTATTGGAGTTAGTTTGCGTTAAAATAGAATAGTCTCACCAAGTCATATTGGAGGTAGTTTGCTGTAAAATAGAATAGTCTCACCAAGTCCTATTGGAGTTAGTTTGCGGTAAAATAGAAGTAGTCTCATAATTATGAGTCTGGCATTATTGTTCCTCCGTGACTATCCTTTGCAATTAAGAATTGCACAATTGTGGGACGGGATAAGAAGCGTTTTAGTTTGTATACTTAAGCACTGCAGATTTAATAATGCACTTTAGATTCCCAAATATATTTGTTACAATTACAATTGGAAGATAGATGAGACTATCTTCAACTTCTAAATAAAAAAGGGCATCACAATAGATCCTTCAGGTCGCGGTGTATAACACCCTTAAATAAATCTCATCTAATAAATCTACTATTATGATAGATTAAAGATCTCTTTGAGAACTCATTGAGAAAAGCTCTGGTGGTCTGAATAAGTTGACCAATAATTTGCAACAAGATCGAATTGTAACATAATTTAACATTTTACTTTTACTACTCAATGAATTCCTGTCGAAAATTAACCTGACAGAAGATTTATAGATGAGACTATCCTCATCTTTCAAATAAATAGGGGCATCACAATAGATCTTTCAGGTCGCAGTGTATCATCATCATCATCATCATCATCATCATCATCATCGTCGCAGTATCTACTCAATCACTCCAAAAAATTCCTGAGCTTTGACGCTAATAGAGCAAAAATCGCTCTTACCTTAAACAAAAAATGCCTTAGATTACTCTCTGGAGCATTAACAGGCCACTTCGCCTGCAACAAACACCTACGCAAAATAGGTATATCTAGCACGAGCACTTGCAGATTCTGCAGTGATGAAGAGGAGTCTATGGGACACTTAATCACCAACTGTGATGCATTAGACCACAGGAGACACAGGATCTTAGGTTCCCATATACTAGAAGATGAAGACCTTCAAATGCTCTTTCCAAAGGATCTGGTTCGATTCCTTGATATACTAAGTATACTAAATAATTAAGTACGAAGGGGCGCACAATAGATCAAGTTGGTCGCAGTGCATAAAGGCCTTAGCCTAACCCGTACAACCATTACCATTACCATCTACTCAATGTAGTAACCCAGACGCTTATTATTCAACTGACCACAGATACTTCTCAAATTGCTAGTATAAGTACCGCTTTTAAAGCCTCACTCACAACTGCGTCTAAGTATTAAATATTGAGTAAAAGAAGCAATCACTGATTCAATTAAAAATTATAATAAATAATATATATAATATATATAAATATATACCATGCACAAATATGAAAACTAAAGAAACAAACCACAAAGAATCAACCAAGATATTTTGGAATCAAAACAAAAATGATATTACTTTAAGCCCACGCAAAATCCTTGCAAGAAAGCCGAAAAGCTCATTGAAATGAAAACTGCATGAAGCTAAAATCGCCCACAAGACTGGAAAGCCGAAGGCTTCTTCACGAACGAGGAGCAACTTTGATTATAAAATTTAATAAAGTCGCCAGCATGGCAATTGCAGAAGTAACACTCGAGCGCGTATAGAAACTCAAGTGCCCTTGAAGAAATTCTAAAAACAAACAAAGATAAATAACCTTTTTCGCATTGCTGTAAGAAACAATGTTTCACTAACAAAAATTGCGAGTCGGGTGTTTTGAAGTAAGCCCTTAAATTTGATCAGCGCTTAACTTATATTTGAATTATTTGTTTATATTTAGGTGGTCATGCAAATTGGCTACAAGCAGCTTCTCTGCGGCAAAGTAAAATAAAATTTATACATACATATAAACGAAAAATAAAATCAAAAACAAAAATACGACTAGAGATATAGACACAGGCAAGCAAGTTAATACGCTCCCGTATAATAACAAAAGAAGGCCAATAAAGAAGCAATAGGCCACAACGCCATAAAATAGTCACATACCATTAGTGTAGGTTTGTGTGTATGTGTGCGCCGGAATGAAAATGCGGCCTCCATAATTCCATGGGAAAATTGAATTTTATAAAATTCAATGCATTACAATAGGGCATTACAAAGTATCTGTAAGACACGAATTCCTAAGGCGCAGTACAGCTGTCTGCCTGCTACGAGTATTAAATAATGAAAATTGCAGACGCCTACCACAGACACACGCATATACAAGCACACTCAAATGATGACACAACCATGAATATCCTTAATGTTGCATAATACCAATGAGAACCAGCCTAAAAGCGCAAAAGTAATTTGCTGTCTGTAAGCTTCAAGGACTTTTGCTTCCTTATTTGTATTCGTGCGTGTGTGTGTGTGTGTGCGCGCGCGTGTGTGTGTGTGTGTGTGTGTGTGTGTGTGTGTTAGTGTTAGTATACTCGCCCTACAACAATCCATATACAGTACCGGGTTTGTGTCAATGTAGTAGTGTGACCGACGACTAACCAACCATACGAGAAGTAGAGCGCAAGAGTGCCAAAGAGAGCAAGAGAAGAACATTTAAAAGAAAACCTTCTACACGTGCAGACTTTGTATTTAATTTTTTTTGTACAAGTATGATAGTAGTAGTGGTGGTGGTTGTTGTTGTTCTTGTTGTTGTTGTTGTTGTTGTTGCTGTTGGTGCCGCTGACGTTAGTAGTGGTGCTCCTGTTTTTATTACACTTGTGTGCAAAAATGGTGTGTATATATTAAAGATTAAAATAATGAAAGCTGGTTCGTTTTAAAGCAAAACCAGCGTGACTATAAACTTTGCTAAGGAGGATCCCAATCCATCCCTAAGTACGTCCTTCGAAATAATGGTGCACTATAGAGAGCCATTTATTTGGAAATGCGAACAAACAATATAAATGGTGACCTTTATGTAGACAAATTATAATTTTTAGTAAATAAACCAAACAAATAATGTGAACATTGATAAATTCCTTGGAAATTGTTATTCAATAGAGAGTGTTCTGAAAATTTAAGCCAAAATACAAAAAAAGCACGCATATCCCGCATGCATCGAAGTATATAGTTGAGTCTTTTTAAAGACTTTCTTATGCGTTTTAAAATCTAATAAGTTTGAAGTAGGGCCCAAATGCTGTCGAACACATCCTTGCAGAATAATAATGTGTTGAAACTACTAAGCAATTTTTCTTTGCACAAGACAATTTGGAAGTTCCAATGAGGTTGAAGACCCTTTTGCTCCAAAGCTATTCTGGATTTTTTAATTTAGAACACGGTTGCTTTCATACTTTACGATCAGAGAAGCAGAAATAAATAATATTAAATATAATATTATAAATACGTGCGTCTAACTTTCATATTATGTAGATAAGCATAACAGAAAAACTCGTAGCCTATCATTCAGTGCTCTGACACCAAATAAAGGGTTTTTCAAAAGAAGCGCTACAAAAGTAAATCGATAGTGACAGCAAACGACGCCATATTTTTTCCCGCTCTTTTGACATTTCTCTTCAGTACGGTTTGCCATTTCATCATGCAAAGATATACGAGCCAACAACGACTCGAAATTATAAAAATTTACTGCCGAAATTCGGAGTCAGTCGCCTCAACTTTAAGAGCGGTACGTCCAATTTATGGTCGTCATAATTGTCCTACCAGATCAACAATTGAGCGTCTAGTGGAAAAATTTGAATCCACAGGCACAGTACAAAATGTTCCCGTGCCAGTGAGACAAAGAAGTGCCCGTAGTGTCGAGAATATTGCTGCCGCTGAGGCTTCAGTTCAAGAAAGCCCAAATGTGTCTCTCCCACGTCGTTCTCAAGCGTTGGGCATTTCTGTGACGTCGTTGTGGCGAATTTTGCGAAAAGATCTTGGCCTACATCCTTACAAGATCAAACTGACGCAAGAACTGAAGCCACTTGACCACCATAAGCGTCGTATGTTCGTGAATTGGGCTGAGCAACAACTTGAAAATGATTCGGATTTTCATCGGAAAATCATCTTCAGCGATGAGGCTCATTTCTGGCTGAATGGCTTCGTCAATAAGCAAAATATGCGTTATTGGTTAGACAGCAATCCACACGTACTCCATGAGTCATCATTGCATCCCGAAAAAATTACGGTTTGGTGCGGTTTATGGGCCGGCGGCGTCATTGGCCGTACTTCTTCCGTGATGATGTAGACCGGCAAATTACTGTGAATGCGAATCGCTACCGTTCAATGATAACCGAATTTTTTGGCCCCGATTGGATAATATGGACTTGGAGGACATGTGGTTCCAACAGGACGGCGCCACAAGCCACACAGCGAATGCCACAATCAAATTACTGCAAACCAAGTTTGGTGAACGTGTTATCTCACGAAATGGCCCAGTCGACTCGGTCGTGCGATTTGACGCCGTTAGAATATTTCCTGTGGGGCAACGTCAAGTCTATGGTCTATGCCAACAAGCCAAAGACGATTGATGAACTTCGTACGAATATCGAACGTGAAATTGCAGCAGTATCGGCCGATTTATGCTTGAAAACCGTTGAAAATTGGGTTCAGCGTCTGGACTTCTGCAAGCGTGCCCGTGGTGGCCATGCAAAAGAAATCGAGTTCCATACATAATGGCATCGAACGTACTTTCACAGGAATAAAGAATTTCATTGATATCTAAAACCGGTTTGGTTTTATTTAAAAAAAACTTTTGTAGCGCTCTTATTGAAAAACCCGATATCTGGGAATGCATCTTGACCACCGATTAACATGACCGCTAAAGTCATCTGGTTCTTAAATAGGTAATCCAACCTCCAATTGAATTACAAGGTTTCACTCTACAAAGCCATAATGAAACCTATGAGGACTTATGGTATCCAGCTCTGGGGTACTGCATGTCCCTCTAATGTCTAAAAACTACAGCGAGCAAAAGTTTTGCGAACAATTAAAAATGGGAATATCCAAAAGTACTTAAATATTCAAATAGTATCCCAAGAAATCTGCAAAAACCTACTCCTACATCTGACTAAACAATTCAATGAAGGCTACAATATTAAACAATTTCACATCTCTTAGTTTAAACTGTGGTTTATTATTTACTTACTACTATTAATTATTAAAATGTTATAAGCTCTTTGATATTAAATATTTCTCGGAGCATTGCCAAAAAGTACCTTCAATTTTGAATAGTTTTTGCAAAATATTTATCAGAAACGTTGTCCAATTATAGTTGGTTCTTGTATTGTAATTAGAAGAAGGAGTAGGGGAAAAGACGAATTCGTCAACAACATAATATAGGACCGTCTGTAATCCCCTCCAACCCTTCGTCGAAACGATTAAGAGTGGCTTTACTTAAGGTTTGCTTTAATTGCAATGGATTTCACGAATAAAATACACAATCGTCATTTCGTAGGTGATGGTACCTTTGCCAAATCGCCTGTTTTCAACTCCCTCTCTGCTACTTCCAGGCTGTTGTGTAACACATCGAATTCCGGCAAGGATTTGCATGTGTTGAATTAACGGAGTTTTTGTTTATCGATCGAAGCGCGCTGTGTAGGCGTAATCCGTTGTGTACGCTAACTGGCTTGTTGAGCAGCAGGAACATGCTGGAGTCTCTGGAAATAGTTAGGGATGGAGAAAACTGTAGTTTATGAACCTTTGATAGTGTTGCTTTTTATATTCGAATTCGAATGCTTCTTGCTAGTTATTTTCGTAAATAAAGTTATGCAAAATATTACGAGAAAGATAATGTATTCCAATGTTTTCCTCGTGTAGAATTGATAATGCAATTGCTCCAAAGGAATATGTTGTACAGATAAGTAGGTTTTCTTAGTGATAGATGATTTCCTGCTGATGTAAGCAAACTTACTATCTTATGATACTATTATTCTCATTTCTCAACTTCAAGGAAATAAATTTTAATAAAGTCGTTGGGGTAAAAATATAACACGCAGTTTAAATAGGAGTGTCAAATGCAGGTCATAGGCACACCATTTACCGGCTGCGCCCTTGACATCAAACGCGCTGAATCTCTGAAATGAGCAACTGGATTGATCACAGAACTATTAAATTCCTGCAAGCACAAACTATAATAAGATTTCTAAATACATATTCTGCTAACGCTCACGTAAATAAATTTCAAAGGCTTGGCAAACCGTCGATTTGTTCATTTCCTTTCTACATATTCTCGTATTCGGGGAAACATGCCCTTATAAATGAATATTTAATGTTCTGATGATACCAAATGTGGTAATATTCCTCCTGCTCTTATGTCTGGTGCTGGTTATGTTTAGGTGGGCTATTCACCAAATTATATTGAATTGGTGTGCAATTTTGTGTAAACTAAAGTAAACTACTGAATAAGAGCAGCCACAGAATGCCGTCCGCTCATCCCGTAATTGACAAGCAACAGAACTGACTAAATCAGAAACAGAAAACAATCTAAGCCAAGTGAAAACACCAGCAGATGGGCCTGCCTGGAAGACAAAAATAAATAAATAAAAATACACTTAAACAACATAACAACCTGAACAGGGGAAAAGGGATACTTATGCGCATATTGTATCTGCCGCAAGTTTCCCGTGCCATCGCACACATATGATACCCCCAAAACAAAGTCGACTTTTTCCCTTTTCTTTACAGCCATGTTATTGTTAAAACAACACACACTTAATTCATGGTCAAAATATAAACTTTTGGTTCACCAACAAACACGACTAACATAAAATAACAAACAACAAACAAGAAATGAGGTTAATATCACATACTGAACCGCTTGAGTAAACATTTTAACCTAATTTCATGAAGCTACTCCCAAGTAGTGTAGAAGCAGACAAGGCAGCACGATGTGTGGAATTGTTTTATTTTTTGTTCATGAAACAGCTCAAATTTCAAAGAATTAAAAACAACATTATAACAACACACAATGCTTTTATTTTGTTGTACGAAGTTGTTTACACTCTAAAATATACTACTACTCCAGGCCATTCCACGTCGATCCACCGCAATACACTTCACTCAACGCAACTGAGCTTCAGTGAAACCAAATACAAAACATCCTGTTTTGCTTGTTAAACTCGTCATCAGGAAAGTTAAACAGAAGGACTCGCTGCAGATTATTGAAAAAAAAAGATATTTCGGAAAAGTAATAAAACAAGAGAATGACGCATTCTGCGCACTATGTATTTTGGTACGATTAGATTTCTCCCCACGATTTTAAGTGAAAAAAACTAAACAACAATACTTTATAGGATGGCACTGCACCAGCTTCTCCAAATACACGCCTGAGGAGTGTTTGTATGGCCACCGTCTAAACCGTTTTCAAACTTTTTGGAAATAAAATCCGCATTTTATTTTAATGCCACAACTCATTGAAGACTCAACCTCAGACTGTAGCGAAATTCATTTGAAATACTCGTACGAATGTTGTCGCGAAAAAACACGAATATTTTGATTAACCGAATAATACGAAAAATAAAATGTGTGTGTGTGGAACTGCTCAGCTTTCACTTCAACAAATATTGCAATGCATCCAGCAACTGTCTTCCACGGCGTATGAGTGACCTGGTGTTGGATAGTTTCACCACTGATGCAAATGGTAACTTTCGTTTCGGCCAGAAAGTCTGATATGAGTGAGAGTAGCCACGAATTTCGATATTTCGAATTCTCTTGCAACGGCTGCATTCAAACCAGAACACTTGGCATACAATATGGAAATATTAGAAGAAGGACCTCGCAGTTTAAACGTTAATTTATTTATTTACTCATACTTTTTAGGAGAGTACAAGCAGAGGAAATACCAAAAATAAAAATGAACAAATTTACTAAACTTGTGTTTTGTCTAAAATAAATATTTATGAACTCTTACAAATCGCTTCTAAATTAAAAAAGTATAGAAAAAGTAAAAACACTAAATTTATGATGATGAGCGCACACATTATTTGCAGCACCCTACGCCGAAATAATCAGATAGGAATAAGCGACTAAATAGCAATTGTGTGATAAGTGTGGATACATAAAGATTATGGTGAAGTAAGGATGGAGCAATGTAGGATACCAACAATAGGGTTTTTCGATACTGTGTCATTTGGAACGTTCAACTACGAATTCAGAATATGTCGGCGTGTTGGTGGAAGTAATGTAATAACGTAGCCAATTGGTTGTGGCTTTTATAATACACAATTAAATCACAAAAACAGAAACAAGCAAAGAACACTCAAGTCGGGTTAGACCAACCTATAATATACCCTAAGCGTACCTACTTATCAAATTGTTGTGCATGTACAACTTATTACTGAACATAATAATAATAATTTGTAGGAACTTTTTGTGCATATTGCAAACGTCTGCATGATGGTCGAAATGGCAAGTCCTATATTACTTCCACATTTAACACTAAACTCGATACTTCGTCTTTGCCTCCTCTTGGCATCTTTGAAGGCAGTCACAATGGACATTGATGTCTCCGAGTGGAAGTGCGGATACGAAACCTTCGCAACCTAACCTAACATACTTCATCTTGTACAAATTCTCATGTAATGGATGTACATATGTCAATAGTAAGCGTGTCAGCGGAATCACCAACCCCACTTTTTAGTGCTTTCTATTAGCCGTGTGATTATAACAAATATCGTTAATAGATCTTATATGGGAGGCCAGTTATAAAGATGTTACAACTATGGACATGGCAGAAATCCCGAGAGTTTCTATGCAGGATGAGTTTTTTCCATCAAATTCCGAACTTCTCTTTAATACGACTCTAGTGGCAATATCCTTATTCACACCAAAAGTTGACCGTCAATCTTGTATATATCATATTATTATTATTATATATATATATATATATATATATATATATATATATATATATATATATATATATATATATATATATATACATATACATATATATATATATATATATATATATATATATATATATATATATATATATATATATATATGTATATATATATATATATATATATATATATATATATATATACATATATATACATACAATTCCCTTCTGTAGCCTTTTATAGGGTATTGCAAATGGCACCGCCACCACTGATGGTAGCGGTGACGGTCGTTTACCGTGTATATCGGCATTTGATGACGATGGCTGTGGCGGAGAATGCAGACAGACTGAAAAATACACACGTACCCATCCATACGTCTAACGATAGAAAATGTTGGGCCGGGCAGGGAGGAGAGGTGTGTTTGTTTTGTATGCTAAAGGCAGCAAAAATATAAATACAATTTTCAACATAAATAAAAGCGAATGGAATTCAAAGAAAATAAAATATTTCAATTTCATTTGATTTTTCATTCATGAAAAATCGCGACTAAGGACGCCGTGCACAGTATAATTTACCAATACAAACGGCGATTAAAAATACAAATAAAAATACAACAAATGAGAGGAACTAAATGAAGAAAAGGAAATCCAAAAAATGTATCAATTCAACAAAAAATTAATAAAAATTTGAAATAATAAAACACTTGACGCTAGATCAATGAACACGCCCACTTATTTTGGGTGCTACATTATTTAGCAGTTTGCAAGTACATAATATGAACATCCGTCTCGAAACCATGTTAAGCCACAAAGCAACTGACGAAAATATTGGAAGATCACTGCCAGCCCCACTCCCATTTGCTCGTAAATTGAAAAAATTATGGAAATTCAGAGGAATGTAGAAAGGTGCATAGTCAGTCACAAAGTACTCGTATAGACATGGACGAATTGGAATACCTGTAATCGATATAAATCCGCAACAGATTATGGAAATATGGGTTTATGAAGATTGTGGTGTTGAGTGGTAACATTTAGCGCCTTAGAACCCCCGAAGGGCAAATTTCTGCCATTCCTTACAGACAAATATGCTAATAACAGCTCTCAATGTGCAAGATCATTGCATATACGAGTATCCTGCCAGAAAGAGAACAGTTTAAACTAATTGGATCCGATGAGAATAGATAGCTTCACGAAATAAGTTCACCAGAACTGCCCAATTTTGGATTCGTTACCAAATTTCATACTGTGTACACCAAGAAGTGTACATAAATGAGAACCGCCGTCGGAGCCTTCATTAAATGCATGTACTCGTAATTGGATAACGTGTTTTACGTTAGAGGACATGTTACGTTTTAGACAACATTTGCCTGAGTGAAGGTTTTGTTGTCTTTGTACGTGTTTCAGCATTTAGCCACTCTATACCGCATTCGTAGTCATTGTAGATGGCCTTTCGTATTTTTATTGTTGTTGCCACGATGAGTGTAGATGTGTGGTGTTGCCACTTGTGCGCGTTATTGTAGGTTGAGGTTATTTTTGAGTGTCTGTCCAAATATAAAAATTCGTATCTCTGTCTGTACGTCTGGCTGGTTGCCGGTGATATAATGAATTCGTGCAGCAGCAACAACAACAACAACAAACAAAATTCACTCACCGCACATACACACACACACAACTCAGCCTAAACGCAGGTTCAACAGCAAAATTGGAAGCAACTTTATACAAAATAGAAAAAATTTGAACGTAATATAAAGAAAAGCCGCGACACTTCTTATTTTGGCCGTAAGCCAACTGAGGCAACTGCACTCAGCATTTCTGTGCCGCGTACGTAAACAACAACAAAACAAAAGTACATTAGACGCATCTCAGACGTCGAGTCGCTAAAACTTTTTGGTTGGTATTCTTGTTGTTTTTTCAATTTTTTTTTACTAATTTTTTACCCTTTGTGGATCTTTTGGGTTTTTTTTTTTTGTTTTTGTCTGAGCATACTTCCATATAGATATCCAGAGCTTAGAGAGATATTCTGCTTATAAAAAGTTTCATTCGTCCTTTAAATCTTATAATTAGAAATGCAGCAGCGCGTGCTAAAAGACCAGCTGGGTACGAGGGGTGCGGTATGAATGTGTATCGATAAAAATGCTGTCTTCATTTGTTTTGATTGGAGTTAATATCGCTCTCGTACGTGATCTACTTATTATTGTGCATACCTGTGTGGTAACAATTCACTTTTCATATTTTACTATTCGTGCCGAGAAGCGTGGACTCTGAAGATTCAAACCGAAACATATTGGAAAAATGCGCTATGGCGAATGCAGCAAAAAGTAGGTGACGCTTTATCTCATTGTCACCAAGTGAAGCAGACGTTCAGCGGCACATTCTCCAAGCAAAAACACAGACTCGAACACACTCACATGTGTACACATATGCAGACCTCATTTTTAATGAGCCACAAATATTTGCCGCAAATTATGCCACTGCGGATTACAGTCTACTTTTTGGCTTTCACAGTTCCTAAATGTTGAATTCGCTTACTTGATTCTTTTTTATGACTTGTTAAAATGTTTATACAAAACGTTTAAAAATAATGTTTTTCTCGCCAAAACCCCTCCCACTCCCCTGTACTCATGTAGTTGGCGTATTAATCATTTTGTGTGAATTTCCCTTGAAGTGCAGAACAGCAAATCTCGCAAAGTTTTTAATGAGACATACATGAGTCTACTCGTGTCTTTGGTCTGGTTCTTGTCTACAGAAAAAATTGTGTTACAAATCGCAGTCACACAGATACATCGATGTGGCCATAGTATTGGATTGAGGATATTAGATATATATGACTAAGTGAAAAATGTCCCCGTTGCTTCAATCCAAACAGTTGCCAAGAAAAGCTTTTTACTATTGTACTCTTTATAAAAAGGCTATTTTTATTTACAAAACAACACGCAGTCTGCTCTATATCATCTCTAATGTGACAAAAAACAAATTTCACACTTGATTTGTGTATCAAAATCAAAATCTTATGGTATCGAAGCGCTGGTGTCCGTTATGCAACTGGTTACTAGTGACTACCATTTCACAGCTGGCTTAACTAGCACAGGGAAATGCCAAGTTTACATCGACATATGTTCACACTCAGTACGAGTCTTAAGTCAAATATTTCTGTAAAATGGCAGGCGCCCTTCAGTATACTAAAAATTCCACTTCTTTTCTGGATTCTTGTCTGTATAGGAAAGTGCGGTCCTATATGCTTATACTTGTATTCAAACTTACAAAAATCCAAAGGAAAGTGCGGTCCTATTTGCTTATACTTGTATTCAAACTTACAAAAATCCAAAGGAAAGTGCGGTCCTATATGCTTATACTTGTATTCGAACTTACAAAAATCCAAAGGAAAGTGCGGTCCTATATGCTTATACTTGTATTCAAACTTACAAAAATCCAATATTCCATATGTCGTTCCCTGCGCACCGTATTGCGACAAGGTGGGACGTCTACAATCCCAGCCAAGTCCATTTACGACTCGTATATTCAACGATGAGCACGTGCGACATTCTTTTTATGGCACAACGTTTCTGAGTATTTAGATTTGTTCAGTTTATTTGGAAATTCAATTTTGACTTAGCACATTCAATAAGCAGCCTTAATTTAAAAGCAGACAGACGGGGTTGGTTGTTTTTTGGCAGCAGCTTTTCATTGCACGGAATATTAAACAGCTTTCGTGTGGCCGGCAACCAACAACCGCAGATGAAGGTCAATTTATGTTATTGCATTTAAAGTCGTTTGTAGAGACAACATTTCAATTGCAACTTGTTTATAAACAATGTTTAAGATTCATTTTAAATATGCACACTATTTGCACAAGCATTGCCATTTGTTGTCCCTCTTAGTGAACTATATAATAAAATTTTGGTTTCATTTTTTTTTTCCTTGCAGATGCTATCGGTACAGACTGCCGGCTGCGCGGGAATGGAGCGGCTCGGCGTTCCGACCCGCACATCTTTGAACACACCGCCTGATGACAGGTGAGTCGTATAATTGGCGTGTGACTCAGTTAAATAATTTACTCACAGTTTTCACTCTTTTGGCTAACTTGCAGGGGTCAATTTAGTTGTAGAATGCGCGTAGATGCACTCCAGGCACGTGAGCTCTTGGCTGTACGTGGAGAGACTGTGATTCGTAGTAACACTAACAGCAGCAATATCAGCGGTAACAATCAACATCACAAACAACATTCCCACCACCACCACCATCAGCACCATCACCAACTCCAACACCAACACCAACACCAGCAACAACAACATTACCAACGCATGACAACACCGAACAACAGCGGAAGTGGGAGTGGCGCCATACCAACACAATGCAACAATAGTATTACGAACAGCAGCGGCAGCAACAACACACCAACTATGACCAACAACAGTGGCAACAACATTGCGCGCGGCGGCATTGACGCCACAACGCTGAAGTATGGCACCACTGACAGTGGGAGTGGCGGCAGCAGTACGGGCAGTTCGTGCGGTAGCACTGGCAGCTCCGTTAATAGCCACAGTCACGATCATCATCAACATTACCAGCACCAATTGCAGCAGCAACAAACGCTGCGCTGCCCACATCACGTGCCGCTTCTGGACAGTGAGTGGGGTCAGGATCGCAATTTACAAATACGCACCGGATATCAGGTGAGTGTCCCAAGGCACATTAGCGTCTACGAATCAATATCCATGAACCTGTCTGATAGACATCCTTCTTTTTTATTTATTTGCAGCAATCTGAAATCACACGCTCATATATCAAGCCGCCTCCTAATAAAACCGTAAAAGACGTTCCAGAGCAATCTTCCTACAATTTCTACACGCTTACATCGCTAACCTCAAGTTCGGCATCGCTGACCCAGCAGCACTATGCAACTCATTGCAGTGCTGGCACAGCAGTATGCAGCAGTGCTAATCCGTCGCAACAGCAGCAGCAGCAGCATAAATCCAAGCCGAACGTCATCACTAAACTCTTCTCGCGGAAAAGTTCACCCAAATCGCCAACAGCGTTGTCCGCATCCTCAACGTGCTCTTCGCTGGCATCGACCGCATCCATGTCGTCAATGCCATCGACCTCATCATCAGCTTCTTCGTTGGCGTCCGGGACCTCGTCAGTGTCGTCGTCTTCGTCGGCTTCGTCACTGTCTTCGGCACCAATTTCGTCACTTCCGATATCCACAGCATCTGCCTTGAAAACGACTGCTTGTAATTATGGTCCAAATCTGGCGCAAACGACCGTTCTACCACTAGGTGGCACCAACATATATGCCGGCCTCGCGCCAACAACGCAACTACTGACTACAATTGGTGTCTCGTCGACGGCAACAACAGCGCCAACGCCACAACTGGAGCGTATTCCAACGCCCCCACTGTCTGTATCCGTGCCAATTGCATACCATCAACATCACTATCACCAGTATCAACAACAACAGCAACTGCAACACCAACAGCAACAGAAACAGTTGCAACAACAGCAACAGCAGCTGCAGCAACAACAACTGCTGCTGGACAGCATTGTAGCTGAGACTGCGAAACCAACCGCTGCGCTGCCAATGCTCAAAAGCAGCAGTTGCAACTTGGCCACATCCAGCACACTCGAACCAATCACATCCAATGTGGCCGCAGTCGATGCAATCAATGTTGCGAAACCATTGCAAGCAACAACAGCACGTGTAGTTAGCAACACTGAAGCAAATAACACTGATTCAGGCACTAATAATTGCAGTTGCAATTGTAATAACAAGAACTGCAATGATTGTGCACCGACAACATAACGAGTGTACCAGCATGTTTATAAACCAAGTTAACATGTTCTTCAGGCCAAAGATTAAGTTGCTAAACGCAGCATAAAAGGCACACCACACCCCCACACACACACACACACACACACACACATATATAAACACACACACACATATACACAATAAAGACTGGTTAATGGCCAGAATTTAATGTTGTTATCTACTAAAAATCTAATGAAAATGAATGTTGCTACGCTTCACGAAGAATGTTGCTTCAAAATGTTGCAATTGCATTTTCTACTTGTATTCCCATCATTTCCATTTGAAACAATGTCGCTATGTAATTTGATTTAGTTTTAGCTTGTAAGTTGCATTATTTTGCTTCTTTTCGTATTTAGTTTTATATATACATATAAATAAATATATATATTTTTTTTGTTTTAGTTTATACAAATTTATATATTAAAGCAAATTTTTAAAGGATGGCGCACAATTTGGAAAAAAGACATAACATTGCTAGCAAGAAAAACGCATCTTTTTCTTTTCGTACGCGAACATACGCTCATCAGTTTGCTTATTATTATTTATTTAGAGCACTATACTTTTATGCAATTATTTTAAGAAGATTTGTTTGTTTTTAGTATTGCAAAAAAAAATTGAATACTTTAAAATAAGTAAAAAAATTAAATAGTTTGATTTATATTTTGAAACTGGCAATGTTGTCGAAAAGTATTTTAACGCGCTTAGCGAAGTGTAATTTTAATTTTAATTTCGTAACTATTGTGTATAATTATATAAAATAGTGTAAATACTGTGTAAAAGGATTCACCCCCCGTATGCATAATCAAATTTCAATTAGCTAGTGAACTTTTGACAGTCAGCAACCATTGGGAATACTGCGTCATTTGAGGTGATTTTGAATGGAATATAATCTGATCTGATTTGAAGATATGTGAGCTAGAGAGATGCGGTATTGAAGTTTCTCTAACCACTACCACTACTACCTCGTTGACGTTGTGGCATGCCATAAATCCACTGACAATCGCGATATTTGATAATGAATACAGGGGCTTAGTTATAAATTTAGTAAAATAGCGCAAATTATAAATTAAATTTATTTTGAAAAATATTTTATTTTTTAGCAAATAAAAATCATAATTAAAAAAACAAAAACAAAATTTGAGTCAACTTTTTGTGTTTTTTATTATTTTTAAATTGGAGCCACCATTTTGTATTTTATTTTTCAAATACATGTCTTTTGTCTTGTTTCTTAGTTTAGTGTGTTTTTTGTTTCGTTTATAATGTTTAACATATTTCTCTTTATTTTTTCGATTTTGTATACGTACTCCACCCTCCTCTGCCCCTCTTTCTAATTAACATTATACTATTAATTGAATATATAATGTTAGAAATTAAAATTTTTTTATTATATAAATGTCTAAATGCAAATGGTTTCACAGGCTACGATCCAAACTAAAAAAAAAACCTAAATTTTTCATAATAAAAGTATATCAAATATTTAATATTTAGCATTAAAAAACGAAAATTTTTACAAAATAATAAAGAAAAAAAACTTTTTCAAGACAAATTTTTCCCAACAAAAAACCCATGAGAAAAATAAGCCCTTAAAATTTAAAATAATCTTGCTCCATTTTCGATGTCTATCAATTTATATACAAAATATAAAAAAATAATAAATTAAAACTAAATAATATATCAACATAAACAATGAAAGAACACAAAGTCTTAAGCAAACTAGCCACACCAGAGTTCACCAAATTTCATCTTCAGCTGCATCTTCAGCCCACTTGAACTGGGTTGGGGCCGAGGCAGCAGCGCCTTTCATTTTGTCGTTCATTAAAGTTATTCGCAACTCTTTGTTCAGCATTCTAATTTTGTCATTTTTAAGTTGAAAATTCATTTTAACACAGAGACAAAATTAAATAAATAAACATACACACACACATACAAGTATAATTAATTTAAACTTAAGCCTATGTTAAACTACCTCCAAATGAAAAGATGAATAAGTTCTAATTAAAACGAGCAAATTTAATTAGCAATTAATTACACTTAAATATTGATTTAAGTAAACAATCATTAACAAAATAATTTGGTAAATTAGCTTAAACGCGGGGTGGTGTGCATGCGCTTGCGTTGAATGCCACGTTAAATGCCACGCACCCTGTATAAGAGAGAATTAAACCGTCGACTGATACTTTAATGTTTATGCATAAACTTAAGCTAAACTTTAAATTCCATTAATTTGTAAATAACAAAAACAATTTATTAGCAATTTATGATGAAATGAAACAGTAAAACAAAAAACAGCAAAACAGAAAAACCAAACAAAAGTTAAGTTAATCAGAAAACAGAACACCAACAAAAGCAAAACAGAAACGAAATAACGGAAAAGCTAAACAAATTAAATTAAAAATGCAATAAATATATTTTAAATTAAATATAAATTAATTAAAAGCGTATGAAATTATATTCTAAAGTAAAAGTAAAAATGTTCGAAACAGTCGTTTTGTCGTCATATTTAGTCCAAAAATCATTTTAATTACAAATAAAACAAAGAAACAAACATTCAAAAGAGCAAAAATTAATATTTATTTATTATATCATAAAAAAAAATATTTTTAATTTCATTACGAGTAATTAATTAATTACCCGATTTTCTTTGTTTCAATCAAACTTTAATTGTGATTTTCAAAAATAAAAAAAAAAAAACAGAAAAAACAAATATCAAACACAAAAGAAATATTCAACGCAAAACCAAAAATATTAGAGAAATTTTTTAAAATCATATTAACAAATAAAATACTTATTATTATTATTGTTGTTGTCATCAAATAAATTAAACTAAAATTTATATTAAAAAAACAAACAATCAAACACAAAGTTATGTACGCTTCGAGAAGGAAACGCAAGTTCATGGTATCAGGAAGATTTCTCTAGAGTGAAAAGAAAGCAATTTATATGAAAAGAAGAAAAGTGAAAATCGAAGATCAGTCGCCACAACCACAACCAGAATAAAAACAGTTAAAAACATCTCAACAAAGTAGCGGTCACTTCAGCAGTGAGAAAACTTTTAAATTGACTAACACCAGAGAACACAGAGAACCGACCACTTAAACGTCAAATTTTCTGACGTTTAAAAAAAACTGTCTTTGTTTATCATTAGTTGCCCATATGGATAGGTTTGTTTATCATTGGTTCAGAAGAAAATCGGCCACACTACTACAGTTTTGCGCATGTGTAAGTGTGTGCAAAACGAGAGACGTTCAATCAAAGAACAGACAGTTGATATGATGTATTCGTGCGAGTTCTGCTACTGAGAGGAGGTTTTAAAATTGATGTATGGAGTGGTAAAAATACAGTGCACCCCCCTTAACTCTAACTATCTTCATTCCTCAATTCACTTAACTTCTCAAATAACTGAAAACAAACAATTTTTTTGATAATTTCTCATTGTCAATGAACCCTCAAGATCCACAAGTCGAAATATTCCAGTTGCGTTTAACCCTCCGACGGTTAAGTCATCCGTTGCCCTTATACGAAGTGCAAGGTCCACAGGGACCTATTTCTATTTGTATGGAATTTTATATGAAAACGCATTTTTTTTACATTTTTTTTTTTTGTTTTGATTTATCCATTGTATCATTGTATCAACGCCCGATTTGTTGGCGTTGTAATCCAAAATAGCAAACGGCTTCTTCTTTTCAGTTTGCATGTCCACACCGCAAGTATAATGTTGTGTCGACAGCAAAATTACCGCTTTGTTCTTCTTGGGCACATAAGAACATAGTGCTATATCGCCATCGTTGAAGACCAAACTATTGGTCGGATCGCTTTGAAATTTTTTAAACGATTCTAGATAAAATTTCCTTGGAATACATGTGGGGGTCGGGTATACTTCCCATGGACCATCAAGGAGTAATTTCAGTTTGAAAATGGAAAAAGGTCCCCAGGGACCTTCTCACCCGTCGGAGGGTTAAGTAAAAAAATTAATTCGACAAAATAAAAAATTGTTTTCTTCATTATTAAAGAAAGAAACACTACCTCGGTTTAATTAAAAGCATAAGGCCGTTAACTTAATTCGTTTAGCTGCATTTTTTACCTATTGTGAAGATTTTTGAGATTATTGAAGTTGTTGTTATTTGTGAGAATACTGTAAAATCGTTGAATTCTCTTTTGACCGGCAATTTCTTAATCTTCCCTCTGTTCCAAATTCTAATTTTCTTACTGTCCCCTGTGCACTTTCATTCGTTCATGGCCATGCATATTTAAACACGCTTGGGGTACTACTGGGGCAGTCGGACCCCATTTTAATATAAATGAATTTTTATTAATTATTTTAGTTATTAGTAGTATAATATTATGTCAAAAAAACCAAATAATTATTATTCTACATCTTATGATTACTATGGTGCGTTTACAGTGAACAGAAGTGTAAATGGAAAGCAATTGGATCAGATTTTACTTTAAGAATAGTTATAATTTATGAAAAGAACTTGTTAACATATGAGTTTTCAATTCCAAATTAAATAATACAATTTTTTTGATTTATTATAACCTTTTCTTTTTAGAAGTATCGCAGTTCTTTTTAAAATACAAATGAAGTGACCCCCTAAAAGTTTAATTTAAACGTAGCCCTGATTTCTTCTCATTTTTTTCTCCGAATATTCGCTATTTTAGACAACATCCCAGCAGGGAAACCAACTAGTTAAAATACTAGTAAAACTCATATTATATGTAAAATTCATATACACGTATACATAATATAATAATCTGTACTCGACATGTAAAATAATTTTTGTGCACTAATGGGGAGTGTATTAATTCAGCATGTTAATTCATGGTGCCGCATTTCCACTTTTCTTTGCGAACACTTTGCGGATATTTTAAAACACGCGGTAACTTGAAGACTTATCTCTAAATTGAGGAATTACAAAAAGTGGTCGAAATTATAAAAATAACTGTTTTTCTTCAAATTCCAATATTTGTCTTTACTTCCTATTTTATTAAATTGACAAGAAAGGAAAAATTTAGTATACACGGCAATGAAGTGCCGCAGAAGTCAGTAACTGGTTAACTTATAGATAAGTTTTGAACTAGTAAATTAACCACTTGGTTTTTTACTATTAAATTTAGTAGTACATTTTGAAGAGTGCCTATAATTTTCACTACAGGGATATGGAATATTTTTACAACAAACACAATAAATTCACATACACTATACGTGTGACAAAAAAAAATGGTCGGAACGGTAAATATAAATATGGAGGGAATTGAATGTCTTTTCTTAGTCTTCTTTGGCTCAAGTGTCGCGTCACAGTGGTCTCTGCTAACACATCCAAAGAGAACAGGCGAAGAGAGCATCTTCTCGTGCTGCGACTGCACAATAACCATCTGGTAACGCTATACGGTATTACCAATGACAAACTGACTGTGAACAACCGCACTAGAACTGCAGACTGACTGAGCAATCTGCTCTGCCAACTGGCATCTCTTTGCAGTGTACTCAGCCATGGAAATCTGTAACTTGGATTCAAACATCTACGACCCGAAAAAAAACAAGATTCGAAAACCAGAGAAACATAAATAAGCTTTAAAAATTGCCTACTGCTCGCCACACGGACCTTAACAATGCACCATCCATTTGTGTTGTATGTCTTACATTTTGCCAGGCCTCCTATTGGGTGTCACTAGCATCTGCTCAAATCCATTGCGCACGCACCAGCTTCCGTAATTCATAATTAAACCGCTCGTAATTGACAACTTGAAATCATTCATGTCCCTGCATTTATGTTCAAATTTAATTAAAATTTAAAAAACGGCATCGCTAAAAAATTGGCATGTATGCAATCCGAGAGATGGCGAAATCTACACAGCTCTTATAGGAGCAAACGCGATGTTACGTTGGGAATTCCATAGGATTATGATTGTTTGCTATTGAGATATCGATGGGTCCTTACAACAGAATTCTAAGTGGTTTGTCGCACTTCTTCAGAAGAAATTGTTGCTTATTGTTTCTATGTAAGTACATTTGTACATATATAGGCAATTTCAGTACTTATTTCCTTATAATATCCGATCAATTTGTGACTTTGGTGTAATGCTTTAATACAAAACATACCTCAATACACACAATCGTTTGAAACAAAATATTAAACTATTATTCCAAGTCGACTTAGAAACCGGTTGCCAGACCCACCGATAACCGTGCTCGCGACGTCACATAAAAAATATTTTGAATAAGCTTTTTTCATATAAAGAAAGCTTTTTTGAACCCAAATGTATACAACTTGTACGGGCATTAAGCTTCAATGCTCACAATTATGAATCATGAATCAGCCGATTGTAGTATTGTATTTGTTCCTGAGATGCGAGAACAAAAAGGTCAGAACGAAACAGCTCAATCGATGGAGGCAATGACGCATATCGTGAAAACGCTCTTACGCGACGCTTCGACCTTGGAATGAAACGAACATTTCCCATAATTCAATATTTGTATGCACACAAATGTGGCCTAAACATAATCAAGAGATTTGGGAAATAAAGAGATAAGCATTTATCGTTGTAGTTGTGATTCCACTTTTATCTCATGTGCAGCCTTGAGACAGTACCCCAAGGCAAGCGTATGTGATATTACTGCAAAGTGGAAGAAATCAGAAAGCAAAGATAAAAGTTGTGAATTTTATTAAAACCGTGCCAAGTATCGGGCTTTGAGTGGGTCGTCTAGCAAGAGGCGGGAGCAGCAAGCGCAGAAGTCACGTAAGGAGACTGCAGAAGTTTCCATTTCTTTAGCAGCAATAATTGAACTGCCCAATGTGGCCATATTCACACGTGAATGTGGTATCATCCAAGAATTAAAGAAACAAGAATGAATGAAATTTCTATCATTCTTGGTATCAGCGTTCAAGTACTTGAGTAAGTGAGGTGGAAAAGAAGGTAAGTATTGGGTTCAATTTCAATACTCCGAGCCCCAATACTGCAATCAGACATTTGCTAACGAGATAACTAAATTAGCACACATTTATCATTTAGAGGATTCTGCATTTCTTTCCTTGCTGCTTTCTCAAAATGAACATCCAAATACAAATTTATAGCAAATCGCTCTGGCAGTCGCACACATGCTCGTAAACATTCGTGCCTACTTAAAATTTCAATCCCACCAAACCCAAAAAATATATGTACACACATACATATGCATGTATGTATTTATGCGGATCGATTGCAGACGGCGAGACGACAACGACAAAAGAGCGATTGCTCACCAAGCGAACTGGCTGTCGACTTCCAGATTGCATATTGGAAGGAGGCACGGCCTGAATGTCAATTGCAACGTTACAGCTCACCACACTCACCGCAATGTGCTTTTAGATGATAGTCAAAGCAAAGCCGCTTTCTATCCTCTTCTTCTATTCTTTCAGTTTGAATGGTTATATATGTGTGTGTGTGTGTGGTTTTTTTGTTTGTGGCTGCGGCGACGAAGGGTTAATTAACCTTCAGAAGATTCGTATGTACGATTCACTCATAAATTATAAAAAAATATATTGTCCCTACGTACTAAACCACCCCACATTCGCACTCTATCCTGTGTTTCCGTGGTCGCAGCCAACTAAGGTATTGCTTCGCCGGGCAGGTGTGGTCAATTAATCAATTGTTCTTGCTATTTATCTAGTTAGTTGCTCGTCCCGTCATAGCCTTGTCATGATCTGCACAATCATCGTATTGGCTTATTCCCATGCCTCTTTAGAGCTGAGCATAAACTGTATCAATTCGGTCGGGGTTAGGGGGCTCCGCATAAATATTTCGAGGTGGTTACGTTGCATTGCATACCTTACGCACTCAAAGAGCACATGCCTCGCATACTCAATTTTATTGGCACAATATAAACAGTTGGGATACTCCATGTGCTTATATTTTTGCAAGTAGTCCTTGAAGCACACATGGCCCGACATGAGTTGCTTTAGGTAGTAGTTCATATGACCATGTCTCCTCTTTGTCCATGCTTTGATATCTTGTCTCAATCCATAAGTCCAGCGGCCTTTTGAGGAATTATCCTATCTGTGCTGCCATTCTACTATGCGTTCTGCATTGATCCTCTCTGAAGAGTGTCCGTTGTCCTTATTTTTCCGGGACATGGTTACCTGTTTTGTCTTTCTCGCGACAATGTCGGCAGGGCAGCAATTGTCAATGACGCTACCTGCATCATCGGATAGTGTCCTGAACGCGTAACTCACTCGTATCGATGACAGCCTGTATACGGATACTTCTCTCTTCATATACGACCTGTGTTTAGTAGCAGAGGCCCATATAGGAGCAGCGTATTGAAGATTTTGCGAAAAATGTTATCCAGATCTATCCTGCATCCAACATTTCTGCAACATTAAATTATGTGGAAGTGTGGAAATGTTTGAACAGTGATGTGAGAGTGAAATATTGTGTGAGGTAGCGAATCAATGAAACAAGTGACCCGACTACACCCGCTGTACGCAATTATGGTGTGGGAGGTTGAGACGCGCGAAACAGTATGTGGAGGAATTTTTCTCTCGAACTACCCCAAACGCGGCTGCATCAGTCTGCGACACGAACCATTTTTGTGCGCCATAGAGCAGCACGGGTAGGATGAGCGTCTTGTAGAGTCTCAGTTTTGTCGGTCGCAAGAGGGCTTTTCCCATAGTAAACCTATTCGCAAATGTGATTCGTTTAATATCCAGGCTAACGTCGTTTTCGGTGTTAATGGCGAAGCCAAATTCACTTTTTCAATGGGGGAAAGTGCAGCAGTATCATCTCGCTGGTAACGTCGAATGATATCGATGTCTTCACCGTATGCGAGGAGCTGAACACTATTGTAGAAAATAGTGACATTCCGATGTACACCGCCCTTCCGCAGTATCCCTTCCATGGCGAAATTGACGAGATCGCACAACAGTGGATCGCCTTGACTGAAACCTCACACGGTATTGAATAGTTCGGAGAGGTCCTACCTTCTACAGAGCCGTATTATCTTTGCAGGAATACCGAACTCAGATTTGGTGGCATATGGGCAATCCCTTCACGGGCTATCGAAAGCAGCTTTATATTCGACAAAGATATGATGGGTGTCGATATGTTTCTCCTGGGGTTTTTCCAAAAATAATTGCATTATATTACTTTTTTTTTATATAAATACAAAATAATAAAATACAAAAATATAATAAAAAAGTTTTATAAAGTTATTTTTAACATTTTTTTAAAAACCCATAACTCTCTGCTTGGCTTTTTTTATATTCAAGCGACGATTGTCAACAAAAGGTACGAACAGCAAAACGAGCAAACGGCAAAAGCAGAACAAGAAGAAAGAAGACTGATGCTCTTTTACGACTACCTAATAGGTGTGCCCTGACGTATACAGAATGGAGAGAGTGGAGTTGCAGATTTATCACATTCCCTCAAGTATTGATTTCTATTACGCGCTTCGCTGTCAAAATCCCCTGATTCTAAAAAAACGAAGCCGACACAAAAACCGAGCAACCCTGCAGTATTCAAGATGCAAACAATACCAAGATTGAATAGTTATTTAATTAGGTGTTTTTGTTTCCCCCGCCTTCATTTACAAAATAAATCTATCCACCAATAACGAAATTACCTGAGTGAATTCAATAAATATTCCAGCCATTATAAAACAAATTTCAACCATCAGAGAAAAATGTACAGCGGACTCTGCGGATATTTTTGTCATAAAGCGCACCAGATCCTTTGAATTTTTATATGCAGCACCTATGTACATAAAAGTATGTGCCAGTGTTCCAAGTGTGAGTGGCTCTGCTTTATAATGAATTGCTAAGTTTGACATGCAGAAAATAAAATCAAATGTAAGCATGTATAGAATTTGTACCTTCAAATCAAGGTGAATTTACTTATATGGTGACAGCAAGGTGAATTTCGTACCTTCAGAACTGTCAAAGATAAGCAATGTGTGATTAGGTACAGTTCAAAATAAACGAAATTGAGAGGAATGGAGTAATGCATAAGAGCTGCTTAAAGTGGTACACAATTTATATAAATATATTTAATAGTTAAATATACTCATAATTTCTCCATAATGTGCAAACTTCACAAAAATAACAATTAAAAAACTCTTATTCACTTAAATCAAAACTCTATTTGCAATTGTTTCCATATTTGTTTTGATCGCATTTTTCTTTAATTTCAATTTTGACAGATACTGCTGAAAAATTGGTTCAAAAAAAATTGTTCTTGCAGTCACCATGTAAGTAAATTCACCTTGGGTGTAACTTAAACGTCAAATTTTTTACCGTATGAAAAAAAAACATAGTTCACCTCGAAAAAACGCGTGGCCATGTACCCAAAATTCCATCGTGCGAAATTAGGGTAAGAAAAGCAAAAAGGAACAATTAGAATAAAAGATGTTATCATTTTATAGTATTTCTGATTTGTAAAAGGGATTAATAGATAAATATTTTCTTTTAATAGATAAATATTTTCTTTAATTTTTCGCATTAAGTTCATTAAAAAGAATAAACAACCCAAAAAATTATAAATTAATATAGGAATTAACTAATAGTTTTAATAAATTTATCTGATTAGAATATAGAGTAGTTTCCCTAATATTAGTAATGATCAAAACTATTAATCAGAAAAATTATTGACGATATTGAATATGGTACTTTTTGGAGTGAGAATAGTGGGAAAATCTTAACGAACGACAACCCCAAATAGTGCTTTTTCCAAAAATCACCAGTTTGTTTATGACCAGTGGGGAATGAAAAATTGGTTTGTTTACGTCCAGTGGGGAAAAAATTGCCAGCAATACAATTGCATTCTTTGAGTGGATAAAGTAAGATTCATTTCGCAATTTCTCTGGTACCAGTTCACAACAACACGTTTTGCTTGCAATTAAACGCTGTAAAGTTAAAGTGAATTCGAAAATCATACATTATAATTAATAAAATGGAAGAAAATAATAAATCTATAATAAATAATTCATACATTAGTAACTATTTTTGTCGAAGAGGATTATGGGGGATCACTTTTTACAATAGAAATGATAATTATTAATTATTTTAAATTCAGGAAGTGCATATTTTGTACAAATTCAATTTACAATTATGGGAGTAAAGGAACAAAAATTCAAAAATGTTCGTTAATTTTCAAAACAGAACATGAGGTGAGCTCCACTAGAAAAAGTTCAGTGCAGCCAGTTCTTGAACTTCCTGCGACGCGAACACATTTCAGGGCAGAAAGTCCAGATAATTCTTGCGTCGCGAACAGACCTAAGAATAATTGAATTTAAGATTTGAACTGATTGCATTTGGAAATACAAATGATTTGCATTACGTTGTTATTATTGATTAGCTTCTGCGTCTCTTCAAGCTGTATATTCTCGTATGCCAGTGAAGTGCTAGTTTACACTCTTATTAGATTTTAGCCTCACTTTCATTAGCTAAAAATAAACACACTAGCAAAAAGCGCATGTTGAATATTACAAGTATATAGAATTCGAATTCTGTAGCGTAACAGTTCGCGCTCTAAATGTAGTGCATTCGCCATTACATGGTGTACTCGATGCTATAGTCACAGTTTACTGTACTGTATTACTCGCTGTAATACACTATAGTGTATTAGTGTACTATAGTGTATTACAGCGAGTACTTCGATTTTCAAAACCCAATGAACCCAATCAAATAGGTGAAACTTATAAGGAATATCAGTTTCCAAGTGAGCTGAAATTCAGAACCATAATTATTACTGTGATGGATAGTAGAAATGACAGTTCACGCAGGATACGGAATATGCAAATTTGGTGTAGCATGCTTCCGTAAAAAATTGGTGTTCTGGGTTGTGAATGAAACGATATATTAAAAACAAAAAGAAAATTGCATTTTGATGGAATATGTTTATTGCATATATATAGTATAATTCACATTCGATTTGTCCCGCCAGCCAGTGTTTGTCAATCAAAATCGTTCGATCCATACTAGTTGGAAAATTGCCAGAACTGATCAATCCAGTCTGCCAATAATGACGCGTTTTTATGGAAAAAAAACCTCTTTTTTGTGCGCAAAACATTAAATCTCGGACTTGACATAACTTTTCTGAACAGTTAGTCGTGTAAGCGTAACAATCCCATCATCATAAACACCGACTTCGCTACGAAGCTATCTTCGGTTTAGTTTAATGGATTTAAATGTTCAAAAAATAGATTCAATTGCGTCGAGAAGGAGGGTGCTTCCCTAATTTTCTATACAAATTATTTAACCGAACCGAGTTAAGCTTTAATTTTTTAAACATTAGTTCAGTTTAAGTCTGTAATTTTGTGATTTAGTCCAAAAAATTGTCCTTCAAGCTAAATTGTCTGGTTTGTTAAACATTTCGCGCTCAATAATTTATTATTTAAATACATACCAAACTACAAATTTGCATAAAATGTACTTGAACACGGACCTGAAAGATGCATGGTTTATTTTATTTTCATTTCCCTTCCATTTTCAAATATAAAAATATAAATATATATCACAACTGATTCTTTACAATGTAAAATCTAATTTACTTGCAGCTAAAAACCGCATCAACTCTGTCGAGGATATGAAACGTTGTTTGGAGTGCAGAATAACTGCGGATTCAATATCGCAATTATTTTGTGAACATCCAGGAATTGCACTACTAGCGGATTTAATAATATCAATCTAATATTTTCCTCCTAGATCGAGTAGAAGCTCCCTCAATTTCTTCATAAAATCACAATGACCTAAAGCCTTTGTTAAGAAAACTGACTGAAAAAAACAAAATGTTATAAAAACAAAACTTTTTTTCAAATCAATTATTTTATAAAATCAAAATTTCAAATATGGTATCGCTTTCATTATGAACATCGATCGCTTATTGTGTACTTGGAGTCGTATATGTTTGGTGAGGAGCTAACATATGAGGCCTTATAATCAGCTTTTTAACTTGGAAAGTATTGATTGCGAGCTTATTGTGTAAAGGCCCGAATACAACAATGCGAGAGACCGAGACGAGAGCGAGACCGAGTCTCGGCCGAAATCTCGTTTTGCACTGTCTCCCAATCTAATATGCAATCAACAAAGTGCGAGCCATATATACTCAAAAGCAAAAGTGTTAAAAAACGATTAAAAACAAAATGTTTTGAAATTTAATTAATAAAATAAACACGGAGCCACACACAGCAAAACAGAAATGAGCAAATGCGTATTACCAAAGAATATCAACGTAATAAGAAATCCTATAAAGAAGAAGAGCAAAATATTTGATTTGCTCTTCACGTTACGAGTTAAGTGGGCGACAAATCTTGAGAACTACAGAATCATGAAAACTACAGAATTTTGATTTTTGTTGTGAATAATTGTACACACACGGGGTTACATACATAGTATGTATGTATGTTTGCATTGCAAAATAAAAAATTGTAAAAAAAATAAAAAAAAGATTTTGGATGAAAGAAAGGCACAAAAAATAATAGTACCATAGCATTCAAGGGACCCCAGCAGTAACACATTATTATTATTTTTATCCGCACACATCTTCACACGTTGGCAGTCAAATTCAAATGAGCAAAATTTGCATGTAAATTGCCCACAAACGACGATCCATACATCATGATTAACATCGTAATAAAATTTCCCCTCAAAATCTAAATGGTTTAGATTTTCGACGATCAGTCAGTGATCACAGCGCGATCACATACATGCATATTTTCTCTCGTTTTCAAACATACTATTAAATATGAGTATGATCATGATGTATCGTCTATGGGCCGCATTACCTTGCCTGTTCAATGGAATTCTAAGTGGAAGTATATGAAGATGCTCATATGCTTCGGATATGCTGAAAAGCTCGCTATACTTTTCTGATTTTTATACGACTTTAAATGTTGTGTATTTGTAGACAGCACAATTATATCCGCATAACCCTACGTCTCCACGGGCAATTTTTGATGGCATAACATCTGTCAAATTTGATTGCAATGGTTGGCAATATTTTAATGGTGGGCATTGCGATGTTATACCATTGTCATTTTGAAAGTGCCGTCAAGCAATCTAGTTCGCTTTTACTTTTTTTTTATTGTTTTATTTATACGATGAAGAGGAAAAAAGAAGGAAACCGAAATTCTGGGTGAATCCGTTATTACAAAGAATGCAAATGCACAGTCTCCATTCATTTTAGCGTTTTTATTAATTTAATAGATGCGGTAAAACGACGAATGTCCGACGATGCTTCCACTGTGAGCGTCACGAAAAAATGAAAAATGGCTGTCAAACAAACAAAATGGCAACTGATTGCAACACAGCACGTTGGCAATTTATGGCATAACATATTTCATAACCCTACGTCTCCACGGGCAATTTTTGATGGTATGCCTATAATAAATGGTATGGTTTGATGGTATGTATATAATAAAAAGTTGTAACATATCCTTTAGCTTTAGGACAATTTTTTATCATAATGGGTAACACTATTTGATTAATATTGTTTATTTGGAATCTGCTATCTCTTCTTAAATATCGTTAAGCATAAACGGACCAAGCACTTCCCTGAGTACCGGTGAACGTTCGTTTTCGATAGCTGTTCTTACAGTCGTTAACGTGATAACTCTTTCGTTAAAGAAATAATAGCTTTAATTTTTAGAACAATGTCATTGGTGTGTATACTAGGCTTCTATTTCAGACGAAATTATTTCATTTAGTACTATCTTTTTCAGCATATAATGTTCCAAAATTATAAAATTTTTGTTTTTTTTTTTATCATTTAAACTATTTCGACGTTCGCTGACTATTTCGTCTGTCTTTAAAAAAAGTTTTTTGCATGAAGCCGATGAGGCTAAATCCTAGTTTTTATGGTGCTTCTTTTCCTTTTCCAAATCTTTCATTATTTGCAAGTACTTCGCCGAACAATTATTAAAAATATAGCAATTGTGTCCAAAAATAAAATGATATGCAACCGATATCTATGAAAGCTTCACATTTGAATAAAACAAACAGTTCCACCAAAATTAAAGTTAGTTGTGAACCGAATTAACGTCGGTCTGAATTCTTGCAATTCTCCTTTGCCATTATATAATATATGGAATACTATATCGACAAATGACAGTTGTGATCGATCGGTTGATTTCATTATTAATATTGCTTTTAAGAAGTTCGTTAGTCTTTCGTTGGGTGACAAATAGCTTTCTCTCCAAATAACCAAGGAGGAAGTGGTCGAGGGACTTCAGCTCTCTGAATCAAGCCCGCAAGGCGTATCGCCGCTCTTGTATTATTGAAGTCTCATTGATAGACTTTCAGTGTAACAGTCATGAATGATGAAACTGTTATTAATAACAATAGCTTATACTCGATATAATTTGTTTCAAAAAATTATGAAATTGGCACAGTGGCTCCCAAATGCAAACTATTAAGAAAAATAATAAAAATACATGGATAATCTCATACCATTTTTATTTGAAGTAGTGTGGCAGCTCTTCTCTCAGCTGTCAAAAATACAGAATATTCGAGCGAGTCTATAAGTGTGTATGTGATAAAAAAAAAGGAAAGTCGAAGACGTCGCGTAGTTTTCGAATCTTTTTTCATCTTTCAGAAAGTCTTATTGTACGTTCTATGGCCACAATGGCGGCGACATTAGGAAAAATTTGTGGCTCTAAATTGTTAAAAGCCTCTTGTGGGCTAGGCCTCCAACAGGTATAATATATTAACTTTAGAGAAGCCTTACGAAACGTGGAACAAAAATTAAAATAGTGAATGGAATAATGAACGTTGGTGATGTGTGAAAAGTGCACAAAAACTTGCAAAAATACAAATTTCTTGATACTATTAATTAGAATGGATAGTAAACTATATGTGGAACTGGCGTGTGCTGGTAGTTCCACCCGGTTGCTCTGCGATTGGTCAGTGGAGTGATGTTCTCACTCCCGTATTGAATTTTTTTCTCATAATTATGTAACTCGCGCTGCTGAAGTATTATGATTGCTTGTGCTGTTACCTCATTCGCTAGTTTCGAAGCTTTCTTTGTATTCAATTGATATATGATTATACTTATGTTTTACAGGCTCACAAATTGTCCACATTCAAAACATGGACCAATGGCCAGAAAAAGGTAAGTGTATCAATTGTGTCCAATGCCGTGACATATCCGTTTTGTGTTTCATAATTGCACAGCTGAAGAGTTAGTACCTAACATAACCTCATTTTTTTAACGTTAAGAAATCCAAATAAAAAGGAGAAATTGGTGTACGATAATGTTATCAATATCAACTTATGGGTATATGATAAGGCTGGCTTGTTTTAAAGAAATTTCTCGGAGGTGTCAACTATTTGTAATGTTACGGATAAGCATGTTTTTCATCTGTACATGCTTCTTTCCATTTATTTTTTGTTTGTTTTAAGTTGCAAAGTAGGTGCCTCGTTTTTCTGCACAATCAATATTCAAGGACCGTGAAACCAAGATTTATTATTCGGAAGATTTCGGTGCTTCCGGTTTGCGATATCTTAACCTAGAGCAGAAAAGAGTGACAACAATCAATGCGATTTAACATTCTACTGCATCAGGGTGCGGTACTGCAGACAACGAATCGACATTTATCAGTGTCGAATGGTACTCCTTTATGTTGGTACATTATTTTCACCCTAAAATTGTATTTAAGTTTAAAAATGATCTGTAGAGGATTGTGTGTATCCACGTCGTAGGAAGCTTTTGGATGGTAGGAGTTGTATATGCATTATCCAGATTTAGAGATACTAGAATACTGTATTTCTTTATGAAGAACAACTACGGACAAACGAAGCGAAATTATATGAAACTTATCCTGGCACTAAATTTAATTTATATGTATTTGTTAACAGCTTTTGGCATCAATTGGTGCCATAACCGGTGGTGTTGGTTCATTGATTTTTGCTCTGGAGCAATCGGTAGATGCTTCTGGTACTGAGGTTCATCCAACGCCATTGCCATGGAGCCACAATGGACTTATATCTGCATTGGATCACCAAAGGCAAAAACCATAGCATTTGTATGTCAATAAAATATACATTATATTTCAATTGTATTCCTCCAATAGCGTTCGTCGTGGCTACGAAGTGTACAAGCAGGTTTGTGCTGCCTGTCACTCTTTGCAATATATTGCCTACCGCAACTTGATTGGTGTATCTCACACTGAGGCCGAAGCAAAAGCAGAGGCTGCGGAAATTATGGCAAGTATATGATTTTAAAAATTATGTTTTTATTGGTCTTATTTATTTTTTGTAGGTACGCGACGGTCCGGACGACACCGGTAATTACTTTAACCGTCCAGGAAAGCTGTCGGACTATTTTCCCTCACCCTATCCGAATGAGGAAGCTGCTCGTGCCGCAAACAACGGTTCCTATCCTCCGGATTTAAGTTACATTGTTTCAGCTCGTCATGGTGGCGAAGATTACATCTTTGCACTTTTAACTGGCTATTTCGATGCTCCTGCTGGCGTTGTACTACGTGATGGACAGTACTTTAATCCCTATTTCGCTGGTGGTGCTATATCTATGGCTCAGGCCTTGTACAACGAGGTACAATACTATAATTAGTTATATTAGTGTACATATTTCCCCATGTACAAATTTGTATACAATCAATTACAGATCATTGAATACGAGGATGGTACACCAGCTACCCAGAGTCAATTGGCTAAGGATGTGTCCACTTTTCTTAAGTGGACATCAGAGCCTGAACATGATGAACGCAAGCAGTTGCTAATTAAAACAGTCGGCATTCTATCATTTTTAATTGCTATTTCCTATTATATTAAGAGGCATAAGTGGTCCGTATTGAAATCGCGAAAGATTGTCTTCTATCCAAAGGAAAAGTAAACTGCTTCCTAAGTCATTGCTGTCAGCTCTAACATTTAAAACATTGAGGAAATGTTATTGGAAGATGATTGAATCAACAACTATTAACTTTTCAATTTAAATTAGAAAATTGTTACAATTCATAATAAATATACATTAATTTAAACAATTATAATAAAATGTAAAGCTACAAAAACAGCAACAATTAAAGATAGAACCATGCGATTGCTATTAAATTAAAGGAAAATAAAAACCAAACCGATCGATAACCACATCGCAACCAAAAATAAAAATACGATATATTTGTTTTAGAATTTAAGGGGCTATCTATGCAAGAAGCAATTAACTGGATAAAAGTTTCATCATCTCGTAATCATCGGACGTATTAAGCTCATTAGACTCAACAGACAACACCCTCAATTGAAATTCTATACTATGTAAAACATTGCTGACCTAACAAAATCTGCCGTTTCTTTTAATCATGCTTTATTATTGTTCTCGTTACGAGTATGTAAATTGCATTTTAACACAAATAAACACATTTCATTTTATTGTACTAAGTTTAATGTGAATTCTGGAAAGAGCGGAAGCTGGGCGACTGAGACTTCAATTATTTGCGTTTACTTGTGTTAAAATGCAATAAGTTAAAATTAAAAACAGAAATTCTATGAAATTATGTATAATTTAGACAACAAAAATTTTAAAATAGGTCTACAATAATTTATTAATTTAACAAAAATGTTAACCAAATATCTATAAAAAAAAAAAAAAATGTTTTAAACACAAACGCCACAGTTAGTCTTTATTTTCAATGAATAAAATTTCAAAACAATCGCCACGACGTCGTTCAAGTATTTGAAATGTGGTGGGCCCGATCCAAATATCACACAATTGGGACACCTTCTTACCCATCCACGCCTTTATGTAGAGGAGGAGTTTTGTTTTAACAATGAGTATTGGAGGTTGTTGCTACAATATCCATCCTCAGCTAAGAAACGTCTCCTGTGGAACCTTCATTAACTTTTGTGTATTTCAACAAATTTCTAGCAAATAGTCCAAAATGTGTGTGATTTACATACCCGAACAATGCGATAAGAATATTCGTAGAAATGCAAAAAAATAAACCACATTTTTTGATTCTTTATTTTCATATAATTTTTATATTTTAGTTATTAGAAGTATACCCAATTCTGTTTTTACGTGGCATTTTTTAAACAGTTTCCTAATAACACACACACACACACGCTTAACAAAAAAAAGCAATACAGCGTGTTTGGGTTAACGCAACCCACTTTTTTAATAATTTTCTAGAAAAATTAATAACATGCTCAATTGAAAATAAACTGTGTGCTTCTCTGCCGACATTACCAATTGTTAAAAGTTCCCTCTTTGCAGAGCTGCAGCCCATTTGTATATGTACATGTTGGATAATGTATTTTACACGATAACCAAGTCCATCAAAACATATATATGTAGTATAATAAATATACCGCGTAAAAACAGGATTGGGTGTACCTTTTACAATGATTTTCATTTAATTATCCTCAACATTTTAACACTTCGCTCATTATATTTTAGGCTTACAGGCGGCGTATTTTTAAGTTACTCTTGAACTTCTACTAATTTAGTTGTTTTCTTTTTTGCTTTATTTAATTTAATTAAAATTATGTTCATCTTCATTATATTTTCACATGGAGCACAATTTGTTTTGGTATCGATCGATTTGTTATATTGTGTAAAAATATGGAGAATAGAATTACGCACTGTTATTTGTTATTTTATTTCGTATCTTAATGCATTTTATTTACGCTTCAAGTATCTTTTTTATATTTAAGGAAAAACATAATTAAATATTAAAGCAAAATTTAATGAATGCAAAGTGTTTAATCAAATGAGTCGTAGCCTTTAAATACACAACAACGTATAATTTAAAAATAGAAAACCTTTCAGAGAATAATAAAACTAAACATAATGCAGCACAGCTTAGCTGTTCGCCAAACACAAACAAGAAGAAAAATAAAACAAAAAACATACTCAAAGGGGATTGGGGGAACTCAAATAACGAAATGCATGGCAAAGAAGTGACCTACAGCTTTCGCTTTGGTACAATACTTGTGTGTACGTTATACAATTATTATAATTCTTTTGTTACTCTGATTACTTTACGCTTATGAAATTCAAATAATATAAATTTTTTAGCATAATTATTTAATGCAATAATAGCCATTATAGTTACTATGGTTGTTTGCTTGCATGCATGCGTGTGTATCTCTTCGGTCTGGCTTCTTTCGATATCGATAATAAAAGCTGCTGCTTTGCATTTTAAGTTTATTTCAATGAGGTTTTCTTTTTTCTTGATTAAAAATTTTAAGAGAATAATAACACGTTCCGGGAAAGAGAAGACGCGACAGGTGTGACGGCGACAAATATTATTACGACTTTCAGCATTAGCAGGACAGCAGCAGCAGCAGTAGTTGTTGTTGTTGTTGTACGCAACATCAGCTGTTGCCGAATTTTCAGCAACAATTGATGCGATCAACTAAAAACAGCTACCTTCTGGTGGTTGCGCCAGTTTAAGATTCTCTTTGCAAGTCATAATCCTACGAATTTCCTGAAGCATTGATTTTATAGTATATTCACGATTCCACCTGGCTAACATTGGAACTAATCTATGATCGACCTACAAGTTGGAAAAGCGATATTTGTTTTCATCAGGCGGAGATATTTATATAAATAATTCATATTTTTGCACATACCACGCCATTGCTCTGATTGATACAATTTATATTAATTTTTGTTAAAAATCTAAGCGTTGGAGGCTCATCGGGATAACGTTCACCACATTCAATTTTTAAGGAATACATTCTGTTTTCATACGGTGTCTGTAATTCGAAATTGTTGTTACAGAATATTTTACTTTGTTTCATTGGTTCTTACTCTGGGAGGGCCAATGATCATGCCGATCCAGTATGTTAAAGTCATGTCATCGTCAGTTTCGAGACCCCATGATATAGTGCCATCGCCCACACCTTTTTGGCCTTGATCCAACTCTTCCAGCAAGCGGAAATTTCGCGGAACCACTAAAACAAATTAATTAAATAATTAATAAACACGATTCTTATTAATATAAATAAAAAGATTCCTAGTTTTCGATGTCACGTTTAAAATATACGATTTACACACACTATTATTAGTATACATATACATGATAATAAAATAATGCCCAAGTTTTATACGAGTGTGTGATGGTCAGATTACAGTGCCATCGCCCAAAATAATATGTATGCTTATTGAGGATTTGCTAAAAGAAATGATTCCAGACTCAATCGTTCCAAGAACAAATTCAAATACTAAATACCAGCATATCGATATACGGGAGCGGTAGAAAAAAATGTGGGTGAATATGAGGAGCATTGGCTCTTCGAAAAGTGCTGCCAAAAGGCAAAGACGAACAAGAAATTGAACACTTACTACAAAATAATTAAATAAAAGACAAAAAAATAGTACATATATTGATCAGAAAATAAAAGCGAAAAAAGAAGGTAGTAAATGAGACAAAAAAGTAGATGAGAAACGAAAAATGTCAAGTCATTTGAATCAAGCACGTACATATGTATATATGTACATATATAGGTGAGCAGAAGAAACTAGAACCAAGTGCAAACTTGAAGCAGGCGCACCTATTTATTCGGAATTCAAAAACAGTTCCATTTTCTCTATTTTTTAATATTTTCAAATTACGCTTTAAACTGCGGCATGCAATTATTGTCCACAATAGCCTCCTAATCGCCTCTTAGCTACTACCGTCATACTACACACTTGCACGTTTCATTCACAAAGCAAAGATTTTTAATTGGGATTAAAGGGCTTTTAACTTCCTCCAAAATCAAATATGCACATTGCAATTGCCTTTAAGCTTCATTCCTATGATATTTACTATATACATAACTCGATAAAATCACACAAAATATCAAATTTTCTAAAACTTTCTTACCAACACCGGTGCTCGATGGATTCGCCATTGTAGTTTTTGCTATTTTTGTTCCCTTTTCGCTCTGCTTTTTTTGCTGTTAAGATTTAACTTAGCAAAGGCCAATACGTTGCGCCTGTTCTCACTTGTGTACTTTCTATTACAATATGGAAGACTGACTGGTTAGTTTTCACTTTTACACGCAATGTGAGTTCGTTCCACTCTCGCCTTAGCACTTAATCAGCCACGCCACTTCGATTTTTCTAAAAAAAATTCCAAGATTTCTTATTTGTTAAACATTTATGAACACAAAATCCTAGACTTTTAACATTTAGATAATTAAAGTCGTTATTTTCATTTCAATTTATTGATCGCCATTGGAGATATTTTTTTATACGAATTGGAAATTTTGACTAACTGCGAAAAAGACCGCACTACATTATCATTCAAAATCTGTTTGTTTAGTTGGTTTTTCTCTTACTCAATTTTATAAAATTTTACTAATTCAATTGCTTCTGTTAACTAATGTCGCGAAAAGAAAGAGTAAAAGAAAAAAATGTTCGTCGATGCCTTTACAGCGCAGCGTTACTGCTTCATCTGTTTTACGCCATTGATTTTCTTTAACAATTATCCATTTCGCTTTAATAACATGTTATTTTTTCACTTCAATCTTGACGCAATTTTATCACTCACATTCTAAATTGTGCTCAAATAAATCTATTTGTATATATTTGCACTTCAATCAAATTTGCAAAAGAAAAAAACACCATCCTAAATGTTTATTTTTGTGATTGACATCTAGCGTCAAGTAGCTAAACTAGCTTAGTTCGAATAAATTTTTCAAATTTAATTTGAGAATAGTGGAATTCAACCATTCCACATTATTCAATTATTATAAGTTTTATATCGCAATTAAGTCGATTCTGACAGCTTAGTGGTGTAGTGTGAATATGAGAGGAAGCCGAATATATTTCTTGTTCTCCTTATACAACATTTTCTTTACATTGGTAGCAGATTTACTCGCGATCATTCATTTGAAGTGTGATCCTTCTGGTAATTTAAACATGGGCTATTCTTACGTAAACAATCAAAGGTATAAAAACCGAAGTGAATTGAATTTAAATGAGATCAACAACTTTAATTTAAATTTGGGAAGATCCCGTTTGAAATGTCATTCCTTAAAAGGTCACGCATATTGATGAACGGCTAATTGTCATATCTTTTTGACAATTTGTTGATGCATAGAACCCTAGTGTAAATATAAAGTGCAGCAAATTTCCACCCTTTTTAATTCCAATATATTCCAATATAATATTCCATTTTCAAACCAGTGTTGCAGAAGTACGTACTTTCGTACCATTTAGAGTACCTTTTTCTATTGTGAGTACATTAATTTTTGGTACTAGTACTTTTTCATTTTTTCAAATTATTATTATTTTTTTTATAGTACGAAAATTTACGGGAAGTTCTAAAGAGCACATTTTCTATAACAAGGTAGGTTCTAACAATTTATTTATTTATATAAAGGTAAGTTCTAAAGAGTACAATTTCGGTAACAAAGTAGGTCTAATAAAAATACATTTATTTTCTACAAAAAGGCAAGTTCTAAACAGTACATTTCCTACAACAAGGTAGGTTCTAAAGAATATAGTCTCTATAAATGCAAAGTTCTAAAAAAGATATTCTCTAGAATGTTAGTTAGGAGTTTTTTGTGCCTCATCTGTTTTTTTTTAAACAAGAGTACTTTTTTATTTTTCTCTCGTGCAACACTGTTTCAAACCACTTGGAAGATACCACGGAACTAATTGGTTTGATATGAAATTAAATCTACCACGATCTTAGTTCACATTTGTAGATGTTATACAATTTCTTATTACATGCAATCGATGAGTCTTTTTGGTTTAGTACTTTTATGTACATACATGTGTAAGTATGAATGCATAAACATTTGTTCGTGCATATGTGCATATGTGTATGGATCTGTATGCTTATTAAAGTCTGTGGCCGGATTTTTCCCACACAGATATATCTTAATGAAACTTCCAAAACATCTGGACTAAAACACAGAACCAGACAGCTGTATGAGCCCATTTGGATCTCCCAATACATATGCAACTTAATGTAACTTTTAAAAATGCCAGTTATGGCAGTTGTGTAGATATGGGTCCTACTAGACACTATTCAAAATGTGGGCGGTACATATTTACTGCCACTCCCACTATTAATACATATTCATAACTTAAGATCTATAAGAGATTTATGGACGCAGCATGAGGACATTATAAAGCCATGTGCAAGAAATGGGGTTTTCAGATAAGGGCACGCCCATTTTCCACCTACCTATACTAGAATTGGTGATATACATATGAATATGAGTGTGCATTGGGTCAATACTAGTGCGTTTACAAAATATGAGCAGCATACCTACTACGCCCAGGCCCACAATTAACCAAAAACCATCACTAGGTTCCTATAGACAATATAACTATAAACGAAATTTCACAGGAGGGTTCCGGGCTCTGACGTTAAATGCCACATGGAAAATGGGAGGGACATTTTGGTAGCCACGCCCACAATTTATACATATGTATTTAGAACTTAGGACCTTGGACCAAATTTTATATGAATAAATATATTGACGCTAGGAAGCCATTCCCAAGAAATGGGGACGACCAGATAAGGCCACGCTTCCCTCCCTTATAATAAATTTTGATTACCCCACCGAAAATTACCCTAGACAGGCTCCTAATGATGAGATAGGAATAAAACTTGATAGTAATGCCATCGGTCTCGAAATCGGTCTAACCCGACTTCCCTTTTTCTTGTTTGTTCCCACGATGATGAATTTTGTGGATAAAAATACTATTCAAAATGTGGGGACGGGAACATGTAAATAATAGATGAAAACTCATTATCACAAGATTTATGGACAAAATGGTGTGATATGGTATGGAGGGTCAAAGTCACAAAGATTTATGGAATAGGCACAGTTTGACATGTGGTCAAACTGAACTTCGGTACGTGGTGCCGATATATAGTTGTAGGCATTCGAAGTCCTGCTTCACTATACAAAAATGATAAAATGTATACCAAGGCAAACAAAAATATTCAGACTATTTAAATATTTATTCAAAATAAAAGAATTTATAATTGGTCCAAAGAGGTTGTAAAAATTAGTTGCGTTAGATCATGCTTATGGAGACATAATAAATACATGCATACGTTCCTTTATTCCTAACGGAGATGATGTATGATTTAATACATCATATTTCCATATGTGCGTTACAAAAATGAATGCAATTGTTCCCTTTGTGGTCGACGCTGTACTACTCCGACACTAAGGTTTTGGGTTCTGCACCATATATATTTTCAACTAATCGCGAATGTTCTTGCGTTATGAAATTCGCAACCAACGTTGATACATTCTCATTGGCGCGAAGCAGCTGTTGCTTGACTACTGCACGAAAATCATCTGGCGGAGATTTATCAGCGCCACGTGTTCCACCTCGGCGTGCATCCAATCCACTTGGTGACTGCAGAGGAAAAAAATCATAGTTAACATCTTCCTTCTGCGAAAGCCAAAGGTGCAAGATTTCTTCAATAAAATCAATCGTTACAATGTAAGCGTGGAAAAGGCGATAAGTGAAGGTAGTGCGTGTTTTCACCATTTCGAATACTTGTTCAGCCAAAATGGTTTCGCGTGGATATTCGATTTGCAGTAAAACAAGCAGATCACCAAGCGTCTGATCTGGACAATTTGGTTCGTACAGTTTTCGCTAAAATAATACCAATCTATACAATTTGATTTGCTTTATGTGCTTCCAACCTACGCTGTATTGATTGACAATTGCTTTAGTGCAGTATTGAATTAAAGCCTTCTGTGTTAGCGGTATAAAAATCATGTGTCGTCGTACGTTTAACTTTAAATGATCCAATTCTTCACCTATAGTCGTTGGTAACTCGCCAAGAATTTTTACAATGCATTCGAAACCACTCAACTAAAATTTTAAAATATGAATTTAACCATCGAAAATAACGTAAAACAAAAATGGGAACACATGGTTTTACCGATAAACTGCCTTGCAGAAGATTCAGACTGAGCACTTGTATATTATGCACCAAATTGCTTTCAACACTCATTTCCGACATTAATTTTCGAGCTTCTTCCTTATGTCCAAAATAAATGGCTAAATCAAATAGAAACCGTGATATCCATGAAGATAGAGGCAAGGTTAGAAGTAGTTTGCTGAAATCGCGCTGGAAGTGTTCCGTGTTTAGCAATTGCCAGCATTGTGCGGCATGTGCAAATGCCTTAGAAATATCCTTGCTAGTAGTTGTTGTTAATGAGATTTGGGGTGGTTCCATGCCATGTGTATCAGTATTTTCCACTTTCCACTCTGATAACATAAATTAATAATAAACAAAAGTGTACAAAAATTATCGTTTTATAAAAACCTGAAAATCCTTCTACTAAAATGTGATTCAATTCTAATTCATCCGGGCGTGTGTTACAATTTTTTATATAACAATGTAAAGAATAAATAAATAGCGTAGCCGCATAAAACAACACCTGTTTGCTACCAGCTGGACTTGCGGACACGATTTCTATTAACTTATCCCAGTAGACATTTTGACCCCTTTTAAAGTAACAACCATAAAAACATATATGTAAGTTATTGAAAAGGTTTCGAAGTCGAAGCATTCCTACCAAGACTTATTGAATGGCAAAAATGTCTCCCATCGTTGTATCTTTCCACAAAACATGAGAATTGTAAATATTTGTTTCCATAAATCGTTAGTATCGCATTTGGGGTCTTCATCGATAATTTGTCGTATATAGTATTCTAAGCATATTGTAAATATACGACATACCAGCACCGGAGATAGTTCGGGTGTTTTTAGCTCAATCATCGGAAGCACTTCTTTAACCAATAATTCTTGATATTCTAGAGGATCTTCTTTTACATTATCGACAATCATTTCCAACAGTTTTGGCTGTGAATAGTTATTTTTGTGATTTAATGAGGAATTAATGAAAAACAATAACACATATACCGTGTGCGTAATGGATGCTTTAGGAAATTTCTTCAGGATGAGCATCATCAGTTTGCTCTGTTCCAAATTATTTTCTGTATGTGTTACTGTGATAAGTAAAATCCTTTGCTGTACTTCGTAAGAAACGTGATTAAACATTTTCACATAAAAATCTTGGGCTGGTGTGATTTCATTTTCGGGAGCACGCAGAGCATCCGTAAGTGCGTTAACCTCATTCCATAGTTCCATATTTTGTTTTGGTAACGTTACAACGGTACTGTGATTCACAGACAATTTTTATTATAGTGTAAGAATCAAGTTGTTCGGAAGGGTACTTACATGAAACTGAAGTATTTGGCTGCTTCCTCGTAATTCCTTGCTTCCTTTTCTAATTTATATGATTCAAACTAAAACAAGTTAAGAAAAAATATAATTAATTAAACGGAAAGATTTGAAATACTCAAAGTCCCACCTGCACATGAAAATTTTTTGGAAACAACGTTTTGGCAGTAATTATCCACGACTTAGCGGCACACGGATCTGATGGACGCAATTTTTGCGCCTGCTCTACGATATAGGTCTCATCGTCAGGTTCTACATCCATGATCTTAATTTAATTCAATAGATTTGGAGCTAACTTTACTAAATATCGAACAGATTAAGCGGATACCGTAGATGGTCGACTTTGCTGTTTATACATGTATTTAACTAATTGCATTGTCAGAAGTTTGGCACAAAACGCCAAGGAAACTTGTTTACTTATTGTTATATGTACGTCTGTAATAACTAATATATAAAATGACAGCAACTCAATAATTAAACTTTACTTTTAAGTAAATCCGCAGTCGTCACAAATACATTTGTATATACAAAAAAAAAACAAAAAATTGCCGATTGTGTTGCCATGCTTTTCACTTCTTCAGTTTTTAAAAATGGATGCATTTGGTTTATTATTATTATAAGCTGCTTATTTCTCTCTATTCATGCTTGACAATTTAATCCTAGTCATCGGATTATAGACTCGATATATACGTCTAGCAGCTAAATTTGCTGAACAGAATCTAGCAGCTAAAGGTGATGACAGTTCAAAAGTGAACTTGAACTCAACAAAATTTGTTTATGCAGCCACCTTCATAAAAATTGCATATTGGTAAAAAAACCAAGGTGAATTTACTCTCATGGTGGCTGCAGGAACAAAATTTTTTCAACCAATTTTCCCTCAGTAGCAGTCAAAGTTGAAATTATAGAAAAATACCATCAAAACAAATATGCAAACAATTGCATTTAGAATTTTGAATTGAGTGAAGAGTTTTTAATTGTCATTTTTGTGAAATTGTGAAAATAAATTATTAGTGTATTTAACTATTAAACATATTTTATATAAATTGTGTAACACTTTAAGCAGCTCTTATGTATTTTTCCATTCTTCTCAATTTTGTTTATTTTGCGCTGTACCTAATCGCACATTGCGTATGTTTGACAATTCCGGAGGTACGAAATTCATCTTGCAATCACCATGTAAGTAAATTCACCTTGACCCCGTCATTCGCCTAGCTTTTGACTTATTTGGCAAATGTTGAAATCGGCTAAACTCAATGTCACAACTTCCCACAGAGCGCTGTTCAATACCTCTACCTAAATTACTTATTAAGCCAAGGTGAATTTACTTACATGGTGGCTGCAAGAACAAATTTTTTTGAACCAACTTTCCCTCAGTAGCTGTCAAAATTGAAATTATAGAAAAATGCGATCAAAACAAATATGCAAACAATTGCAAATAGAGTTTTGATTTTAGTGAATAAGAGTTTTTTAATTGTAATTTTTGTAAAATTTGAACATTAAGAAGAAATTATGAGACTATTTAACTGTTAAATATATTTTACATACAAGTTTCAAAATTTTTGAAATTTCCTTTTGCATCTGGCGTGCTGAGGTACAAATATTGGTGGTATTAAAAGTTATATTATGGGATGAATACGAAACATAAGTATTACTAGTTTTGTTTTTATAATTAAAAAACAAGGATAAATTTAATATGATGTATATCAATAAATAATTATAATTTGGTAGATCCATTATTATTATATATTAAAAATAATATATATTATACCAGTAAAAATGAATTGGATGACAATGTTAGCGAATTTCGAAAAATAACTCACATAACTTAATATTATACAACAAAGTCACAGTCGAATAACTGATAATAATGTTTTATGAATTCTTGTAATGTAATAAGAAATTGATAAAAAGTTGTATTTAATCTTAAAAGTAAATTGAATTTATTGTATTAAATTTATTTATTATTTATAACTAATGTGTAAATAATACAAAGGGGTAAATACGTCAACTATCAACAGCACACCAACTATGAAACTTCCCAGGAATCGAACCTGGGTCCATATTTATCCAATCAATTATATTTTTTTTTTATATTTAGTTTACATAGGATACAAGGAGTTCTATAAGCAAAACTATAAATAAAAATAAATATAATTGAAGTTACTGGAATCCTCAGACGGATTAATACCCGTGTATAAGAGGATGTAAGAAAATATTAAAAATAATTTAAAACTAGTAAATAATTTTCTTAGCTCTAAAATTGCGAGATATCACTTCATATTGATTAAATCATTGAGTTGTTCATCTTAAATTCATAACGTAGTTTTTAAGTTTTTGCTTAAAGATATTGATGTTTCCTGCATTTTTTATTTCTTCTGGTAAGTTGTTGAATTGTTTTATTGCGCTATGTTTCAGGCTGTTGACTTGCTGTGTTGTTCTTGCTTTTGGGATGTTGAAGTTGTTTTTCTGTCGTGTATTATGTTGATGTATCGCGTTTCTTGTAGTGAGTATCATGTTTGATTTGAGTAGATTGTTTTTTATTTTATAGATGTATTTACATTTTTCGGTGTATATAAGTTGGTTGATGTCCATTAGTTTAGTGGTTTTGTACAGGTCTTTTGTTGATGTAAATGTGTTTTTATTGAAGAGGATTCGGATTGTTTTGTTCATTAGCCTTCCGATTTGTTCTATTTGGAATTTACTTTTTAATAGTATGATGCTCTTTTCTTGACTAACTAAAAATTAATTTTAGCAACTCTGTTTATAAACTTCGCAAAATATAAACCACTGTACTGTAACCATAAAATGGCAATTAATCAGAAAGACAATTTTATCTTCTTCCGTTATGTTGCTTCCTCTTTCGTTTTGACGCACTTTCATTGTGCCGCGTCGCATGTAAAATTTTTGTGCCGTTCGCAATTAATTCGATTATTTTACAGCTAATTGTTTAGTGGGTAACGTGGTACAGCTTTTATTCCATTTTTCTTAAGAGAAGCTATTAACTTTTTTTGAATTGGGCTGTTTGCGGTTGCCCAAACCAGCTTTTTTTATCGGGAATAAAAGAATTATAATTTTTTTTGTATTGGATTTTGTGTTTTTTGTGATTAACATAAAGCAATGGCAGACGTTGAAAAAGAGGCTCCCGAGAAAACCATCGCCGAGGATTTGGTTGTAACCAAATACAAGTTAGCCGGCGAAATTGTTAATAGTAAGTAAACACAACAAAAAGTTTCCTTCTTTATCAAGAAGTATCGAATCTGAATTATATACATGGAGTAGAATGTACTGGAAGCAAAAACGACGCTTGCAATAAAGACTTGAAATGTGGCCACGCGGCGTACATACAGATTTGCACATATCCATGCCACACATAACCTGAAAAGAAAAAACTAACAACCAGGGAAAATCGGCTAGTTGTGCGGGGCTTGATTGAAATGTGTGTTTATGCATATATAAGAAAGCCATAATTACAACCGAATTTCACGACAAATTTATACACACATTTTGTATCTAGAAGGTTCTACACTTCTATGCGAGTGTGTATATACATACATACGTAGCATAACACATACGCGTTATAGTACGTGCTTATAAAATGAGTGAGATGTACGCATGTACATACAAATATTTACCATTATTTTTATTTTGTTTTTTGCTAATTATTTACCAGGTGTTTATAATCTGCTACGAATTTATTTGAAATTTTTAAATTTTAATTCATGCTTTATGCTATTATTGTCTTACAGAAACACTTAAGGCTGTAATTGATCTCTGTGTAGCTGATGCCTCTGTGAAGGACATCTGCGCAAAAGGAGACAATCTTGTCACTGAAGAAACTAGCAAAGTAAGATGTTTTTTTTAAATTCATTCCTTTTTTTTTTCTATATTTGGTCAGTACTTTAAATTAAGATACGTGGCAAGTGGATATAAATCTGTATTATCTTAATTTAAATAAGTTGGCAGGCTACAGTAGTAGAAGTGTACGTATATGTACACATGGTATCGACTATTAAGCGGAACTAATCCAAGATACAAACTGAAGATTTGATTATCCCGCTTTGTTGGCAAAGAAATTAATCCGTCACACGTGTTTAATTTTAATTGTTCTCCTTATCCAATTAAGATTTCATTTAAATTCAAAGAAATTAATGAATGTCTCCTTTTTTAAAACGAAAAAATTAGATTAAGTTAACCGGATTTGGGAATATATCCATAGTAATTTTGATAATATCTGTTGGGATACATTTAAAGGGTTATAATATTCAGTTCTCTAATGAATATATAATATAAAGACTAGCATTTTTAGGGCGCGGTAAGTTTTTCCATATAAATGTTAAGAAGTAGTGATATTTGTATATGGCTTAAATAATTAGCTTTATAGTGAATAGTTCCTGGATTTCAGTATGATTAAATAAAAATGTGAATATTCCTATTCAAATGGTATTTGAAACCTATTCAGATCCAGGGAGTAATCACGATAGGGTTCAGCATGCATTTATAGACATTTTAATTTACAAACGAATATTTATAATTTCTTAAGGTTTACAAAAAAGAAAAGGATCTGAAAAAAGGCGTCGCTTTTCCAACGTGCCTTTCTATTAACAACTGTGTTTGTCATTTTTCGCCAACAAAGAATGATCCTGACTATAGCTTGAAGGAGGGCGATGTTGTTAAAATGTAAACAAAAATCATTAAGTTATATGAATTTTAATGCTGATATTTATTTTCTTCGCCAACTTGCAGTGACTTGGGCGCACATATTGACGGGTTCATTGCTGTTGCTGCGCACACTATTGTTGTTGGTGCATCTGCCGAAAAGAAGATAACCGGTCGCCAAGCTGATGTCATTTTAGCTGCTTACTGGGCCGTTCAAGCGGCACTGCGGTTGCTTAAAGCTGGCAATAGTGTGAGTTTCTTACTTGCACGATCTGTGTTTTAGTATAAGCATAATTTTATCCACATATTTCTCGCATGCCGCGGTCAGCAAACGTTAACATTTTTATTTTGTTAATTTACAATTTGAAATTGTTTGCCTTTGCTAGAGTATACTAAATTTGGTGACCCACAATGGCGAAATGATAGTCAATACATTTCCTCTATTAATCCCCAAACAAATGTTAATTTAGATTTTATAAAAATATTAAGTGGGTTTGAATTGCTTGACTACATTTTTTAAAGTAATATTTATGAGGTTTTCTGTGGACTAACTATAATTTATTTTTTATTTTTATTTATAAATATTTTTTAAAAAATTAGAACTATACCATTACCGATGCCATTCAGCATATAAGTGAGTCCTTTAAATGCAAACCCATCGAGGGCATGCTTAGCCATGAGTTGAAGCAATTTAAAATTGATGGTGAGAAAACTATCATACAGAATCCCAGCGAAGCACAACGCAAAGAACATGAAAAATGCGCTTTCGAAACACATGAAGTCTATGCCATTGATGTGATAGTCAGCTCTGGCGAAGGCGTTGTGAGTATTTTCTACCTATTCATTTACATTTATACTTCATTATAATTTTAATATGTCTAATGATTAAAATGAACAAATTGAGGGCATGCGTTGTTGAGACAAAATAATGATTGCCGTTTTGTTGAATGGCGACAACCGTTTATACATGTTCAAGAGCACATATAGGCATATTTATGAGTTGAAACGACCTACCAATGCCCAAGGATTCTAAGATTATGAGATCTGAAGATATTTGTATCCTAAAAAACTTTACAGAAAATAAAAGATAGCATTTTACTACAGGTACATTTTTTCTAGGGTCGTGAAAAAGATACAAAGGTATCCATCTACAAGAAGACAGACGAAAATTATATGCTGAAATTGAAAGCGTCTCGTGCACTATTAGCGGAGGTAAAAATTTATAAATTTTTCTGATATTTTGTTTGCAACCCACGCTCGATAATCCAATATGGTACAAATTTTCCCAGTGTATACGTGAAACATGCCAGTAATAATCAAAAAATTACCGAACTTATGCAGCGCTATCGTGACACAGATTCGATGTAAGAAACGGCGGATTATTGGACTTGTTGGATTAACGAACGTATACTGCAGTTACATTTAAATAGCCTAGTATAAAATCGCTGAGGGTTTGAAAATTCGTACGATCGAAAACTGCAAGTAGCTTTCCGGAAAAGCTCTTCCCAATGCATTGCTTCAAGTGTGCATCTGGCGCATTTTCAGATCTGAAGAGTTTCATGCTCGAGATTGGATAGTTACAGTTACTCGATCTGAGACTTAATGAAAACAAGAAACAAAACTAAAGAAAGCGGCTTTATTTTTCTAATATGTCGATTTAATTACATTCGTCAAGGTTAAAACAAAATACGGTAATATGCCATTCAATATCAGGCATTTCGATGAGGAAACAAAGGCGCGCATGGGTGTGGTTGAATGTGTATCGCACAAAATGATTGAACCTTTCCAAGTTCTCTACGAAAAGCCAAGTAAGTGCCTTATATTTTAATTTATGAATCAAAATAGCAAGGATTAATTCCGTGTATTTTTCCTCCCAATAATTTTTACGGCCAGACACCTTGCTAGATGAAAAAGCGATAGAAAGTTTTCCTTTAACATTTATTTTTTGTTTTGTACGAAATTTTTTTATTGCAACAGATCTTGAAATACGAAGGTAAATTTTACCATGCAAGCAACGGATTGTTTTAGTTTCCAATTAATGACTAAATTCATCTCAACGCTTGCATAGATCAAAATTGCATTCTACTCTTTGGCTAAACTGTGTTCCAAAACTGAATAATTTAGTCTTTAATAATGCAAACAAATTAAATTATCAATTATTGTTAGCTGCCGACTTTGAGGCATATATATATATATATATATATATATATATATATATATATATATATATATATATATATATATATATATATATATATATATATATATATATATATATATATATATATATATATATATATATATATATATATATATATATGTATGTATATATATATATATATATATATATATATATATATATATATACTCAGTATTATTTCCAGTTCTTGCCACTGGAACGACTAATATCCTTTCTCACGCGAGAACTGCAAATAAGTACTATCGACACACACATACAAGTAAAGGAATTTTATTTGAATTTTTCAGGCGAATATGTTGCCCAATTTAAACATACCGTGCTGCTAATGCCTAATGGGGTCAATTTGGTCACTGGTATTCCATTTGCCATGGAGAACTACGTCAGCGAGTACAGCATAGTTCAGCCCGAACTAAAGGTGATTATAATTTACTTATTCAAATCGTAACACTTATATAAATACGTTATTTTATTAGGATCTCGTGGATGCTCCACTGCAACCTAGTAAGAAGGGCAAAGGCGGTGCAAAGAAAAAACCCTCTGCTGCTACTAGCACAGAATCAACAGAAACAACAAAAGTTGAATCGACGCCTGCTGTAGAGACCAAGGCTTGAGCTGCTTAATTTCGTCAGATTTACTTTATAAATCATAAACATCTTAAACATCATAAATGCAATATCGTAATAACAAACGAAACACAGCTGCTCCTTTACCACAGATAAAAAACAGCTCAAAAGAGTGCAAAATATCCATTCACTGTTTTGGTTAATATTTTGTTAGCATTATTGAGATTACAATTAACATACAATAATTCGCTACCTTCAAAATTCATTGATTGATATAAGAAGGAAACAGTTAAAAATACAGCTGAGCTAAAGTTTCTTTGATGATCATTTTTAAAAGGAATCGTGTAATTATTTATATGTGTGAAAAACTTAGCTTCAAGAAAGTGGCAACAAACAAATTCACAATAAAATTGATCGATTTTTTTTAAATTTTGTATTTTAAGTTGCCCATATATTTATATATGGTTCACAACTGATTTGATTTTTCTTATACTGAGCTTCGCATATCTAATGCGTTCACTGAGCTATTACACTATGGAATACAATATATATCAAAATCATTATCAGCAAATGTCTGCGGAAGCGAGCCAATCTAGTGGAAAGTGATTGGAAATGTTTGGATGGATTTTTCATCTTTTAAATATCTCCCTTAGGCTTATACCTCGTAATAATTTCACTGTGTATTCGTCGGTAAAAAAGTTGGTGTTGTCATCAGGCATAGTCGTCTAGTTACGAAACTAAAGATAGTTGACGAAACAGATCAGAAATATCACTCACACGAATCATGTGTGTGTTTTCCCCCATACTGTGTGTCTAGTTTTTTAGCAACAGGTATTCATTTACGCATTCATATAATTAACACTATTTAAGTTATTAAAGTTTTTATTAGCAGGTATTAGTTTGATAAACACAATTCGAAGCGTTACATTACACATGCACACTCGGAATGACTAAGGCTCCTTGACTGGTTAATTGTGTTAGAAATGAGGAGAAATCATTTCTATCACTGTTAACTAGTTACGAATCTTGTGTGCTGTTCTAGGGGAGTATGCAAGAATTAGTGTAGCGCTTCGAATGTGTTTCGTTATCCCTTTCAACCCTGCATAATTATATATAAACAACTTAAATATCGTTAATATATATGATATATTGTTAATTTCAATAAATTTTATACATTTTTAAGAATGTTGTGTTGTGACCCTCGTTTGACTATTTATTTTGTTCTGTTCCTTTGTACTTGAACCAATGCCAATATGAGACTAGAAAGTCCGTTGTTAAAATAAAAGACTCACTTTCTTGGAGATTAAGATTGAAAAGTGATTGATTTATTGAAAATGAGCGTTTTAAATAATAAGTTATTGCTAACATCATCCAGCATTAATAACGGTCTACTATATATTAAAGTATAAATGTGTGTGGTAAATAGCGACAGAATATAGCAACAGAATGTTTAAGTTCTATGAAACCTACTTTTCAGTGCCACCAAAAAGCGTATGTTGCATTTTCGGGCGAGCACACCCAATGCTTGTACAGGTGTTGTCGAACCTCACTGCCACTGCACGCTCAGACTGCATATCTCCTGTTGTTGTCAAGGCAAACATGCGGTTACACACAAATATACTTATGCATATAAAATCGTGGTCCACGTTGACGAGACGTGTATCTCTCCCGCACGTTGAATGCGGTCAACAACCATAAAATGCACTCAAATTTTGTTTCGTTCTCTGGTTCTTGGATTCTTTTCAGCGGTAGTGGTTGTGACATTTCATTTATGCTTCTTTGATTTGATCTTCCAGCTTGACAGACACTGATAGTGTCGTAGCTAAATTGTGGGAAGGTGAACGCTCGTTATTTGGACTGTGGACGCTTACTCCACAACTCGTTTTGATAGTTGTTGCTGGATGGTGGTGACATTGGACAGTTGCATGATGAAGTGTTCAATATTAATAGTGTGTGATCGGTGCAGCCTTTGATTCAGTTTGAGAATGTCGGTAACATTGGTCACGCTGATTTCCGTATGAGGTTTCTAATGAATTTGGTAGCGGGACATTTATAGCCGTGGATTGTGATGCAATTGTGTTTTAGAACACCAGTTGGTTGTAGCTTCAAGATTCCCGATCGTTCCAATGATAATTGTAGCGTTACACCATCACACTGCAATTAAGGGAGTAGCAAACTTCAAGGCATGAATCCAATCGTTTCTATAATCCATTTGAATCCGCGTTACATTGTCCTGAACTTCATGTTGTTGGCAAAAAGTCTGACTTCACATGCAAAAAAAACTGTTTTACTGTTGCAGTGAGTCCTCTCGCTCCACGGGTATTTGGAGAGATGTAGGAAGATGAGTTTTTATCTTTGGAAGTTGTTCCCGCAATTGAATGGGTGATAACAACAATGGTCTGATTTTGCAAAACATTCAGTATTGACAGTTGGATTCTTGGCAAGTGGGATGTTATCATGATGAGTTGTAGGGTCTAGGTCATGGGCCGCCAAACTTTTTTGATCATCGACTCCTATATAATTTTTCGAAATCTCCATTGACCCCCCATAAAAGTAATTTTCTGTTAATTAAAGCAAACTTTGTATTTTTTTACGAAAATCGCAAAATCCCCTGGCTCAGGTCGACCCCCGCTTTTGTTAAATAGACCCCTGGGGGTCCATATAGATCACTTTGGCGACCTCTGGTCTAGGTTATTAAGTAACAAGTCGCTTAGCTTGAAATATTTCCTCTTCTATGTGATTGATTATGTTATGTCCTTGATTCGATTGATCAGTTTGGAATATTTCACAATTTATTGACGGCAGCTTTTTTATATTGGTGGGGAAACAATCATCTTGTTATCGAACTTCACGAGAGTATCATGATATGTGCTTGGAGGCAGTTTTTGACAGATTTAGCTGTCGTAGAATGCTGATAAACTGTTGGATTACATTTTAAGTTCTTCAAGTAAACTAATTCCTAGTACATTAGCAGTTTCTATTCCGACCTCTCAAATTGTGCTGAACCTATTCCTTCGAAGAAAAAAATACCAAAGTCTCTATTGAGTTTTCTGTTCCCAATCTGAGAACCCTTTGCGGACCTCCCATGAGAAAACCCAGCAGTACCATTATGAGACCCGAATGTCGCGTTTTCATTCTTTTTGTTGGTATTTCTACTTGTTCATCTGGACCCTTTTGACTTGTTGGTTGATCATTGATCCTATTATTATGTATTGGTAGTAGCGTTAATTTTTGGATTGCGCGTTTCCAAGTTCCACATGTTCTGATATCAGCTACTCATACTGCCCCATTGTCACCCTTATATGTCTTTGTTTTTCTTCTCAGTGCCCATTGAAGCACTGGAATCTCGTCTTGCTTGATAAATACCATGTTGATGTGTTGTGTTGGTATGTCCACTAGGTTTTAGACTGAAGTTGGAATAATAATTCGTGCGACCATCGTTTCCAGAACTCGTATGAGTTTCTATCTGATTAGTAGATTTGAATTGAATGGGATGATATTCACATCGACTTGTGTATTGAATGGTTCTCCTATCAAGAAGTGCCCTGGGGTCAGGGCGCCCAAGCAATTTAGATCACTGGACGTCGGATTTATTGGTCTTGAGTTGAGAATGGCTTTTATTTCAATGATGATGCTTTCATCTCTTCAGAGGTGTTGACACGCTCCTCAACAAAAGATGCTTTGCAGACTTCACTGCTGCTTCCCATAGACCTCCGAAATGAGGGGCTTTTGGAGCAATAAAGTTGAATTTTATTCCCTATTCAGCGCATTTGTCTCAATTTTGTTTTTCCCTTTATCTGAATATATTATTGATGCAGTCAAATTCGAAAGCTTTTGTGTGGCTCCAACGAAATTATACAATACAAGCTTTGGTAACTTCCACGACGGGCAACAAAACGTTTCACAGGCTTCTGAAGGCGATCGCTTACTACTAACGGAATACGGATAAGTAAGCCTTTTGGGGCTTTTCCCCTCTTATTTTGTAATGAGAGTTATTGAATGGACGTGCTAGTGCAACTCGCATTGCTTTCAGCAACTGAGGCCTTGCCTTGGTGCATCTTATGCATTGCTGCACTGTTGATCTCTGCGATGATTTAGCTTTTCCTTATCGCCAACAAGGCTCGAGGTCCACAATGTTTATTCTCGATGTGTCATATCAAATAGTATTTTTCTTTAGTAGGGATCATTATACTAAATGAGCTTTTGGGGTTTTGCATCATAAGGTGATAGTGATGCCTCCAGTTATTATTAGTGCTTGATCTAATTCGATAGGTGTTAGCGCTATATCCGATGCATTGAATAGTCCTGAAGGAGTTTCCGTTTTTGATTATATATACCAGTTCTTCAGTGTCAACTGCTACCAAAGATTATGGATCCGTTGGTTTTCTCTCGAGGCTATTGGGAGCTGTGGAGCAAACTTGGTCCATTATTTCCCATGTAAGAAGAATGGCCCATAAAGCCACAGGTCGCATCTTGTAAATTCTCATGGTGATAATCCTCGTGATACAACGTCAACTCGATTATCCTTGAAGGGAACTTGATGTCACTGTCAAACCTTGAATAGTAGCTAATCTGTTGGTTACAAATGTTTGGAATGGTGAATCTGTCCACAAGAAGGTGCACAGTCCTTTAACCGAAAGTCATTATTTACCTTAGCAAAGTTGCGGGTAGTTCCAAGCGAGGCATAAGTGCAGCTACACATGATTTGGTCAGTCCTTGAAGATAGATCTGATGTAAGTCTTTTCTTATGCTTCGAAAGTCTTTTCTTATACATCGGAGAAGGCGTGAAGTAGAATTGAGGTTGGGATCTCACTTCTATGAATGTGTCCTGAGAATTTAAAGCTTTTTAATTCATGCAGGGTGCTGCCAAAACGCTCCCATCTTGTACTTAATTCTTTTAATGGGGTTGAGATTTACCTTAACGCAGAATTGATCAGACTCAAGCACAGAGTTTTTATTGAATCGCTCCTGTCCTTAGTAAAATCAAAATTAACTTCTTTGTCACCTTGTGGAATGTTCTATAGGAGTTTAGGGTGATTTGTACACCATTTGCATTTATTGGAGCCATACCCATTCAACTTGGCGAGGAGCTGTCGTTGAGTTTCGATTGGGATAATCAAGCTGTGTGATCCACCAAGAACATAGAAGTTGTCCTGAAGCATCTGAGCCCCTACTGGGAGCTGATTGAGTTTTCTGCTGACATTTGTTTAATACATCTTGTGGCGAGGTATGGTGCCGATCTTGTCTCATATGTTTCAGTGTAAAGTTAATAACACTTCAATGGTTTCTTGTGGTTGCTCCTCCATATAATCGAGTGGACCAGTATATGGCGATACATTTTTTTAATATTGGAGATGAAAACAAATTTCGGTAGTCGAGACGTAGCAGGATTGAAAATAGTTCACATTGTATGCAGTTCACTGTGTGCATTATATCGTTGAGTGACAGTTCCGATGACGTTTTTGATGACGCGTCAAATACCACCCGCAATTTTGTTGTGCTGGTGCCAGGTTTAAGTACGCAATGGTGCGGGATGAAGTAGTTGGGGGAGGGTATTTCATTGATGTTAACTTCCCCTCATGTGGCCCAAGGCTTCATAATTTTCCATAAACTCTATATATTGCTATCGATGAGCATTGTATTTAAATAACTGATGTTCAAGCGCCAGGATCTGTTGGGTGCTATATCCCTGCAACTTCCGGAACGGTATACAGTGAAACGACTCAGTTGATTGTGGTTGTATTTTGAACAAAATGAGTTTCGATTGCCTTTCTGATGGCAATAAACTTGATTCAGATAGTTCAGTTTCGTCCTGTTTCCATAAACGCTGAATAAGTTGATTTGTATCATCATTATATTTACTGCAAATGCCACAGCTTGCTGATCCTGCACCCCTATCCATGTTGATAGTATCCAGTCAAACACTGTTTTATAGAGTTGGAATTTCAACTCGAATTTCGCTCATAATAAAACATTTAACTCAGGAGAGTTAAATACTGGATCTCTCAAAGATAATGTACTTCGGAATTGGCCATCTGGATATATCAAATGGTTGTGTCGGTTGCGGAGAAATATCTGCTGAGACGAACGCCGCCAGTCGAGTGGAAAAGCTGTTAATTCGTGACTGTAGGCCAAGGGTGACTGTGCCCATCGGGTGCTGTTGCCTATTCCTTCCGCACTCCTTTGCCCAATGACCTGACATTAGATTAATAATTCATAACTTGTGTTTTTAGAAACGGTAACATCTTCTGAACAGAAAGTTGCAGAAAGGCTTGGCATGGATACAGCGGATGTTTGGCTTTTGACTCCTTGAGTTTTGGCTAGTGCCGTTGTCAATGTCTTTCCCGTATGCTCTCTTTGGCCGATTGCCTTGAGAGACTGGAATCTCGTTTTAATAAACTTAGAGGGTGGGAAATTTCTTTGGCTTCTTCAATGACTACTCATATTTGATTCGTGTACTTTTATCTTATTTCCTACGAGGAGGTGGAGAACAATTGGATCAAAGAATTCGTGTCTAAGCCAAGGTTTTCTAATGCCAATAAGGTATCATCTTGAGTTGTATCTTGGAGTCGCTTTAATGCTGTCGCCGAAGGATGGTCGGTCGAGTCATTGGTAACTGGCTTTTTGTGGATCATCTCATTGAATAGATCATAAAGCTGTTCCCACTTTAGGTAAACTCCATGGAATTTTGGTGGTATTACATTTGGCTCTTGATTCAGAATTGCAGGTCCGATCACTCCCTTCTCTTGCATCATAAGAATCCTATCACTGATCTGCATCACTATGCTCAAATATTCTTCAAAATCATAATCGGCTTAATTCATGTCATTGATAGGATTCAGTATAACAAGATTAAATCTCCGCGCTGCATTCCAATGATTGTCGATGAGTTTGGCCCTGAATGTAATATTTTGTAATGAAGTGTAATATTGGCATGCATGATTGGCCAATGCATCGTCTAATATACGCTGCTCGAATGCAGCATCTAGATTCGTCTTTTGAAGCACCTACTCCCCAATTTTCCTGAGCGAATTGAGCCTCTAACTCCTTGTGGCTGAATTATGCCCCTTGCTGTGAGTACGTGCGTGCTCTCCTTGATGTCTGCAAAGAAATTCTGGTACTGTGTACCCATCATTGCGTATAGATCCTTCAAAAAGTTCGGATGGTCATCGGCCACCGTTGGATCCCTGCTAATTTGATTGCCGATTCGTTGGAAAGTCAACCATAGCTCCTCAATTTCTCTGATTTACTGTCAAGATAATTGAGTGATTTTCGATATTTTGCCGTCTTGTAGGATGCGACGATGGCCTTTTCGAGGATAATTGCATTGCCATTCTGGTGACGCACGAAGTTGTCTATAGTCGTCATTATTAACGTAGTCATTTGGAAAAATTGATATGTTTGCGGATCACACTGTGGTGCTCTTGCTTATTTTATGTCCTGAGTATCTAATCACCAATGTTTTGGCAGCCTCGTTTGACTACATATTTTGTTCCTTATTGACGTATCCGACAGGTACTTCAACTAATATGGGACTAGGAATCAGAAAGCTAATCATTTACTTAAACCTGAACAATCTGTTATTAAAATAAAAGACTCACTTTTTTGTAGATTAAGATTGAAAGAGTAATTGATTTATTGAAAATACGCGTTTTAAATAATAAGTTATTGCTAACATCATCCAGCATTAATAACGGTCTACTATATATTAAAGTATACATGTGTGTGGTAAATAGCGACAGAATATAGCAACAGAATGTTTAAGTTCTATGAAACCTACTTTTCAGTGCCACCAAAAAGCGTATGTTGCATTTTCGGGCGAGCACACCCAATGCTTGTACAGGTGTTGTCGAACCTCACTGCCACTGCACGCTCAGACTGCATATCTCCTGTTGTTGTCAAGGCAAACATGCGGTTACACACAAATATACTTATGCATATAAAATCGTGGTACATGTCCAGGTTGTGAAATTGTATACTTATTCATACGTATTCATAAAATATTTGATTAATTTCAGTTGTGTTTACAAACACACCGACGCAAATGCTTATCTGCTACTAACAAACTCGCCACACCGTTTGGTGAAAACACAAACATAAGCCGTGTGAGTGAACTTCCTGAGAATATCAAGTGGCTCTCGTAACTGGTTACCTGTGATCATGCTTCGAATCTGTCGGCTATCCATTGCACCCCTGGTAATTAAAACAATTACTGAAATATGTTACCTATTTATAATATAATAATAAACACATATATATATATATATATATATATATATATATATATATATATATATATATATAGCCTATGAATTGCTTGGGGCCTGGACGAAATTTTAGTGTTAATATGCAATTGCCGCATGCGTTTAGGTCTTATATTGAAGTGCACGTGACATTTTCATATATATATACTGTATTTATTACATAATATAAAGCATATATTATACATACATACATACATATATATATATATATATATATATATATATATATATATATATATATATATATATGTATCTCGTTAGTATCTGCTGTGTTTACATTATACTTCGGCGGCGCAAATGCTGTGCTAGAAACTCAAAGCAAAGTATGGGCAAAAGACCTACAATGTGAATGGTATTTCTCCGACTTGTCAACTATGTACATAAGCATATTTAGTGATTTTTATTAATTGCCTTGGTTTCATAATTATTTACCGACATATGGTATGTGGTAAATAACATTTAAGTTAATTATGGTAGAACGAATTCCATATATTTAGTTTTTTCATAAGACTGGATAAATAAATATACAAACCATTGTAACAATCCAAGTATAGAACTTTTAGCTTTTAGGTGATAGTTTATTAATATAAATTATACTACTGTATTTTGTAAAATACACATCTTAATTTAATGTTTTAACACCAAATCATTTTACACAAAAATAAATTGTATTGCTGCCACATTATATTATTGTACAAATTTTTTTGTAATATGAAATTGTCACATGCACTTCAATAGAAAGACCTAAACGCATGTGGCATTTGCATATTAGCATTAAAATTCCGTTTAGGCCTAAAACAATTCGTTAGGCTATAGTTATAAATACATTTCAAAAAGTACCAGCATGAGTAGGCAGTCTACAGTAAACGCCAACTAATTTTGCTAATTAGATGAAATAACATGCGCGCAAACTACAGATCGTATAACTAATAACTGGTCTATGCAAGTGCAATATAACCATTAGATTCTAATGTTTCGTATTGGTGCTAGATGCGTTAACGTTAGAAGTAATTTGGCTGGGGGGTTCGACAAATTCTTGTATTGCATTGTTGGCTTTTTTAGCTAAAATTTCGGTGTAAGTGGGCAACATTCCAATAAAGTGGAAACTTTCCTTCACACCCTCGTTGAAGTAGTGCTTTGCTAGAAAACGCACTTCGCCTGTTTGGGGCAAAGCTGGTACATCGAATGGTAATTCCTTTTCCAATTTCTGGACATGAGGCCGAATTTCAGTTTTGAACTCTTCGTAGAGTTTTTCTGTTTGCTGAGTATTACCCCAAATACCCAATTTTCGGGAATAATAAACGGCACCAACCACCAGCCCACAACGCACAACAAAGCTACGGAATAAAGAAATGGTAGAGTTACGTAAACGATGATTCACTATAATCACTAATGCTCACCCAAAAACCATATTGACTTCGTTACAAAAAAACTTTTAATTTATTTTGTGTGGAATAAATCAACTACGGACGATAAATTCTCTTTCTAAATTCTTTTTCAAAATGATAATTTCGATCAATTAATAATTTGTATAAAGTAGCTTCCTTAAAACCTTGGTTTTTTCAAGGAATTTATGCGAGTTCGAATGAAACAGATATATACATATGCAAAATTATTACCAGGTAGATAACCAAAAATGAATGAATATATAATTTGATGATTTTATTTCAGATGAATGTCAAATGATCTGAACAGTTTGTACTTGCTACTACTGATTCAGATTTTTTTTATTCTGATTTATGACTATATTTCAAATGAAAAAAATTTTCCCATATACATCAATTACTTTTTATTGAACTAAATAGACATTTTTAAAAAGCAAAAGGGCACAATACCAGATGCGCTTATCTACTAATTCCACTTTGACATGGTGGTCGCCTGAAGGGCGCACTTAGGCCATCATTGACCCCTTATGATACTGCATGAAACACAAGTCCCAAACCCTTTCAAAGGTCCAGCCATTTGGAGCTTTTAATGAAGCAATTGTTGGAGCTCATCTTCTTATTTGGAATATCTCACAAAGAGTGCAGAAAGTGGTCACCCTGAAACGTGCGCCTCCTTCTAGACACCACTGGACACGTGCATAATAGTTGTTGAATGGATTCTTGCTCCTCCTCGTCCATGCAACTCCTGCAGACGTCGTTAGAGGCAACCCCCAGCCTACTACCTTGAGTACCCAGAGTCCAGTGTCCCTAACTATGGAACCTATACTTAATCTATTTAGAGATAATAAATCTTTTGACTGCTTGACATTTATTTCCGGCCAGGCTTGTCTAGCTATTTTACCCGCTGTGCCCAAGGATAATGGATTAACTAAGAGCTTATGGCAATAGGAATACCGAGATTGGACCCATCTGGTAGAAACGGTATGGTTGTGCCCTTTTCACGTTGACATAATCTCAAAACATTTCAAGTTTATAAAATTTCCTTTGTTCTGTATCTGGATTTTCGACTGCGATGGCATCTTGATAGTATTTCTTAGATATTGTTGGATTGGAATAAAATTTAAAAGAGTCTAAGCTATGTAATTAATATTTTTGCAATAAGTTTTATTACCGAGTATTATTGTATTTTTCATAATAATTAATTACGTATGCAGGGGGTGGGGGAATGAGTAATAATAACTAACATAGTGTCTCGACTAGCTATAATTCATGGCAATGTTCATGTTTATATCAGAGTAGCTGATGGCTGTCAAAATATGAAGTGGGCAAATTATGTTAAGGCATTTCATTTTTTACATGGCTTTGAACAGTAAACAACAGAGATGAGTTCTCGCATTGAATGCTATAATAGAGTTAAAAAAACTACAATAAGAAATTGAACAGTTTGTAATTGCACAAACACTCAAATTCTCGATAAATAATTATTAAATTAATTATTTCGCTTTTATTAAATTTAATTTCTGCCATTTTTAAATAGACAAACGTTCAAATCGAGTGAAACTTCAAATTTATGTCAGGGTTTCTGGCATGACATTAACATATGGAGCCTCCACTCAACATGAACATTGCCATGAATTATTGCTAGTCGAGACACTATGTAAGATCTTCGACTCGAAGAGAAAAATATTTAGAAAGAAAAACTTTTCATTTTTGAGGAGTAAATAGAATTGATCGATATTATAGGAAATTGTGGTAGCAAAATTAAAATTAAGAGCGACTGCGCAAATACGGAAAAAAGCTAGCATTAAAATAAAATAACAATGTTAAGCATAGTGTGTGGATTATCAACCAAAGCAAGCCCAAATTATTTTCTCGTTGAGAAGGCTTCTACCTAATAATAATTTCGACATTGGGTTTGACAAATTTGTCAATTTTTGTAACAGAATTTTTACTCAATTCGTTGGACGGGATTGGTATGGGTTGCCTCCCACATTTTATTATTTATTGTTTATTGTAACGGCGCTTCGGAGAAACTGAATGAAATTGGAGAGGCGTAAGGAGGTTGGTTGTGTGCAGTGAATTTAAAATAAGTTAATTTCGCAGAATTAATCAGATACGAGCTAATTTAAGTTAGTATATTTCTAATTTCCATAATTTTTAAATTAAACTGTTTATTGCTGCCAATAAACCAATTTATTTAATAGTATTAGGTCAGTGACATACTATAATTGAAATATCTTCTTGGAATGGGTGCTATCTATAACAACGTAAAATATTTATCCTGTAAACTCCATAATAATAAGCAATACAATATATTCATGTATTCCATGTAAATATATATGCTGTTGCTTGACAGAAGGATAATAAATCAATCAAATCGATTATTGGTCACTCACAATAAAGGGCAGTGGATTAAGAACATTCACAAAGGGAAATAGACAAAGATATAAATTTAAACGTCAGAGAAAATCAAACGCGGCACCACTAGAAGATAGTAGCGATCAAAATTACGTGGATATTTACACCACACAATTTTGTAAGATAATAATAACCAAAATAACCGAGATAGTTGCCTAAGCATGGATGAAGTTTTTTCTCTACATATGGAAAAACTAGATTTATTTGACGGTAAGTAAACCAAATGCCATTTTTTATATTTTAAATATGTACATGCTCACTAAGGTCCTTAAGATAGCTTTGTTTATTAAAGAAATAGAATAGTAATCCGTTAAAGTCAACTGAAATATATATCTACACGTATAAAAATAACAAGATTTTTTTAATTATTATAATTCACTTGAAATATTCAACTAGCTACTGCTTCATCATCATCAGTATTCTGATCTAGTATTTGTTGAATCATTTCATCTTGATCTTCCGTTTTAACATTGTTCAGCAATAATTCTTTTAAACACTGCACATTCTTCCTCATCACCTCGATTTTAGCTTCTAATTGGTTGTTTTCCGTCCTTAAAAATTCAACGTGGCGTTTTCGTTCATTGGCTGTTTCTTTTGATTTAGCTCGAGTTTTCTTAACAGCCTAAAAATATATAAAAAAAAAATTAATCAAAAAATAAATTATTGGGGATTATATACACATATATTTTGAATTGTAACCTTATACTTTCTTGCTTTCTTCCCTTGTTTATATATAAAAATTTAATATTGAATAGTATAATTATTAGATACTAACATCATTATTTCGTTGTCTTTTTAATTTATATGCAACACCATCTTTTTCTGGATCATCCGATGTGCTGGCAACCGACGGTGGCCCCTCAGTTCTTCTCCTTGCTGGCATTTTGTCAGTGATAATTTTACTTTGTATTTAAATCCTAACAAGGCTTTTAATTAATTTTACATCCTCAAGCCGTATCGATTTTGAGGCAAAATATTTCGTAAATTCGCCAGATGTAATTTCCGCACCAGAACTTATTGTGTTGTGAAATATTATATTAAGTAATAGATTGTCAATATTAGTTTAGGTAATAGAACAAGGCACTTTAAGCATCAACTCCTAACAAAATTATTGGCAGGTAAAAGATATAGTAAAAATGCTAGGTAGAGACAAAGGGAGATTTGTGTGTTTGGAACGTAAAAAGTGTCAAGAGTTAGAAAATTTAATCGGTTCCAATTGTATATTTTTCAGTTTTTCTTTGTGCTCCCATTTTATATATTTCTGTAGAATACATGGCGTAATAAATCAAGTGGAAGTGACGTTCAAGCCATATTCAATATAGAATTGTCTTCTATATACCAATGAAACGTTTCCTCAATTTCATCGCTTCTTATATACAATCCTCTCCAGTTTTGAAGAATTACTGAACAAATTTTGAATGAAATTGATTTATTGCGTTATGATTGTTAATAATGTGGCCTTCATACAAATGCTTACCCTGAACGTAAATAAAAGAAATAAAATGCAGTGTGTGCAGGCACATTGCAAAATCATTACAGTGAAAGCTATGCTCTATAAAGTATTATTTGGTTCTATGCTATGTACCAAAATTTTATTTTCCTCGTCGAGCAGATCAAACTTATTGAAAAAATAGTAATTTGATCTGATGGAATTTTCCCGAATTTAGAATTTGTAACAGACAACCCTTCCTTTGATCTTAGTCGGTAATATCATAAGTAATTAAATGAGTTTTTGTACACAATTTTGCTGATATATTTATTCGTCATGATTGTCCTTAAAAAATTTTTTTGGTGAATGAATATCACAGCAGATTAAAATGGTGTACAAAAAATTATTGCGACGTATCCACAGATATTATTTATATAAAAATCTGCTGCTAATGTGGAAAAATGTAAGAACTAAAAATTATAGAAAATTCAGGTGTTTGTTATTGTGTCATCTCTTCGTCTCAATGGTCAAAAATAAGTTCACTGCCAGGCTGTAAAAATATACAATTTGGCAAAGGCTCTGTAGAGCACAGTTGCAGGAGAAATGTAAATGTATTGTTACAGGATTAACACCTCAGCGAAAATACATCTTTTGACATATCTCGTGGAACTTTTATATATGGACTGCGGCTTTTCCTTCAGCTAAAATTTGGTAAGTGGCAACGTAAACTATAGTGAAGGGAGTACGAATTTCGAATAAACAATTTTAGTTTACAATAACGTTATCTTTCTTGTGTTTACGTCAAAATTTCATAAGTATTACCCTTCAATAAAGTGTGCTTTCACTCAAAATGTTAATTAAATTACAAATAGATGAATAAATTTCTTTTTTTGTGTGTATAATATGAAAATGCTGTGACAATAAATATGTTTTAAAAGTCGTTTTATCGTGTCGTTTATGAGATATTTGAATTTAGGAATTTGTTGAAATATATTTGAAAATATTGCAACTGCGATAATAATCCATTATTTCTGAAAGGTGTATGCTAATTTCCGATATAAATTTTCAATTTATTGCTGATAATGCTTTAAACATTATGAGGATGTGAAATAATTTGCAATTAGCATTGGCGGGTGGCAAAAAAGTGCTAATGGCATTAGTATTTTTGTAAAATACTTGCATTCACAGCACTCAGCAAATTAAACCTTTGTATTTCTGGAAACAGTACTCATTATTTTCGATTTATATAACGCCCAATTGCCCGTTCTTGTGTATCCTGGAAACTAGTTAATGACAATTTTCGGTATCGCTAAGATCAAGTTCATAAAGGTTTAAATTTGACGGTAAATTTTTGAGAATAAGAATATATTGGAATGGTACTCTCTTTCGTGCCGGAAATTTTGTCAGCAACCGGCTAGAACATTGTAAAAAGGATCTATAAAGACAATTGAAGCTTGCCCTATCGAAGCAATGATTTAGGAACTTTGCTGTAATGCAATGTCAACTAAAAACGACCTATCTGAATATCATAAAGGAATTAAATAGAAGTTATAATTTGAAAACATTAATACAATTGTAACGGTCGTGAGGATCCTAATTGTATGTGTACTTAGTCTGTTTTATAAGAATAGTCAGAATAAGGATATTAAAACAATGGTTTCCGAGGGCGACAGATGTATCACCAAATTTTTTTGAATTCCAATTTCATCGTGTGCTGTGATCTCTATAGGCTTCTTGTTTTTGAACAGCTGTTTATACTTTTGACAATTCACAATGGAAAATTTTGCTAATTAGATAATTATATCTTTAATATACAAAATTACATTTTGGTATTCTGTAAGATTTGGAAAAATATCGCATCTGGCAATATTTTTTTGAAAATTGTAATAGATTGAGATTCCGAAAGTAACTAGAACATTATGAATACGAAAATAATCAAAACACCGGAGTTCAGTTCTTACAAATAATGTCCTCCCCGGCGCCCAAGTCACCCGAACAGTCGGATAAAAGTAGGAAATATGACAGACAGTTAAGGTAAGCAATAGATAGTAATTTTTTTTGATAAAATTGTAAACCTGTTTAAAAATATTGATCGTCCAGACTGTGGGGCGAACATGGACAATGTCTGCTAGAGAGTGCCACAATTTGCCTGGTAAATGCTACAGCTGTCGGTTGTGAAGCTCTTAAAGGGCTGGTGTTACCAGGTATTGGTGCTTTTACAATTACCGATGGGAGCATAGTTACAGAAGATGATTTGGGAATAAAGTAAGAGTAGATTTTTTTTTCATTCATCACATAATGTCATTTATATTCTGATTACAGTTTCTTCCTGGACTCTACGTACATTGGCCAACCAAAAGCTTCCTCTTGCATGCAACTTTTGCAAGAGCTAAATCCTGACGCTTGTGGGGATTATGTAGATGAAAGCGTTGATTACATTCTAGCAAATCGCCCTGCTTTTTTTGAGACTTTTAACGTAGTTGTTGCTTCTAATCTTAATGAGCAAACCCTACTACAGTTATCCAACTTACTGTGGGAAGCAAATATTCCATTTATTTATTGTCGCTCTTTGGGATTTTTTGGCTCGATTCGATTGCAAATCAAAGAGCATTGTGTTGTTGAATCACATCCAGATAATAAAAAGTACGATTTGCGTTTGGAGCATCCTTTTCCAACTTTGCAAAAGCATCTTGAGGTAATAAAATATTTAATATTTGCGCAATTTGGTGCATTTTACAAAATTAGTAAACTTGGATAGAATTCTACTTCTATTCTAAACTTGACTTACTAAACATATATCGTAGAGTAATAGTAGTTTTTCGAATTACTTAAATCCATCTGATCGGAATGATAACGGTAGATAAGTTTATAAAATCAAAGAGAGACAAATGAATCATCAGCAAAGCATATGTACGTATCGATGGATGTGTGCAACAGTATTGTATGTCTTGTTCACTTTTTGTTTTTGTGAGCTATTTTCGAAAAGTCTAGTTAGAATACTGTTGCACATTCCCATCGTTTGTTATTTGAGGAACGACACACATTTAGTTTAGAATAAAACTATTGTAAAATTCAGGGAGGTCCCCTTTATCATAATAATAAGAAGTAAATGTTTTGCTTGGTTTTAAAAGGCCACCAATGTTACCAACAAGGTACCATGGTTATTGGTATTAAATAAATTTCATCAATTGTGGAAATCTAAAAATGGTGGACACGCTCCCGTTACCTACAAGCAGAAATCTGAGCTGCGGGACATGATTCGTGAAGGTATATATCTTTATTTTAAACTGAAGTAGAAGTTAAATTCAACGAAACATAATTTCTCATCGACTGGATTATATCGAAGGAATGACTCGTGATGATGAAAATTACGAAGAAGCTATAAAAGCAGTTAACACCGCATTTGGTGGTGGGACTGTTCCTGCTACTGTTAAGGCCATTTTCGATTCCGATAGCTGTGCCAATTTAAATAAACAAGTAATTTTATGTCTATAGTTAATTATTAACATATTTTAAAAGAATATTTTTCAACATCTTGAATACAGAGTAATCCTTTCTGGATCATGATCAAAGCACTTAAACAGTTTGTTGAGAACGACAATAACGGACTGATGCCACTACCGGGTGTGTTGCCTGATATGACCGCCGATACTGATTCCTACATCAATTTGCAAAATATCTACCGACAACAAGCTCTTCAAGATGCGGACAACATATATCGAAAGTGTCAAACATTTCTTAGGGAATTGGGACTTCCCGAAGAATCCATAAGCGAAAGGACTGTTCGCCTATTTTGTCGTGAAGCTACGGGCGTCACAGTAATGCGTGGTTCAAGAATTTCAGACGAATATGAAAAGGGTGGACGCATGTTATCTGTTGGTGGGTATAATACAATTATATAAGCGATTATGAACTTTTGATAAAGAAAATAAAAAATTAAATTTTTAGTCGATGATTTGGAAATTCAAGGTTCTCTCACCGAACACTATGTAGCTCTACGAGCATATGAACGTTTCCTTAATGAATTCGGTAATATTCCTGGTGAATGTTTTGTTGAACATGATATTTCCCGGCTGAAGACAACTGCCAGTAAAATGCTTTTAGACTGGGGTACACATGCCTCCATAAGTGATGATATGATACACGAAATTTGCCGTTATGGTGGTGCTGAAGTACACTCAATTTCTTCTTTTATTGGTGAGAATAACTTATAAATTGAGAACACATATGCGCTGATTTTTATAAATTTTTTATCTAAAAAGGTGGCTGCGTAGCGCAAGAGGTGGTTAAGATTATCACCAATCAATACAAACCGATTGATAATACTTATTTATATAATGGAATCACATCTGAAACTACAACTTTAAAATTATAAATTAAAGATATAGCTTTACAACTTTGAGAGAACAACATAGAAAATTACAAAAAATAAAAAATCTTCAAAATTTACTGTAACATTAAGTTGTAAAAGAAACTTCAATTCAATAGATTTGCAATTATTTTTCATAACACATTATTATTCAGAATTAGTGAAAACGATGTCAGCTAATCCACATAAATGCTGGAACATCCGAAAGTTATCAAATACTACTTAAGCTAAGAATCACCGTATGTTTAACTCCCAGTCAAAGAAAATATAAAATATTTGGAAATGTAAGGTACCAGTGCCAGAACTCTTTCGCTCTTATTATATATATTATATATATCTATATATATATATATATATATATATATATATATATATATTTATATATATATATATATATATATATATATATATATATATATATATATTTATATGTATATATTTCTATATTTCTATATAAGTATAGAAAAACCACTCATGTCAGAGAATAAATGAAATAGTTTATTTTTTAAAAAGTTTCATATTACTAACATCACTTTTATGTTTTACGTGTTGGTGCTCTCATATATCCGGGTACGGCTGCTGAGAAAGATACAACAGCATCATATCATTACAGTCGCAAAACAAATTTTAGATCCATGGTTCTTCAACAGGTCTTTATCTTCAGCTGAATTCCAATTTGTTGACTAAAACTCGTTCCATAAACAGTTTCAAACGATGGCAGTAGTTCTAAATGCAGTACATTTTCCACACCACTCCACCTTGGCGCGTAGATTACGCATTGCCAATTTATGGATGGTGTTCTCAAAAAAACCTAAAATCTTTGGAAGCCCCTTACAACACAGCTGTTCGCAGGAGCATCAGCGCCTTTCCAACGTCACCTTTAAAAAATATATTCGCTGAAGCTGGGCTACCATCTATTCAACAGCAATTATCGATGTCAACATCAAAACTCATCCCTAAACTCTTCATTACTAACAACAGAGTACTGCACAAAGACATAATGGAGGTTGTCAAGCACAAACGGCAATATAAAATTAAATCCATAATTCGTAGATGTGTCCAACTCTCCAAAAACCTTGACTGGGATATAAAAGTCTGTCAAACTAAGCGACAAAGTGAACCACCTTGGAATATAAAAGATAGCTCCTTCGCATTGAATTTACTGCAATATCCAAAAACCGTTACCGATCCCAAAGTTTATAGACAACTTTTTACAGAAACGGCAAGTGAATATATAAACAAAAAATGGAGCCTACTCTATACAGACGGATCAAAAGGAACTCTTGGCACATCATTTGCTGTAGTCCACCACAACGGAAATTTAATTACGTCAGGATGTCTTCCTCCTTTTAGCTCTGTATTTACTGCCGAAGCTTTTGCTGTTAAATGTGCCATCGACTTTGCTCACAAAAATAAAGGAAACTTCCTTATATGTACAGACAGCAAATCGACTATTGAAGCCATTCGAAACTTCAATAATGATAGCAGCAGGACCATAAACAATATCCGTAACTCGTGTATTAAATATTCCAAGAAAATAAAAATTATGTGGGTCCCAGGACATTCGGGGATACCAGGTAACGAACTTGCAGATATAGCTGCTGCAGAATCAATTACGGCTCCAAACTACGTCTTCCAAGTCACAGAAACTAAAGACCTACTGCGACATATAGTATCTCTCCATGTTGCCACGAACTATTGCACTTGGAAAAAATATAAACACTTTTACACCACCTTCAACACAGATGGAATGAAACCATATTATCCTGTAACTTGCTCTCGCCAACAAACAAAAAACTTTGTACGACTCCGCATCGGACACACCAAATGCTCAAACGAGCATTTGCTACGTGGGGAACCGTTACCTAACTGTCAATTCTGTGGGGAATCAATATCCTCGTTACACCTGCTAAATAACTGCCTCAACTTCCAAAAAACCCGTAAAAATATATTCCATAACCAGATTCCAAGTGATTCTCTAAAAGATACATCAAAGAATAACATAACAAAGATCAATAAATTCTTAAAAGAATGCCACATCCAAAATTATATTTAAATACCTAAATAAGTAAATATGTAAAATAATATATTAAAATCGAGTTGAAGGCCCTGGTAGCTATGACTCTTCTTCTTAAATTAGTTATAATAATTTATTATTGTGATTAATCCTTTTAAATTAAAAATTAAAATTATGTTTTACGTGTTGGTGCTCTCATATATCCGGGTACGGCTGCTGAGAAAGATACAACAGCATCATATCATTACAGTCGCAAAACAAATTTTAGATCCATGGTTCTTCAACAGGTCTTTATCTTCAGCTGAATTCCAATTTGTTGACTAAAACTCGTTCCATAAACAGTTTCAAACGATGGCAGTAGTTCTAAATGCAGTACATTTTCCACACCACTCCACCTTGGCGCGTAGCCAACCTTTTTGGTGGGTGAGGCCTATATTAAGTCGACACTGTTCAGTTTTGTATAAATCAAAATAAGCATGCACTGAGTGCATTATAAATATGCAATAAATCACAAAATTAAAACTTTGTCAATTTAATCACTTTTATTAATTTAGGTGTTTTCTGCTGAAAGGGACCAAAACAATTTGCAAATTATAACGATTGCCGAATAGAAAAGGGTGGATCCACTCAAAATCGAAGTCCATCTACTCAAAATCGTGGTGAGCCCGCTGAAATAGAGGAAAAGCATACATACTAAGACATAAACTAATTCAAATGCGAAAGGTTCGGAAGAGACATTCGATTCTCTTTATTATTTGATACCAACTGAGCTGTACTTGAAATATTGGAGTGCAGCTAGTCATGAAAACTAAGTGCGACGGGAACAGATAACTGCAAATGTGAAGTTCAGGGCAGTTAATGCAAAAAGAGGCTGTTTGACGACAAAGTGAATGCCACAGCTAACCAGTTACGAACTTTAAATGCCATGCTGAGGGAGTGTGCATGAGCTAGTGTAACGCTTCGAATGTGTTTATTATCCCTTTCAACCCTGCAAAATCGAAACATTAACAACTTGAATATTGCTTATATATATACAATTATACTTGGGCGAGAAAACCCACGAGAAACAGATCGACACCCATCATCTCTTTGTCGACTATAAAGCTGCTTTCGATAGCCCGATAAGTGATTCCCTATATGCCACCATGTCCGAGTTCGGTATTTCTACAAAGCTAATGCGGCTCTGTAGAATGAAATTGAGCAATACGTCCAGCTCTGTCAAGGTAGGAAGCGACCTCTCCGAACTATTTAATACCGTGCGAGGTTTCAGACAAGGCGATCCACTGTCGTGTGACATCTTCAATTTCACCATGGGAAGGGTACTGCAGAAGGCCGGTGTGCATCGGAATGGCACTATTTTCTACACAAGTGTCCAGCTCCTCGCATATGCTGCTGACATCGACATCATTGGACGTTGCAAGCGAAATGTTACTGCTGCATTTTCTGCCATTGAAAAAGAATCAGCGAAAGTGGGTATGACGGTGAACGAGGGCAAGACAAAGTATATGCTGTCCACCAGCAGGAATACTCGTCATTTAGGATCCCATGCTACAGCTGACAACTATACTTTCGAAGCTGTCAAGGAATTCATACACCTTGGCTTCGTCATTAACACCGAAAACGACGTTGCCCTGTATTAAACGAATCACACTTGCTAATAGATGATACTATGGGCTCAGTAAGCAAATGTAGTAAAGCCCTCTCTCGACCGACAAATCTGACACTACAAGACGTTCATCCTACCTGTGCTGCTCTATGGCGCAGAAGCATGGGTCGTGGTCGCAGGCTGATGGAGCCGCGCTTGGGGTGTTCGAGAAGAAAATTCTTCGCAAAATCTTCGGTTCGGTCGTGTCGGCGACGACTACCGTATTCCGATGAACCATGAAACTGTACGAGCTCTACCCTTATATTGATATAGACGCATCGCTATACAACGTCTGCGCTGGCTTGGACATGTCGTGCATATGGACGAAGAAGCTCAATCGAAAAAGGTGTTCGAAGCGAAAGCAGCTGAACGACGTCTTAGGTCACGACCATGCCTCCGATGGAAGGACCAAGTGGAGGAAATACCACACTTTTTGACTGCAGCTCGTTTCACGCGAAAAGTTGGTCCACTTTCAACTTTTCACGCTTTTCGCCACAAACAGCTGACTTATTGTGTATAGAGAGGTGCAAATATATTTAAATTTATAATAATAGTAAATAAATTCAAATTTATAATTTTTTAAATTCTTTTGAATAAATAAATAGGAATATAAAAATTGTTTGTGCATAATGGGGAAATTTTTTTTAAATTTAAATTTTCCACAACTTCACGAAATTTCACATTAGCTGATTTTTTATTAAAGGTAGGACCAAAATAGACGAGACGTAACGATAGCGATTAGACGAACGTCTGCACTCGTTACGTCGATTTTGACGTTTAACCCAAAATGTGACGCTATGAACGGATCAGAAATTGTATTTTTCTTCACAAGTTGATTATCACGAGAACTCCTAATTATCTCTTTGAGAAACTTCAGCAGAGCCAATCAAAAAGAAGTCGGTGCATGATAATACCTAAATTTGCCTATTCTAATTCAACTCGATACTTTTTCATTAATGCCATCAGGATCTGGAATTCGCTGCCTTCAGCTGTGAGAGGCGTGGCAGGGATTAGTGAGTTTAGGCATTTAGTGTTCCAGTACTTTTGTCGAGAGCTACCATAGAGCTCTCTAAATGTTTACCCTTGAAAATAACCAAATATATCTTTTATTATTCTTTTCTGTCTGTATTCTTTTATTTATTATTGTATTAATTTATTTATTTATGTATTATTTATTATTTATTACCTATTTACTTATTCATTTTTTTTATTTATCTATTTAATTAGTTGCTAATTTAATTTAATTTAATATATATATATATATATATATTAATAACTGATATATAGTTATATATTAAAAGACTTTGTCTTATGTTATAACTTTAAACAATAAATTGAAATTGAAGTGAAATTGAATTTTAATAAAACTTAATAAATGTAGAAAAGCAGATGAGATTTTACGAAAAATGTTATACAGGTCTCTTCTGCATCCACTATTTCTGCAAAATTAAATTATGGTGAAGTGTGAAAATGTTTGAACTGTGTCAAAAGAGAGTGAAATATTGTTTGAGGTAGCCGATTGATGAAACAAGTGGGCCGACTACTTCCACCGTACGAAATTGTGATGTGGTAGGGGTGCCAAGTGACAATGGGTGGCCGCCAGAGGCAATGAGTAGCAATATGCATGTGCAGTGAAAGGTGTGCAATGCGATTAGTTGAAAAAAACCCGGTTCTAAAACCTTTATCTTGTTTTTAGAATTCCAGGGACGGTATTTCAAACTTTGTTCACAAAAATGTCAAACGCAAATAAAAGCTACAAATAACAAAATGAGGAAACGTCAAAACCAAAACAAGAAGAAGACTGATTCTCTCCTTAGACTACCTTTTAAGTGTGCCTTTGGCCAAAACGTACATTTACGAACGACGACAAAAATTGGAGGTTGCAGAATTTTCTGCCGGCGTTCGTAAATGATTCGAATACATTTAATATTTTTGAACGCTTTTTACTACTTCGTTGTGATACACTATGAGCAGTCGAGTAAAGAACAGAGGACGTGGAGATGTGCTTTTAATATTTTACTTTTATTTAATTTAAAAAAACGAATGATTTTCTTTCATCCTATAATATATATTTTTTACATGTTAAAAGCACAACCAATACTTTTCATATTCATATCTTTTCAGTCTATTAATTTATAAAATAAAATTCAAACAGGCGCTAAATGTTTTATTTTTTAACAGCCGCACTTCTTTTTCTTCACGCCAAGACTAATCGCTGCACACGAAGTTATTGTAACGACACGTTTGTTTTGTTTCGTCAAGACTAATCGGACCTTAACCCTTTAGTTTTGACATTGTTAATGAAGGAATTCTTCTCGGAATACCTGGTTTGTGTATCTTGGTGTTTTTGTTCCGAGACATTTTCTACAGAGTTGCATTATTTTCGATAACACAAACCAAAATTAAACCAGTTTAACTATATTTTATACATTTATAATTTGACTACCATAAGTTGATTGCAATATTAATGGTTATAATAGTTAATTTCGTGGTTGGTCGTGCGAGTTCACATCTTCAAACGAAAAACAAAATCGTATTATTTTATTTGGTTTGTTTGAAGTTTTTTACATGGATTAATTGTGTATCGTAAACTACTACAGTTCTATCTACACACACACACACACACACACACACACACATATATATATATATATATATATATATATGTGTATATATATATATATATATATATATATATATGTATATATATATATATATATATATATATATATATATATATATATATATATATATATATATATATGTATATATATATATATATATATATATTTATGTTATATGTATTTTGACTTGTGCAATATTATAGTGACAAAACGTTGCTCTTTGCGTATACGGCAAAATTGTTTTTCTGGGCTGTACTTTAGGGACACTATTCTTGAAATATACCATCGTATTTCGAATGGATGGTCCACGTTTGCTTTTGTTAGACCAAACACAATAGAGGTATTTGCTAAATTTGGTAAATGTGCTAACTGCTTAAAACAGCTGATTTCATTCCGTATAAAAAAGTTCAACATACTCAAACGCGTCGTAAACTTTTTGATTTTACATTTTTACTTTTTAATGAGAAACTCTTACTTCAATTGTATTGGCAATAATATATGTTTAGGCCACGCTCACTTTTCTCACGGCATTTATATATATGGTGTCTCAAAAGTAATAGACAAATTTGTTATTCTAACAACGTATAAAATTTTGCACCCCATATTGATACAAATCAATGAACACAAAAATTATTTTAAAAATATAAATTGTATGTTTGGAGAGAAACAAAAACACAAAACCAATATAAAAATATGACTTTCAACTAACATTCAGCTTCAAAAAATAATATTGTCGAATTTGGTTTTGTTTATAATCATTTTGGTAGGAAAGCAACACAACTTGTATACAAATATATAATTTGAAAATCTGATCTCACACTCGGCGAAAAGTGGTTTCCTCGCAATTTGTCTTAAAATGCTAAACAACTACATTGTGTTGTCTCCGTGTCGCAAGGCGGACTAAGTATGGTGAACTCAGTAGATTGCTGTATTAACGTATGAGAAATTCGTACGTTCTTCTTTGTGTTCTTAATTTACTTTGTGCGGCATTAAACTTCGAAGCTGTCAAATTCGGATTCACTATTTATTGACTCGGAATGGGAAAAATAGCAACAATTATATTTATGTACACTAAACCAATAACACAGGTATGGCATGCCCGAGTGTGCGAATTGACGAAGCATGAATTCACAGTCAACAACAACTATAATCAAAAATAAGTTAACCTCGAGAGTGATTGATTTCATAAAAGGGAACGTAAATAAACGCAGAAGTTGGATTTGTAATTTATTTACTTTAATTAATTAATTAATGCGTTGTGGTTTGACTTTATTTTAATGAAATCCGCAGCCATTTATTCATTTGCTACGATCGGCGTTTCGTTTAGCCGATGACTATAATTGAATCGGCTTCGAACTTTGAACGAGACGATGAAGCCATTTTGGTGGCATTTTAAAAATAACTACGTAGTCGGATAGTTGTTTCGTTCGTCCGTGGCTCGCGTGAATGAGAAGTAATAGTGAAAATTGATAACTCTGGTATTTAAAATATATTTGTTTTGCTTGAAAATATGGAATTTTGTGAATACTTTTAAAGAAAAAATAGATATAGCAATAGAAAAAGTAATTAATTAGGACTGTGTAGTGTAAATACATACATACATACATACATACAAACATATGTAAGTAAGGCGACGTGAAAGAAATCATGTGAAATAGATTTGTCTTGTTTTTCGAACAGAAAAATGTAAAATTATTACAGATATTATTATTTCAACAAAGATGAAATGAATAGTGCACTTTTTATTTGCCGTTTATCAATGAGTGTAAAATAAAGGAATAATAGTGAAAAAAACAGCAAACCGAAATTTTTTTCTCTTTTCTGTTGTTTTTCGTTTTCGCCCAGTGTTGCAAGCGAACACATGTATATCATTAAAAGGTACTTAATTGGGTTTTGAAGAATCGTATGAAGTTTTTGTTTGTGAAAATAGTGTATTGTATTTCTATTAAAGTTCATAAAATCTGTATAGAACTTGTTTATTGGTAGTTGGATTGAATAATATATAGTGAGCAGTTTTATTGAAATGAACAGGTGAAAATTGTACGCGCTGCTGTATATATAAAGTACTCTAAATAGTACGTTTTGAAGTGGCTTAATTTTTTCTGTAGAAATGCAACAATGTATGAAAATGCAGTAGGCTTATGTGAAAAATATATAAAAATAAAGAAAACGTAATTCATAAAAGTTGAAGTAATCTAAGTATATTACAAATAGTGGAGCGATAATCTTACAGAATTTTTTTAATAACGTAATGTGATGAAAATTATTTAAATTTTAAGTTGCCATGGGTTTCAATATGGTTTGGTTTTTCTTAAATTTTATTATATCATTGTGCACCGTCAATGACAAAAAGAAAGTAAGTTGTTGGTTGTTTCCACATATAAGCGTGAGTAGGAAACCTAAAATGACTAATTAGCAAAATGTTATTGTTTTTACAGCAAAAAAGAGTTGTCAGTTCTATACCACTCATGCAAAAGTGCAGATTCAGTTAAAAAATTGTGAATTTTAGTGTATCGGGGTTTATATGGTGTATTTGTGAAGCGAACGTAGAAGTCATTGTCTTCAATATGATATTCAGCAAACATGCTTTTTTGTGGTATTAGTAGTTCCACGGAATGGAAGGCTTACACCTTGCTTTTTGGTTTTCGCTTAGTCCTAGTTCATGTGAATTTGTTAATAATAAATATTGTATTATTTATATATATCTCTTGACCTCAAATTTAGTTTAGCCCATACGCCCATTTTTGGGTTTATGCACTACATATATTGCCTCAATTTGATGCCATTTTTGAAACGCCTACTATGAGCAGGTTGTCATACAATAGCTATATTCTTTATGCATATTACTTCCTGAGTATATTTAGGCATGTCTGCTTTTCTCCCACAGATTATATATATTTTAATCCACAATAGACTTTGGGCTGCAATTGTGTGTGTATTCTAAATGGAATACACAGATATATTGTTTGTAAATATAATATATCAAGGACAAAATAATATATGTATATCTTCTTCCGATTAACACATATACTTTTGTAGTGTCAACTACAAGTACTTACAGCTTTAAAGGTGAATTATGGTGACGTGTAGAGGCTGAGTACCAGTATTAAGACAAAGGACCTTATAAGCCATTCATTCATTCATGTGATATTCGGCACAGAATAAAAATTCTGGGTAGAAATCGTATCCGATGTAGAAGCTACAAAAATCAGAGTCTATTGAGCATTACCCCATATATATAAGATCATGAAAAGTGTAATGTGGTGGAATGTAGTTGCATGTGGTTTCCAAGATGGAGTAAATTGGTTGCTATGTGTAAATGTTTGCGTTATCTTGCATATAATGTTGGTTTTAGTAGTTACCAGCGGTAGCGCCCATTTCTGCGTTTGTGCAAAATCATTCGCTCCTATTAAGGAAGACATTTACCTATAGTATCTAAGTCATTGTTTAGTTTGTTACACTTTAAACAAGTGTATTTCATGTAATCGAACATTAAATTTTACAAATTATTGTCTTTTTTCAGTACTTACCGTAATGATCGTATTCATATCAAGTTGACAACATTTTATATTACTTTGGGATCTACAATTTTCTCAAATCTTTCTTTGCAAATATGCTTTTGTAAATTTGTTGGCATATTTGACAGTAAATCAAAATAAAATATTTAAAATATAGGAAGAAATTTTTTTTTTCTAATATTTAATCTACGCTCCCTGCACGTAATGAAACGATTTCGGGACGATACCAATACATCCATACCTGCCTCCAGCAGTAATTCTAAGAAAATGCCACGTTGCCAAGCAGAACATGAGAGTGGATATTATGAGGATGTTGGTGAAGACCCACAGTACCTGGGCGCGAATCGTCTGAATCTTGGCGCCGGCGCCACCTTGAACAATCGCCAGGCAAAAATGCCCTTAGTGAAAATGAGTACAAGCAAGCGACGTACGACTGACATCGCTTTTCAGGCTACTGCAAATAACATCCAAGTTATGGAACGAAGACAATCTGGCTGTACCGTCAATAAACCTCCGAAAATTCCATGCAAGAACAATAATACCAATCGTTATAAATCTCAATATAATAACAATAACAATAATAATGAGAACAACCGTGTCCCGATGTACGTTACCGATGCTCGTTTGGCAAAACTAATAAAAAAGCAACTGCCGCCAACTGAAGTAGATGAGGGTAATAACACCGGTGCACCCCTTGCAGACAATAAATCAAAAAGACATAGCAGCACCGATAATAACAGTAACAATATTGATTTGGTCTCGCCGGAGCCTTCTACTACAAACGGAGTTAACGGCAGTGATATGGATGAAGTTCCCGCCACTGATCTGGCCGCGCTGACACGAGAGATAGAGGAAATAACGCTGGTGCATACAAAATGTAAGTAAATCAATTTTCATAAAAATATTATTTACATCTAGTTTATAACGAAAACGTTCATATTTAATTATATTTTAACCAGTGGTTTTCAATTCTATAGCTATTTGTAAATAATTAATTAAGAAGTTAATTGAAGTCGTGATACAATATATTCCAAAATCTTGGGCGAATGGCAGAAAAGCGGGCGTACAAGTTTTATAACATTGCTACATGAGTCAAGTGTACCCCAGAGCATTGCAGCAGCGTATTCTTTCCTTTTTTTTTATTATTAACGGATGCTGAACCCACTTGTCCAGTTTGTTAGGCGGGTGACTATGGTAACTTGCGCACCTCCGCGAAATTTCACTTTTTACCTGAAATTTCTTCCGTATTTTAGCTAGTAAGATGCCACACCTATCAGGACAGTATTTGCATTGTATCTGGTTCCGACAATATGCCTCTCCATACAAAATTTCAGCTATAGCGATCGAGCACATGTGCTAATATCGATTAATGTCTGTTTCTACTAAACACTGAAGGTCGTTGCCAACTTAGACGCCGCCTTTATCTCGAGCTATGATTTTGACATAGCTGTGGACATACCTGTTGACTTACGACTAGTCGCCACATCATACGGACGGTAGTAGGGGCCAACTTATGGCCATTTTTAATTAAACTTCTACAGGTGAATCATGGGAGGATCGTTGTATGGGGTGCACTTGCCCATCTAGTGCCACCTGGTGGTAAATTCTCGGTCAGTGAAATTATGAAGTAGTGAGTAAAATAATTACCCTTCCCGTTTCTTGATCTTGATCGTATTGTGAAAACTGGCTATGAAATATGTTGAATCCTCTTTTTTTCGAAGTGGTTCATACAATTTTTTAATAAAAAAAATTTACAATAGCGTTGCGGCGTGTGTGAGTCAGTTTCTGAACTGGAACGAATTGTGTCGCATAAAAAGTCATCAGCTACGGAATTTATCTGCCACCATAATAGCAGATCTTCTCCCGCACCTAACTCCATCCAATATCCAGATAAGATCGAGTTGCGTTCGTACGTACGTCAATGATATTTTTCTCGGTAATTGAAGCAGAGGCTCGTTCAAGAGCTAAACTAGATTTTTAAGTAATATAATCAAAGAACGCTGGCTTAGCTTTTATTTGAGCAGAGTAAACTACTGATTGCCTTCAACTTGGTGATGACCAGAGCGATCTCTGTTTCAAACATTAGCAAGTTGACACACAGCCTTCACGTGGCGGCACCTGGGTAGCTATCTCAGCATCCGCTGGATAGTGAGCTAATGTGTGCAGCGAGTCTTCCCTGATGCTAACAGGGTTGTGCGCAGGGTTTGGGACCTGCCACGCAAAAAAACAAGTCGAGTGAAGAACAAAAAACAAGCCTCGGATGAGTACCGCAAACGGAAAAAGGACAATGATTTAATGATATGCACCTGGAATGGTCGAACCCTCAATTGGGAAGGTGCCTCCAATTGGCGGACGCCCTCGAAAAAATAAATACTGACGTAACCGCCAGGAAAAGAAATGGATGAAGGACATGGTTGCTGCCATGCGGAGAGGTGCGAATTCGGATGTGGATTTGTGGTACGCGGCAGGCATCGAGCAATGGGCTCCAGGTTCAAGGCTGTGATCGAAAGGCTTGCCACATCAAGGCATTAGCCTGATTTGCGCGCACGCCCCGACGGAGGAAAAGGACGATGCTGTTAAGGATTCATTCTACGCGAGACTAGAAGTAACATATAACCGCTGCCCGATCACGACGTGAAGATTATCCTTGGGGACTTCAACGCAAAGGTCGGACGAGAAAGCATCTTTGGACCCACAGTCGGTCAGTTCAGTCTTCACGAGACCACATCGAACAATAGTCTAAGGCTGATCGACTTCGCCGCGGCGCGACACATGGTAGTGGCACCAGATTCCGACATCTCGATATCCACAAAGCCGCATGGTTGCCCCTGATCAACACACGAGCAACCAAATTGATCATGTTGTAATCGACGGAAGGCATGCTTCCAGCTTGCTAGATGTTCGTACGTTCCGGGGAGTCAAAATTGACTCTGACCATTATCTTGTTGAAGCCAAGATACGCATGAGATTTGCAATGCGCATAACGTACGATTTGGTACGCAAGGAAAGCTCGACGTCGCTAAGTTGCAATTACAACGGACAGCTGAGGTCTATTCCGCTCAACTCTCGGAACTGCTCCACCAACCTGACTCTTTACCTGGCGGACTTTGGGCAATTTTATCCCGCTCCATGCGTACCGCCGCAGAGAAAACTATTGGCTTCAGACGCACGCCACCACGAAACCAACGGTGTGATCAGGAGTGTCGCGAAGCTACTGCAGCAAAAAACTCCGCCTACAAAGGAACGCTGCAGTCTGCAGCAACGCGAGCCGTGCGTGAAAATTACCGGGTGAGAAGAACGGAAGAGAGGCGCCTTTTCACACGAAAGAAACGCGAGCAGGAAAGGCGTGAGTGCGAGGAACTTGAGATGCACCGGGACAGAAATTATGCTCGAAAATTCTATCAACAGGTCAGGCATGTGACTCAAGATTTTAAGCCCGGAGCATCTACATGTAGAGATGAAAATGGGAATCTGGTTACGGATACGCAGTGCATACTGAAATTATGGAATTTCTCTAAATTACTGGCAGGCGACGATGCCACCAATACCGTCTCTGGAGGATTCAACCCGCTACCACCAATTTACGATGATGGAGTGATTCTTCCACCACCTAGCCACGATGAGGCCCGAGTTACTATTCAGCGACTAAAGAACAACAAAGCAACTGGTGCCGATGGACTGGCTGCTGAATTGTTCAAGGCCGGCGGTGATGAGCTGATAGGGTGCACGCATCAGCTCGTCAGTAAAATATGGTGCTTGGGGTGTTAGAGAGGAAAATTCTTCGCAAAATCTCCGGTCCTTTTCGTGCCAGCGATGACTACCGTATTCGGATGAACCATGAGCTGTACGAGCTCGATGCTGATATTGACATAGTCAGACGCATCACTATACAACGTCTGCGCTGGCTTGGACGACGTGTCGTGCGTATGGACGAAGAAGCTCCAGCGAAAAAGATGTTCGAAGCGGAAGCAGCTGGACGACGACCTAGGGAACGACCATGCCTCTGATGGAAGGACCAAGTCGAGGAAACGCTAACCACGCTTGGTATAACAGAGTGTAGAAGACGCGCACAAAGCAGAGGCGTCTGTGGAGCGCTGTTAAGTTCTGCCGTAACCCGATAGCGGATTGTTTCGCAGATTCTGCAATTAGGCCATGAAAGTAAGTAAGTAAGTAATCAAAGAACGTTCTTGCGGACTTTTGAGCACTCAGATTGAGGAAACTTTTGGTATGACCTCCCTATGCGTATTTCTTCTTGAAAACGGCTTATATTATGGACCAGAAAAGGGATTGGGCTGAATTGTGTCCCGATAGGTTTATGGATTTTGGAAAGAAAAATTTATAAGAAAATTTACATTCTACAAGAATCGGTTGAGTAGTTTTTGACGTGGGCACCCTCGTGAGTCGCGTTTACCGTATAACAAACACCATTAAGTCCTAAACACTCACGACTTTTGACTTAAACTTTCTCTCAACTGAAACTTTTGTTTTCGGTGAGCGATTACTTAGGACTTTGATTTTTTTATTGAGCAAAAGTCATGGCAAGACAAAATCTGTTTTTCAACTTTCGTACTCATGATTGTGATTTCTTGAACAAATGAATCAGCTGTTTTTCAATTCTCGTTGGCTTTCCGTATCGAATCTAATTTGGATAGGTTGGCAAGTAACGAAAGTGTTCGTAAAGTGAAGCATATGAAGCTCAGTGTTTGCGAGTATTGGTGGTAACAGGTCATTGATGAGAGTCAAACTTTCAAGTCAAAAGTCGTGAGTGTTTAGGGCTTTAGTTCGCCAATAGCATGACTAACAATGATCTAAGCGTAGAGCGAAATTTTTCTACCAAATAAATATATGCCAATTTTTATTAGATTAATTGTGCGAAGGTGAGAACGATTCCATCCTGAAGAGTTTCGATATACATATTATACTGTGTGTTTGCCCAAAGAAGTATTGGAAAATAACCAATATATGGGGAATAAGAATAGCTACTCTCAATGCTTGCTTGATTTCACCATTACACTCAGAATTGACAATGCTCGTTTAATGAACAAACTGAGGCGAAGTGCGGCATGTTACTCGATGCACATGCGTTTAGGAGTACCAACATACTCATCGCCTGAAAGATGGGAGAGAGGGAGGGAGAGGTTAGCTTAAATATTGAACTACTAAATTTTACATTAGTTTGTTATGCGTGGCTTAATTATCATTTTATCCACCCGTATTTGTGGTCGTCTGCTTTTAAATTTAAAAAATAGAAATATATACCTAAGTTGTGTGTTTAGTGCATTTTTTATTTGTTTATTTATGATTCTATTTGTTCATAATATGATTTGTGTTAACAGTATTTACCTGCACTCAGTTAGTCCAGTCTTTATTGATGAATTATAAAAGAGTGTGGGTAAAGTTATAAAATTCACACGTGGCATGACAGTGCTATAAAGTAAATTGCGGGTGGCGAAAAATAATCTGGTAAACAAATAATATAAAAAAGAAATAAGTTGTCATTAATGTAAGCAATATCCATGTTTTATTATCACTTCAATAATTATGTACCTAGAACAATCCTATGCGACTCAAACGATTTAAACATTAATCTCAAAATTGCTAGATATGTTTAAGTGATGACCTACGATTAGTATTTTCTTCACGACAATACATGCCCTTAAAACTCGATCAACCACCACGAGAAACCTGCTTAAAAGAGCCAAGAGTGCACTTATTTTGGAAAATTGCTTGTGACGTTCAAACGAGGCGTGGCGGGTACAGACATGTATATCTCTGTATATTGGCATTGCTTCCTGAGACATTAGCATCCCGTCTTTTTCCGTTTGTGGGCTTATTTTTACCCACATCGTTGGGAGCAAGGTGAATTAACTTACATGGTGGCTGCAAGGTGAATTTCGTACCTCCGGAATTGTCAAACACAACCAATCTGCGATTAGCTATTGTTCAAAAGAAACGAAATTGAGAGGAATGGAGAAATGCATAAGAGCTGCTTAAAGTGGTACATAATTTATATAAAATATATTTAATAGTCAAAAAGACTCATAAATTCTTCATAATGGTCAAATTTCACAAAAATAACAATTAAAAAAACTCTTATTCACTCAAATCAAAACTATTTGAAATTGTTTGCATATTTGTATTGATTGCATTTTTCTATAAATTCAATTTTGACAGCTACTGAGGGAAAATTGGTTCAACAAAATTTGTTCTTGCAGCCACCATGTGAGTAAATTCACCTTGGTTGAGAGTATTTCAATCAGGAATTGCTCTTGACCACCCACCTGTATTTAAATTTTCTGCTTTGAAAACTTCTCTCTCTCTCTCTCTTCAACAACTTTGTTGTTATTTTTATGCGAAGAAAAAACCTTGGATTTACATACATATTGTAATAGTGTCGACATTGCGGGTTTATAGGAAGCCGCGGTGAAATTTTCCACTTTCGTCATGTCTGTCCATTTATGGCTCTATAATATCTGCTATTTCGGCATAGCATTTTAACTTCCTTCAGCTGCCTGCCCGCCTTCACCTTCAACCAACTGTTCACACGAATGTTCTACGGGCATAAATAAATGACATTTCCGGAGATCAGACATATATTTAGATGAGCAAGGATTTCTTATTCGTAATAAGAGTTCCGATATTTGCTAGTTTCTTGAAATCGAAATCGATACCGACAACCGCGTGTGCAGTTATTGTGGCTACTATATTTAAGTACATCCAAATACGCGTATATATTTTTTTTAGAATTTATCGGTTCAACGACCTTGCGCAGTAATACTTGTTTCATTTGAGAATTTCGTTTTAAAAGAATGCGCGAACGCTTCAGGGAGGAGCACACTCCACTGGGTCATTGTGTTTAATATCGAAATGATTTTGTATAAAAGTTCAAACTGCGCATTCAATTCAAGTGATAAGTGTGTACTCCGTGTATGCTTGTGGACGGCTCAGAATTCCACAGGTATTGATGCAAACAAATTTTGAAAGCCCGTGGGTAGTTGTATGCAGTCTTTTTATAGTCGTGTTATAGCTTACTTCCAAAGTATCGCGGCTTCAAGTGTTGCCATCTATTTCGATTTTCTGCTGTTCTGTTGAGTGATTAAGCGATGTGGGATCTCGTTCCGTATACAAGGCGTCCCAATTTCATAGTTGCCTGGTCGGTCATATAGTTATTGGGGAAGTAAGGAATGATAACATTCGTGGGATCTTGGTTCCGTAGTGCAGTCACTGGCAGTGCAATGTGGATTTACAGGTCCGCTACTGTCGGGACACGGGTGTAACAAAAAGGGAGAACACTGAGAATCTACAAAATAAGTAATTGTGAAAAAAATAGAAAATATTTGAATTGAAATTGAATCTGTCTTGAAGAGATAATCTCGAATCCATTATTTTGCATCGATATTAGTTTGGCGGTGGTTCATGAGTTTGCTTTACGTGTGCAAGCGTTTAATTTGAAATAAGTTCCATATAATTTTGTTATTTTAATGAACTATAATCTTTTGTATGTTTTCGATGTTGGGATTTATAATTAATAAGAGAATTAGATATTGTCATGGGTGATGGAATTACAGAAGGCGAGATGGTAGGATGTCTTGTGTGCATCTCTGGCGGATTGGCCTGCGAATTGGTTACCTTAGACCGTTGGAGTGTGTCTGGTATTCCGATTAGTAATAGAAATAATTGAGAGGAATGGAGTTTTGTGATAATCATGGTGATTGGTGGTTGTTTTTAATTGTGTGTTTGCTAACTGTTGCGGAGGGTACTACTGTTATTGCTGACTTTAAATTAGTTAAAATATTTTGCAATTGGTTCGCTGCAGAAGATTTACCAAGTACCTCAAACACTAATTGGGTTACTTCGGTCTGAAGCGTGGAGTTAAGATAGTTCGTTCGTTCGGAATTAAATTTTATTCATTTTTGTTTTTCAATTTTGGGTGGACTATTACAGTTCGACCAACAAGTTGCAGTAGTAAACAACCAGAATTATTCTTTTAAAATATTCGATATCAGGTTTGGCGTACTAACGATCATGTTTAGTTCTGGAGAAAAGGCTTTCGATCTAGCTTATTTGTTAAGGTTGCTCTATTTATTCATTTTTATTTATGAAATTGGCATTCTGAGAATTTCATTACTTGTTTGTTTGTATCATGTTGGCAATGTTAAAAAAGTAAAATATTCTTATCTTTACAGGCATTGCACCTGATGTGGACAAAGTTCATCTTTCACAATTTCAACTTATTCGCCTGCTTGGAACTGGAGGTAAGGTTTTTTTATGGCCATCGAACTATTCTATTTCATTTATTACGAAATAAATATATACTTATAGGAGTCTCTTCTTTCTCTTGATTTCCATTTCAGCATACGGAAAAGTGTTCCTTGTCCGCAAAAGAGGTGGGCATGACCATATGCAATTATATGCCATGAAAGTTTTACGCAAGGAGACAGTAGTCCAGAAGAAGAAAACTGCCGAGCACACTACTACCGAAAGACAAGTGAGTGTATTGTACCTTTATAAACATGTTGCTAACGTTTCAAGTATACAAGTGTTTCATGTTTGTATAAAGTAAGAATACTTGTATCACTTGTTTGTGAGCACCGAATTCGATTCGGTTATGCCGCTAAGTCCATATTAAAGGTCTACACGAGTAATGTACAAATAATCGCAGAGTACTTTAACCCGCGATGCGAGTATGTTAATTGCAAATTCTGTGCCGTTCTCATCAGGAATCGTTTATGTTACGCTCTGTCGTCTACAAGTTCAATCTTTCAGCGTTTGTTCGTTACACATTTTACAATGGATAGCCGATATATTTATATATGTATATGTAGTCATTATACAATGAATGAAAGCGCTTCAAGTGATTGTTGGGGGTGTGCATATATTATCCAAATATGTCCATTTTTCACCCATTGTATTCGTTGTGGAAGGAAAGTGCAGTGTAATATTTACGGCTGGACAACATAAATTGTAAAAAATTATTAGCAGTGAACAGAAAAAATCGATGAAAAGGATTTAGTGAAACATGTAAACACATATTTAATTACAGAAAGGGTTGTTGCGCTCCCTCCGACGATACCGATGTAATACTCGTCATATTAGTACACGATTATAGGTACCCCTCGCGCATTGGTGTTCTCGTCTGACGGGGAGTGGGCCGGAGTACCGATACACATTTTTTTTCATTGAAATTTCAAGAAGTTATTCCAGTGTCGCGCAAGGATTTTCTCAACCGTGAAACCAAACAAATTATCAAAACAAAAGCGAGTAACGGTTATAGTTTTTATTGGTACATTGGAAGAGTTTTGACCTACATTTAAGGCTACAATGCCGAAGTTAACGCAGAGCAAAGCAAAACAACAAAAGTAGTCTGTGGATACAAGATACGTGCTCGCACACAGGCACAAACAACAAGTATCTACGGCTCAGAAATTTAACAATACCCATGAGGAAATTTAGCTCTTAACGTGGCTTAGTGTTAGAAACAGCTTATTGATGACATTGATGGTACGTCGTCCCTTTCATTTTTACATGGGATGGATGTCCTAGGGCATGAACGCTTGCTTCAGTCTTACATCGTAACACTTTCACTTTTGATTTCGACCATGCAGGGGTAATTAAAAATTCTGGATTTGGGCCCAGTTTGAGGCTAGATTTATTGGTATTAACATTTTTGTGTTCACGTCGTCTGCGAAATATGAGTAAAATTTTAAGTTTATCTAAAGAAGCACAAAAGCGAGTTTGCTACAAATGTACAAATAATAACTTTAAAAAAGTTATGTCACGACATACAAAAACTCGACTAATAAAACGATAGTTTCTTCCGATCAACTAATATTTACGTCGTAAACAGTTGATCTGAATCCATTTTATCTGTTTGCATATAAGCACACCAGCCGCACGGAGTTACAGGCGTTCATATTAATTCCGTTTACCGATAGGGTACTTTTAGGCGTCATATAAAGATACAAATAAGAAGGGAGCAGATTATATACAAACTAAATACGCAAAATGCTACAAGAAAGTAAGGTAGTGTTGCTGAGAATTAAAGTATGTTGAAAGGGAGAGATAGTACATTGGCCAGACCGGTTTTCAATAAATGAAAAGTAATAAGAAGACACTACAGAATTCGGCAAGAACCGAGTACTAAATATTTTGGTTGTTTTTGCATTTCTTTGCTTTTCCATACAATTAAAACCAATATTCGCTCACTTTTGGCGGAGATAGTTCCAGAGACTAATTTTGACCTAAAATAGTGATGTCGACTGCAAGAACGCTCCACTTGCATTTGTCAAACACTGTACACTTTCGGTGAAAATGTAACAACCAATGGTCAGACGAATTAATTAAATTGGTTTTCATTGAACTTTCAATATTGGCAAAATTTATAAAAATATACGAAAATAAATAATTCAACAAGATGAGAGCTTATTTGCCCTCTGTAGTCAGGGTCTGGCTGAGAGTGACTCGGCGTCTTCATATTACACTCCGATACAGTGTTTTTCACTTTTCTGGTAAATCGTGTATGCTTTTTTATCTGATTTAACATGTTAAACTATCTACGCCATCTTCCATTATGCTTACATATATCTTTATTGGTTTAGCACAAACAGTGTTCATTTGTCAAATTTAAACTCGAATATACTATATTTTAGCTAAAAAGTAATAATCATTCATAAAGTCAAAACTGTTGCTATGACGTGCAAGATATGTTTGATGCGGAAGGCGGAGGAAGGTGTGGTGTGAATTTATATGCATGTGCAAGCATTAACAATGGTCCTGAGAGCGTCTAAGATAATGAACACCAGCACTTTATAATTATTTTTGACTGAGAAGCAATTGCTCAATTTTGACAGCTGTAGGAAGGCGCTCTTTGAGTCATGAATACTAGCATAAAAATTCCTTTCATGAATGTAATCGCGTACAACATATTCAACTATCAAAAGTACTCAATTTTACGCACCACTAAAGGTGAAATAATTGTTTTTGTTTTCCAACAACACGATCTCATGATTTAAGTCGGTTTCCAGCATCTAAAATAGGTGCAAACTTGGCACTAGTTATCGTTGGCTTTAGAACAGTTAAAAAATAGTCGTCAAACCTGTCTACTTTGCTGATGAGAAAGTAGTTAATTATATACTTATATATATATATATATATATATATATATATATATATAAGTATATATATATATATATTTATATATATATATATATATATATATATATATATATGTATTAATATGTATGTATATATATAAATATATATATATATATATATATATATATATATATATATATATATATATATATATATATATATATATATATATGCACATATATGCATATGTAATAAAACAAAGTAACATATGTAATTTGTTACTGTAAATTGTTATAACATTGGCCTTTCTTTCCGTTCTTATTGAAAGTTTTTTATTTCTGTTAATTTTTACGTCCCACTTACACACTGACCTACATAAGCTGCCACCGTGCGATGACAGACTCTCCTCTGTGTGTGTGTGTGTGTGTGTGTGTGTGTGCGTGCGTGTGTGTTTCATCACTGAGTGGCAAAATAGTCAAACAACAACAAAATAAGTAATTTTTGTAGCAATTCTGCTATTTCTACAAAAATTTATCATTGCCAAAAACACTTTTTCGCAAACTTGCGCTTCGATGATTTTTTTTTGTCTGCAAATACATACATACATATGTACATAAGTATATTTTTATGCAGTTTAACAAGTTTGCTACGTTTTAAACGAATGAAATAACTTGTTGGTGGTGTCTTCGCGCGAAAGGAAAATGTGAAAGTTGCCAGTTGCTGCAGATACCATTTTACATACACATTTACAGATATACCGTATACTCAACTCACTCATATGAATATACTCGTAAATGTGTGTTTGAATGTGTAAGCTTTTATATGGTTCTGTGTAGCAGACGGACGGTAAATGAAACAGTTTTCAATTTATGCATGCCAGTCGATAATGTCGACAAATGAAGCATTCTTCAGTTGACTCTTACCGGTCGATAGTTTTGCAAGCACTCGAATTTCCTTTGGGAAAATGCACATAAATAAAAATCATCGATTTGGAAATAGGCTTGGCATGCAAGTCAAGTCGAGTACATATTGTAATAATAAACTATTTTGTTTTTGCATTGCCTTTTTTTTGACGCAATAGTGTTTAGAAAAGCAGTCACTAGAAAGTTATGACGCAACTAAATGCAAGGTGAATACCAGGAACAAAGTTAATTAAGTGAAGCTTGACCATTTGTGACTTATGCCTTCCCAATTTACATACATATGTATATTTTTCTCTCCATTTTATGATAAACGAGTAAATTAACCATTGACAATGAGGCAGGCAATTAAAATAACAATATATGTATAAAATAATTAGGGCTTTGGAGTCGTAGTCGGTATATATTAATTCACAATCTCAAATAAAAAAACAAATGTGTCCACTCCAGTTTTTTCTTACTAAACTTTATTTAATGGAACTTTGAGACATCACAAGCTTGGCACTAAATAGCGTTTTTCTCGTAAAATGACATGAAGGTCAAAAAGTCCGTCTGAAGTTTGAACTAGAAATGAGTTTCTGCATAGTATTTTACAAAGGAGCCGGGCAGAGGGGTGAAACAAAACCGAAGTCCGTGGCAGCGATAGCAACAGTCGCATATCATGTGCCGGCCGTACTGTGAAATGCTATTCTGCACAATATTAGCACAAATATGTACATATGTATGTATGTTTCTGACAAAAATTCAAATATGTCCTTTGAGCAGCTTTTATAGTCACTTATTACAGGACCATAGCACACGGATCTTTGCCAATAAAAAGAATAAACCTAGCTTTAGGTTGTATATAAGAGAAATTTGAAATAACCAATTATAAATGGAGAACTATAATAATTTTGTTACTTTGAATTGATATTGATTTAGTTTAAAATTTCTGGATAGGGAAACTTATTAAGCGTTTGTAGGCAGGGCGCTGTAGATACCTTGTTTAAAATAACTTAAGCTTCGCAAAGTTTTTCATACAAGAGATGTATGAAAGAACAACAATCATTCTGTAATACGCGGATGGTGCACTCTAAATAAAGGCAGGCTTACTGTGTTTTTTGTGGGATGATAAAAGTTTTTATTTCACAACTTCGTCAAACATATAAAAATGGGTGTAGAATTAAGGTGTACCGATCTGCGAGCCGAAAGATTCGGTGGTTTGGAATTTGGTAGGTTTTGGTTTTGCCAATAAACAAGTCTAGAAGGCAGTTCTTTCATTAATTGTGCTACGTTTGACAGACCCGAACACATTCTGCCAATATTTATTGTTTGTGCGGGCAGCACCAAACTAATGTACAGTGGTGTCGAAGATATACCATGTTAAGTGCTGGAGAAGGCGATAACGACACATGCATGTACATATGTGCAGAACTATGTATGTGCGTACGTGAGAGCTGACATTGTTTCATTCATATTCGTTTTTAATTTTAAACTACATACATATGTACATATGTATATGTATGTATATAGTTATTTAATGAAAGAATTATTAGAACAATTAAATACATATGTACATATGTACAATGGTTTTGGGAGTAGTTCTTGCATTTACATACATATGTACATGCATACAAAAAAGTAAAGTACATCGTTCATGGTGTATAATGGCAGTGAATAGGCTCTAATTGCCATGGGGAAGTATCCCTCCCGTATCACACTCTTCCAAGAGAGAACATGCTAGTACATGTGTTATGTGCACAGCAAAAGTAAATAGGAACAAGGGTTTCGCACGCTATTGTGGAAGCAGCATGGTAATGCTCTACATAAGGTTACATATACATATGGGCAAACAATCACAAAGAATAAAGAGGTTTGAAGACATACTAGCGTTCGCAAGCATTCTCTCAGTGAAAGATGGAAGGGGAGATAGATCTCGCGGGCAAATGGATAGGAGCAAACATTTTTTTATGTGCTAATTATAAGTTTGTTACACTTGCTCATTTTATCATGCAATACCCATAATTCTAATGCAAAGGAATGAAATAAGACATGAAAATGAAGTGGATATGTATATATGTATATACATATGTACACATATGTATATTAATTTATATATACATATGTATGTATGTATATTCTTCATCAAGATCACTGACAGAGTCGATTGAGATTGTGATTAAATATCAATTTAAAAATCTTGGACCCATCAAACATTATTTAGGTATGTCAATCTCAAGGGATATTCATGGAAACTATGAGCTAAATCAATCCAGCTATATCGAGAAAATTGCATTTGACTTACAGAATTCAAAACCATCCAGAACCCCCATGGAGCTTAATTATGGTAAGACAGGAGCATCAGAACAACTACTCAACAGAACGAACTATCAGAAACTGATTGGACAATTGCTTTATATATCTGTCAATGCGCGACCTGATATATCAGCTTGATTGATATATATATATATATATATATATATGTGTGTGTGTGTGTGTGTGTGTGTCTTTGCTTGGTAGTTGCTAATGGACGCCTTAACCGTTCAACCAACCGATCGTCACAAAAACTTGAACACATGAGCTGGATAATATTTGGAGAGTTTAGCAGCTACAGCTTTGTTCTGCCTTGCAAATTGTTGTGCAAGTCCCATAAAATTGCATAAAAACAGGTATATAGGCGTGTGTGTGTGTGTGTGGTATTTATGGACTCCTACTATACCGCATCGGAAACATTGATACTTTTTGGCTCCATGTATCAAATAAATACAGCATCGATGTTTTAAAATGTGTGTTATATCCTCCCTAATATCAAAATCATATGGCTACGGTTTGAACGGTTTTGGGTCTTAATGAAAACGGACAAAAACAGAAACGATTGGTAATAGATTTTAGAAAACTAAGTAGTATTACCATAAACGGCAAATACCCAATACCTGTACCTCAGTTATTCTATCTATTTCACTACGCTAGACCTTAAAGAGGGATTCTACCAAATATTGTTGCATGCAAAAGACGGAAAAAGAACCGCTTTCAGTATCAATAATGGCAAATATGAATTCTGCTGCATGCCATTTGGTTTGATAAATGCGCCGAGTGTTTTCCAAAGAACGATGGCCGACCTGTTAGGAGAAAAAATTGGAAAAACATCCCGCGGATGACATATACATACTACATATACATACATAATTACATTTTCAGGAGATGAGACCGATAATTTAAAACCTATCGCAGAAATTTTGTGTTGTTAAATCAAGCAAACATGAAGGTGAATTTAGAAAAATCGATATTTTTTGAAAAAGAAATAGATTATTTTATTTGTTGCGGCGTAGAAACGTGCGCCAGGTTATGTTAGTTGTATATAGTACACATAATTAATGTGATATGAGCAGATAAAGCTGAGAGATAACCGAACATTTACTAATGAAAGAAATTTTCTAAAAAAAAAAACCTTTAAATCAATCTTGTTTTTGTGCTGCAATATAAATAAAGTTAATGACAAAATTATGCGAAAAATCATAAAAGAAATAAAAGGCGATTTGACAGGTGTGTTTCGTGCTCACCACATCCACTATAATCAAAATAATAGCAGAGAACACAGGGAACCGACACTTAACGTCAAATTTTCTGACGTTTAAAGTAAACTGTCTTTGTTTATTATTAGTTGCCTATAAGGACAGGTTTGTTTATCATTGGTTCTGAAGAAAATCAGCCATCCTACTACAGTTTTGCACATGTGTTAGTGTGCGCAAAACAAGAGTCATTTCTCTGTAGTCTCTGGTAGTAGTGTGGCTAATTTTCTTCAGAATTTTGGTTAACCAATGATAAACAAAAAACCTATCCATATAGCCAACTAATGATAAACAAAGACGGTTTTCTTAACCGTCAGAAAATTAGACGTTAAGCGTGCCGTTTCTATAGTTTCTGTGGAAATGTACGCGACAAACCTAAAGTCTCATGGTCAATACGAAGAAATGCAAGTGCAAGTGTTCCCATCGGACATTTGTTAAAATTGCAGTAAAAGTTCCATGGCAATTTTGATATCATCAAAGTACGTTTAATATATGAGTATGATTGCACAGTAGTTCATTGAATGAGGAATGACATTAAACCTTTTTATTGCATCTGCACCATGCAGTGTATAAGCAAAAGAAGAATGAATACTCTGATTCTAATAACCTAAGCACAATTGCTGTATGGGAGCTAGCCTGTGTGAATGTATGTACATATGTATGTATGTGAAAGAACTATTGAATTATGTACATATAAACTTAGTGCGTAGGATATGTGCACGGACATAAACAACAATACTAAGCTTCGGCGAATAGTCATAACACCGCCCAGTTTGAAAAATTCATAATCGTACGATTATTTTGTTGGGGATATTCATTTTGCACATACTCTCGCAGATATACATACATACATAAGTATGTACATATCTACTTATGTATATTCTACCAACTTGTTTGATGTGGTTTGTGGAGTTTTATGCCTCTGCATTATCACAGCTGTCTTCATTAATTGTATTTATTTATTTACAACTACAAATAACTTAATAAAATTATAAGCTAAGGGATATTGGCGCGCAAAGCGCTTTCCAGAGGAGGAGGGGGGAGGTATTTGTGGTACATTGGGTTCTTAAATTAAATTAAAGCACTAAAATATGTCTCAAATATGTTTATATATTTATACAATATTATATTAGGTGCTAGATGGAAGGAAATTTATAATTACTTTGATATTGTTATTGTCAGTATTGGATAGGTAGTAGTTTGGACTTTGATGTTTAAAAATAAGGATTCTTTTTCTATTAAAATGAGCAGTGATCAGAGCAGTTGTTTTCATGTCGCGAGTCTTTCTAATATAATAATTCCTTTTTTTAATTGGCAATCAAAGCTTTCAGGAAGAATATTCAAATGTTTCGTGTAATTGCAAAGCAGACATAGGCCTCGGATCATTATCCAGTTAATTTTCGCTCTTAAAAAGGAGTCCATTGCTTACTGTATTCATGTGTCTTATATTGATTTACTTGTTATTTATATCAAATATAGAGGTGCCCGGTATAGTGGGCGGGGAGCGGCTGAATCTTTTCATCTTTGAAGTAATAAGTACATTTAAAAGTTTCAATTACAAACTACTTGCTGGTTGGTAGTGGTGTTTTCGCCGTCGGTGCAGCTGTTAATTGCATATTGCCTAAAAAAACAAACTTACCAAAATGTGGAGAATAAAAACCTGTGGTTGAATATTGTTCGAAACAAGGTGCAGGACAAAGTGATCAGGACATTTTAAAAATAGGATTTTCTAGTGAGGTCATCTATTGGCAATTATATGTTTCAGAAAGCTCGATCCCCTCACTGATGTACTGTCGAAATTTTCTGAAGTAACACTATGTTTGTGTCACTATGAGCGTTCGAACAAAGAGCTAATATTAGATTTGTTTTAAACTTGGTCAAAATTGTCACGATTCAATTGATGAACCAACTCTCCCGTGGGAGAGTTCATGAGTGGTATAAGCGGTTTAAAAATGGCCGTGAGGACATAAATGCTGAGCAACATGTTGGCCAACCAAAATCCGTTATCACCGCAGATTCCATCAAAACCTTGCGAGAATTCATCCAAGATCAGTCTGTGTGTGCAACTATCGGTGGCTTCTTTGGTTTTTAGTTGTTCTTGTTGTCCTTGTTCTTGTTGTCGTTGTTCTGGCAATGGTAGTTTTAATTCTACAAGGTCCTTTCCAAACTAAACAGTTTTCAAAATATATTTATTATTATTTGTTCTAGTGAGGCCCATCTATTGGCAATTTAACTATCAATCGACTTTTACCTTTTCGAAAACATGAGTTTGCCGGTGAAAGGAAAGCGTATTGGGGACGTACAAGTCATTAAAAAGGCTTGTACCGAGATCGTAAAGGACATCCCAGGCGCTGATATAAAACACTCATTCGCCGACATGCTTTTAGACCGTGCAAATCGCTGTATTTAATCGGAAGGGAACTATTTTGAATTAAATGAACCAGTTTCGTAAAACAAATTTTGGATGTTCTTATTTTTAAAAAGTCCTGTTTACTTCGGAATCCACCTTGTACAGCAAAGTACTCTTTTCCATCAAAACCTCCCTCTTCAGATTTAACATATATTTACATGGATGCAAATAAGGGTACATGTGTGTGTGTTCCAAAAACAGAACAGCTGCATTTCGATAGAAATGGGATTGTAAAGGAAATCGCTAAAATATAAAAATATTTTTAATTTTAGTATGTCTTTTTTGGCTTGCTCCTTCGTCGGTAATTAAATGAATCGAGAGTTGAAGCTACAGTTACTTTATAGTCGTCTGGGCTACACTAGCGACGTGTTTTCCATGTTGAAATAATCACTGAATCTGGCATTGCATGATTGTTGACTTTTAAATCTGACCCCCGATGACGTCACTACTAAATAACCAGTACTTTAATGTTTTAAATTCGCTATAAAACTATTGTGTTTTTTAGGTACTCGAGGCCATACAACATAGCCCATTTTTGGTTGGAATGCATTACGCCTTCCAAACGGACTCAAAGCTCTACCTTATTCTGGGTAAGATAATTTATATACATCAAGTGTATGTAATGGCATAAAAATAACAAAAATATATGTTTAATAGATTATGTCAGCGGAGGAGAACTTTTCACCCATTTGTACAAAGCGGAACAGTTCTCGGAGGGAACCGTTCGTCTTTACGTTGCGGAAGTCGTGCTCGCCTTAGAACATCTTCACAAATTGGGCATAATATACCGCGATATCAAGTTAGAAAATATACTGCTGGATGGCGAGGGACATATAGTCCTGGCTGATTTTGGATTGTCAAAAATTTTGAGATCTGGCTCAGATGATCGAGCGCATAGTTTTTGTGGCACCTTGGAATACATGGCACCAGGTTTGTTTCCAATAATTTCTAATTTTTATATTATATAATGTTTTGTGCTTAGAAATAATTCGGTCTGGCTCTACTGGTCACGACATAGCAGTTGATTGGTGGTCTGTAGGTGTTCTTACCTATGAGTTGCTGACTGGTGCTTCGCCTTTTACAGTTATTGAGCAGCAAAACTCGCAAAGCGATATTTCCCGTCGTATTCAGAAAGTGGATCCTGTATTACCGTCGACTCTAAGTGATACAGTGAAAGACTTCATATTCAAAATGCTACATAAAGATCCTAAAAGGCGTTTGGGTAAGTTCCACTAAATATGAACAAAAATGTGATTTTATTTGACTTATTTGTTTTTCTGTCTTTTTTTTTTTTTTTTTTTTTTTTGTTGTGGCAGGAGGTAACAGTAAAGCTGCAACAGAGATTAAAGGCCATGCTTTTTTCAGAGGCATTGATTGGAGCGACCTTTCTAAGAGGCTGATAAAGGCACCATTTAAACCTACCATAAATCATGAGGATGATACACAAAACTTTAGCGACGAGTTCACAAAACAAGCCGTTGTCGATACACCCGCTCCGATTCCTCCCAATACTCGAAGATTGTTTCGAGGTTATTCATATGTAGCGCCACAGCATATTCGGAATAGATATCCAGTTCCCAAGTTCCACACGGATTTCTGCAACCATCCTTTGTTTGTAAGTGCTTAAACTACGAGGTTTTATGATTATCAAATAATTTATAATCTTTATGGATATGTAGGATCCCCCGCCTTATCCACCTAACCTTGAACTGGGAAATCTGTTCGGCAGAGGTTCATTCGGCTACTGCTTCGTCGCCACCGAAGTTAACACCCGTAATATATACTTAGCAAAAGTCGTTACAATTGAAGTGTACCGTCCAGCAGAGGTAGATGCATTGCTTTCTTGTGCAACCGACAAGCACAAAGCAATTTGCCAATATATTGGCACATACCGAGACGACAGTGACGTGGGGATTGTGACCGAACTCTTGTTGGGTGGTGAGCTAACACGATATATCAACATGTCGAATGGCCTGACCGAGTTACAGTGCGGTACTATATTTTCACAAATATGTGACGGCGTGAAATATATTCATTCAAAGAGTTTCATACACGGGGACCTGAAGCCGGAAAATATTATCTTCGTGGATGATAAAATGGAAAACATAAAAATCGTTGACTTCGGTTTTGCAAGGTACGTTGCTTTTTTATTGAGAAAAATACACACTTTAAATTATATTTATCATTTGCATGGTTCTCTTCGGAAATGCAGCTATAGCACCCTTAACTCTAGTTGGTTAGACGAGCCCCGCTACACAGTAGACTATGCACCACCAGAAGCGTTGCAGCACCCTAACTATGCAATCTATTCGAAAGCTTTCGATATTTGGGGCTTGGGTGCCATATTGTACACCATGTACATGGGGCATCCTCCATTCCGACACCAGAAGCATGATCTAGTGAGCGAGGAAACCGTGAAACAACGCATACTGAATGATGACTTTTATACCAAATCAAAGCGTTGGCAGCGCGCCAGTGTAGACTTACAAGACTTGATACAATCATGTATGCTGAAGGATGCAGATAAACGTCCCAAAATTCAAGATGTGGCAGATCATATGTGGTTCTTCTCAATTATAGAAGATATTAGTAATTATGAGCCAGAAGATTCAGAGATAAACGCAGACGAACTGAACCATCAACAAGAAGATACTGTGATAACGATTGCAGGAAGCTCTGATCTCTCTGACATTGACGATATTGAAGCATACGAAGGGATTATAGATGGAGAGTCTCTTCTAGAAGCCTTTGATACTGAAATGGCAAAGGGTTTGGTATACACTCCACAGAAGCTTAATAACAATGACCAAATGCAAATATTCGAATCGATGGAAGCAACGCAAGTATGTTTCGAATCTGAAGGTGACACGACTAGTGGCTTAGGTCGTAGCAAGTCATCAGAGCGCTCAGTTTCGGTAATTGAAATCCCTGCCTCTGTAGTAGTCGAAGACGAGAGAGAGGAGGATGATACCGATGTAGTGGTGGTGGTGGATAGTCCATCAATAGCAAGTTTTACTTCTACAACTGAATCAGGTGGATTGCGTAACAGCATTTCTGAACAAGATGACTTCGAGGGATTCGATGAAAGTGTTGCCTTATTGTTGCCAACATATCTTTCACATACAGCACATGGAAATACAAACACGGTAGAAACCAATGATAGCCCAAGCAGCATGCCCGGTCCAATTGAAAGCAACACAGTTCTCTACAATAATTCTTCAATTTGCAGTAATCTTACGAATGCGACCTCAGTCAATAATAATAAGCCGTGCGATGAAAACTCAGACTGGTTCGGCTTTGCAGAGCGGGAGTCTATCGAGGCAGCAATTCGTACCAAAAAACAATGTCGTTTGTATGATAAGTTAGTTGAGCAACTACGCTCTACAGTTAGGCACTTCATAACCGATCCACAAATGGATGAAATGAAAGAGGGATCTCTACAACGGTTTTCTGTACAAGAGAAAGGTAAGCGGACGAATAAAAGTGCCTCCAAATCATCTGCCGCCAACAGAAAAAAGCCCACAAAATCTACTCCCGCAAGTAAATCCAAACGGAGCAGTCAAAAACATAGTGGTGGCGTTAATAAACCGAAAAATAGGGCACCAACAAATGTGCCTACAAGTCCAATGCGTGAATTAAATAAGACTGTTAAATCGCTGCGCTCGTATTCACACCAAAATAACTCTGGTGAATGGAAAAGAATACTGCCTGCATCTCAAATTAAAAAGGAAAATTTTGATTTCTGCGAACCAAGAAGCGTAGCACAAAACACCAATTTGAGATCAGGGCTACAATTTACTGAGGCTGCTCCTTCGAACCGCTCCCATTTGTGGCGAAATAGCACTGCGGTGAGGAGAGACACACAAACTAGTTCTTTGGCAGCAACAAATCAAACAAATGCTTCAATAAGGAGGTCTGTGAGACTAAGTGAAAAACGTGATGGTTTTTTCAAATCCAATATGCAACCAGTTAGCAAAATACTACGTCCACCTGTCCAATACAATATTTACGCCCGAACCTATAGCACAGAAACCATAAGTACATCCAGACAGTTCGCCTTGCTTTTAAAGCATACCTCTTTCAAATTTAAATGATTGGCATATATTTTAAGAGGTATCAACAAGTTTAGACTCTACGCATTTTAATTTCAGTCGATGAAAAATTTTGTTTCCTACTGTGTTTTCGCATTGTCGCTGGTCAAACTTCGAAATTAAAAAGTTGGTTTGAAAGCAGAATGTGCGTATTTAAATATCTAACTAAGAAACCAAGCATTTCCGTTTTGTATGCATTTAATTAACAATAGCAAACAACTTGGAAGATATATGAAGGTGGCATGTGAGGGAGCGCGGTTCCTGGTAATACTCTCGAGCTAAGATTTTAGAGCAGCTTGTCATTAGTGAACATTACACCGCACAGTATCTGTGTGTGTCACGCACACCACACCAATTTGCCGAAAGAGTGCTAGCACAAAAAGCTACTTTCCCACCGCCCTCCGTCCAATATTTTCCAAGTTCTTTATACCACCAGCACCACTTACGCAATGGGCTTTTGATGTTATATATGATTTGCATATAACTTTTCCATCTAGCAAAGTCGAAAACTTTTGTTTTTTGTTTTTGTTGTATTCTTTCTCTAAGCCAAATTTGAGGTTAAATTTAAGAAAAGTTGAAAAGCCTACAACCTAAAAAGCAGAACACAACACCAACACACCATGTACAAGAGAATTATTATTGACATATCGAACTTTGAATTAATTTATTTATTTGCACCATGTACATACATACATACATATATGACAATGTCCAATGTTAATCAGACTTGAGCCAATCTCTCGGATTTTGTTAATTTGATGCAACAAGGAAACCCTGAATCTTCACAATAAAAAGCAAACAACTTAATTTTCGCTTCGTAAATTGGGGGCACGTGCTAAAATTTCACATTTATCTTTGATTAAAGTAAAGTGAAGCGGATACATTAATTCACTTTCTTCAAAGTCAATTATTAAAATTGGTCCTAATCTAAATTTATATACAATGACTCCACACTTTTCTGGTCATTCAATATATTTCCATCATTTTTTAATATTTTGCAGAAGCCAAATGAGAAATGCCGTCTCACCAATAGATAAATTGTTTTCGAGATTATGTATATATATAATATATATATATTATATACTATATAAAAGACTAAATGGATTTTTCTATGGGTAAGACCCGAAGTGAAGAGATAAATTATAATTTACAGTAGTTTAACGAAGATGATTGACTTAAAGTAGAAACCGATTTGAATATATGGACCTCAAAGAACTTTTCAATTATAAAAAAATTAGATAATTATTAGTTTATTATTTACCAAATATTTGCTTTACTATCCCACTATTGATATGGATACTAAACCCACAACCAACTCTCCTCACTCTTGAAAGAGGTACTCAAAAAGTACATTGGTCATCAGTGGTATCAGAATGCTATTTCGCTTGTCCGAATGAGCCCGACCATATGCGAGTTGCAACACCGTATGTTGTATGCCTTTCTCTACATTGTTGGAGGTGTTCTCTTTCACTTCCGCCTGCGTATGGTTATATGCCAATCTTTGCTCCGACTTCTCCAATTATCTGCCAGTGCAGAAGAGCAAACTAACGAAATTTTCTGTTGTATTCTCTTTGATACTTCACCCAAATTCTGTTCGGACGTAAATGCGAATATGTACGAGTATTTATATTTTATATGAATAAACAATGATAGTTTGGCAGGAATTCATTATTTAAATAAATTTTGTAGCAAAAGCAATCAATGCACATGAAGCTGAATATATAAATAAATTAATTATGTATAATTATGTTTTGTTGTTTTCATTTTGTTATCAGTCTTACACTTTTTAAATTTATATCTTAAAATTGCAATGAGTTTTGTTAAGTGTAAGGAAAAGATCAGAGGCACACAACTTTTATATGTAATAAAGCAAATGTAATTTGCCAAAATGAAAAGAATTTTTAACAATTATCTAAACATACATTTTTTTATACATATACACTTTTATAAAAAAAAAATATATTACATATATGATTTATATATATATATATATATATATATATATATATATATATATTTATATATATATATATATATATATATATATATATATATATATATATATATATATATTTATATACATATATATATATATATATATATATATATATATATATATATATATATAACATGTTTATGCATATAATTATATATTTATATATATATTTGTATATAAGAAAACGGCGGAACAAACTTTAGCGATAAGTATTTAGAAGAGAAAAAGAGAGTATATAAAAAATAAAAATTGTTTAGATTTAAATAAGTTTATATTTTAAGTGGCATTATTATTGACGGTCCTATTCTAAAATAAGCTCGGTCGTTGTTAGTGTGGGATTTTCGCATTTGTTTCAATTAGCTTGAAAATAAAATCTATCACCACAAAATCAATTCGATTTTCCCCATGCACGCATTGGTGATGAGTCCCAATCCTGCATATGCGAAGCTATTGATTGGTTTGGCAGTCACGTTCTATGCGTCCCTGCGTCCGGCATATTTTAGAATTGAGCCGTCAGTAAACATATAAAAAAAATCCTAATAAACATTATTGTGTATAGCGTGAGGAATATTAAATTAAAATTAAAATCAAAATCACTAAAATAAACCAAAAAAAAATATATAAAAAAAAATACACAAAGAAACACAATCGCAACAATTTTTCGCTGTTGCCTCAAATTTGTAAGCAATTCCCGTATTCGTCATTGATTCTTGAGAGAGGTTTCCCATTTGCACTCGTCAACTGAATGGACACGGAAGCAGTCGCAGTTATTGTGCCTGTGTTTTTGTACGAATTTACGCATATCGTTCTCGTTATTCAAGCAGCTTTGTTTTAAAGATTAAAATAATAAATCATACCGATGCCTTTAAAAGAGTTGCCTTAAACAAAATTTAATAGAAATAAAAAGAGAATTAAACAAAGTAAAACAAACCAAACAATAATAATTAACAAAATCCTAATGGATTTTTAATAATAATTTTCAAGTTATTTTGAACAAGAAATTGAACACGTTCTAAATAGAAAACTAAATGAAAAGAAATTATTTATAATGTAACAATCGTAATAAATCGGTCTGAAGGGAAAGGAAGGAAGGAAGGGCGTCTAATGTTTTTTAACATGATTAAGTTAAGTTACTGCGTTTAAGGATAATGTACGCGCAAATCGCCAGCGTAGTTGATGGAAGGCATGGCGTTCCCATAAAATGCAATTTGTTGATCAAGTAACTAGAGAAAATTCAATTCGATGAATACGAGCTTAAAATGAGTGGACGCAGATATCGCTTGGAATGTTAGAAAGCGATACAACACGTACATATATATTTAGATACAAATTGCGCACTTAAAGCATTAAAAAAATCTATATACATATTAACAAACACTATAGTAAATTATATTAAATTTAGTGCGAAACGATGAAATCAACTTAAATAATTTGTAAACCAACAGAAGCACGATATGATTTAGTTTAACAATAAATAAGTAATTGAGTGCGAATGTTTATAAAAGCATGTTGGCGAGCAACAAACAGCAAATTTGTTGAATTTAACATTCAAATAAAATAAGAAAGGAAGGCAAATTATAAAAAACGCATGTTTTTATTTAGTTTATTAGTCATATACAATAACTTTTATTACCAGTTTCTTTAAGAATGTGTATGTACATATATACGAGTATATATCTTGAAACAAAAAATGAAATAAAACTGTTTTTTAAAATCTAATTAAGATAAAAAAGCAAAACAATTCTCAGTGTTGATATTTTCGTTTTTTGGCATTCGGCTTGTCCCTCTTTGTGTAGGTTTTCGTGTTGGAGCGACGCTTCTCCTCCCACTTCATTTGTTTGTCAGAAGACTTATCCTTATTGAACACTGCATTCGCAGTGCCCTGTCCTTTCGTTTTTCCAGTCTCCTCAAGCAATTCGGCAAAATCATCTGCTGCGGCAAAAAGGGAACTCATATCTGCAATAAAAAATTGTATAAATAACAGAATTTTTTCCCAATTTTAAAGGAGAGAAAACGGTGAAGCTGCATTTCCGAGCCTTCTATGAGATGTTCATATTTCAGTTCAAGACATAAAGAACAACCATGTTTTTCTTTAATTAGCACAGCTTTAAAGTTCCTCCTATATACACATATATAAAAAATATAGTAACCATTGCTATGCTTCAGTTTCTTGGTAAAACTCCTCCCATCCAGTCCCGAGGCATTTCGTCGCGTTTTCTTTGTTTTGGGCGCTGCCAAGTCATCAGAGTCATCTGCTCCCATACTGTTGGTTTCGTCATCACTGCTGTTCGGCTCCATATTTTCATCCATCGATGAGAAGCTTTCATCATCATCATCATCATCTTCATTTAAATCAATTGAACCATTATCAGAATCATTTTCTTCGGAATCTAGGTGCTTTTGTTCATCCTCGCCGCCTTCAACATCATCATCTCCCCAATCCATGTCTACATCATCAAGGTTATCTTCACTGTCATCGTCATTTCCCTGCTTCATTTTGCTTTTTCCCTTTGTATCACTCTGAATTTCCCCACTCAGTTCCTTTAGGTAATCCATTTCTTCCGCCTCTTCTGCTGCTTCAGCATCCGTTGCAGCTTTAGCTTTCTTACCAAAGAAACTGCCGATGTAGTCTTCGAATTCCATGTCGGTCACTTCGTTCTCTTTTAAATCTTCATCTTCGGTAACTTCAGTGGATCGCTTTGTTTTGTTTTTGACGGCCTGTTTCCGTTTCTGTTCGAGATAATTGAATATGAAAATTTCATCCTCAGTACAGTTTGTCTTAGTAAGTGACTGGACCGGTTTTCCACGCGCACCGAACGACACATAGCGCCTTTGAGCATTTGTGGCCGTATCGGATACTTCGACGTCCAGTTTCTTTGGATTCTTGAAAGCAAATCGTTCCAGAAAATGTGGTAATGCAAAATCACGCAACGGATCACCATAGTAGTTAATGCGCTTATCTAATAAATAAAAAGATATATAAAATATGCTCAGTCAAAACTTGTCCCAGTCCCAACTCACGATTCAATATATTGTCGGCAAAAACTTGCACTGTTGGATGGAAATGCTCTCGTAACAAAAGCAGTTCATGGCGCAGTGCCAACTCAGCGCCAGCGTATGAAGGCACGCGATGGTATGGATCGTATTTGCTTGCAGTTATTTCTTCAATATTTCTGTCCACAGCCTTCTCAGAATTTACTTTTATGTGATGCCACGAAGAAGAAATCTCTTCCTTCTTTTCACTATTTTCGTCGCTATTGTCTACGATATTGTCGTCGCATGCATCTTCATATTTTTCTTCTCTATCGGTGTCAAATCTTGCTAATTTTTCATCAATTACAGAATCCTGTGGCAAGGTCTCTGGGCCGGAATTCACTGAATTATTATTCAGACGTAGGTCCATATTGCACACCAACTCCTTTCGACTCCGTAGTAGTTTATGAATAACAATGAGGCACGCAGAAGCCATATGGGGTGGCATATAAACGGATATTTGAAGTAAACGCTTCAGAAAGGCCTTTGCACGCGGCACATTTGCATCAATGTGTATCGCTCGATGTATAATATGCAAGAGTTGAGCTGCTGTTTTCACACCGATGGTGGTTAGCTCCATATCGAGCATTTTCTTATACAATGCATTATAAAAACGATCCGATTTCTCCGAGTTTACTGTAACTAACTGCAGTAATAAACCCAGTGTCTGTATGGAGACATGAATGTCTGCCAGATGCACCAGACGATACACAGTGTCCTGCATGTCCTTGGTTAAAATATCGCTGCTGTCCGTAGCAGGTTTCACCTCCACTATTGCTTTTTGAAGACAACGTAAAATAGCTTGCATTGTTCGATTATTTACAGCGCCTTTCTGAACTAACACCTTGAAAAAGGAAAAACAAATATGAACCAGTTTCGAGCAAACTTCAGAATTGCCGGACGGAGCTGTGCTAGCAAGAAAGCATAAAGCAAAGTGTTGTGCGCGATCCGAAATATTGCTACGAAAGAGTAACTTTTCCGTCTCTTTAACAATGACCCCACACATGTTCGGGTGTTTGTGTGCGACCTCAGTAAGATGATGCAGAGCCTTCGAGGCAACTTTTGCAACTGGATCCCCAAGCTTGTTGATTAACATGGTTAATAGCATTTGCTCTTTTTCTGGCGCAAATACTAGCAGTTCCGAAGCAGATACAATTGCAGCATTTTTATTGCCTTCTTGACCGGTTTGTATGCCTTGTTGCAAATTTTTCAGATATTCTATGAGGTAAAAAGAATTTTTAGTTTCATTTACTTGTTATTTTGAACAGATATCTACCAAAATAAAGATCTTTGAGTTCGTTCTCAAATTGCCAATAAGCGAAAATACGTCTCTGTTTATCCTTAGTCAGAGTGGAGTCGTTCTGTACTAGTTTCCAATCGCTTCCACGCAATGGTAGCGCAATTAACTTGCGATGAGGTGGCAGAAGAACTTCTTTCCACAAATCTGTTAAAATTGTTATCACCTCAAAACTCGATTTATTCGAGATCTTCGTGAAACCAATTAAGGTCGATAGAGCGTCCAAATTTCCAACCGGATTACTGGTTACTAATAACGCACCAGCATTTGCACGATCCTTGGCAGTACCTTTGTGCAAAGCAGTTTGCAACCATCGAGAATCAGAGGGGTTTCCTATATGTTTAACCAACATAAATGAATAGACTAGAATGTTCTATTAATGTCACACTTTGCACTTACGTTTCATAAATGTAGATATCTCTGTGTCGAAAGAGCTTTTACATAAATTGTACAATTCCATCTGCTCACCTTCCTTCATATCCATCACGTTTTCACTGCTTGGAAATTGAGAATACTACGGAAAAGTAAATATTTGAGTTATTTTTTCTTATTTATGGATAGTTATAACTTACAACATGGTACCATTTTTTTGTGTGTTCGGCATCGGTGTCTTTCTTTTCCTGATGCTTTGACCGCTGTAATTCGCGCTTAGAAAAGTAATCTTCTTCCTCTTCTGTAACCTTTTCCGTTGAAAGAGAATCGTCTGGTTTCTTATCAGGCGTAATTTCCGAATCATCGTCAAAAATAATTCTTGTATTTAATGCTTTTGTCTTACGACTCTGAGACGCTGCTAATGCTGGAGGCATCTTTCCTATTTAATTTAAAATTGCTTCAATATAGTCGACTGTCCAAAAAAAACAACAACAACATAAACAACTGCACGTGGAGAAACGAACAAAAATCAGAAACTACCAGAATTTTTTTTCTCCCCTCACAGCTCACAAGAAAATATAATTATAGGCAATTGATTTTTTTTTACAATTCAAGCTTTTAAATTTAGTTTTTTGCCACAAGTTCCGATAATTATCCACACTTATATGTTTTAAACAATAAAGCAACAATTATTAAATTGTACCAAGAAAATCAACCGCTTAATCGCAAACAACGACAATTATTTTGCCATACGTTGCAACCAGTGTTTCAGCACTCACTTTTGCGTTTTCAGTCAGTTTTCCCCTTTTCTACTACTTTCCTTAAACTATAGTGCTTTTTCAAAATTGATTTTGTCCCTCTAGAATAATTCATCGCAATTTAAAAATAATAATAAAACTTAAATATTTTTAATAAACTGATATCGCTTATTCAATATATATCTGTTCAAATGATTGATGTTTGAATAATAGAATACAAGTTTGCAAATAATATTTTCAAGCATTGCTTTTATGTGGAATTACAGAGGCTTAAAATTCTCTAAAACACAGTTTTACGCAATTAAATTATCTTATAATTGTACAAATCAGTATAAAAAGTTTACTTTGTGACTATTTTGGGTGGATTCATGTACAACCTCTGCTTTATTTTGCTGCTTTGTCGTTTGACGTTTAAGTTTCTTTTCTCTGTGTTCTCTGATAGACAGTTCATATGGGAATTGGACGTAAAGATTATTCGTTCCTGGATTTATCTGGAATTTTTCGTTGTGTATTTTTAACGAACTATACCGCAAATTTGTAACGAACTATGTACACTTAAGCAGGGTTTAGACGGTCAATCATTTGATGTCAAATAATGTAGATGGATTAGTGAAAAATGTGTGTATGCGTCATATGGACACCTAATAATGGAAAATCAAAAAGTTTTGATATCCAATGTAAAATTTTGGTAAACAAAATGTATATATCTTTTATATGTAACAGATTAATGACTGCGTCGAACGACGCTGAAATCGTACAGATGGTCAACTTATTACATGGATTAAATAATATTAAGTGTTTTTCTCATCGAATTTGTTGAGAAACCAGCGCATATTGTAGGTGCGCAAATATGGTTATTCTACTGTAATAATTGTCAAATTCGTTGAGAAAAACTCCTAAAACTGACTTTGACGACTACTGATTTACTCATACAATATTAATAGTAGAAACATAACCGTTTTTTTATGCAATTTTTTTTTGCATATAAAAGCATTCCAAAAATAATAAAAGTTCCATTACAAACCAAATATACTTTTTTGCAATAATTTGAAACTAGTGAGTAAATGATGTCAGTATTTTGATTTAGTTTTGCACTTAATGGGAATGTTGGCTCCCAGATGAATTTATTCTAAAGCAAGAATAATTTTTTTCGAATTCAATTTCCCAGCGGAACTGTCAAAATTGAGGTTGTAGAAAAATGCTATGGAAACAAATATGAGAATAATTGAAATTTGAGATTTGTGTTAAAAGAGAATCTTTGTTTTGCAAATTTTATATTATGAATTCTTTATTTTATTAGCTTCATTCACTTTCATTGTTTGACAATGGATGGTATTCACGTTGCATCGACCTTGGTCGGCACGAAATCGTGAAACCGTCAGACACTGTGGTGCATTTCGAACATTAAGAATGCTAGACCGACCATTTCTCCCACTGTGCGTCATAGATTGGTAATCTATGCTGTGCGTCGCATAGTCAAATTTGGATTACTTCCGTGAAACAATTCGGATATACTCACTTTCGAATAATTACCACAAATTAAAACAATTAAATTGATAAATTGAAATAATTTGAATAACTTTTTAATTGTAGCATTTTAAATGACAGTTTGTTGAACTCGTAATATTATAAATAATTGGCGTTAACAAGAGTGCAATTTATGAAATTCTGTCTGTTCTGTTTGTTCAGAAATTGCACTTTTATTAAGGTTGGTTGCGATAGACATAAAATTAAGACACAAATACATTTTCTTAACGAAATTGTAAGCTTGAAATGCGAAGACCAACGCATTCGTTTCCAATTTGACTGACTTCGCAGACAGTACAGAGTCGTCCCTTGTACTGTGGATCGTATGATGCTCCGCAGAATGGACACACGACCTCAGGCTTACCACGATACAAAGGCTTGTAACTGATACCACATATGTTGAACGGGTTGAACTCCTCATACTCCATTTGATTCTCATCGATCGGATTTACCTCGCAGGCTTGTAGAATTTTACGGACCTGTTGCGCCACCTCGGGCCGCGGTCCCAATTCCAGTAAGCGTCTAGCAAACGATGCAGCAGTTTTGTAGTTTTTCAGTTTGAAAAACATATTTAGGGCCGTACGTAATGTCAGAATTTGATGAACTGGCTGCAGCTTGCAATGTGTAAAATAGGCTGCCATTTCACAAAGTCGTTTTTGCTCGTCTAGCGTGGATTTGGGCATGCCTTTACGATCTGTCTCCATCTTCAAACCCAATATATATTCGGAGCAGATTTTTAATAGTTGCTGCGCTTCGGCAATATCCTGTTTGGTATCCACTACCAGCAATGGAATGCTTATCAAAATTGAATGGAATTTTTCAATGGCTTCGGTGAATTTGCCTCCAGTGGTCAATTGATAGCCACCTTGCAAATATTGCACAAGCTCGTTTAATTTAATACTTACAGCTGGCCGCTGGTTCTTTGCAATCGCTTCAGAGAAGTTACGGAGAGGATAAGCGGATAAAGGTTGCAAATTGGGCATAGCAGTGAAGCTTGTCTTAGCGCAAGAATAGTTTTGAAGGAAAATAGTTTTAAATGGTTTGAAATCAACCACACCCAATTGCTCATTGAGTAAACGAAACGCTGTTTCGAAAGATCCCGCCTTAATATGATCCAAAACCAGAGGTGAATTGTTAGCCCAGTGCTGAGGTGACGATAAACCCTTATTCGGTGCAGCATAGTACCCAGTGTCTAAAGCAGATGCTTTTATTTTTGAGGCCAACTCCTCCGGTACCACTAAATCGTCATCACCAACATCCCAACCTGCACCTTCATCGGGTACGCCATCCAACCCGACCTCGGTGTCCAAAGCATCTTGCATTTCATCATCTCCATCTTCACCCAGACCTAAATCTGCGTCAGCGCCCCAACCATCGCCTGCGCTCAAATCATCCAAAATGGCTGCATCAGCATTCACATTCAATGCTTGTCTTGCTGTAGCACTGGTGCCAGCGCGTGTGATCATAGCGCCTTCAAAGAAGCCCTTCGACACAGTCAACAGCGGCCAATTACTTTCCACCTGCTGAATAGGTACTGGAGGCTTTAATAATATTGCATTCGGGTTAACTTCAGGCAATGGGTTAGACTCCTGCCCAATCGATTCCTTTAATGCCTCAGCCTGTTCTTCTAAACCATGAGTAGCAGCTGTCAAATAAGCCAATGACATTTGGCCACAGTTCTTGAGAATGCTCACGCGTTCTTTCACATCGCCCAATAATAGAGCGCCTTGGTACTGAGCAGAAACATCCTTCCGTATCTCAGCAATCTTATTCATCTTTTTAAGCTTCTCCAAGTTACCAGTTATCAAGTAAAGGAAGCTAAGCTTGTCAAAGTTCTTAGTGCGCTGGTAACACATTTCCACAATTTGATGATTACCCTGCATCAGAGCAGCTTGGCCTAAACGTTCCCAACAATCTTTGTCATCCAGAGCTTTTGCGGCCTCTAATGCAATCTCAATGTTTCCACATTCTAAGGCCAAGCCGAAGCGTGTTTTTTCATCTTTTACAAAATGCAATGCAACTTCTGGATATCCTTTCTGTTGTAGATAGGCGATAATGCTTTGACCTACCAGTCGAGCGTTACGCACCATATGGAGCACTTCATCGTATTTGCGGTTGATCAGTGCCAATTTGAACTTGTACTCAGTAGAGTCAATATGTAAGACACGAGTTCGACAATCCCGATCCAAACAGAATACTTGATTTCCCTTAACACGAGTCAAATAAATGGGCAAGTCCAGTGTGCGTATAATCCCATGGTCGCCATTGGTGATGGCGTACTTGATGTGGTTACTGGTAGTATAAATAAAGACACCTGAGTCATCCCAAGCTCCAGATTTGACACGACAATTTTCCTGAATGGTACACAAATATTGTAAGCGTCGGTCACAAATAGTGACGGAGTGTTTGCACAGCAGGGCGACCAGAGACATGTCAGCAGACCACACAACGTATCGGCATTTGGACAGCTTAATACAGCCGACCGACACCAAACGTTGTACCTCATATAAAGTTACGTATTCGGGATCTCGAATGAGTAGCATGCCAGTGCCGGCATAGAAAATCTCCTCAGAGAACGTGGGAATCTTCTTAGTGACTTCATTTTTGAAATTCTTAATCACTAATTGCTGATTACGATCAAGAACCGCAAAACGATTCCGCGCCACCCAAATAGCGGTAATACCAGACGAACGTTTGCTATCAGATTCGGTCTGAGATTCAGAATCTTTCGGAATTTGACAAAGATCGTAGGTACTGTTCTCAAGGTTGTTGGTGCGTGTGCAAATGAGAACAGCATTTAATGCAGGGTTATAGGACATACTATGCACAGGCGATTTTCCGCCACCACGCAACTGCATGACCACTGTGTCCTTTGTGGTAGAGAAGTCTAATCTTCGCAAGAAGCGTTCTTTGACATAGTAAAGCATATTTCCATGAACAGCATAGGCAGGACGCTCGCGTTCCAATTTAAAAACGACCATTCCTAAAACAAAAACAGGATTAAAATTTGAGGCACATGGATAAAAACTCATGTTCCAATTTACCCCCATCATGTCCAGCAGCGAACAAATTTAACGTAGGGTGAGCGGTCAAAATCCAAAAACGTTCTCCATCACGCCTGAATGTGTATAAACACTGTCGCTTGTTCATGTCCCAGACGCGAATGCTGCGATCTTCGCCATTCGATATAATTAAATCTTGTCGTGGGTGGAAGAGCACACATGACACATTATTGTAGTGGCCGCGACAAGTATCTACTTCCCACGCTTTATACTCGTTCATGCGCCACAACTTAACTAAGCGATCATCTGCTCCAGAAACAATCAATGGTAGATTGGGATGAAAACTGGCCCAATTGACGCCACGATCATGACCCTCTAAAACATGCTTAACTACAGCGTCCGCTTGCCCAAACAAATCGGTGGCACCTGGATGACCCTTTAAATGTTCATCTAATCCACCCGGTCCTGGAGCAACGTTCTTTTTGCGCAATCCCGAGATATCCCACACGCGTACAGTTTGATCCAATGATGCAGATACAATTTGATCCTCCGTTGGATGAAATTGAGCGCACATCACATAATGATTGTGCCCAGTTAGAACACAAATACAATTCCGCGACTGCCAGTTCCAAATTCGAATGGTTTGATCATCAGAGGCGCTTAGAATCCATGGATACTCATGATGAAACGCCACCGTACGTACATAATCCAAATGAGCAAGCAACGTAAAAATGCACCTACGTTGCTTATAATTCCAAACTTTAATTTTATAGTCGTCACCGCCGGAAACAAATAATGGCATCTGCTGATGAAAAGCTACGCTTCGTACGGGTCCATCGTGTTCGTCGAACTTCTCTAACAACGTGTGCATGCGGTAGTCCCAGAGCTGGATGACACCACTGTGTAAACTCGTTAGAATCCATGGCCTCTTTGGGTGGAAGGAGAGACCTTTAACCCGTGCTGATTTCGATTCAAAATTGGTCAGCATTTTATCCTGGAATACCGGGTTTATAATTTCTTAGGCAGTTCCAAATCAGTACGCCAGGGAATAGCACGTAAAAAATAATTATCTTTCGATGAAAAATTCAATCAGTAATAGTCAAATGTAGTGAATTGCATATTGCACTAATTACCTTTGATATTATAGATACAAATCTTTCAAGGATTAAGAAAACAAGTTTCCTTAAACAATCAAATAACTCACGAAATTTTCTCAGCACTAAAGTGACACGTCAATTCTAATATATTACAAACAGTTCACGGAAATAATCTATTACTATTTAACATTAGTATGACAGAATCATAATGGGTATTATAATAAGAAAATATATAAAATTGCATCCAAGCTGTGCATCTGTCAAACAGATGAATTAAACTGTTTTAACATTAGTTGTCTTTTCTGATTGTATAAAATATTCCTCGAACGATATCCTGTATACAGAATATATTTAAATTAAACAAATGAAGACAGTCTCAGGCTCACAACATTTGTTGGCTGGAATACAATACAATGAAAAAAGCAGAAATGTAAGTGATGTAGACATTACCCAATTGCTCATTAGAAATTTGATCCATACGTGTCATGTACATATATTTTTAGCTTAAATTTTCTTTCTTCCACCATGCTCTGATCCTATCACATTTACTTAAGGTGCACAGTGACATAAAGTAAAAAGTGCAACACAAACAGAATCAAATACATTTGCAACAGATATTACATCTTTTAACGCCAGAAAATGAGAGAGAACTGACAGCACAGAAAGAACTCATCTTGAGTTGCTTCTGTTCTGCCGACAAACGATAATTTTCTATCGTTAAATTTTGCAATTTCTGTTGTAAATGTACTGGATTCTGTTTCTGTTGCAATGTTTGCCTTATGTCACTGTGTACCGTCACTTAATTCTTAATTGTCACTTCATTTATTACAAATTAATATATATTTATTTGTTTTTGGCGAAACATTACCCACCACTATGCCAATATGAACGTAGATGGTACGAAGGCAATGTACCCTCCGAACACACAAACCTCACACATATACACTTATTAAAAGACTCTGGAATACAATCATGTCCATATTGCAATTCAACTCCTCTGACAGTAACTCATATTCTCGATGAATGCACACAATTTTCCTTAATACGAATTAAGATTTTTCAAGATCAATCCCCATCAAACTTTTTAAAAACAATAAATAATGTGAACATACTAAAAATTAACAATTTCTTAATTCAATCAAACATAAAACATTTAATATAATTATTTATAACTTTAGCTTTACTCCATTTTTAAATTTTATGTAAGTATTTTATATTTAGTAAAATAACTTATCATAATGCCTATATGTACCAGAGAGCCAAAAGCCTTGGCAGCTAGTGCTCCTTTATTATGTATTCTAATTATTAATAATTATTGTACATATAATAATAAATAAATAATATTTGTTTTTGGGTTGCAAATATGCTGGGTTGTGAAATATGGTGGATAAAATGGTCGAACTATATAAAGAAACAAGAGAATTATTATTTTGAATGATGTGATGTCACGAAAATCTTTGTCTACTCTACTACTATTACCTGACCATAATTTTGCCATGGGTGAGAATGCAACATTAAAATGAATACTGAAACGAACAAAGTAACCTGCATCATTTTACAAAATAGTGGAGTTAATTTTCATAGTAGTGCAACCTCACTAAATTTAAGTTTGGTTTTAAACTTCCCTCATGTCGAACCCAGCTTTCATTGTAAGGAAAGCTTGTATATATCACGTCTTTGTGAGTGTTTGACAGAAAAGAACATATTATTGCTTCCTGCATCACAATACTAATTCCTATGACTATCAGAGGACCACGGACGAAAACACATCGCCAATTGAAATCAAAAATAAGTTCAACGGATTTAATATGACTTCAATTAGCTGTAAAAGTTTATAATAACTTGCCGGCTACACAATGACGTTGGCACACCGCGCTCTGTTTACGTGGTTTATTGTGTTGGTATTCCTAATTCTGCTGTGCCTGCGATTGGACCCGCGGACACACTGGAACTGGTTCGTCACATTCATACCATTGTGGGTGTTTGACGGAATACTCATAATATATGTCATCATAAAGATTATACGTAAATGGCGCAATCTGAAACGGCTGAAGGAACTGCTACTCTATTATCAATGGTATATTGGGGGCGTACTGCTCAAAATAACTTCACAAGTAATGATCTGCCTGACGCTTGAATACCCTCAATTGGATATATCTATATTTGTCACAATGTTGCCAATTTGGGTTTTGCTTTCAGTGTCGATTGTCTATGTTTTTGGCAGACTGAAAAAGTTCGAACCTTGGTAGAAGAGGTAAATAGGCATGGGAAATAAATTTTCATGTATTTTATTGTTTTCAAATTACGATGTAAATAAAATTTTTAAAAAACTACTAAAATGCACTCTAAAATCCGTATTTACTTTGATTGATACGACGAGTTTGACGATTAGTGGCCCAAATCGCTTGCAGTTCAGCCTCGTTGGCCTTTGCTTTATGTGCCAAATACGTGATTTGATGTTTGCGGCGAGTACCTGTGACTGGCTCGTCATCTGCTAGCTGTCCAGTCGGTTGGTACCCGGTTGAGGATGCTAAAGCAGTACGCATCCATTCCTCACGGTTGGGAAGCACTTGATCACTGGATATATCCATTACTTGAATATCATGGCCCTGTTTATGGCGACGCTTCTTGCTGCTACCTACAAGTGCTCGCATTGCATCTGCGTCTAGGGAACGTTTCTGTGTATGAATAAATTCATCCGCATCATGTACACGCTCCTCATCATTTGTATCCTTTTCTGCAGTGGAATTCATAAATTTGTTCGAAGTTTCAGCCATTTTTATAGCACGCTTAGCTACCATTGCATTAATTTCATTAGTGCTAATTTGGGGTATAGTTTCGGCTTCGTCAGTTTCTAATGCGAAAAAATCCTTTGCAGTTGGTTCGTCATCACTGGTGTCGGTATCAGTGGAATCGACGGCGGAAAGGTTCACTTTTTCTGAATTGGCAATTTTCTTTTTTGGAACAGCTCTGATGTTAAACTCTTCGATGTTGTGCGCAGGTCGACGACTCTTCACGCAATCTGGTATAAATGCAGGTGCTTGTATTTTGGAGGCTGCTGCCTTTGAGTAGTCTTGTTCCGATTTTGCAGTTGGTAAAATGTTCAACAAACTTGTACCTTTCGTCTTTATTGGTGTAGCAGCTTTCTCCTTGCTCTTGTTTTTCAATTCCCTTTCCACGTCGTTGAAATCCTTTAATGATGGAATTGCAATTTTTACTCGATTTTTCATTAAAGGTGGTGGAGGCTTTTCTCTTTCCAAAGGTATCTCTTTTTTATGTAAGAACTCATCATCCTTTTCTTCAACTGTTTCTTTTGTAATTGCCGAACACTTAGGTAAGGGTAATTTAGAAAATGTTGGTGTATCATTTTCTTCCATTTCATTAAAAATTTTCAATGTCGCAATTTCGGTGTTTTTGGGCTTCGGCAATAACAAAGATAATGAAATTGTTTTCAGAACCCCATCAAGTGTGGACACAGCTTCTGGAACAAAAGTTTCCCCATCGTCACTAATATATCCCTTTGTACCGGCAGATGCTCCTGTAGAACCCTTCGTTTGCTCTTCATTTTCGTGCTCGGAATCCTCATCGCTGCTGGCTCCATAAGCTACTAATGACATCATATTTTTTAGTTTTAGTGGGAGCTCCGGAAAATCAAGGATTGTTGTCTTCCTTCCAAATGTAAGCAATTTGGTAATAGGAATAAATTTAAAACCAATATATTATACCTTGTTCGTCGTTTGCTTACCACTATCAAGAAACTAATTTTTAAATGCAATTTAAATCAACAATTATGTATGTGTATAATTTTTTAGTTATTGTTTGTTTGAAAAATTCTCGAAAATTCTGTGCAGAACAGCTGACCCGTTATTTGTACATAGTAAATGTCAAAATCGTTTTCGACACCAATAATTGACAATGATATAATATGGTTGTAGTGACTCAGAATGTACTTTCTACAGTTGTTAAAAATTTGTGTGAAGAAGACTTTAATTACTAGATTGGGGCATAACAATGGCACGCGATAAAGAAATCTTCTCCATTGCTACATTATTAAATGGTTCTGTGCAAGAAGAAGCGAAATTAATTTTAATTATGGAATTGATATTTATTCAAATTGGAAAATTTCCGTTAACTTTCAAAACACGAATGTTTAAAATTGTAAATTACAGTTCTATGTGTCAAAACAGAATATCAATTGAGGTCTGTTTGAGTCGCAAAAATTATCTGCACTTTCTGTCCTGAACTGTCTCCGCGTCGCGAGTTCACCTGTACTTTCCTGTTCGCCTCAGTTCATGAACTGGCTGCACTGAAATTTTTTTAGTGCAGCCCAGTTCATGTGGTGGTTTGAAAATTAAGGAACGTTTTTGAATTTTTTGCCTTTACTCTCATAATTCTAAATTTAATTTTATACATTAAATACGCACTTTCTGAATTTAAAATAATTAATATTTATCATTTCCATTGAAAAAACGTGATCCCTCTTATTCCTCTTCGACAAAATTACTTAATAATATATAAATTATTTATTATATGTCAATTATTTATTAATTTCTTCCATTTTATTAATTATAATATATGATTATTGAATTCACTTAAACTTTACAGCGTTTAATTGTAAATAAAACATGTTATTATGCACTTTCCTGTTCGCGTCCCAAACGACAAATTACTGAACTGAAGTGAACTCGCACTGTATGATCATGTTCACATTAGCCTCAGAGAGCCGACTCATTTTGACATGAGTCCGCACTCTCATGTTCATATTAAAATGTTGTCTGAATACCGCCGCATCATTTTAACGTTTACAAGTTGTCAGAATATTTTTGTTTTCCTTTTAGCAACATAAATCTATTGCAGAAGAAAATTAATAATTCATTTAAAAATGAGTGATAGTGATACAAATATTACATCAGCAAATGTAAAATCAGTAAATTTCACATCAGAAAACGTCAAAATGAGCTGAGAAATTTTTAACAAAATAAAAAAACTCGCCTCACGTAACTTTTTGCCTCCTCACTTCCCTCTTTTCCTGTAGACGTCAAAATGAGTCCACTCTCTGAGGCTAATGTTAACATGGTCTATGCGACGCGAACACACTTCAGGCGGAACTACATACCACGCTTTCCGACGACAAACGCTTTTTGACGGCAAGTTCTGGAGGTTGTTTCATACAAATGCATGTATCCAACTTTCGCGTCAAACGCGTTATCGTCGAAAAGCGTGATATGTAGTTTCGCCAGAAACCATAGAGACGAGACACCTAAACGTCAAATTTTCTGACGTAAAAAATAACTGTGTCTGTTTATTATTGGCTGCCTATATGGATAGGTTTGTTAATCAAAAGTTGAATACATGCATTTGTATGAAACAACCTCCATAACTTCCTGTCGAAAAGCGTCAAATTCGTTTGCTGTTGAAAGTTGGGTAACTTTCAACTTTTCACGCTTCTAGACGGCAAACAGCTGACAGATTGTGTATAGAGTGGTACAAACTAATATTTGTGTATCCTTCTCGTAAATAGATTCAAATTTGTGATTTATTAAATTGTTTTCAATAAATAAATTTGAAAATAAAAATAGTTTGTGCATAACTTGACATCGAAAAGCGTGTAACGCGTGTTATGGAGTTTGGCCTTAAGTGGTTTTTTATTTTGACAGTCCTGCTGGTGAATGGACACACTGGTAAATGAGTGCCAAATTCTGTGAAGGTATATTTCGTGAGAATGCATGGTGCAACTAAATCACAAGGTGATGCGGCTTGACTGCCTGCCCTATGATCAGTTTCGCTCATAGCAACATTATTATCAGGTGAATGCTTAAGAATTGTGTGCATCAAACGTCCAAAATGTATAGAAATACAATCTTCCAATTCATGACCAAATTGTTTTTCCAATTCGGTTTTTGTGTTGAATGTGTTTGTAGTGATTTTGACAGACACCACTCGCAGAATTCTTCTTTGATAGAATGGTGTTTTGGCATACATTTACTTCCTAGTAATTTTGGCGTGGCTTCGCTGCTATCAAACTTAATTTAATTGTTTGACGGCACGGACATTTAATTTGCCACTCTACATAATTGCATAACCTCATAGAGTAATTCCACTATGATTTAGCACCATGGTGGTGGACCCAATTCTGACTGTTGAAACGTGGATACTTCTATTATCAGCAATTTCCTTAAATTAGCATCAGATTTTGACAACAATTTTTTTTAGTATGTACTATGACATTATATTATGATTTTTTTGGTAAGTTTTTACTAACTACTGAAATTATTAAAACTGTTTAAATTGAAATTATATGAAAATGTTAGTAAAGAGGAGTAGGGAGATACGGGTTGTAATCCCTAATCATGAAAATTGTTCGTTTAATTTTCCATTTGGGCGTTTCTTAATTCAATTTAATTTTACATTCGCAATGAAATAACACATTTATGAAATTTGTTCGGTTAATTTTTCATTTTAGTATTTTTTTCTTTAATATTAATTTGACATTCACAGGAAGCTTAGTCATGGCGATCGCATACAGCTCTAACCCCGCCAGAAGCATTTCTCTTCAAACTGGAGACTGGTGGAGGACCCCTCGCCGAGAGCTCCATGGAGATCATCACAGAATATAAAATATGTGCTGAAACCAAGGGCTCGTTAAGTTGGTGGGGTGTTCCTACAAAAGGTTTTTGGAGCTTTTCTCCATGGCTAGCACTTCTGCCCGGATCTAATAGTGTGATTATGAGAAAATCTTGAAAAATGTAAATAAGACATTTGTTCATAATGTAAAATTGCTTTGTGTTCATATCCATAGCTCTATCACATCCGCATTACATTACAATTTCAAAATATTATTAAAATATAAAAACGAAAGTAACTGCTTCACTTTTTGTGGAAAAATCAATTCATATTATTAGGGATAATAACAATGTTGTACGCAACACTGTCGCGCATCAATATTCACAATTGTTATTGGGGAAACAAACACAGCAACAGCTGAGTTATAAAACAATAAATAGGAAATAAAAAATAGTTAAAATTTGGGGGGAGGGATTGTATACACACGCTGTAAACTAAAGCTTGTATTCTACCGAACGCACTTATCTGTTCCAGAATATCTTTGTCGGCAGGCATTGTGTCAATAAAAGTCCACATTTTAAATAGTTGTGTTTCAGTCGTTCAAAGTTCACATTCAACTTGGTGCAGATTCATTGAGACCATATTTTGGAATAAAGTGAGATCAGCGAAAGGGAAAAATGAAATTCGGTCCACTTGTAGGTGCTATTGATGAAGGGACCTCTTCCGCCCGTTTTCTCATCTTTAAAGCGGGCACTGATGATGTCGTTTGCTATCACCAAATAACTGTGCCATCAATTTACCCTAAAGAGGGATGGGTTGAACAGGATCCGATGCTTATATTTCAAGTAGTAATAGAGTGCATCGAGGAATCTATTAAAAAATTGGTAGTACTTGGTGGATCGTTGAAGGTAAGCCATATGAATTTCCAGAATGAAAAGCTTAAAGATAAGAAGTTTCTCGAAACCTTTTAAAATCGTAGACATGGCAGCATACCGCATGATTTGTTTTGTTCATTGTACGTTTGCTCTTTCTCTTTGTTCCGAAAAAAGGACGGGACTCATGTGATTTCTATCCTTAAGAAGGGTGTTAAAAATTACGATACAACCCACGGATTTTCCAAAACGTCCACTTAAAGTATATTTACACCAACTTATCATTGGAATTTGTTACAAAATTAGATTTTGTGGATCACTGGATTCTATAAACTAATGCAACAAATTTGTATTTAATTATTGTTTATTGAAATAGTCTGATTTCAGAGAGATTTGTGTTAGAGTAACGTATTTTTAATAGAAGGATTTCAGAAAATTAACTTTAGTTCTTATGGAAACCAAATCATAACTTATCTTGGCCGTTGAACCGGTGCGCTTTAATATTTATTCACTCGACACCATTCCAGAATGATCAGGAAGTCTGTTCATTTAAAGCAATTTGTGTGAAAGAGAGAAGGTAGCATCTTTGAAGACATTTACCACTAGTACCGTATGACAGAATGTGGATCATGAATGATAAGGAAGTACAATACTTCTTAGTATTATCTGATACGCTGTAGATCTTTGCTGTTACAATTTGTATATTTTAATAGGAACTACATATGTATATGCTTTAGAAATGCTATACGTGCATATACGGCAAAAAATACGCATATGTATGATGGATTGTAAGTCAAAAGAATATAACGTGGATATACCAAAAACGAATGTTCGTTCCATTTTTCTGCTGCAACATGATTATTAAATCTGACTGATAATTGCAGTCTGAGAGACTAGTCTGCTAAAGTTATATGGATGGCTTCTATCTTTTATACGACCACATATAAGTTGTTGTTTTGTTGCTAACAGGACACACATTTTACTGGAGGGGTGCGTGCCCAACCTTCCAAAATACAAAACGTATACGATGTCATTCGTACGTAATTACACATTTAGGGGGGTGTGACGCTTCAATAAAACCATATCTATTTTTTTATTAAATCACCGTATTTATCGTATATTTCTTCGGGATTTACAAATAATTTCATTTATATGTATGTATATATTTAATTTTTCAAGTAATTTCGATATAAGCGAGCCTCATCTATACGGTCAGTTATATCTCGATCAGTAGTAACTTCACCGCGTCCATCAAGCTTAATATAGACATCATCATTCGGCTCGAAGTCACCGGGCCGACGAGGCAGTACATGAAAGTGTACATGTGGAACTGTTTGTCCTGCATCGACACCATCCTGCACAGTTACCGTAGAAGATTTGGTGCTATAAATGTCGTCCAGCATTCTTTGGATTTTGCAGACGACTGTAAACAAATCAGACATTTCCTCACATGAAAGTCCAACGAGGCGTGGAGTTACTCGTTTAGTTGCCACTAATACGTGACCCGTAACTACAGAGCGTATGTTAGTGAAGGCAAAAGACATTCCGGTCTCGTAGAATATGGTCTTATGGCATATGAGATGTTTGCCAAAATAACGGTCGCGTATGACGTTCGTCATTCCACCATCGTATGCTATGAGACTGTAAACATCAGAGCGCCTGTGATCAAATACAGGCATACTATTTGTAATCGCTTTTATAGTATTTACGTCAATGTCTGCAGTGGCAATGATGCATTCGTCAGTTGCACCGCAATCTGCAATTATTTTACCCCAGGGGTTCACAACCATGGCGTGTCCCCAACTCTGACGTTTTGCATTGTGAAAACCCACCTGAGCCGCTGCAACTACGTAACACTGATTTTCTATGGCACGAGCACGCAAGAGCACCTCCCAGTGGGCAGTGCCAGTGGAGAAAGCAAAAGCCGATGGATATGTAAGTATCTGGGCACCTGCTTTTCGCAACAGCAAACTTGGTTCAGCAAAGCGCATATCATAGCATATCTGCAGTCCAATATAGCCAATGGGAGTAACGACAGGTGGAATGGAACGAGGTCCTGGCGTCACTGCATCAGACTCTCTAAAACGAAATTCTGGAGTATCCACATCGAAGAGGTGCAATTTACGATATACACTGACCATTTCACCGCTATCGTTAATAATTATATGGGAATTGTATATTTTATCGGTCTTGCATCCATCTTTATCGAGTATGGACTCATGTAGACCACCAATTGACAACCACATATTGTACTTTTTGGCCCATTTCTTGTAAATTTCCACCGTCTCTCCATTCAGCGGTTCAGCTAATTCCAGCATTTCCATACGATTATCTGCCACAAAGTCACAGCATTCCGGCAAAAAAAGAAATGATGCTTTCTTCGACTTGGCATTTTCTATCAACGACTCCACCACATTTAAGTTGTCCACTTTGTTTTTGGTACTACGCATTTGCCCAACAGCAACGACAGCTTTTCTGGATTCCCCCGTGAACCTGCCTCTCACGGTACTTGTAGAGATCTCCATCTTCGTCAATCGTTGCAAGTTTTGCTTCAACTGAAAACCGAGATAATTGCCACAGGTTTTACCGACAATCAAATTGGCTACTTGGCCCTTTAAAAACATTTAAAGCCGCGACCTCCGTTATACGAACTTTGGTTCTCCCAACTTTTCTTTCCTCACCCGTTATCAGTTGACTGTTGATTTTTTAATTATTCATTGCATAGTTCAAAGCTGTTCACAATAGAATTCCACTGCACTGTTTGCATGTGTTTTATTAATTTTCCCGCAAGGCTTGAACTCTCGGGAGAAATTGCTTGGTGTAAAATAGTTGAAAAAATTTTCATTTATATATTGTCTCCGAATTGATATCGTGAGTGTGAGTTAAACAAACATAGGGCACATCTAATTTGTTGTTTCACTCTCATTCGCACCCTTGAAATAGTATAAAAAGAAGTATATGCTAACAGCGTTTCTGTGTTAAGAACGCTAGGTGGCATTTTGACATGGAAGTGCAAGCAGCTGTTTTGTGAATCATAGAGGAGAAATGGTCTCATAAATATGGCATTGGTAGCAAATTAGCGCCATCTACATTCCGTTAGCTAAACATTACTGTCATATCACGCTCAAGTGTGCTGACCTATCCTATGTACATATGTACATACATATGAATATATATGTATGTATGCATGTGTATGTACATATGTATATATGGATGTGCATATATATGTATGTACATATGTATATATGGATGTATATATGTATATATGCATGTACATATGTATATATGTATGTACATATGTATATATGCATGTACATATGTATATACATTATGCACATATTTACATATATACACATATGTATGTATATATTTTTTGAGCAGGATTTATCCTTCTAATAAACTGCAAAATGTATAAATAAAAGCTTTCTTCTTATTCCCTTTTACGGCTCCTATTTATAACAACAATTTATATATATAGGATATTATAACTATTGGCATAACGAATCAACGGGAATCTGTTATAGTGTGGGATCGTGGAACTGGCCAGCCTTTACATAATGCCATTATCTGGCTTGACAACAGAACAACATCCACCGTCGACGCACTTGTTGATTCCATTCCGAACAATGCAAAAAATATAAATTATTTAAAGCCCCTATGTGGGCTTCCATTGTCGCCCTATTTTTCTGGAGTCAAATTAAGGTGGTTAAAGGATAATGTTACTGTAGTGCAGAAAGCAATGGAGGATGGAACTTGCCAAATGGGTACAATAGATACTTGGCTAATTTATAACTTAACCGGTGGCGCCAAAGATGGTGGGTTGCATGTCACAGATGTGACCAATGCTTCGAGGACAATGCTTATGAACATAGAAACTCTGGAGTGGGATGCGCATCTATTGAAATTTTTTGATTTGCCACATAGTATGCTACCTGAAATACGTTCCAGCTCAGAGGTTTATGGCTCCATAAAGTTAAATTGTCTTCCCGGCGTTCCGGTATCAGGATGTTTGGGCGATCAACAGGCGGCGCTTGTAGGGTATGGCTTAAATATTTTCATATTCTTCACACTTATTTAAAAATTTATCTAGCCAACAGTGCCTTAGCCGTGGACAAGCTAAAGCCACTTATGGAACTGGTTGCTTCCTACTATATAATACAGGTAATTCCATTGTGCATTCTGCACATGGTATGCTTACCACAGTCGGTTACCAATTCAACAAAAACTCAAGTCCAGTGTACGCATTGGAAGGAAGTGTAGCAATTGCTGGAGCGGCTATAAGCTGGTTGCGCGATAATTTGGGACTTATCAATAGTGTGAATCAGGTTGAGGAGATGGCGCGCTCTGTTAGCAACTCTCTTGACGTTTACTTTGTTCCAGCATTCAGTGGATTGTATGCACCCTACTGGAATCAAGAAGCTCGAGGGTAATATTATTCAAATGATGTATTTTATTGTGTGAACAGCTTTTGGTTTCCAGAATCATTTGTGGCCTCAGCGAAGAAACAACGAGCGAACATATTGTGCGCGCTACATTAGAAGCCGTTTGTTTCCAAGTCCGTGATATTTTAGATTCGATGAAAAAGGACTGCGGCATTCCAATGGCCTCACTTATGGTCGATGGCGGCATGACAGTGAATAGTTTATTTATGCAACTGCAATCAGACTTGGTGGGCATCGAGGTAGTTCCTTCAAAAATAGCTGAAACTACGGCTTTGGTAATATTTGTAAATTAATTTTATGCTCTTTGGCACTTGTGTTTTTCTGGCTTCTTCAACAGGGTGTTGCGCTAGCCGCGTATAGAGCCGTAGAACCAAAATATAACATTGAAACACCGTTGGCCAAAGCCCAGGTGCGTGTTATTTACAAGCCTATCATCCCCGAAAGTGAGCGCGACAAACGCTATAGCAAGTGGAAAATGGCTATCGAGCGGTCGTTTGGGTGGAACACGCCGTCTTTACCGGATGGAAACCGAGATATGTTCGAGTAGAAGAAGGAAATAGGCAGTTTATTAACTTAAACGATTCATTTTTAGAAAACCTGGCATTCATAATTTTATATTTTGTTCATTAATTAAATTATGGTATCAAAATAAAATTTGTTATTGTAATTACAAAAGTAGACTTATTCAGTTTATAAAGAGCATAATAAAATAAAATAATCGACTATTCCATAAAGTGTCGTAATTGAATGCTGTAAAACATTCTTTCTGCAAATGTTGACTCGTTAAATGATCATTTTAGACAGATTCATCAACGGCACCGTTGACAGCTTGCTCCAAATCATTTAGCATTATCACGCCCCCGGCCGCTTCGTCAACAGCTACTGCAGCTACGTTGCCTGCCACTGCTCCAATATTCGGAATAAATGGAACCCTTGCTTCGGCATTTACATTTATATTGGCCTCTGTTACTGGTATGGGGTTTCCGCCTAAAATTTTAACCAAAATCAACAGTGATGTGGACACAACAAACTAAGCTTCCAAAGCTTTGAAAAAGCGATTCATTGTGACTTACTGGCGTCCAATTCTAAAGGAGGATCAGCATTGGCTTCTGCTAGGTTGGTCACCGATTTGGATTTGACACACTGGAAATCAACATGACGGCTCTTGGCTTCTTCCTTCTCCCAGGACATGTGTATAAAGGGACGCTGCACATAACTGTAAATGACCTAGCACGGGTATACAAATCAAATATTGCTTCATTTAAAAAAAAATAATGGTAGAAGTTACTTCAGCTCTTCCACCAGGACGCCTGCGTATTTTCTCTTTGTGGGTGGGGTAGCCCTCTATCCCACAGCGTATTTTCTTGAGGCCGCGATCTTTCATCACCTGCTTGGCGACATCCCGATTTTCAATGTATTTGAAGAACCTGTGCATCGCAGTACTGTGCACAGCTGAAAAAAGTTAATTTGTATTTTGAGATCTGGTCAGAAATGATCGAACGGCAAGTGCGGTAGAAATATGTACATACTCTGACAGTATTCCTCCCCCATTTGCGGAGGAAACTCTTCATCCCAGTCGACAACATCGTCGTCGAGCAGCACAACAACGTGACATTCGCGGTCTCCACGCTGAGCAGACGACACCATTAGTGGTAAAATCAAATCTTCGAGGAACACTTCGAATTGCTGCCGAGCGCCCTCGTTGCTGAGTTCGTGCAGAAGACCTCCTTTGTTTGGAAAATATTAGGGGAGGGGAAACGAGTGCGCAATAAATAAGAGTAACAGAAAACAGATATACTAAATCAAATATTCTTATTTTACATACCCATGGTTATTGAAGTAAACATTTCAAAATAGATTCAATTTCAGTTGTAAAGATTTAAATGAAATTAGTTTGTAAATAAAACTATATTTAATCTAATTTCTTACAAATCTTGTCACCCTGATCAGATTCAGATTCAAAGTAAATGACTCAACTGACAAGCTATGCATTTGTTCGTTCTACAACGAACGAAAACTTCATTGCATTTGATACACTATTCTAGTATTCCCTAATAATGTAAACTTAGATATTTCTCAGAACTCACGTAAGTTTTGACAACGCACTGTGGTTGCATCAAACGGTATCAGAAGGTAGTCGCACGCCTCCTTCAGTTCCGGCACTGACACAGTCGGTGGACATTTGATGATACCGTTTCTATAGTATTCGAGAATTGCGCGGAATACGGTGTGTGATATCCCCTCAGCTACTTCGTACTCGCCACGCTCATTTGGATGTACGAATTGAAAGCCAGAGCTGAACATGGTGCCGAGCATTGTGTTGGGATGAGCCGTTACCAGGGTATGTTCGATAATAAATCGCATATTATCTACTATCAATGTGATACGATCGGCCGGAGTGGAACGGGGTGAGGCGCCAGCTCCGCCGGCAGTTCCAATATAGCTACTAACATTTGTTGCTGACGCGGCAGTTGATTTGTCGTATTTTGGAATGGCACCGCTTGATGCACTCATGCTAGAGCTGCCCTTTTGGTGTTGCTGCTGTGATTTGTTACCAACGTTACGTTGCATATATGATGTGCTCCTAAAAATAGCAAATACAAAATGTTCTACTTGTCGTGAGATAATTCGAATATACGTATAACAAATGGGACCCACCTGCTACGGTTCTTGAGTATTCTACGACGTCTCTCCTCCGCTTCCAGATGTTCTTCGATGCTGCTACTGTCGCTATACGAATCGCCGCCGCCTTGTTGCTTCTTTGTCGATGTGTTGCTACTGCTACTATTTCCAGAATTAGGGGAAGTTGTTGACATTTTTCGCTTCGTCAATGGCGAGGCAGGCAGCAATTACTCTGCTCCCCTCTACAGTTTCCGCTATTACTTTTTATGTTTTTCTGGTGGTTATCGCTATGACGAAACTGATTATACGAAAACTCAACACGGTCGAATGTTGCTAGCTATGTATGTAGCTGGCTGGCTGACTGTACGGCTGTCCGTTCACCTTTTCACTTACACTTGCACCTTCTTATTCTGCTTCGCTTAACTAAAATTTATAATTCAATAGAGAAATTTACATATATGTAACTTAGATATTAGCAAAATTTCTTAGTCTGAAAAAATTAAATATCTTTCTAGGTGACGAACATTTCCTTTGTTCCTTTTTCTTTTGTGTCGTGTGAATGTGCCGTATACTTGCTACTTTAAGCATATGCACACATACATACATACAAACATACGTATGTCCAGCGTTGTTGACTTTCATGGCCAACAGGTTTTGAATACATTGTATGGGCAGGAAATTCCTTTGAAATGGATTTTTATATTTGTCTAATATTATTATCAATAATATAAATAAATAAAATACGCTTAAAAAGCATATCATTGTAAAATCCATCTATGCATGTCGCGACCGAATCTCGCTGTCAGATTTGACAAATTCACAAGTTTTTCTTGTTGCGACCCTTGGATTATACAGACTCACAAGTGGCGTTGGATGTTGGCTTAATCTTGCATCTTTTCCTTATTTGCTGACATATTTTATCAATTGTTTTAAGAACTAACGGATTTGAATACAAAACATTTTCCAGTGGAATAAGAAAATAACGCTTATAACCCGTCAAGTAAAGTTGAGGGCGAATTTTCTGGATAAATCTTCCTTTCAAAAAGTCTAGAAGTATCGGAAAAGCGCCTAATATTACTCTTGTCACCTAATCCACGATTGGGGTAATACACTGACATATTTCTTGCCAATTTTATTGTAAGCCATTATCTGCTTGAAATTAAATGCCACTGCAAGACTACAAGCCTTCAAGTTTAATATTTGGGACACTACGTTCCAATTGCTTTGAAGTGGTTTATAAAGGACAATTGATGAGTCCGATTCCACGTATTTATTATAATTCAAAATTAGATTACACTCACTTTTAAAATATTATTATTTGTTTCTTTTTATTTTTCACGCATATCTCACAGCTAATTTTGTATGTTCATCTCTATTTAATTTATGAAAATAACAAAAACAAATAAAAAATATATCTAAGAAAATATTTCTAAATAATGGATGGACACACAAATCGAAGAAGAACTTTCTTCCAATATTCTGAAAATTTTGTTCGCGTATTTATAGTGGTGCCACATTTTTCATTATTACTGCCATCTACATTTAATATTAGTAAGTAACTATCACTAAATTATAAATATTTGTTTACTTGCAGTGGTGTCCTCTTTTGCAAAAAATAATGTAACTCACGGCAAAGACCAATACAGCGAAAAATGTTTTGGGCGAAATAAAAATGGAGTCGAAAAATTAATAATGGCGACGACGACTATGAGCGACTGTCTATTCGTCTTGTAAATATAAGAAAATAAAAAAAGAGTTTTGTGTTCGGATGGTTAAATTTACAAATATTTTAATAAAATATTGTAACTAAAGTATAATTGTGTATTGTTAAGTTAATTTGCAATAATGTTTTTTCGTAAATAAGACGTAAAAGAGGAAAAGGACGGCGGCAAAAGCAAGTTTTCAGTTTTTGATAGTAGAGGTTTTCGTGGGATTTTCGATTTTCTTAAGTGATTTAGAAAGACCAAGTAGTGCTAATAAAGAAACTATAAGAATTTGTTCAAACTAAAATAATGAATGCATGTGTGTTTAATATATGTACTTGAAAAGTTCGGAAATAACTAACAAAGTTAAGAAAAACGCAAAAGTGAGTGTAGTAAAGTGTGGACAATTGTCAAAGTTAGTGAGTGCAGTGGTGGGGGTGCAGGTTCAATTACGGAACGGACACGGTCCCAATTCTGAGTGAGCGAGGAGTTGACTCCCGCCTCAGTTGCCGATTAAAACAATTTGAATACAAATGCGCCTCCAATCGTCAATTTATTAAGATGAGCACACAAAATTGCTGAGCAGGCGAATATGGCGGGGATTACTTAGGAGTTCGCAGAAATGCATAATTTGTTTTTCTGTTGCAACCCGCAAACGATCATGCTTCAGCTAATAAGGCGAACGAGCGCGAATATAGCCGTGTGGCAAAAAATATTGTTTACTTAAAAACAAATTGCAAAAAGTCAATCAGTACAAATGAATTTCATAGGAAAACAATAAATGGAATAAAGTGAAATATAAGGTATATAAAAATAAAAATTATTATAACAATTTTAACTGGCATTATATGAGAAAATTTCGCAGTAACATCTCGAAAAGATATTGAATTTTTCCAATTATTTCTCCGAGGAATGCACGTACAGTGAAAACGAGCAAAATATTTCATTAAATTTTCTCTTAAGATTTGTATAAACTATTGCATATAGCTGTCCTTCTTCGTTTAATGGAATTGTTGAAGCAACAGTGAGTAAAGACTAGACATATATGTATATTCATTTGATTTGCAGTATATTTGCAATTTCGCCGTGCTAATATTGCGAGAGCGCGCGAGAGTAGTGACATCTATATTGAAAAGCAAATACTAAATTGACGGCGAACATTGAAAAGCGAAATTGCGGAAAAAAACAAAGGCGATGTAAATTGTGAAATATTAATTGTTATAGTTTATAAAATTCGCATTTTATTTTGATTTAAGGATAGTAGTGTTTTGTTCAAGATTGAAAAAATTTAATATGTAATCAAAATGTAAAAGATTATCATCTGATGAACTGCTGCATTTGTAGTTGTTTTCCCTCCTTCCTGTTTCATCGCTCTTTAAAGTCAGTGTATGAATAAATCCAATAATGCATTAGTATATGTGGCGAAATGAAAAGAAGAAGCAGAAGTAAAAGGAACGAAAAGCGAAAATTTCGGTAAACTTAGCTTCTAAACTTTATTGAAAATATAAACATCTGCAAAAACACGTAAAAAATTAATCAATAATCTAAATACAGCGTGAATATCATAAAACAGAAAACATTTGCACAATCAAAATAAAATTGTGAAAAGTAAAAGAATATACACATAAAATACACACTGCGAAGAACGGTGCACAACAGAAGCGGAAAATTATTAAGAAAAGAGAGGAAAAAAAGCAAGAAGTGCTATAGAAAAAACCCAATAAAACGCATTTTGCAATATATTCTTAATTGAAGCGTAAATTTGACGCACAACTCGGTCCAAGGACTGCCTGCGGGGGAGTGGCGAAAGTGCATTGCAGCAATCTGACTCTTCACACGTTTGGTGGAACTTCCACACCTTCTTTCGGGAAAGTGTATGCGAAAAGTATTTGCAAAGTGGCGCTGGTATTACTTTTCATGTATAGCTCCATGTCTAGGCGGCAGCTACTTCGAACCCGTTTAGACATCCGCATTGCATTTCCAAGATCGGTTCCATTTCTAATACTCCTAATTAGAGTGGAGCTGCATGTACGACAACAGTTGAAGCAGTTGGCGTGGTGTTTGTGGTCTTAAGAATGTAGTACGTATCCGAAATCAGTTTTATATATTACACACTTGTCGAATTTAGAAATTAGATATTCCTATTAGCATTGAAAAATTTATATATATATATATATATATATATATATATATATATATATATATATATATAAATTTTACATGTAAATTTTCACATTTTTTAGTGCTTTCATATTACATATTAAATAATTGACATTGTTCATTTTCTTTTAGGCTTAAATTATAACAACAATATTAAATATATGCGAAACAACACTATAAGTTTACTCCATCCAAAAGTCGGAAAGGTATTTACCATAATTCTTAAGAGCGCCAACAATAGAAAATTAACTCCATTAAAGTTGTGCTAATGCAAGGGTGCAACGTGAAGATATTAAACCATCTCTAAATCTCTTTCGACAAAATTACTCCTATTACTAATGAAAAATGTCACAAAGAGGTAAACGAGGTAATCATCAGCATCACCAACGTCATGATGTTGAACCACAGCCACCACCTTCAAAACGGCGTAAAGGCCGACCGCCTAATGGCGGAAGTGGTGGCGGTAGCGGCAGTGTTGTTGGTGGTGCTTCTACAAGTACAGGAGGTACCAGTAGCATCGCCATCAGCCTAGCATCAACAACATCCTCTGTTAGTAATAGCAATGTCGATAACGACAATACCAACGTGTTAATAGTGTCCGAAGAAGTTATAGCCTCAACAAGTACCAAGATTGGTACCAGTCAGGGATCTTCTTCATCGGTTACATGGCAGGCGCGTTCTGTGTCAGATATAAAGATGTCAAGTATTTACAATAGAAGTTCTACGGAAGCTCCGGCTGAACTTTACCGGTATATTTTACAATAAAAGAAAAACAAATTTTTGAATATTAATATTAATTTTATTTTCCTTATTGTAGTAAGGATCTCATAAGCGCAATGAAACTGCCTGACTCGGAACCATTGGCCAACTATGAATACCTTGTGGTGAACGACCAATGGAAACAGGAATGGGAAAAAGGTGTGCAAGTCCCTGTCAATCCAGATTCATTACCAGAGCCTTCTGTATATGTTCTGTCAGATCCGATAGTGCCACCTGCACATGATTTTAAGCTGTAAGTCAAACTGACACTTTGTAGTTCATTCGTTGTATTTTTGATTACGTAATTATCTTCCAGTCCAAAAAACCGCTTCCTGCGTATAACCAAAGACGATTTTTACTCAAGCGAGTTACATTGTCTAACGAATGTAGTATCATTAGCCGAGAACACATGTGCCTACGATATTGATCAGGTCGACGAAGCGTGGTTAAAACTCCTCAATACCGACCGTGCGCTTTGTGGTGCTTTCCCAATAACTGAAGCGCAATTTGAACGCGTTATCGAAGAACTTGAGGTGAGGTTATTATTTAGTTACGCTTTAATGTGTAATATCTGTTTACAAGAAGAATTTAAAATAATTTTTAAAAATGTGCTTAGATTCGATGTTGGGAACAAATACAGGTTATCTTAAAGAATGAAGAGGGTCTTGGTATCGAATATGACGAGAATGTTATATGTGACGTGTGCCGATCGCCTGATTCGGAAGAAGCAAACGAAATGGTATTCTGTGATAATTGCAATATTTGTGTACATCAGGCATGTTATGGTATTACAGCAATTCCATCAGGTTAGTACCACTACAAATCATTTGGCCTTACCATTGGATTTTATTGACGCTATTAATAATTTTTCTCATTAGGCCAATGGCTCTGTCGAACATGTTCGATGGGCATAAAACCTGATTGTGTGCTCTGCCCGAATAAAGGTGGAGCAATGAAATCTACTAAATCAGGTAAACATTGGGCGCATGTCTCGTGTGCGCTCTGGATACCTGAAGTAAGTATTGGATGTGTTGACCGCATGGAGCCAATAACGAAAATATCGAGCATTCCGCAAAGTCGTTGGGCTTTGATTTGTGTTCTGTGTCGGGAGCGAGTTGGAGCGTGTATACAATGCTCAGTGAAAACGTGCAAGACGGCTTATCACGTGACCTGTGCATTCCAGCACGGTTTGGAAATGCGTGCCATTATTGAGGAGGGTAACGCCGAAGACGGAGTCAAGCTGCGGTCCTACTGTCAAAAGCATAGCGTTAGCAAGGGAAAAAAGGAAGGAAAGAGCCACCCAAGTTCTAAGAACAAACATACTAGTATTGCTCACACCTCCGGTGGTGAAGAAGAAGACTGTCGACGGCGCAAGAGTCGTAAGTCTGACATGACATCAGAGGAGCGTAATCAAGCAAGAGCACAGCGTCTTCAGGTAAGTAGACGATATACAACGCCAATTGGGGTATACATAAATATTAAATGTGTGTGTTAAATTGTGATATGTGATCCATGTTGCGTGCTCAGACGATTCGTATTTTTGCCGATTTGTCCTTTTTAAAGGCTGGGCTCTGCCATTCGCATACTTCGGGGGGCCTACTTGTGTTCTTTTAATTACGATGACATCAAAAAATCATTAGTTGTATTATGATTACTTGTAATGTTGCTCATAGCGTTGTTTTGCGATAGTGTGATCGCTTTTAGGCAGATTTATAAACTCTTTGGTGAAATAAGTAAAATGAGTTAACTAAAAATAGTATATGTTGTGAATAAAAATTATAAATATACCAAGTCGCAGATTTCTGTCGCACTATTCCTCACAAAGTCCAGGGAAATATTAGAAAGCTATGATTGAAAATCAAAAAGAGTTTTTTGTACTGGTGAAGTTTTGTTTCCTAAATGACTACTTTTAAAGGAGACTTTTTGATATCTTTATTTATATAACTGTGAACCAAACACAGTTTTTTAACGTTTCGTCTGAATGCACACATTTAAATGAATATATCCTCGATTCGTTGTGTAGAATGGTAAATATTTGGTTTAGGGATTACTTAAATTAATTGGTTTCCACATAAGCACTGTTTGGTAAGTTTCCAAGTTGGAAAGAAGAGTTTGCAATATTTTCTGTTACGTGGCGGTACCGCTTTAAAAATTCCATATCTTTCTAAACGTATTTCAAAATGAATCAAATGCAACTCCACTATTCATTGGATACGGTTCTTTGCAAATCACGTCTATAAGAAATATCCCAAATTTGTATATAAAATAATTCCATTCTATTTGAAAGATAGTGCAAAATAATGCTGTTCGATTATAGGAGCATGCTATCCTTGGTACATTTCTATAACTTTTCGAAGTATGTCTTATTGAGAGTCCATGTATCTGTTCCACGGTGTGAATATTGTAAAAATATACTATTAAATCACATGGTAAAATTTAATACGCGTATTAAAAATGCGAAATAAGGACAAAGTAAACATAAATATATTAAATAAATGCATAGTGAAGAAGCTAATAGGCCAAAGGTCAAAAGCTACAGATGGATCAAATGTCAAAGAGCAGCAGAAAAAAGCTTGCAGTAACATTTCATTGGAATCTGATGTGCTGGTGTGTGTTTTTGTGGGAAGAATAGTCTCTGATTAGCCCGGTCTGCTCTGAGCGAAAATAAAATTGAATTTATTTGTGAAGAGTATATAATGTATACATACACATGTACATAATGTTAGACGAAGTGCAATAATGTAGGAGAAAAATGGGTCACACCAGAGTGGAGACAAGAGTGAGTTTTCAGAAGCAATGGAAGCTCCATTTAATGAACAAGTAAACGTGGTAAAACTTGCACAAGAATGATGTGATGGAACGTGATGGAGCTGAGAAAAATTTGAGATATTTAAGTCGCAAAGTGGATATGTCAATAACAACATACTTTAACATTATTTGGAGAAATGCTGAAAAAAGTGCACTGAAGTGTGGGAAGAAGTGGCTTTAATTATAGACTAAAACTAGCTAGAAAACATATTTAAACAGGATCCAAATTGTTAATATTGATGCTAAGTGCAATTCAAAGTGAATATAATACAGAAGGGAAACAATTTAATTAGTGATTGGAAACAGAATTGGTATTGATTAAGGAGCAAAGAGCGCCAAAGTTAATGAATCGGAGGATTATGATGATCACATGAAAGCGTGTTAAGCACAAAAAATGAATGTAATTAATGAAATAAAATGCGAACATAAGAAACCAAAATTATTGCATAGAAAAAAGATGGACCCAAATTCTAAAGAAAAAGAAAACACTGAGATAATGGAGATAATGGGATAATTGAGATGTTTTCCTAATGGTAATAGCAGTCGAGAGACTGCAAATTGGATGGGAGAGATGCAAGGTAGTTGACGGTGTAGAAGTTATGTGCTGCTTTAGATGCAAAGAGCTCAATCACAAAGTGGCAGATGGTGAATAATGTGAATTTGTATCTAAAATGCTTGGGTAAACATAAACCAAAGAGTGGACTAAATGCATTTCATCACTTTCTAAAAGCCAGCGAAAACAGCATGGATAAGGTTTTAGAAAAAAATTGCAAAACTGCAACTAAAAATACAGGAGGTAATTACCCGTGTTGTAATCCGTTTTCAGTCTTCAGAGAAAATTACCGTGTTATAATCTGTTCTCAGTCTTTATCTTGATCTATGCCAAATTATGTACATATTGGATGGTAGACTGAGCATGTTTAAAAACCATGGCCCGATGTTTTATTGACTTTAAAACAATGTTTGTTTCTGTGCTAATAATATGGAAACGATATCGGTCGATATCGTATTTAGCGGAAGGATCATAGAGAACAACAATAAACAATAAATTATGCGTCTCAAGAAAGGTTAAAAATTGAGCTCCCAAGGCTTAGTTCTAAGAATACTACCTCTGCTTACAGATCGAATGATATACAACGCAAATAGTTGGAGGAAGATGATTGATTTTGTATGCGGATGCATCTTTTATAAATGCAAGTAGAAAGAAATACGAGAATGGATGTAAAGTTAAAATGAGAATGAGAAATGAATCGTTGAGAATGAGTAAACTTGAAACTAAATGAAAGATATGCTTATAAAAATGTTTTTTTATTTATGCAAAAGATTCGAAAATACCATCGATATATATCGACAATAATTAAAATTTATAACGGAACAATTAAAAAACGCTCATTTCGAAGTATTTGAATTGTGATATACACCTTTGGGTCGATGCTGAATGGGCGGCTTAAGACCCTCAATATTCGCAACAGATTGGAACTCAAAGCACTAAGCACACGATAGAGAAGGTGAGCGTGGAAAGCAACATATGATTATATTAAATTATGTGAGAAAGGGTCCATTATGCAGAATGTGTAATGGATGCGACTCCAGATACCTTCATATTTATCAATACAGCCAATTCGCAAAAATATTTTATATAAAACGACAATGATTCAACTCTAGGTTGCTATCAAGAAGGAACGCTATTTGAATACGTCATAAAATGCTTGATTATTTTATTGGTTAAAGATTTGAAACACTAATAACTGTATCTACCTACCTCTCCCATCTGAAGTATCTGTTTCTAGTACTTGTTGACCACCACACTCTCCTCACCTGATTCATTATAGTCGAAAGTTGCCACTATAATGAACATTATTTATATTGCTGGGGACAACGTAGCAAAACTGAATATATCGCAACCTATCCACGCTTGGTGTGTTGTAGACAATTTCTATGGCACGGCCACAGGAAACGGAGTAAACAAAAATAATTTGGTATAATTCAAGTTAAGTTCTAAACAGTGCTCTCCTAAGGATTCACGCATAACTGCACTGGAAATTCCATACCAATGTTGGTTTCGGTTCATCCCACGTGGAAGGTAAATAAAGTATTTCTCCGAATTTATCAAGATCTATACAACTCAGGTGGGTGTTCAATCCTGATTATATGAAATATTTTAGTCCTTTTTTGTGAATAACAAGGATTTATTGAAATTCAAGTGTAATGTGACTTGCAAATTTGAGGTTCAAATTCCTGGACTTCAGTCTTGCATTATGCAGTGATTGATTGCAGTAATTTGAGTCTTTATCAGGACTGCAAGCTGCAACGACCGATGACCTCATGAGAATAATGCAAAATTGCTCATTGACTTCTAATATAAATGGCCATTATCATGGCGAGTTAATTGAGAATACGGGAGAGTTAATTGAGAATTCGAGAATACATTGGTACGGGTACGCCATTTCTTCAGATCGGTGCCGGGTAACAGAATATATTGCCACTGCTATTTCAGACTTTAAGGTGATTTCCTTACCGAGTTTGTTTTTCATGCTGAATGCATTTAGGAGATCGAATGCTTATGACAAACAGAGAAAGTAATTTTTGCGGGAGTTGCTAAACCAAACATTATAAATATCTAAAAATAATTGTTTTCCTAATACGTTTTATCTCTATATCCTAACAGGAAGTTGAAGCGGAATTCGATAGACACGTCAACATTAGAGACATCAGCTGTCATCTTTTCGATGTAGACGAAGATGCTATCGAAGCCATTCACAACTACTGGAAGCTTAAGCGTAAATCAAGACATAACCGTGCACTCATTCCACCAAAATCGGAAGACGTGGAAATGATTGCGCGCAAACAGGAGCAACAGGATCTCGAAAACCACAAGCTGGTCGTTCATTTGCGTCAGGATCTTGAGCGTGTAAGAAATCTTTGTTATATGGTTAGTAGGCGAGAGAAACTCTCACGATCTCTGTTTAAACTTCGAGAGCAGGTGTTTTACAAGCAAATAACAGTGCTTAGTGATGAAAAATCACGCGAGGGGTGTGGTACCGTAAATGCTGACCATGACGATCATTTTAAGAATGCAGTCATTTATGCAAACGATGGCCCTACATTGTATGATAGGTTTTATTCGTCGCATAACAGTGGGGGTAGTCCAACACACTATCAAAATCTAGATTATATTTTAGAAAAACTTATGGGCAGTGTTAAAGTAGGGAAAGGTTCGAAGGGTGCGGGGGCCAGGGCATCAGCTTCGCCCACGAAGCGTAAAACTGCGACAACCGTAGCACCTTCCACGAGTACTGGCAGCAAAATATTGCCAAATAAAAAATTGAACAATGGTGCAATAACAATCACGACGTCGTCGACAAACGTTGTCACAACGACAACTGACAAGCAAAAACTCTCTACGGGTACTGCCGCTAGTTGCAGGGGTTCATCTGGATGTGTTGATAAAAATCCGCGAACTGTCGTAGCACCAGGGGACTTGGTTACGGTGACTGCCACGGTCACAGCGACGGCGACGGCGACGTTGGTAGCAGGAGCGCCTAGAACGCGTGCACCGCCACGGACAGGTTCTCGACCTTCGAAGGCTTCCAGCGGTCCCGTTGAAAAAGCAAATAGTTCTGATGGCAGCAGTCAGTCATCCAATTCATCTGGAAGTTCTTCATCGGATGATTCTTCATCGGATGAGGGCTCGTCTTCTGGTTCAGGCAGCTCGGGGTCTGGCTCGGATTCAGGATCAAGTTCATCTGGCTCAATATCAAGTGGCAGCGAAGCACAATCAGCGAGGAAATCCGTTACAAGTAAGGCGGTGAGTACAAAGAAGCAAACATACTCACGTTCGGTGGAATTGCGTCAGAAGCAAAGGCGAAAAAGCATCAGTTCCAATATTCAATCTGTTGTAAGTGTGAGCATAAAACCATCGGCAGTCACAACGGAACTCTCGAGTTCCAGTGAGGAAGAAAGCGAATCACAAAAGAAGTCAGTACCTGCAAAACAGCAATCTAAGTCAAAACACGCTGCCGTGCCGGCGAAACCGTCTGCACCGGTGGTTAATCGTGGCCGTGACTTTCTGTCGCAAATCGAAAAGGAGTTGCAGAAAGATAAGGGGTCGGCGAGCTTGTCCAGTGATGAAAGCGAAGAATTACTGCCCCTGAAAACAACAAGTTCTTTAATCACCGCAGAGAGAACCTCCAGATATATCGGTCCAACTGGGCCAGTAACAGCGGCCAGTCGAAAAACAGTGGTTCAACAAATTTATTCTGACTCTGAGAGCTCTACTGCTGCAGTGGAAGAGAAGGAAGCGCGAGTTGTAGAGTGTAATGTAAGTGATTCTCAGAATCAGCAAACCATCCGCACAAAGGCAGCTATGAAAGAATTTACACTGCAACAGCAAACTAGCAAATCCAGGAAGGATCTAATGCCAAAGCAAAGTTCTAGCAAGTCAGATAAAAACTCACTAAAATCTTCTAAACTATCTGATTCGAAGAGTCGAAGTAAGAAGACCGTTGTTCCAAATGTTTCGACATTTCCAGCGATTCCAGCTGTGCCAATAATTCCAATTCAAACAAGCATTATCCACAAAAATGAGAAACAACACAAATTTCCAGCGGATTTGTTAGTTGTACCTCAACGGCAAGCAGCGAAGAAAGCTTCTGAAAATATGCGGTCAACTAACATGTACAGTAGTACAGTAGCACCAGCAGCTGTAACAGCTTCAAGTAGTGCCACCGCCAGTGCTTCTTCCTACCGCGAATCTGATCGATCCAAGGAACGCTCCGATAGGGAAGCCGAAAAAATGAAACTAAAGGAACCTATTTCAAACAGCAAAATTGAAGAGAAAGTTGATAAACACCGTTCGAAGGACAAATCATTAAGTGGCAATGTAAAGGCTATTGAACAATTTGAAAAGAATTCCACTAAGCGGGGACGTCCACCAAAGCCTGCGAAGGAAAGAGACCACTCCGCAAATATTCAAATAAATTCTCTGAATCAGAAACAGTCCGAGTCGGCCACCAGCGACGTCACTTCCTCTAACAAACGAAGAGACGAAAAGAATGCCACCAGTGTGGTCAAAGTAAGCGAACACAGTGCCAAGTCATTAACTGAGCCAAGTCCATCTCTCAACGTTGAATTGGACATCAAGAGTGCACCTGCAATTTCAAAAGTGAACGATATATCAAAGAATAATATTCTGGTAGCGTATGTACCTCAACGTCAAGCAGCGAAGAAAGCGGCCGAACAATTGAAAAGTAGTGGTAAATTGCCATTAGCTGTCGATTCAGTGATAATAGCGGAAGAAAAGGAGCGAGGTGCTACTGACAAAGACAGCAAATTGAAGGCCGCAGAAATCCGGGGAAAATCGGCACCATCGCGGAGGATGTCGGTGCGCGACGCTTCAGCTGTAGCTTCAAAAGAAGCGCCAACTGTAAAAACACCAACTAGTAGCAGACGGCGTTCTAAAGATGCCATATCTGAATCCACACAGCAATTGACTCCTAAAAGAGTTTCGGACAAACGGAAAATCTCAACAACTTCCAGTTCAGATTCGGACAGCAGCTCGTCATCTTCCTCGGGCAGCAGCAGCAGTAGTAGCGAATCAACTGATGAAGAAACCGAAGTTGAAGACGAACGTGCCACTCGATCAGCGGCTCCAAATAAGCGTTCGCCAAAGAAACCGATTGAGAAACCTATTTCCTTAACACGGCAAAGCTCAACGACGAAATCACCAAAAACCTCTCCTCAAAAGCAACTTCGTCGCAATATAAGCAATACAAGCACCAGCAGTACAGGCAACAATGAAACTCTCCCCGATTCTGCTAAATCACACAAGCAACCACGAAGAATTTCCTCTTCTGTTGATGATAAGGGGAAGAAACAGCCAACAAAGAATAAAACTGATGTTGCTGTTGTCACAGGCAATGAAGAATTGGGAGTTTCGGGGAATACAATTCGAACACGTACAAAGAGAGCTTCAAAGTCCAGGCCGCCATCTCCACCACCACCACCACCACTACTACCACCACCACCAGCACCACCAACAGCAGCAGAAATATCAACGGCGGCAACAACAGCAACAATGCCCGCATCAACGATGTTAGAACAAAGGCGAGAAGAAAAGTTCCACTTTAAAAAGTCGCCTCAACGAAAAACATCTGTATTGTCTGGTCCAATTGAGATTGAAGATGATAACGCTGAAATCCATTCACCCAACAAAAGGAAGGATAAGCTTGCTCCGACAACTGGTGCTTTAAACTTGGAAGAGGAAATTGCACAACGAAAAGCCTCAAACACCCACAGTTCAAGTGTAAGCAACAACACTAAAAATCAAAGTAAAAATCAAGGATCCTTGGACAAACTTTTAACTAAGAAAGAACAGGAGATTAGTCGTAGCAATAACTCTTCCGTAATATCAGTGACGATTGCAGAGAAGGGTGAGGAAAGTGAAAAGTCTTTAACTAATGAAACAGCATCGGCAGTATTATTCGATACTAAGCGTGAAAGAGGTGAGGTACCTATGGACATTGATGAGGAGCTAACAACAGGATTTGCACACACCCCCATGCCTCCAAGTAAACATTCTGCACCAGCGGATGTTGATGCACGCCCTGCGGCTGCTCCTGTATCAGTGTCATATTCACATCCACAGTCAAATGAAGATATTTCCGATGAGAATCTATCAGACAGAGAAAGTCTTCGCAAAAGTCAACGAACTCATCTGCGTCGGATAAGACGTACTCCTCCAATGTCACCAGAGGTGGAACATACACACCAGACCCAACACATGCTCAATGAGATGGAGCTAGTACGTGCACTGGAAGAAGACCGTAAACATGTAATAGTCACGAAGCCAAACAAATGCCCGGTTTCTTCGTCGTCTCCGGCTGTAGCCGTAATTGCTCCAGAGCCACCGGAGATAATTGAACTTGACTCTAATTCTAATTCAGCAGAAAGTGGACGTTTGAAACAACATGATGGAGTCCAAGGAAAGTTAAGTTTAGGATTGCATTCTGAAATGGCAACTCCGGCCTCTCCGGACACATCTCCAATGACATTGGAATTAATACACAAGAAGCGTAGATACGAAATTGTTAAGGAGTCAATGTCGGAACAAAAGATATCTTTGAATGAATCTCAAAACATTGGCGGCGCGAGCATCCGTAAAAATGTGCCCCCCGAAAGTGGCCATCAGCCAATTGTGGACACAATTCTAGATATGGTGGAAGAGAGTGAGAGGCAGAAAAAGCTACTTAGGCAACAACAAAAGCAGCAACAAAAGCTCCAGCAAAAGCAGCAACAGAAGCAACAACAGAAGCACCATCACCAAAAACAGCATCAGCAGACCACATTTACCGATGCAATACTCAGCTCGGCTTCATTTTCATCATCAGTGACGCAAGTGTTAGATCCGCCTGATAATGTGGATATGTTGAATTCAACAAGTGGACAGCCCAAGCAAATTTCGGAGGAAGACAGCTTTCAAGCAACGCGCAATCTTCTCGAAAAATTGCGGAAAACCAAACGTAATCGCAACGATGAAGCCAAGGACCACGATTTACTTATGCCTCCACCTACTCCAGCTATTCCGTCAGTATTTCCATTTCATAATGCTGCCGATCCAGAAGATATAATTCATGTACAGAAGGAAAATGCAGCAGCAGCTGCAGCTGCCGCAGTAGCGGCAGCGGCAGCGACAGCGACAGCCTCAGTATCTGTATCTGCTGATTCCAGTGGCTGCTCGTATGCCTCCGAAAAAAATACATCGTCACCCACTGCTAATCAGCCGGAGAGTAGAGATGGTACTGGTAGAGACTCTTCAATGGTAATATCGGGATCAACTACATATGGCAGTAGATCGCATTCGGTATCCACTTCGCCGGAGCCGACATCAAATCCAATTGCTATGAAGAGAATCGTGGTCGCACCGAGTTCTCTACATTTCACTGAAAATGCCGTGAACTACACGGAGAAAAGTGGTTCCCCAATAGAAGAGTCGCAACACACAGCAGAATCAAATTACATGCAGCAGCAGCCGCAGCCCCCTAATGTGGCCGAAATAACGAATTTCCTACAAAAGGAGATTGCCAACAAAACGCACTCTGCCAAATTGACTGTAGGCGACGGTTTCAATAAGCTGGCAAATGCCGACAGTGACAATGCGGCTCCTGACTTTGTTGACCTTCACGCGGCTGCAAGCGCGAAGGAAAGCATTGACTTTACCTCGACTGGCTCTGTTAGTAGCAGTAGCAAGCTTGTTGTCGATTGTGACTATGACGAAAACACTCGTATGCAGTCGCCGTACACGCTGCGTGCGTCGCGCATTTGGAATGAGAACGACCTGATTGCAGCCAGACGCTCATCGTCGCCAAGCTCGGTGTCGGAATCCAATGACCAAGCTACCGCTATGGAACTGCAGCATCAACATCAGCAACAACAACAGTCAATAGAACACCAACTGCAGATTCAGCAGCAGCAGCAAAACATGCCACCAAATAATCTAGGAAACAACGCTATTAATTCCAGAGCGGCTATTCCGAGCGAAACACAAAATTGTAAGGGTTATTTCAACACTTTAGACACCTTCGGAATGCAAACACAATTTAATCAGCCCATTCAACAACATCGTCAATCGCAGGAACAGTCGCAGCAAGAGCAACAACATCGTCAATCGCAGGAACAGTCACAGCAAGAGCAACGACATCGTCAATTGCAGGAACACTCACAGCAAGAGCAACAACAACACCACCAACACCAACACCAACAACGGCAACAACAGCTTCAGCAGCAGCAACAAGAGCAACAACAACAACAGCAGCACCAGCAACAACAGCAGCAGCAACTAACGCCGCCGCCAACAATCAATGGAATAGATACAATGATGTACACTCAGACCTACAGCCAACCACCTACTCCCACTCAAATCACTCAGCATCATCCGCCAGCCTCCTTGGGCAGTCAATACAATGGCTCGAGCGCCCCTTTCCGCAATACGATTTCGCTGCCAAATATGAATCAAATAGCTTTTGCGTCTAGCACAACAGGAGCAAGCACAATTGTCTACCCATCTGGTAATGCATCAAATGCAGCAGCGGCTACTACAGTGGCAAACGTACATCCAAACGACACTACACAGGTTATATACGGTTCCAATAATGCTGCTGTCGCCGGAACTGCCCCAACATCGCAATATGGTGGCGTAGCCTTTACATCGTCATCCCACAACCTTGCGCTAACAGCCGCCATAGTTGGTGCGCCTGGTGAACCAACTATGTTGGAACACTCACCGCATCAACACCATTTACATGCCCAGCAACCACAGCAAATGAATCGGTATAGCCTCGCTTCTCCTGGCGACAATAGTACGCCGTACAATCCTTTGGTTAGTAGCTGTACTGAGACAATTATGCCAACACAAGCTCAAAATCAGACACAGAGATCACCAACGAAGGAGTCACCATCCAAACGTACTTCTGCTCGGTATAATCAGCAGCAACAACAGCTTCGGAATTCTCATAAATCACCACAAATTCATCACAAATCCCCTGGTAAATCACCGCGGCAGATGGAATTGCTAAGCAAGCAAATGCAGCTCCAACAGGAACAGCAGTCACCACCACAACAGCAACATCAACATCGACAACAGCAGCATGCATCATCACCACCGCCGCCGCCAGCACCACAACAGCAACAACCAGAACCACTGATGTTATCAGCACCATCATCAACATCAACATCAGCATTAGCACCAGCAACAACACCAGCGACAGCAACAGCAGCACCACCAGCGACAGCAACAGCACCAGCACCAGCACCAGCACTGGCACTGGCACCAGCACTTCCGTCATCACCACCAACACCACAAACGTCGCCAACGCCACCTCCGCCATCGCAACAGCAACAACAACAGCAGCAGCATCATCATCATCATCCGACGCCAACACCACCACCTTCGCTACCTCCGCCATCACCACCACTACCGCCACCACAACAACAACAACAAGCTGCAGTCCCCGAGTTCACAAACATTCCACAAAAGCCACTAAAATATGATCCGTTAACGCACACACTGGCCGGTAAGCCCCGTCAACGGGCACCACGTGGTGTTGGTGCCGGTGGGCGTGGCCGTGGACGTGGCCGCGGCCGTGGTCGCGGAAGCAACTCTGCGAGTGCCATTATTCCGTTGCCACCACCCATGGCGGAGTATGGTAGCAATACCCATATTGTGAATAATTTGGTCGGCACGCCCTTCGAGTTTAACTACGATGAAGATTTGACGTCGCCTGGAGTGGAGAATTTACAGTCGTTGCGGGATCGCAGGCGCTCTTTTGATTGTCGCAGCAATTCGGGCACTTTGCCACACCAACAGTCCGCCCCTGAGCAACAAAAGTACACAAGTCCTTCATATGCCAAAGCTCGCGGCAGTGCTTCGACCAATGCCGCGGCTAATGTGGCCAGTTCCGTTGCAAGCTGCAACAATGGAAACAATCGGGCGGCGCATTTGGCTGAAGGCCAAAAACCGGCAACTGCTGCAAATGCCCACACTAGTCAACAGTCTATTTTGCATTCCATAGTGCAACCAGTACTACCTGGTCCAGTAGATATGCGCACCTACAACCTCGGATTTGAGGCCCAGCACACTTCGGCGTCACAGGAAGCATACAATACCAATCTGTTGGGGGCTTTCGACTCTGGCACAGCAGACCAGACACTGTCCGAGTTTGATGAGGAGGACGAACGAGAGTTTCAGTCGGTATTACGTGCTACAGGTACGACGATTTCCTCCAAGCTATTACCGTCGAATACCGCTGCGACTGCAACAACTGCGGCATCCACTTCAGCTGCTTCTGGCTTGTCAGTCGACTCCAAGACGTTGTCGGGCGCGGTAAGTGCAAAGATTTCTACCACATGCACAACAACTATACGATCAAGTATGGGAATGCCACATGATTTACGTACACATATGGAAACAACAACCGAAGAAGTGTCTAGAGATTCGGACACTACAATGCCCACGAAGGCTTCGCTGTCCGATTCGCGGAACCAACTCAAGCTAAAGATCAAGGGTCCGCTTGCTTATCCCGATAGCTATAATTATACCGCCCCAGTCGCAAGTTCACTCAATTTGACTACCACTAGTGTTGCGCAGTCGAGCACGGGTATCGTGCAGGCCTCTGTGTCATCGCAGATGACAGCGACAGTGGTAAGTACCTCGGTGGGAGGCAGTAGCGGAACGAACTCCCGGCGAATGCGTAAAAAGGAGCTTCTGAGTTTATATGTTGTGCAAAAAGATACCCACATGGATGAGGCGTCGTGCGGAATACCGGTACCGGATGCAAATATGGTTAATACCATAGACAGCATGCGCAAATCTGAGGTCATTAACAGCGGCCTTGAGGACTACAACGCGGATTTGACATCGAGCAGTTCGAAGCGATTTAAGAAGAATTCAGGCAGAGAACTTCGGTCCATGGATACTGCCGATATGAGTGATGCTGGCGGTATCCCGACCGGCTCCGATGGCCGCAGACGCAGTGCTTGTTCTTCAGGTAGCAACGATAATGGTAAGACCGGCGCTGCTTCTAGTGCTGGTAAGCGGCGCGGCCGCAGTAAGACACTTGAAAGCTCAGAAGAGGAACCAACACCGAAGCTCAAGATTAAGATACGCGGCCTAGGAGATGGCAGTGCTAGCGCGACTACAATCACTGCTAATGTAAATGTGGAGACCAGTTACAGATATGAGATGTCGCGACGAATGGTTGCGTGCCCACCTAAGAAACGACTCACAACAAATTATACGCCACCTACCCTGGAGGATTTGAAGCGCGAGTCGATGAACTTCCGGAAAATGGTAATGCAGGACTTTGGTGAGGATGACGAGGAAAAAACTCGACGTACCACTATTGAGGCCACGCTGCCCGAACCGGTTCCAGTGGCGCCCACTAAAAAGCCGAAATCTTCGAAGCCTAAAAAGGATAAAAAAGAGAAGAAACGGAACAAAGTCAAACTTGCGTCAACAGCGACCTCAGGAGTGAGTAGTGCTTCGGATAATATGACAACTACTCTGATCGAGAATACAGCGAGTGCTTCGCCTGGTGAGCCTCCCAAATTGATTTTACGTATTGGAAAGCGTAAAGCGGACACAGAAACACCCGAACGCCTCGTTACTCCACCTAGACCAATGGCTAGTGGAAATGCGGAAATGGGGGCGGCAGCAGCCCCGATTCGCTTGAAATTGGCTCGGGTGTCCGATGGCGGTGGGTACGTTATAGGGAACAAGAAGAAAAAGCAAAAGCACACTTCAACTCCTACCTATACTAATACTATAACTACTGCCAGAGCGTCGGAAGCAACCTATTCTAGCATCGCAGATGCATTGCCATCGAACTCCAGTGCAACTTTCTGTTGTATGTCGACGCGAGACAACTCGAACTCGGAAGCGTCGCCGGCTGCAGTATCGTACAGCAACAACACAAATACCTCGCAAGACGAACTAGGAACGCTGGATACTGCAAAGGATTCCACGCCGTCGCCTCGTTTGGTTATCGACTCAAGTAAAAGCCTCGATGTGCACGACTCCTCCAACACAGCAAGCTCTTCCCTAGAGGCACCTGCTGCTGGAATAGGAGCTATTTCCATCGCGACTGTTAGTGACGGTGCTGGTACTGGTGCGCCTATTGTCACTTCTACGCAACAGAGCACTGTGACAATGCCCAGTTACAACGAGAACAGCAGCAATAATAGCAACAGCAACAGTTGCTCCGCCAGCAGTAACACGAACCCTACCCCCAACCCCAACCCTAACCCGAATAGTAACAGCAACAGTAACAGTGATTTACATCCATTTAACAAAGACTGTGAAGTTAGATGATAATCATAAACCTATTCTGCAAAATAGTTCACCCTCATTTTGCTTTTTGTAGCTTTTTTATTTGCTTTCGTTCTTATTTTATGGTCGAGCGTGTCGTTCGTCCTTTTGTTTTTCGTCTTTCGTGTTTCGAATTTTGTGTTGTCCGTTTATTATTCTTTCTCATTTTATCATTTCATGTATAAACATTTTTCAATTTAACGTTACGATTAATGTTGTATATTTTTTAAAACTTTTTTAATCTATTGTATAAAAGTAACATTTTCGAAACGGGAGGGATCGATGGTTACACTTTAATATATATAATTGCATATATTTTTGTAAATTCTTTAAGTTCTCTGTAAATTATTGTATTAGGATTATTAAAAAAAAAAACAGAAAATGCTTTTTAAGTTAGTCACATAAGGAATGCATGTGCGCGCGTGTGTGTGTGCATATGTATGTATATTGTGCGCGTCTGTAGCATCATATTACACCATACGTATTTATACATATGTACATATTTATTAAATGAATATTATATATATATATATATATATATATATATATATATATATATATTTATATATATATATATATATATATATATATATATATATGTATATATATATATATATATATATATATATATATATATATATGTATATATATATATATATATATATATATATATATATATATATATAGATATATATATATATATAGATATATATATATATATATATATATATATATATATATATATATATATATATATATATATATATATATATATATATATATATATATATATATATATATATATACATATATATATATGCATGCATTGTTAGTTACATTTGCAAGAAAAAGAAAATGTGAGCCCTATTGTAAATTTCGTTTAGTAAAATAACGTTAAGAAAGAAGATTGTTAAAGTGTAGGTGATGTAGTGTAATAGTGGTACACATGAGTATGTATATTAAGTGAAAACAAAAACAAACACAAAAACAAAAACAAAAACTCCAAAAACAAATATACAAAAAAAAAAAAAACAAAACAAAAACAAAAATAATACTTAGAATCAAGCTAGTTCTACAATAATTTACTAATATTTAAGTAAACACAAATTTAGTATAATTACAAAAATTAAGCCAGAAGAAGAATGCGTTGCATCATTTCAGATTACCAATATTTTAATTTAGAGCAAGTACAAAGGGTGTCACAAAATTAACCAAACTTGCTGAAAAATTGCAAAAAATGCACCGCGGAGCCATCACTAATTTGGGAGCATTGTTAGTACAGCGCACGTGGCGATATGTCTGTCACCGCACATGGTAGAGTCATTCTTTTGTTGGGGGGGGGGGGAGAAAGCCTACTGTTGAAGCTTCATTTGTCGTCTCCTGGCATACCAATTTCAATGGTCCTTTGAGAGAACCCATGCAATGCTGTCTAATTAGTTGGGTTGGTGCGCGGCGCCATTTGTTTTTCCCCATCACTCATTAAGTTCGGTTATTTTTGTGAAACATTTTGTCCATATCGAGGATTAGTTAAGTATTAAAGTAATAAACTTGAATTAAAGATATTCCAAATAAAGAAATTTTTCAATAATAATAATACTGATAATGAAATGATTATTATTGCAATTTGTGTGTAAATATGCAACAACGTTTTAGTTAAGATAGTCCTTTAGCTTTAATCAATCAATGCATACTTGGATTAATGCATACATTGGTTTATAAGAGTAATAAATTACACAAAGCCTTATTAAGAAGAAACGATTAAAGTTACAATTATTCATTTCATCAATTCTACCACATTTTATTATTATTGCCAAAATTAATTGCAAATTGTTATTTAACACCAAATTTTAATAAATATTTTCTGATAAGGCCTTTTTATCATATATATATATATATATATATATATATATATGTATATATATTTTTTTCTAATTTATTTTTGATTTTCTTATTTTCTAACTGAGATTTATTGAAGTAGTGTTTAACTTGTACATATATATATATATATATATATATATATATATATATATATATATATATATATATATATATATATATATATATATATATATATATATATATTTATATTTATATTTATATATATATATATATATATATATATATATATATATATATTTATATATATATATATATATATATTTATATATATATATATATATATATATATATATATATATCAATTATTTTTTTTTGTTTTTGAAGGGGATTCTGTCATAGGCCAAAGGCCGGAGAAAAGTGCATTCTCTAAATTTTCTGTAATTTTTGTTGCTGCTCTACAGTGCTGTTGCTTTGCGAGTCCAATGCGACCACGCGACATTGTTTTTGTTTTGTCAGAATTAAATTTAAATTTACTCATAGTTTTACACAATGAAAATAATAACATGAAAAACTAAATTCTAAATATGTAAATGTTCAGCTGCTAAACATTATTATAACTACAAGAAGAAATTAATGTTAAAATACGATTGTCAATTACGATATTAAACAAATTTTGTCTTTAGAAAGTGTGTATAGGCAGTAGGATCAGCTGGAGGGTAAGGAGAGGAGGCAGAAGAAGAGGATGTATCTGAGTGGGCGGAGGTGTGCAAATTGTTAAATCACCTATGTTGGGTACCACTTTTGCTTCTAGAGTGGCCAACAAAAGTTCGCATCAAATGGTATAGAATCAGAATATGCTCTTGTTATTGTTAGTTCGGTTCTTTTTGTAGGAAAACGTTTAAAGGGAGTGACAATTGTTGCGTGCTTTTTTGTCTTATTGTGGTAGCTCGGGAGAAAAGGCTGACTTGGAGCTTAACAATTTTCACACCTTGAAGGGAAATTAAGTTTTACTATTTAGATAGATATCGATAGGGAAGTAAACAATTCTTCATTAATAGAATTCCATAGTAATGTAGGTGGCAAACCATTACTAAGCACTGTTGTAAGTTTTAGTACGATTAAATACGTAATATTAAAAATTGGTGGTACTAATGAAATCTGAGAAAAGAGAGATTTATGTGTATGAAAATAAACATTCGATGAAGTGTTTTAAATGACTTAGCAATTCAAAAAAGTAAAAGCCGTAAAAAGCATAATTAAGAAAGAAAAACTCAAATGAAAACCACACCAATTCTATATTCCAAATGTACAGAAAGAATCCAAGTCTTCTAGTGTAAAAAATACAGCATTAGTACATAGTCCTAAAAAGTCTTGTAAATGTGCACCAAAATGTTAAAAAACTAAAACTAAAGCAAAAACTAAAACTAAAACTTAAACTAAAAGCAAAAAAACAAAAAACAAAAAACAAAAAAAAACAACAAAAACCAAAACAAGAAATTTAAATCCATATACTAAATAAATAATGTAATGAGAATTGTAAGAAATGAACGACAAAAACGCGGCGAAACCAACAGCGAAAACAACAACATCCGCAACAGCAACCGCAAAAACAACCGCAGAAGCAACCGCAGAAGCAACCGCAAAATCAACCACAGAAGCAACAACAACAACAACAACAACAACAGCAACAAGAACAACAACAACAGCAACAACAACAAAAACAAAAACAACAAATACATCCAAATCAATGTTGCTGGTTGACGACGGTGTTAATATATCCGACAGCCATGTTAAGAGATAGATATGCTTGTGAGTGTGTGTGTGTGTGCATGTACTGCTATAAACAAGTATGTGCAAGAAAGAAAAGGATGATGGCAGGCAGCAAGGAAGAACGGAAGAAAGGCATTTGTGAAATTTAGTTTAAACTTATTTAAGTCCAATGCGTACAGAGCATTTCGTGTAAATAGTTAAAATGTTACATATAATATTAATTAAATTAATAGGCAACATTTCTGATTGTTGCCAGTTTAGAAAATAGTAACGTTCTATATAGGCGGGGGTGTGCAGGCAGCGAAGGAACTGGCTACGCGCATGTAAATTAAACTAAAATTTTCAATGAAATTTTATTAGCGCAGTGCAGCACCGCAACGCATAACAATCAATGTTATGGCTTTTCTCTTACTTGTTAGGGACCACAAAGAGTGGGATCCTCTCGTCTCTATGATGTCATCATGTTGGCAAGTAGCAAGCGCTTTTGCTGTCGCACACCCTTTTATCTAAAATAAAACTACATTTAATTATAAGCAAAATACTCATTTTTTCAATAAACAAAACGAAAACAAAATAAAACAAATGCAAATACAAATACAAATACAAATGCAAACACAAACATATTAGTTTTACAGACCAACCTTTGTTTAAAGAAATTCAATTAATACAAAATGAAAAGAAGGAAGCTGCATGTAGATTTATGTAAAAATATTTTTATTCGCTTAAACAGAATTAATAGAGAAAAAGAAAAACAAGTAACAAAACAAATTTTAGAAATTTTGATGCATTATTAGACAATTAAGAGAACAAAAAACTAAACAGAAGAATACAAGAATACAAGAATTAAACATCTAAAATAAACATAATAAAAGAAGAAATGCTAGTAAAATCCCCAATGTAAAACGACAGTTTCTGTAATTTTATTCAGTTACAATGAAGCGAAACGAAAATTTATGTTGAGTGGTGGAAGTATTGATGGTACGAGATGGACGCGATAGGTATTCGGCCTCATACCACTTGCCCTCGCCTCCAGCGTTTGCTTTAAAATGGCGAATTCTGTACGAATTCATTCCGAAAAATGAAAAATGTTTGCACATGCATGCACCAGACACAATTCGTGGCTCCTCATCCAACCAAACGAAAAACTTGCTTCGGTTTTTTCTTTTCATTACACACGATCTTGTGATGGCTTTGAATTTAGTCCAAATCTGCAACAGAGTTTTACAAACCTGTGCAAATGAAGTTTGCCCAGTTTGAAGCCAGCAATATTGTATATTACAAGCTCTGAACGTCTAAAACCTGTCCGTTTGCGCAGGAAACTCCGGATACCAGATGGTATGGGAGGAAATTTTTGGAATCGTAAGCACTCCTCATGCTTCTTCAATTTGTACTTTGTACTTGTATAAAAAAAAAATCGAAAATATTTGTAAGCTGCTTTCCGTTGCATCCAAAAATATAACGAACACAAAACAACAACAAAAACAAAAACAAAAACTACAAGAAATCCAAAAAATTTATGTAATAATGATAATTAAATTGAAATTTAAATATTGTAATTTATTATTTAGTATGTTAAATTAATTCATAAATATATATAAATATATATATTATATATATTATATATAATATACGCATATGTAAGAAATTACTATACAAAAAAGAAAAAAAAGAAAACCATTAACAAACTTGTACTCCTAAGTTGTATTATAAATACAAAAATATAGAATGAATTATGCATAAACATTAAAAAAACAAAATTTTTATATTTTTATTGGCAAGCAGTCATAGTGACTATTCAGCATCATCGACTCTGTCTGATTTCGTTTGCAGCAGCCCGAGTAGCACGTTGCTAGTGGCATCTCCTGTGCGTTGAAAGATATTACTTGGGGACGTTCGTGGAATATAGGCTGCATCGGGCGGCGTCATCTTGTTTTATCCGTCTACAGAATCACCAACGCTGCTTAGACCGAAGAAGCATTCCAAACCTGAATCACGCTATAACGCTCTTCTTGGTAAACTATATTTTTCATATTGCCTACGAAAACCATGTAAACAATAAAGGCAAAGAGCAACAAGAGACGGTGCATCAAACTTGGTGTTCCATGCTTTTGAATGATATTGCTTTGTTAAATGTGCAGTGGTATTGTTGGCAATGTACTTACGTATCTCCGTGAATTAATTGAGTGGTTGGCTCGCTTTGTATCATTCATCCCCCCCCCCCCCCCACCCCCTCCTTTCTGTTCATTTCACTGATTCGTTTAGTACGACAGGTTCTTTCGCGAAGCACACTGAGTTCTAGCTTTCTTCAAGAAAATTGAGGTTTCAGCTGACTTCGGCGGCTATCAGTCAAGTGTCGTCCGACGTGGACTGGATCTAAAAGCGTGACTATTCCAAAAAAACCCATCTAACAGCTGCTCATAAAGGTAGATGTATATCATTTACAAATATGTAATTTGGCAGTGAGTCATTACCAGTTGTCATTACCAGTAGTAAAAAAAGATTAGCGGTAAATCAAGAATAATCCTGCTTCCACAAAACAAAGAAAATTCGCTTGAAAGAATCACAAAAACTTCCTTGTAAAATTCGGTGTGGTCTGATAATGAAAACAACAGATAGGTAGGTAGGCAGCCGCCCGCAGGTCGCACTTAGGCCATCAAAAACAACAGATAATAATGTATTAAAATTGGTCTTATGAAGGGTTCACGCAGACTCTTCCTGCAAAATCGAAACAGTACACGGAAAAGGAATCACATTTAGGAATTTCGCAGTATTAAGGAATTGCCGTAATATTACGTGGCAACTGAAAGGAATTGCCGTAATATTACGTGGCAACTGAAAAAAAGCCCTGAATCTCGACTGAACTTGTTCCACTTCTCTCTCGTGACCAGCACATTTGAACGAAGTAAATATATCCCTGAAAACATGTGGGTGGAAATTTTTAGTTGTAAGAAGCTAGGAAAGATTAGATTGGAGGCATTCAGGCCGGGAATATTAAATTTCTTTTAATAATTCAGCTTGTCGTTTTATATTTTTATCGTGAGTACTAATTAAATCCTGTACCTCACATTTTGCTGCGGCTCATCTGCAAAAGAGAATTCAATCTCTTATCGCATTTCCCCCCTCCAGTGGTGCATTTCAGTTCTGTAGTTGGTGTTTAGTTATTTACTCTTCTGCCCCCTATTGAGCGTATTAACGTTCTTCGAATCTATGGGGTGGGTTTTCAGAGGGGAATACGATGAGTGTTTGAGTGTAACCGTGCAGAGCAGCACGTCTATTGCATGGGCGAATTGTATTGACAAAAGCGAAAAACCGATCGCTGGGACGCTGCTATTTCGTTCGATGCTCTTTTGGGTGGCTCCACATATTAAAGTCAGATGTAGAGTGGTGTGTTTAACGTAGTGATTCGATTTGGTGCTATCCTGCTATCGCAATGTTGTATCTCTAGCTTTAAACTAAATCAATCCTTACCCTTAGTTTGAATAAAAACTCCCGTTGAGTTTGTTCTCCTTCTCGTATACTCGTACTTAAGCATACGATTAAGAGAAAATGTCCCAACATTCCAAAATGACTGGATTGATTGGTTGGAGGAAGGAGCTCTAAACGACCTTCAGGAACAATAGGGAACAAGTGCAATGACATCTCCCCTAGGGTGCCGCGTTGGTTTGGTCTCCCCTATTTCTCTGACGCTTGATGCATTGCTACCGCTTTGCAGGCATCGTTTTCACATGAACCGACCCGTCATTGAGGCGACGTTACTGGAGCTCTGCCCTTATGACAAAATATGCTTTTTGTGGAAATAAAAATTTATTAGATGTATATACTCGTATATATGCATATATATTTTCTTTACAATATAATTTCTGCTGGATGCGTACAGTAATGCTAATAATACCTTTAACTGAAGTTAGAGTTAGAGTGCGTTCTTTATGCGCAAATACACGAACAAATGTGACAATTTTCTGATTTTCTGTGGGCTTTTATTCATTATACTTAATAGAGTGGGCGTGTACGCGCACGAATACATTTTGCTTTGCTAGCTTTTCTTCGAATGTTGTCTTTCTTTGGCTCTCGATGCGAGTCCAGTTCCTTGCTGCGTACAGTTAAAAAAGCCTTTCTGAGTGAATCTGTTTTTAATTTTTTTTTATTTTTTAACATTGTAATTATTCAAATCAGCTTTGTTGGAAAAAGTTTTGTGCGGGGTTGGGGGGGGTTTGCTGGTGTTGTGTGTGCCTTTAAAATGGGGTTTCTCGAGCAATTCAAGATTATGGTTTTGGCTGTCTGTCCATGCTGTTTGGATTCAAACAATTTTAGAAATTTTCTTTTAATATATGCATTTGTAATCGAGAGTGAAGCATTAATGTGTAAAGTGTTTATGTTCATTGATTCTTTATTTTGTTTTTGGTTCCCATTAATACATATTGCATTATCGATACCATTATCAACAGCTCTATTCCAAAATATTCAGAGTTGAACGGGAAATTAGTTTGATTTACAGAAGTCCGTCAGTGATGTCAGCGTTTAGATCTCTGTCTGTGTGTGTGTGTGTGTGCTTCGTCGAGATTTTTCGGATCGTGGAACAATGCAGCAAGCGTGGCAATTAGTTAGTTATTGGCTTTCCTCTCGCCCTCCCCCCGCTGCGTCTTTAAACACATCGCTTATCATCGCTGTGTGTGCACTCTACTATGCACACACACACACACACAGTGATAAGAGAAAAACGAACTAAACGAGCGGTCAAACGCAGATGTCGGTCTATGGGCATATCTTCCTTGTTCACTCCTTGCAGTCTGTGATAATTCAAGTTCGACCTTTGATCGACCTCGTTCGCACGTATTTGTAGGAACTTTTGAACTGCAGTGAAGTAGCTGTGGGTGCTTGTCCGATCGTGAACGATGCCCAGCTATGCGTCAACTTTGAATAGATTGGTATGAAGCCATTGATTTACAGTTTTCTGGGTTTTTTACACCTTTTTTATGGGCGTTTATTGCGGAATGTGAGAGTGTGTCTGTGTGCCTGTGTGTGTGTGTGTGTGTGTGTGTGTGTGTGTGTGAGTGTGTGTGAGTGTGAGTGTGTGCAGTTTAGGAGCGATTGTATGTTTCGGTTTTGTTGCCTTTTAGAAAAATAGGTTTCAGAACTTCTTTTGCCATTCAATTGAATTGTCTGCCGCTTTTATACATTCTCTCTTCATAGTTTTTCTTTTGTCCTCTTTGTGTTATCAATGCCTTCCCATAACCTAACTATTTACATTTGCGTTTTGTGTGTGTGTGTGTGTGTGTGTGTTTGCACAGCCATTGACTGCATTTGGAATTAATAGTTTTCTTCTTAATCGTTATTATAATTGCTATAAATATAATTCTGTTTCCGTATATGTATTGTATTTAATAAACAATTAGAATGCGTGAGCACATATATATGTATGTATATATTTTTTTTAGGAGAGTCTTTAATAGTTTAGTATTCATTCGACCACGCCAAATACCAACACTCCCCCTTAAACATAATGAAAGTTTAGTTAGACCATGGCAAATTCTGAACTGTTTAATAATCATCCAGGTGCATGCAGGGTCACACGCTGAAAGTATTCGCTGAGTGGTAGGAACGCCTCTGGAAGCAATCTATTTCTGGCAAATCCAACTCGTCCCTTAGGATAGGAACACATGGACAGCTTGTCTACTGGTGGGCGCTTCTTTTCATCTACAGACATGTCCACAACAGGGTTTCACGTGCTTTTCATCGCTCTCGCAGTTGCTGGTGGCCTTCAATTATATGTGTCTCCACCCTAAGGATGTCCCTTCAAAGCACGCAGCTTCATCCCGGTGTCCAACTGAAGTTTGATTATGTATATGGGGGTTAAAAAATATGTATAAGTACAATTATGTATGTATATATGTATAACTATATATGTATGCCTTTGACTACACACACATACATATATTTGGATATTTGGAACTAGAAAGTGTCCGGAACACAATGGAATTACAATTCAAATCTATAAAGGGGGCCATTACAATGACTTTGGAAGCTTAACAACTAAATACGTGGCTATGCGACACTTAATCTAAGACAGTTAATTCAATTTTTAAATAAATTATAACTAAAACATATTTCATTCGAAAGTAAAAACATACACTTCGGTACGAAAGGGGGAAGGAAGTTCTAAGAAACGTTTTTGATTTCGGGACTTCGCATTTCTGTTTAGAATTTGCTATGAATATTTTATATATATATATTTTTTTTTTTATATAGTTATTTTTTCTGCAACGATTTAAATGTCATTTTTAATGTATTGTTAATCTGCATGAAGTAAATTGTCTTCATTATTGGGTTTTGGGGCTTTCACTACATATAATTAAGCGTCAACGGCATTTTAAGAGTATTTATTAAGTGTCCAAGGTGCCTCCAATGGTGGTTTTACTCAATATAAATGTCTTCGATTGGATACGCAGTTTCAATGAACTTTTGGTAAAAGCGCTGAAAGGCTCGACTGCAAGCAAATAGAAAGCAAATTTAGTAGAATAGACTGGGCAATCCTGATTTATTTGTAGGGAAGGCCATACCCGACAGCTTCGGCCACGGGCCTGGTCGATTCGGATCCTTTGAAGACGTGACATGCGAAACGTTGCACAGTGGGATGTTTCGTGATGAAACCAATGAAGCGATGATCGCGTGGATGAAATGCACAGAAGGACACGTTCTTCAAAGAGTAGAAGTAGTCAATACACGGCTTTTTGTCCTTTTTGTTCTAAATCAGGTTTAAAAATATATTTTTTTTATGTAAAACTAAGTAAAAGACTAGGAAAGTTTTTTGTTTGTTTTATAAGCACTTACATTCGGTCCAGATCGATCAACCATGCGCAACCCCTGATCAGACACTTCCAGAATGCAGACCTGTCCCGTGGGAGAATTACCATACTCGCCCACAATCTTGCGTACAGCTTGGCAAACAACACCGGTGCCCTTGTGGGCCAAGGTCTCCACCGATCCCAAGTAGCCCAATAGGTAGCGTTCCTTCTTCACTTGCTGCACGGTCGGATCAAATTCATTGTAATCAAGATCCACAGCGTAGGCCGAGGGGAAAATGCCCTGCCTGCCAGTGCGCAAATTCACTCCTTCGCACCAGAGATCATCTGCCTCCTTTTGCACATAGATTGCATCGCCAATTTCGATTTCGATCTCGTCATGATGGCGCGGTATGAATTTGTGCAGGCCACGGTGCGTGGCTTCCAGCATCTCGAGCTGTGCAAATGGCACTCCGCCAAATGGCTGTGGGAAGGGTGATTGTGAAACGGGGGAAGTTATCTGTGGGGACATGCTCTTGAAGTCGTTGGGCGAGTGGGCGGTGCTGTGGCCGCTATCTACATCGCCCAAACTCTGCAAACGCTCCGAATCGGGACTGGAATCCTCATCAAGTAAATAGCTGCATTTTAGAGTGAGAAAGGAGCGCTGATTATGGCGCGCAGCGGCAGCATTTGCAGCCACGCCATTTGGTGTGCGGCCACCGGACATTTCATCGGCCAGTGGAGTGTTTCCAAATCCGCCACCTAAAAGATGCAGAATGGAAGCTGCAACGAATGCGTGAGCACATTTAATTCACTACGTCCAACTAGAGTCCCATTGAGTGAGTTTTCAAACATGAAATGCATGCAAGGCTGCGAGTTGTGAATGAAGCTCGAATACGGACGAGCATTCGGGCCAAATATGAAAGGACGAACTAACGGGGATGTGGGTTCTAGAAGGTGTGCCTTTATATTTTTCAGTTTTTTTCAGTTTCTCTCCCTGGCCCTGTAACAGCCTGTAATTACGGATATCAGAGCTGGATTGCTTCTGGAGAAGTTGTTCTCTTGTCTTATGTGTCTATTCGAAAAGCTTCCTTCGCTGGAATAGGGAGTCCGTTGATTGTCTAAGGTTGACACATAAACCTAAACTCTGTTCGGTGTCTGAGTACGTATGTTAGAAGGTCATCGACAAATGGCAATTACTCGTTCAGCATATGTCTCGCAGAGTTCGTACTAAGCGATCACTTACCCCTTGACCTGGCTCTAACCTAAACAACCCCCATGTAATTTGGTGTGCTTAGGGAGTTTACCCTCAATGCTACCCACAATTAAAACTATTTAAATCTTACATTTTTTATCTTTTGGTATTTCTGGTAATTTTCGTCTTCGTCTTTGTTGCTGTTGCTGCTGATGCTGTTGCTGCAGCTGATGTTGAGTAGCAGCAATATTTGGTGCTAACTGCTGTTGTACACCACCGAGACCCATTAAGCCACCAATTGCCTCTTGATGGTTCAGAGGATGATGACGGTGTGAGTTGAATGAGTCGTTTGTGTCCAAAGAGCCATCAGAGGAGAGGGAAACCACCTTGAGACCATCGCCGATTTCATCGTCTTCAACTTGGCGTTGGAGCTTCACGTCGCACGTGTCCCCGTCCTCCTGGTCCGAGGTGTCGCTCTTCGACGAAGGCGAATCCTCTAGATCGTCATTGGGAATCAGGCTGTAAGCAGAGCATGCAAATGCGATTGGATATCAGTACAAATTCGACAGGGCAAATTGCCCAAGATGTCATTGATTTTTCACACATGTTCACACGCACATTCCTCAACCGACTCACTGTCCTCGTGTGTCGAGAGTCCTTGTTGTACTTGTGTTTCGTCATGAGCACACACGCATATGTGAGAATGTTGTGTTTTGAAAAGTTTCAACGTTCTTCAACCGTTGACGTTGAGTAGAATTTATCTTCTTCAGTTTTGCATACTTACGAGTAAAATGTGTGTGGGTTGCTTTTCTTGCCCGATGTCGTGAAGCTTGAAATTTGATGAGATTCGAATATTGGTCGATGAAATTCTTCAAATTCACTATCGGCCATAATGAGCAGGAGCCTCTACGGCGTCAGCTTCCGAATCACTTGAATCACTTGCCTCTGGCCTGCTTGAGCACTGTTTTCCACCAACTTTAAAACAATTTTCATGCAATCTGATCACAAACTCGGAGGATTTTAATTGTGCGAAAATTTTTGTTGGCGCAGCAATCACTCGTCGAACGATTCCTCTGCGTATGCGAAAATCAATAATTTCCTGGTCGGCCCGGTCGGGCTCGTACTCGTACTCGCACTCGGGCTCGTGCACGCAAAATGTCCGTGGGGGTTGAATGCGCTGGGAAATTCAGCTGTCAGTCGTGTTTGCGTAGGCAAACGGGTTTATTTACAATGGGTGAGTGGCGGGTGCTGGAGTATTGGAGGGTAACAGGGGAAGAATATGTGCTGTGTGTGGCGCAGAGCACGTTAAGTGGTCAGTTCGGTATGTCTGTCTGTCGCATGACAGGTATGCGCAGACGCCGTATGCGGCCTTGGTGTTTGGATGGCAACTTGGGGATGTGTTTAATATCGAGGGTAATTTCCAAACGGAATGGAACGGCAATGGAAGTTTAAATGCCCGAAAACGAGCTTAATTCACCGCTTGTGTTTAATTAATTCTTACGTCTAAACCTGGTCGAGGAGTTCGCTTTGTCAGAGCAATTTTAGTATTAGTCGTGGTTCAGACCTTTGCAGGGAATATATCCACTGAGTGTCAGTATAAATGGGCGGTACTTATAAGTCTTAAACTATTACCGTATTCTCTCACACCGGAATGCGCTTTTCTATGGGTGACCTATGTTGCGGTGACTGCATCGGTGATGGGATCAAACAGGAACTGTGACTTAAATGCTTAATTTTTCTAAATCTGGAATGCTTCTTATGAAAGCATCTCGTCTTCAAGCACAAGATCAATCCTTGTGCAGTTGCGTAGCAAACCCCTAGTAGAGAATGGACAGCGGAGGAACGTTCCAAATTCTAGATTTCGGTGTGCTTTCAGTAGATTCCGGTTATATTTGTCTTTGCGCTCCGAACGTGCCACATATATTTACACATTGGTTGATCTTTCTTTCATTATACCTCGAAAAATCCATTGAATCACTTTTCATGGGGTTTTTTATTCGAAGGTCTGTTATTTCGGGAAGGTTTTGGAATGAGTTATAATCTGTCTGACTTTAATCCCATCCGCGACATTCCACACTTAATACACTGGGGTGTGGCCAGACACATGGTGTTCAATAAAGGATTATTAATTAATAATCAGTTATTTTAGCAACAATTCAATTGAAGCACCTTGACCTCGAAAACGTCTGTCTGTCCAATTGGATTTTTTGCCATAATTGTAGCATGTTTGGCTGGCCAGACTGACACTGTTATAACCCTTGGACAGAACTATCAAATTTTTTGCCGCTCTTTATTGTCTAGGCTAGTAATACAGGTAGAGCAGAGGCGTAAGTAAAATTTCTTCTTCCGGGGAGCATGAGTTAGAAAGACTGGATTTTTTGGGTCGAAGGATTGCCGACTCTACGCGTGGCGATAAATGCCATTGAACTTATATTGACAACGTCATATAAATTGTGATAACTTAAGGCAATTGATTTAGAGCACCACAACTGGAGAGGGAGAGAGTGAGTGATTGAGTGACTGATTCAGTGAGTCACTAAGCTTACGAACTGATCTGCGGGAGCAGCCTTTTAGATTATATACAAAAAAGTTGTTAATCAGAAGTAATCAGTAGTTATGTTTAATGTTTGAAAGTTTCAGAGTGATCTTAATTAAAGTTAACTTTACTTTACTTAAAATATTCATAAAATGCTATATAAACATGTACGTACTTACAGGCAACAAACACACACACACACATATATATATAGCAAATTACATATATTTAATGTGTGCAATAGACAAAAATGTATTATGGGAGGTACATATATATGCATGGTCACATACTTATTCCGATACACATACACATACATATATGCAATAAGCTTAACTTAAAAATGAAAATGTTGAAAGTTTGTTTTAATCGCTCCACTCCAAATGCTCACTCTAGAGCGGCAGCATCTGGATACGGGGACACAGGTGAGAACAGACAGGCATGGCGCTTTGGGGCTGGCTCATTTGTTGTAGATCATATCACAGTCGCTATTTATAACTAACTTCTGGCTTATGTAGTTTGTGGAATAGTCTAGTAAATAGTTGGGTATGGTCCAGATGGTGAAAGCGCTTAGCAGCGGCACTAGACGCCGCTTCACTTTGCTCAGATTCAGAAAGCTGAGTCTGTTGAGCCAAGTGCGCGACACTTTTTCCATACTGCGGTACACCTTTCTCGACTGCAGGATTTCCTTTACCTCGACCCGTGGTGTTATCCTGATCTGGTCAACTCTATCGCAGATCTCTTCATTGGACATCAGGATCCCAGCCACGATGTAGATGAGCTTGAAGTATCTGTGGGATTGGAATAACGATAATAGTGTGAGCAAGTTGTCATAGTAATGTGGATCGTACTTGCATGTACATGCATACCAAATTGTACACATATAGGAATCTACATAAGCATGTACATGCAAGAACACACCTACCTGAACGTGCGCGACATCATTTTTGTTGCTGTTGTCCTTTATCTGGTATTAATACTTCTTTCGACTAACACAGAGAGTGGTCTCTCGATCTGAAGTGTCTGTTATTTGTAACCTGCAACTGCCCTTCCAGAATTTCTCAGCTGATTGCTGTTCGCTGCTTGATGTGCGCTGTGTGCTGCTTCTGACTGCTTCTCCCTGAAGTCTATTCGCTGTTTCTAATAATTCGGCACAGTTTCCATGCGTGTGCGTCGTTAAGAATTTCTAAGTTTGATTTGATTTTCTTCTTCTTACTCGATTGATTAGGATTCGATTTTTGTTGTGTCCGATAGAAAGAAATTAGTTTAATCGTAGAAGTCTGCCGCGTTGCGTTGCCCTTGATATTGTTGAAGCCTCGCACCCGTTGTGTGGTTGCTGCTGTGTTGATTGTGTGCCTCACTGCCTCACTGGCTGACTGCGCTGAACTTCGCTCGGCCTGAATCAAATTCTGACTGATTGACCAAGCTGCCTGCTCGCCAGTAGCATGTTGTCAGTTTGGTTCTTTTCTCCTAATAGATGAAAGTCGCAGATAAGCGTGTTTCTCGCTCGAATACTCCTAGTAGTGAAAAGGTCGATTCAGATAGGTCCAAAATAGAATGGGGAATAGTGCAAAGCGAAATCGGCAATAATGCTTACGCGTCTAATCAGCAGCACGGACAGAAGTTTCGTTCTTAAATGAGGAAATGCATTTTATGGACAAGTAATGCAGATACACTCACAAATCTAACTCTGATGGGCCGCGCTGATTGGATGGGCCACAATGGCTCTGGAGTGATTTCAGTTCTAATAACGAGACGCACCAGAAGCAGGCAGACACCCAAAAGAGGGACAGAAGAAAGCAGGCACACAACACAATGGACTGTTTATTAAAGAATCAAAAATTTGAAACATATAGAACGGAGGGGGGGGAGGGGCCTTCGGAGATTCTAGTATACCTATTCATGCTGCAGATAAGATTAGACCTTTGGTTTATGTTTTCAGTGTGTTTATTCTATGTGTTTACTTTTACGTATTGTCTGCCGATACGTGCCTGTATGTTTCGGCTTTGGTTACTACGTAATATCAATTACACCCGCGTGTAATGATTCATTTGTATGCATAAAGTTCGATGTGTGAAATTTTGACAAAAACCCGATACTGCTTCTCTTTTTAACGACACAATTGAACATTCGCCTCAGTCACGTAGCGGTGCAACCTAAAAGTAGGCGGCATTCTATGTGACGCTTGACGTAATTGAGAAATAACAGTTTTGGGAAAACTGCATCACGTAGACGAAGTCTAGTTTTAGGGTGCAATGCTTTCGCTTTACAGATTGAGGGCGTAAGTCGAGTTGGCGTACGGTTGGAAGAAGCCATTGATATCTCGATATGTATTTTTGTCGACAAAATGAAAGGAAGAATCTAAATGTAAAGTAATGGTTGAGCGATCAGAAGAATTCGGAAATCTGCCATGCTCGGAGATTTCTACTTTAGTTGGCAAATTAGTTGCATTTTGACGCAGTGCAACGTAAGAAAACTTCAATTAAATGCTGGTAATGGGGGACACAACTACCTATTTTTGCCCACAATTTTTTTTCAAAACCTTTTCATGCCAAACTATGCTAAGGTGTAGAATGAATGAGGCGTCTCCTATTTCTGTACTCGTAACATTTTTGCCTGCGTGTATACTTTTTGTGAAATTACGAATTATTCAAAATATATTCCAAAAGTTAAAAGCCAAAGATCAAATTCTTAGTTATACACCACGAAACGGTTTGAGTATAGGCGTCAGGAAAGTGTCCTAAGTATAACGCCTTACATTGGAGTGAATGGTGGAATGGGGTCTGAATTTGTTGCGGTTTATGGATAATCTTATGACCCATGACTGAGACAGTGCGACACTGGCTATAATTCACATTATTCATAGCGTATATCTGGTTTGAGTCATAACGATTTATATGCCTCAAGGGGGGTACGTAGAGTACCAGCTTGAGGTATATAAATCTTTGACCAATATAAACATATAAATTTTTGACCAAAAACATTCAAATGTGGAATATTTCATTATTTGCTCCACCAAAATTTTACTATCAGAAATCTTTCAAAGGATAAATGTGGACCCAAATGTTGTTTCGGGCAGAGAACACAGAGAAAAGAAACTATTTTTTGCTGCCAGCGTCCGTAGCGAACACACCACGATTCTGCGTGGATTCAACACGATTTTCAGTGGATTCAACATGATTTTCAGTGGATTCAACACGATTTTCAGTGGATTCATGTACAATGTCCGTCTGCATTATTTCCAGAGAACACGGAGAAAATAAACTTTTTTTCGCTGCCAGCGTCCGTAGTGGACACACCACGATTTTGAGTGGATTCACCACGATTACGCGTGGATTCAACACGATTTTCAGTGGATTCATGTACAACGTCCGTCTGCTTTATTTCACTACTTTGCCGTTTGACGTTTACGTTTCTTTACTCTGTATACTCGGGTTTCGGGTGCCATAAAAGGTCAACATTTATCAGTTACACAGTCTCAACAGTACGTATAAATATTGCCTACTTTAAGGGGTGACAGAAACATAGATGACAGAGACCAGAATATAATATGTAGAGCAACTAAACATTGATTACAAACACTTCGTGTATCCAAATAAGTTGAGCCAACTTTGAATCTATCATTCCTAAAAGTTTTCCTCCCTGCGATTTTTGTATACAAGCCTAACAGAGGGAAATTGGATGTCTCTATCATTTATGTTTTTCTCTAAACTCTAGTGGCACCATTCTGTAAAATGAAACTACACAAGCAGCACCTATGGCTTTGATTTCTTGAACAAATTAATCAGCCTAAAGTCTCAACTGAAACTTTTGTTTTCGTTAAACGATTACTTATGACATTGATTTATCGAGCGAAAGTCATGGGAAACGAAAGCTGTTTTTCAACTTTCGTACCTATGGCTGTGATTTCTTGAAAAAATTAATCAGTTGTTTTTGAGCTTTCATTGGGTTTCCGTAACGAATCTAATTTCAATAGATTCGCTAGTCACGAAAGTTTACGTCATGCATACTCCCAAGCACTGCGCTTCAAATGTTTGGGCTGATTGATGAAAGCCAAAGTTTTAAGTCAAAAGTCAAGAGTGTTAGGGCCTAAGGTTTTCACTTGAAAGAAAAGTTCCGAATTTCCTATTTAGAGGCAACCCGCCATTTTTACAATGAAGGAGGACGCCCTCTGTGGTCTAGTGGTAAGCATGCTAGACTCACATTTACATGGTCGCAGGTTCAAATGCTACCTAGGGCTTGGTCTCAAAAATGCTTCTCTCTAAAAAATCTTCTCTCTTCGAGTCGACGAAAGCCTCAGTAGCTAGCACTCATTCCCCAAACCCTTGCAGTCATAATTTAATTATGGTGTAAGATATAATAATAATAATAATAATAATATACTGAATTCGCCTCTGTTTGCTCTGAACAAAATATCTGGCAAAAATATTATTTTGGCAAATCGCACCATTCGAAACCAATACCGTATAATATTATACGGTATTTGATTCGCACTGTACAAATCTCAAATAATGTCCCACTTACTATGCGTACTGTACCAAGAACATAGAAATTATTAAAATTTTCTAGCCACACACCATGCAAGCCATGGCATACTATGCTGGGAGCTTTTGGCTCAGCACGTAAAGTGTCGATAAAGCAGGGTACTAACCAAGTGAGGGTAATGGTGATGGGCCATTTCTGCCTTCAGTAAGTTTCAATGAGCCAGGCTAGTGGCGAATAAAATTGCATTTGCTTCATTGAAAGGTAGTAAATAATTGTAATTTGATTAATAAGGGTGTGTGCGAGTTAGGGGAAGGTGGGCGATAAAGCAGATATAGTGGTCAACACCACAATGTCTTATTCCCAATGATCGTCATTTAAGTTGAAAGCCATGCGGTTAGAGAAAAGGATATTAAAATTATCTATGGTTTGGGCACTCATAGTCATGCTGCACAAAGAGAATGTTAGATAGCTCTGTCAACCGGCTACTGTAGGGCCTCTTTTGTAGACTTTTGACTTACCGACAGTGAATTCAACCAGATGCAATAAACATTTAATATTAAAAAATAAATAGATTTGTTTTAATTAAAATATAGTGTAGATATCTTATAATCCTGTACTACCAATAGATAGAAACAAATGCCTTATAAAGGGATGCTTAGCACACGCATTGTTAGATAGCGCTAGTTTGGCGGCCGTTTAACAATGCCATCTATGTAACATTCTCTTCGTGAATGCGTTGCTTTGCTAGAGCATTCGTCTCTGCCTCTCCTTCATAATGTGTATGATTCCAATTTTGACCACCATCTAGCGATGTGCCAGCCTGAGTCTCTACATAAGAGGCGTGTTGGGACAGTTTCTCTTATTTGATGTAGAGACTTAGCACTTGGTTTCCCATGGACTGTTGCCAATTGATTAATGAAGGGGATACTTGCGGGGGGGATACTTTTATGTGAGTCGAATACGTCCAATATGGAGCTAATAAATTAATAAATAAAAAATGCTCTCCTGTAATTCTACTCAGTTTAGTCAGAGGAAGGAGTTCTCGAAGAAGCATAGGTAAACTAATGAACAAACCTCTTGTACCACAACGAATAAGAGATTCGAGTTTACTTGGGATACAATGTACCAACACAGCGCTTAACAGTCCTCCAGCAGCACAACATATCCTTGAGAGTGTGGAAGCTCGTATTTGCAGGAGGAGGACGAACATAGCACAAATTGTGGCCGTGGAATGGTTGGGGTGGAACGTTGCTTGCACAAATGTAAGTAAATGCCTGCTTGGAAGGAGTTGAGAGATGGAACTGAGTATTAATAGTCGTATATGCGAGTGAACATCCTTGCTCTGTAGACAAAGCCGAAGGACGTGCCGTGCAAACACGTTTGCAACACATTACACGAAACAGGCACAAAGCTGACTCCTGTTTCAATTGCCGTTCCTGTTTCCAAAAACATTTTCAACAACCAACCAGACATATTAACAATTCCAGGACTTGGCATGCGGCATACGGCAAGTTGTGTGCAGAGCCCCACATCGCCACATACAGTACAATTTACCACATTAAGTAAAAGACTTGTACTTCTGCAATGTGGGGCGACCTCAAGGAAACCCTCTCCTCCTCTTGCTGCTTTGTTCGCAACACACTTGCGGCTTATGCTGGCTGTGCGGGGTTGTACGAGTAGAACCCCAGATCTGTGGGTGTTGTGCTGGGTTGGGCAGGACCGTCTCGTGCCACCGATTAACCAACGCTTTTGACACTTATCCAACTCGAGCGGTACAGTGTGACTTCTTGTGACGGGCACCTTGGCCCTCCCTCTTCTTAATCGCCTTGGCTCGTACCATTTTTCATTAGGTTGCGTATGCAAGCGGAAGGGCTCTCCTGCAGGCGCACTAGCTGCCTGGCGTATGCTAAGAATTGTGTCAAGGCCGTTGGCTGTGCTTATATGAGTTTGTTTACATCTTCATGTTTATCACACACTGCACCCCTGCTCCCGCAGCTCCTATTGCCACTGCAGCCATGGGAAATGTATTGTTTCCCGTCTGTGTCTTGGCGGTGCTTGCGCAGACATTCTTGGGGAATACCTTCTGGTAGTCTGTCTGTGCTGGGTTGTGTGTGTTCTCTGCGGCATCTGGTACAACAGTTTGTTGCCATTTACATTTTGTGAGTCTGTGTGTGTGTGTGTGTGTGTGTGTGTGTGTGTGTGTGCGTGCGTGTGTTTGTTTGAACATGTGAGAAAATGTGTTGGAGTTGACTTGGGTTGAAGTTCATGCACTTCATTAAATTTTGTGGGAATTGTTACTATACACGAGCGTGTTGTTGTAGCAGCTGCTTGCTGGCGTTTGGGAGCAACTGTGCGTGTCTTTTATGTAGGCAATGATAGCAGAAAATTGCACTTCATCTTTGAATCGTTTGGGAAGAATTATTGATGAGGTTTGGAGCTGTCAACAGGAAACGGATTTGCTTTCTTCGGTGTGTTTGTAAGGATTGCTGACGTGGACAAAATCAAAATCAACGAAATACTTAAGTTGCATGCAAAGGCTGAACTGATCTTCTAGCATGAGGGTTTGGGTTGCTGCGCTTTCCTTTATTCACATGACGCGATGCTTAGTAACGTACCTAGGTTGGGTGGCGGAACGAAGCTGTGGCCTCGCTAGCTAGTAAAGGCACTGTATTGCCGCCCCTGACTGATAAGGAGAGCTCTTGGGAATATCGGATGCGACAAAGCTCACCCATGCAGGATGGTCCAGTGAATCAGCCGAAACTAAATATGCTGCAATGATATTATATTATATTATATTATTCCTTACACCATAATTAATTATGAGTGGAAGGCGTTGGGGGAATGAGTACTAGCTACAGAGGCTTTCGACTCGAAGAGAAAAAGATTTTAAAGAAAGAAGCATTTTGAAGACCAAGGCCCGTGGCAGGATTTGAACCTGCAACCCTCGGGGTGTGAGTCTTGCATGCTGCAATGATAGTCGAAAGATTACTTTCAAGTGATAACCGCAAAATGCAGATTCGGACGACACGGGCATCTTTTTGTCTATTTTTGCTAAAGCTCCGGGTATGAGGAAGAGAAGAGGACCATAGTGGCCATACGACAATCGCCATAATATCGTCTGCGCACATATTTTTACCAATTGCGATCTGCCCATAATGTTTCTCAACAAGATTTTCAGAGATAATTTGTGCTAAACAAGGGCGTAACAGCTAAACTGCCACACCCATACTCATAGAGAACTGCTATCAAGTGTAATGGCATATTGCCGTCATCTAACTCAAACGGCCACTTTAATAGCATTCTACTAGCACTAGTATGTGTGCATTGGTTGGTGTAGGGTGTCTCGCAGTCGGCCTCCTTTACAGTTCATTATTATATTAACGTTTATTGGTGGGAAAGTGGAATGTTAAATATATATTAGCGTTAGGTAAAACTAAAATTGAAATTCGATCAGTTGGCGACGCGCTGTTGTCCACCTCCTCATGGCTAGCGTGAACAGGGCGCTCGAATAGAGTGGAAAATGGCAACGATTCGACAGAAACTGAACTACACGAGCACTCGCAAAAGAACAACAGCAATGCGCAAAGTCAAAACTAAAAATAATAAAAATGGCTAAAACAAGTGGGCAGCCACCACAGAGGATTCCACTGGCCCCACGAAAGCGACTGAATCGACTGACTGGGCTGAGTGGGCTCACTGGGCTGACTGGGCTCACTGGACACTCAATCCATGCACAGCGTAGTTGCAAGCAGGGCTATGATATATGGAGAGCAACTTCAGACACAGGAAGCAATACTGACCACGACTGCGACTCCGACTGTGATGGCGATGGCGATGGCGATGGCGATGGAGGTGGTGACGGCGCTTGCGATTGCGATTGTGACTAGAGCAGACGACCATCATGTGGACAAGAAAATGGGAAAGCACCGCAACGTCATAAGGACAAAGCATCAGTATCAGCAGCGTCATCATATGAGTGAGCCCTGCTGCAAATAGTGTCGAAGTGAATGAAGGCGCGGGAACCCTTGACAAACTGGTACTGCCAGTGGCAGTGGCAACGACTGTGGCAGTGGCAGTGGCAGGCGAGTCGCAAAGGACATGCGAATATTTGCGCCGAGGTGTTGCTACGCGCGCAGCGCTCAGGAAGGGGGTGCGGACGATGGGCTGTTGCTGCGGTGAAGCTGCAAGCGAACGTGAACGTGAGGAACATTTCCGACATATACAAAATGCAGATGCAAAAGGGACAAGTATCTGCATATTTGTTGTTGTTGTTGTTCTTCTTCTTGTTGTTGTTGGATAGATTTTAAAAAATTTTCATTTTTTGCGTTTTATTTATTTAAAATTTTTGGTTTTTGTCTTTCGAGTTTGTTTTTCGCTTTTCGTTCCATTTTGTTTGCTTCCTCCTCCTCCGTAATTTGCTTAGTTTGTCATTTTTTTTAATTTTTATTTTAAGTTTTGTTTTGTGGGAAAAGTGTCAAACTTTTTAGCCGCTTCCACCGCCATCGCCACCGCCAATGCCCGCACATGCAAATGTTGCTTCATTTGAATGGCACAATGCCGTGCAGATTGCGATAGGGCGGGGCGGGGTGACTCGAAATTTTGCAGACAGTATGGTTGGAGATTGATATATGAACTTGCATTGTCTGCGCTTATTATTGATTCAGTTTTCCCCATTCACTTTTGCTTTCATATTCTTCTGTGCGAAGACTTTAATTGCAGTCTTCGATTCTTTCAACTGTTCCTTTGGCGAGCGCCACCTTTACAGCTGGAGTGCGCCGAAAACCCTGTATGCACGACAAGACGATTTAAAGTCGCCGCACTCAGTGCCCGTACAGCATTCTGTAAAGTCTTTTCGATGGAAGCACCTGGGTTCTGGCGCGTAACCCGTTCTACCCACAGGTGTGCTTATCGAGAACGCTTTGGTACTAGTGGAAGAATCTAGCCATACAAACAATTGAGTTGACCTGTTGACCGGATTGACACCCAAAGAAATTTCATCTTTCATTTCAGCTTCACTGGTGTACCCGAAGACACTCAGAGGGCCGCAGGTTCAAATCCTGCTCCGGACTTGGTCTCAAAAATGCTTCTTTCCAAAAAATCTTTTCTCCTCGAGTCGAATGCCTCAGCAGCTAGTACTTATTCCCCTAAACCCTGGCAGTTATAATTAATTATGGTGTAATAATAATAATCATCATAAACCCGAAGAAACATCTGAGAAGGCAATAGTTTCCTTTTGGACTGTAGAGAATTGAAATAAGAGCGGTAAATGGCAGTCATTAGGCGAGTACTCAGACTGGAATACACAGTTTGAATGATCCTCGAGGCATTGAGAACGTCGCAGCTAATATGAGTCGGTCGTGGGTCGATAAATAATTGGCAACACGCATCGATGGAGGTGGAGGGTTGTGACAGATCTTAGACAGCCTTCTTTGCAGGCACCAGGCATGGCATCACGGAATGAGCGCACTTTCATCTGTAAATGTGCGAACAAACAATTTTCTTGGAACATTTGACTGTCCTTTAAAGCCTGAATTGTCAGTACTCCTGGGATGAACATGATCTGAAATATTGTGCACACCCAACACCACACTTCGTAGCGTTTGCGTAGCAAATTTCCTTTAATCACGTATTCCTAAATATGTGAGACGACTCGGTCGCTCATGTGCCCTTGCTGAATTTTTAAAAATATGCTCAAAATAACGTTTCGCACATAATCCTTTTGGCATCGCTTATTTAGTAATTTCATTTTCATGGACGTGTCTTCTTGTACAGGGCAGCTGTCTGCGAGTACACTGCAAAGGAGTAGCTTGTCACTGCAGCATTAGGGAAGGAGCTCGGCGGTGGTCTGAGCTGAAATTGCAAACTAAAAGCAATTTTGTGATTTTCTTTTATTTTTTAGCTTGTAGTAATATAACATTTTCACGACACATCACACACACACGAACGCCTCCACCCCCAAGGATATTTGCATGTGCGCACTCTCATGTCACGGTGTCATATACAAAAGCCTCAGCATAAAGGATGCAATGATGTCGAAATAAGGAAATAAAAAATGGAAAGATGAAATAGCTATGAAAATAACAGCAATACCGACAACAACAACAGCAACAACAGCAACAACAAATCTAGTTTACAACAGGACGTAAAAAATGTTTTTCCTTTTAATAAAAAATGAGCCAAACTCGTTGGACGAGTTTTAGAAAAACTCGATTCGCAACACGCCAACCTGAACGTAGCCTCACTCGTGGGCACAAACGTAAAGGGCCAGGAAGGCAGCCGTGTTGCCGGGCAGCCAGGCAGACAGGCACTCAGTCAACCAAGCATGCTAACTCCATTGGCTGTCCTCTGTGCATCCTATGAAATGTCCTGTTCGTGCCTCATATCGCTCATGTCTTTGCATTTGATATAATTTGCAATTTTCAGGACATTAGTCCATTTTTTTGCACTTTATTTTGTTTTAATGAAATAGAAAAAGTTTTTATGTCTTTTATTTTTTCAATGCTCTGCGATATTGTAATTTGGTCGTTTTTGTTGTTGTTTCTGCTATTGTTGTTGCTATTATTATTTCCAACTTTCTTTCAAATAAATTTGTATTCGTTTTTGATACGCCGGCCACAAGGCCCATTGCGCTCGCATCTACGTGTCCATGTCCACGTCTGTCTGTTTGTTGTCTGTTTGTGTTTGTGGTAAAATGCACTTTACCGGTGCATAATCACATTTATTTATGGAAAAACGCTTTTGAAATCAAATTTCTCTGAAACTAGAATCGCAGCAGAGCAGCGGAGGAAAACGAATCCATTTTTCTATTATCCTGCAGACGATATGAAATACTCGTACCTAATTTGCTGTCGTTCTTTTTTTGGAGTTTTTTGTTATTTATAAAACTAGCAATTCTGAGGACATTTGACATTTCAGTGACATTTTCTGAGAGTGAGCATTAAGCGGTGGATCCGTGATTGTTAATTAGGAGACTTTTATTTTGATTGATGTTGGCTGGAAGCCCATTATTGCAAAATTTTTCTAAAATTGTTTCCTTGTTCGGGGCAGTCAGTGTGCTCAGCTCAACGCTCAACCATAATCGGCGATACGAGTAAGGAAGCGGAATGCGGAGTTGCAAATATTTGTTGGCAGTTTTGTCTGTTTCTTTAAAATTTTTTGCGGCGATCGGAATGAGGAAGTCGCACAACTGCCACTCTCTTTTTTACATATCCACCAAATTTGTTCGTCGAGGCCAGTCACTACATTAAAAACTGGTGGCGGATGCGAACATATTATTAATAGAAAGCGTTTGCAAAATTTCGGACTATGAAAAGTGAAGTTATCTGTGGCAACCAACAGGATCACTGTGGAGTATGTTCTCCTAATGCATAGTCCCCGTCTGCAAATTGCATCATTATCAACTACTGATGAGAATTTAGGCCACTATGAGCATTCCCTTCTTTTCCGCACATTTCTCAAGGCTTTCAAGAATCCACACTTCCACCATTGGGGTTTCTATAACTTCAAATACTAAGTTGCTTCGATATATGTTCTGTCCTCATTTCCAATATCCTCCTATCGATAAGGAGTTGGAGAGTTGTTGTACATGGAAATGTTATCGGTTGTTTTCCTTGGCTCTGGCTTATCTCACTTGTTCACTCACTTGTCTCTCTTTAGTTGTTTCGTCCCTACTTCTCGGGATCATACACTGACGAGTGCTAAGAACCTGTGGATATGTTCAACTTCTGATCCCCTCATAAGAGGGTGGACTGAAGAGTAATTAGACAGGGAAATAGACAGCGGCTTATCGTGAATAATATCCTACAAATTATTGGTGTACAATTTTCAGCGAGTTGCATCATTCTGTGTCTCTTTGGCTGGCATTGAAAAATAAGCACCCTACAACGTGCATTTTTTAAAATATGTCTCTAACAGGATAATGCACCGGCAATTGTCCAGGCTAAATTAGCCTCTCTAGATTTGGCAACCTGTGTTGTTCCCAAACTTGAAGAAATGACTTGGTGGAAAGAGGTTTAAGCCGAAGAAAATGTAATTACTGCGACAGAGGCCTATTCTGAAGGTCTGATATGATTCGAAGGCAATCGAAAAATAGGAGAATCGTTGGACTCTCTATACATTTTATAGTGCTGAAAGGAGACATAAGTTGAGTTCTGTCCAAAAAAGTAGCACGAAAACTATGAGTTAAGAGCTCCGCATAAATCCACACTCGACCCTTTGCGACTGTATTTGTATGGGCCGCAAACAGTCGGAAGGAAAGAAATCAAGGCTAAATTCCGCAACTGTTTCGACGGCTACAAGTCTTCGAGACTGGTTGAGTGCTCCAGTTCATTTTACTTTCCCAATGTTGTGGCGGAAGCAAAGAAATCACCTGCCGAAGATGGTGTGGAAACCTAAGTTCGATATGAAAGTACGCCAAAATGTTTCCACTGACTTTGTACTTGCACATATCATCTTGAAACAAAATTGTTGAAACGCTCACTAACACTTCGTTCAGTAGCACATTTAAATACGGATATGTAAGTGGAACCATGCTCGCGAAGTCGGATTTTATGCCACTCAAAATAAATGTTCAGCCATTCTCTGTTCTGGTGCATCCAAAGGGAATTGCACAAACATTGAACAAATGGAATCTGAAAGTGTTGAAGGAATGGTATTGGCTGAGAATTGAGCTTATTATGTTGCAGCAAACATCCCTAAAACTACTCTGGAATCACATGTTATTGAATATCACAATACTACTAATCAAACTGAGGAGGGGCAACACTGAAATGACCAATAACCAGTGAAGTCATTGTTGGACTCCTTGCCGTCTAACATATCACAAAATTGCTTGCGCACAAAGTCACTTCAACAAATATGGCCTGGTCCAAGGTCATTTATAGAGCCCAGAACATTGATCGAACACAGAGCCAAGTTTGGTGATAACCCACTATTTAAACTGCGCACTGTCCCATGATGAAGCGATGACTCATGACTCTAATTTATGAAGACAATTGTATTTCACGCCTGAAAGGACTTGTTTGGTTCGCCTTACCTTCTGTGTGTCCGGATGTATTCGCATTTGCATATTATGGCTTTCAGTGTTCTCCATCTTACATATCTTATTAGGGGTTGAGAAGGTGGCAGGGAGAGTTATGATTTGATGCTTCTGTCATTCTCAGATTTTGACGTCACTCGGTTGCAATCCATCATAGATGTCAGGCATGCATCTTGCGTTTTCCTGCATTTTTGCCGGTACTCGGCGTAGATGTGCAGAATGAGTAAAACATGTATGCGGAATCATATCTGACATCGCACCTGTTCTACACGAGTACTTTGAGCAGATAAGTTTCTATTATGCGAGAATGTGTAAGAGAACTTCTAGTTTTGGCCTAGTTGTTATTGTGAATTGAAACCCCAGCCTCTCAGTACAGGTTTTCACACATATTTACATGTCAATTATGCAAGCATTCGATCATTCAGTCCCTCTCTCAATTGTGGGTATGTGTGTGTGTCGAATTTAAGTGGAGTGTAAGCCAAATATTATCTATCATTCTGCTTACTCATACACTCATACATACATACGCACAGTCACCTAAAGTTCTACTGAATGAAATTCGTGGCTGGATTAGCCGGCAGGGGCTTCAATGTGGTGGTTGTATAAATAATTAGAAACCGCAGCTTCTTATAAATAAAACTATATACATATGTATGTAGATTTCGTGGTTAACTTTTCATGGCCATGTGGTTATTGTAACGATTTCGACAACTCTGACAATTTCCAGTCGCTAAATTTCCTTATTTTGAATGAAAACATGTCCCAAATTCGCTATTTTTGCCGATTCTGAATTTGGTTCGCATATACGACTTGGCGACTAGGAACTGTGCTGCACATTTCGAGTTTTTTAGGATTTGTGCATAGAACAAGATGTTTTCAATACGAACAGAACATTTGTAGCCCAATTTTCTAGCGAAGCTAAACTAAACGGCTTCATTCGCGGCTAATATTTGATTACTTCTTTATAATTTACTGAGCTGCGTCTCCAGAGCTTGTGTGATCAAAATGAAAGAAGGCACCGCACCATCTTTTCGCAATCAATGCAAAACTTTTTGTAAGAAACAAAATTCAATTTTGATAATGACCCTGAGCCTAGAACTGCAATTATGGGCCAGTTTATGGGACAGTAGTATCGGAGTCATACAACTCCTCAAAATGATGGTGGAAGGAAATATGTTATTAGCTGACAATTGACTTCATTAGAATCGTTGTGCGCTACAATTCTATGGTATGATATTTAATATGTGCTACGTATGCCAAAGCTACCAAGAAACGAATTGTCTGCAAAATGTATAGAAAGCCTTCAAGAAATGCCAAAATTTTATGGACTCCATTGAAGAATGGCAGAACTTGCGTTCGTTCAATTTTAAAGATAAACAAACAAATATGACATGCTCATGAAACTCCCGACTCTCAATATTTAATTCCCTTTTCACTATCATTGAAGCGACGTAGCCGTCAATTTCAGAGAGATTCGGATAGAATTTTTGGGAAATAAATCAACTGTTGCAAGACTTATAAAGTACTCTCATAATTCACCAGCGAAATTGGCCGACAAATATATTCTGAAGAGCAAAGCTATAACAAAATATAAATAGAAGCCTTCTGGGTTTTTAAATAATATGCATCACAATTGCTCTGAGGATTTGACTTGCCCTTCCAGTACCTTTCTGAGGTGAAGAAACTACTACTGCTCTTCTGCACAGCTATGGGCACAGCAGTTTCTCCACCTCGGAAAGGTGCTATTGAAAATATTAGGAACTAACTTAGTGGGATTGAAACTCGAACCAGCATAAAATACACCCCAGACAGAGCTGCATCAACACAACCTCTTTAAGCGCCATATTTCGGATAACGAATAATTTCGTTATTAATTGGCCAACGGAAACAATCGTATGAGTTGAGTGTATTCCCGTCTTCTGAAAGAACAACCGGTAATTCAGTACATGGACTCAGTTATTGTGAACGCTTTGACGTAAGCCCAGCTTTGCGACAGATAAATGCCCCCTATTTTATTGGAGTACCGTTCTAGAAACGCAAAACGCTGTGCTTTCGGTCTTGAAATCGTATTAGTTCCGCACCGCGAGAGGAAGGACTTTATAAAGTCCTCATTCCATGCCTTATTCAAGTCTTCGCTGTTCGGTAGCTCCTTTAGTTCTAGGCAATAATTTTTCACGAAGAACCCCATGAAGAAGAATATTAGAACAAACATTTCTGACCGTATTCTAGAGATTTGAATGGAGATGGTTACCTCCATTCATCCACAAACATTGACGCATCTAGTTTCACCAGGCCAAGCTTAATTCCTACACGTTTCACATTGCCTGACATTAAATTTAGCCGTAGGTGGCTAGGTTCAAAGGAGGCACTCTTCGACCGAACCCGTCCATCGTATTACCAGCGGCTCGCAGACTTCTCGTTCTCCCGCGGAGAACACGAGTATAGCGTTGTTTAGGAAGTGAAGTGTGCTGCAAACGTAGAGATCATCATGGCAATAAAACCATTCACATTTGTCTCCTTTTCTTAACGAGTGCAGAGCTGTTACACTGTTACTGTGTGGTTGCCCCTCTCACAGCTTGCGTAGCAGGTTTTCAAGAAAACTTCATGTCTCGTTCTTTTTCCACGATAATGTATATTTGTAATCACAATCACCAAATGTTGCTTGTTTTCCGTTGAGTTAGAAGCATGTTGGGCCAAATCTGTATCGATACCCGGTGCGTATCATCAGAAACATATTTTCAGCTGGATAGTTCCACATATTTAGCAAACGCTCATAGGTTAGGTTAGGTCCACCAGGTAGTTTGCGAGTTACGCAAGTGGCACTCGGAGGTCCATTGGCCCATTCTGATACCGGTTTTTAGAGAGAAACTACTCCTTTCCTCTCTCTCTCTCTCTCAAATAACCCTCAGCTCGCTGTGATCTTAAACCAGCCAGAAGCTTTTGTGAGGTTGAGAATATTGGTAAGTTTCACCTCGGCTATTGCTTGTAGTTCTCCAAAGGAGGCCGAGGCCATATACCTGGCTCGCCTCCCTTGAAGACCCGGGCAATCACAGAGCAGATATCTCACCGATTTCTCCTTCTCATCTCCACAACACCTACAAACGTTCATAGGTCATCAATATTTTTGTTTCATTTAAGCCACTTTTTGGTGCTCTCCAAATTACGATACAATTCCTGCTGTACAATTCTTGTTCGTCACTAAATATTCTGTGACTAAGAGTATATAATGCATTTTTAGTCAGGCTCTCGACTCTCGGCACTTTTTGTGTCAATATTAAGTAAATTCATCATTCTTTTTTATTTTTATGATAAGCGCATTTATTTGAAAATAGACAATTCGTCGCCCACTATCTTTCTGATCTCCAGCAATTTAATCCCTGATTGGTAATAATTATATTACTAAATCGACGCAATTTCATTTGGAAGCCTTACTTGCATGTACCGAAAGTTCTTTTCATCAATTTACGCAGAATTTCCTGAATAAGCATTCAATTTATTCATCAATATTTCCGGCGGCCTGGTCACAGAAATAACGCGCAGAAACCAACCAGGAGGAATAGCATACAAATTGTAAACAGAACTTCTCAAGCACATCACTTGTAGTAAAAAAAAGGCGTGGAGAAGACTGCAAAAAGAATAGTCATAAAGAAATGCGATTAGGCTCCGCCCTAAAACGCACATATTCCCCACAGTGAGCTGTGCAAGTAGGAATTTCCTAAAAGTATGCTACACATCCCGCACATGTACTCGTACGATGGCACACATGTATAAATGCCTACATGCATATGCATATGCACATGCATATGCACATGCATATGCACATGCATATGCACATGCATATGCACATGCATATTCATATGCGTATATATATATATATATATATATATATATATATATATATATATATATATATTTATATACATTTATATATATTTATATATATTTATATATATTTATATATATTTATATATATATATATATATATATATATTTATATATATTTATATATATATATATATATATATATATATTTATATATATATATATATATATATATATATATATATATATTTATATATATATATATATATATATATTTATATATATATATATATATATTTATATATATATATATATATATTTATATATATATATATATATATATATATATATATATATATATATATATATATATATATATATATATATGTATATATATTGGTACATAATCTGACGAAAGTAAGTAAGCAAGTCCGTATATGCCGATGGGCCAATGGGTGGGCCTAGTGTTGAAGGAAATTGCATGGGAGCAAAAAGTGCCGCTCCGTTTAAGAAAGGCAGCACAGCAGGTTGCGCGGCCGCCAAGTGGGGTGTGCGCAGGTTACTTCCTTTGCTGGCTGGCGATGGAAGCTTCGATTCTTTCAAATAAATCAATCATTTCGCATTTCTTCTCTCGTACTGGCTGCGTGAGTGTGTGCACTCATACTCATCTGCATACAGGCACAGGCAGCTGCGTCTGCGAGTGCAAGTGTGAGTGCAAGGGGGAGTGCGAGTGTGAGCACCACACACACACACACACACACAAACACACACAAACACACGTATGCTGACAAACATGCTCGTTCTAATGCATGGCAGTGTGCGTTGCTGGTATCATTAGTCTTTGTCCACAACAGTAGCAATGAAATTATTATTTCTGTTTCTCATCCTGAGCCTTGTATACTTTCACTGGCCTCGTTGTGTTTTCCTACTCCGCGGCTGCGTCCTGCAGTGCAAAAGGAGGCCCACTAGAGTATCTGTGTGGGTGCGCGTGTCCGTGCGAGGGAGTGTGGAGCCGGCACAATCTATGGGCACACTACTCACCCACTAGAAGACGCGTTTGGGGCTGGTCCGTCTTCCGCAGCATGCCTAACATCATTCATTTCGCATTTTTCTTTAATTGTCCGTCTTGTCTGCCAATTTGTGTTTTGCACCAAACAACGTAAACCCTCAAAACACTTTAAACCACCACGTTGACAATTGCATAAGTAAAAAGAAACCTCTCAAGATTACTCAACTGAACATTTTCTTGCCAATCGCCGTCCGTCTGCAATCGAGGGAAATAAATGCTCTCAATTAAAATGCCCTTCAAGCGTAATTTGCACACTTCGTTTGCGTCCTTTACTTTCTACAAATTGCTTTGCACACACTAACCACTTTACTCAATTTAATTTCCTAATTAACATAGCACACACGTCCTTTCGCATTACAGCCGCACGTTGGTCCTTGCCTTTGGCGAACAGATTCAGTCGTAATTAGCAACACATGTTAGACCTTTAACACTTCCTTGCTTTGCCTTTCGCCTGTCGCTTGTCGCCGGCAGTGTGCCGTCTGCCACTTGCCGCCTTCCGCCTGCTGCTTGCCGCTTTCTGACTGCTACAATAACCCTGACGACACTGCGATAACCCTTCTCATACATGCAAATCAAGTCAAAACAATTGAGCAAAAAGGATAGCGCCACAAGTTGTGATTTTTTCATATTAGAAGGACTTCTTTTATATGCGAAAGCTTAACAGGGATAACGTAATAAAATAAAAATATTTCCACACATCATAATGGTAAACAATTTCTTGCGGCTGCCACGAGAACAGGAAGTGTCGGCCACAAAAAGTGCGCTAATTTTTTACACATCCTTTTCATTAGTTTTACATTGTTTGTAGTAAAAGTTGGGACTTTTTTGGTACTCGTAATACCAAAAGCATCCATCGTAGTAACAACGGCGGTGCGGCAGCCGTGTAGATACTTTTCGAACAGGGCAGCCCTTTTTAGCGCAATTGGATGGATTCATAGACAAAGGGCCACGATTCCAACTCAAATCCGGTGCACCGTTGAAGGTTACTCATACGCTGAGCACGCCGATGTTCGCTTCCAATCTATTCAAGATATTTAAATCCTCGGCATTTAGGACAAAATAAATCAATTAAATATGATAATAATAAGCAATTAGCATGCTAGGGTATTACAGTCAGTCAACAGGGCAAATACCGCAAGCCGCAAGCCGCATGTCGCATGCCGCATGCCTCAAGCCAAATCGACTCCCTCCCCACCAACAATTGGCCTGAAAAAAGTGACATTCTGTGGCACATTCTCGGTTTTCGGTTAAGTGACCGGAAAATTGGGATCCTTTACGGGACATTTAATTCAAATACACGCACACACACACACACACACATACACACACACATACACACACACACACACACACACTTGTATAAATAGCATTTAAACGGCACATATCCCATTCGCAAGGAACAAGTGTCGACCGTGCTTGAACACAAAAGCAGAAACGTGCGGCGCTGGCTCGTTCGCCCGTTTGTTCGTTTGCTCGTTGGCATTTCTGCAAACAAAAAGGGCGGAAAGGCAAAATCTCTAGATTTATATTTTTATATGTGCTATATAAAAAGGAAATTATTCTAAGGATTCCGCACGACAGAATAAAGCATGGCAATGGCACTGTATGTGCCGCAACGAAGTCGTCGGCCGTGGGGACGGACTGCCGTGGCGCTTGGCATGGGATACATTTCGGCTTGGCTGCTGCTCGCTTGTTGCTATTTTCTCCGTGGCTTTGTGATGTTCAAGTTTAACCGCCCGTGCCGTGATATGTGTGTGTGTGTGTTTGAGTCGGTGTGTGTGTGGAGTGTAAGTGAGCGTAAAAAGCTACAAAAGCAACCAAAGTGTAGAAAAATATTTTATTTCCACAGCTCTGGCAGGGATGAGCTGATTTCAGATTTACTTGTAAACACAATAGCATTATCCTTTAACGCTTTTTGTGGCTTGCTAATGGAATTGGGTGGAGTGAGCCGAGCTGAACTAAGCTGAGCTGAACGGGTGCGGGCTGGGCGCACGGAGTGTGTTTGTGTTATAATACATGTTGTCTATTAATGGAGTGAATGAGGCAGCTTGATGAAGAGAGACCCTTTTAGGGTTCCGTTGAACAGCCAGGACGCAAGTGTACGACTTCCTTTGGAAGTGTGCGAACTTGAAGCGTGCTAATCGCAGGTCTGAATCACGTAACCTATATTCAATTTGGGAATAGGTACTTCTTTCAAGGTCATTTCAAGAGAGTCCCCAAGTGAGTGTGCCAGCAGACAATACTTAGAAGGCAGCTTGCAGCAGGCAACGGGCAACTGGCAACAGGCGAAACTCGAAAGTGGGAACGGCGTTGCCAGCAAAGTGCTGTACTTAACTTCATTCATAAATCCCCGAACCCGCAGCGCAGCACAAAAAGTTTATCCTCAGCATTTGTTGAATGCGATTTCGAAAAGCATTTGCCACATGGTTGAAAGGCAGCTGCGAAGTCAATTAGACTTGAACCCTAAGTGCGCCCCATGCTGTTACTGCAGCATGACATTTACCGCAGCCGGCTGGGAAGACGGTAATCGCGCACCTAGCACACGATTGCAAACTTTGTTTCTCTCTCTGCAGGGGCAAAAGTAATCGCCGTCATGTCTGTCTCAGCCAGTTAAGGCTGCCGTTGGCCGTGCCATACGGTGCAGGGATTTGGAAAATAATAAAGGAGCTGAAGCAAAAAATCAGCAAACGAGCGAATGATGATGTCCTCTTTGTAATTGTTGGAAACAGCAGAAGCGAAAAAATGCAAGCGGCACTTGCCAGCAGCCAGCAGCCAGCAGTCGGCAGTCGGCATTTAGCAACCAGCAACACGATGCCAAACTCAAAAGCAACAACAACAACAATTTGAAACAATGTCCCAATTAGAAGATTAGACCTTTTAATTGTCGGGTTTAGTTGCAGCTAAGCTTGCGCAGCAGTTGTCCAGTTGCGGACGGGCTGTTAATGTGGGTGTCTCGTGACATGTCGCGATTAAGTGGCATGGTAATGTGCATGAGCTCAACCAGGGCGTGACATTCAAATCGTTTCAATTGTCGCATCACATTAATATGCAAAGCGAGATGTGTGCTTGGGTAATGCGGCAATCAAATCTGCGGCAGAGCCGCCCAATCCAGTACAGACCAGAAATCAATGAAACCGCCTGTCTTTCTAATGCGAGTAAGTTCCCATCCGGAGCAGAGTGCTGCTCACTGCTCCTCCGAGCGCCCCTGAATGGCCCAGTATCTGGAGTATGATGCAAGTTTGCACAAGGAATTGCAAAACTCAATCGAAGCACATCCTCTGTAGTTGCAGGTCGCCGTTGAGAGAATGCGATGCCGTTGCTGAATTCGTTGTTTGCTGAGATTAATTACGCCGACGAAAATTAATGACAATAGCGGCGGCCTCTAGTTCAGTGCTTTCCACGCAAATGCATGCACACGGCTTTCAATGTTTGCTAACAACAACAACAACAACAACAACAACAACAACAGCAACACAAACAACAGAAACAACATTTTCAGCATCTTTTTGCGGGCACTCGTAAAACCGATCACCAAATCCGCTTGCACTTTATTTCTGCCCCTCGCCCACACGGGTGCGCATCCGCTGGCCAGTTGCTGGCTGGCTGGTTTTCCTTCTCTCGGTGGCCTAGGACGGCATGGCATGGCATTTTTCGATTTTTGTTGCATGCGCTTTCAAACAGAACCAATTTTCTTCGCTGTTCTCTGCATAAATGGGAATCGCTCCTCCTATTTTTTGTTGCCCTCGGCGTAGACAGTTTTAGGCGCATCCGCCGTTGATTTAAAGGGATTTGCTACGTTCGTAATTTGTGCGTGTATTCTTGTGGGGAGGGAAGAGATTGGCTTTTTTAAAAAATAATCGCCCTGGCGAGTCTCTTGCAGGGTGCTGCGGAAAATTCACCAAGTTAAGAACGATGCAAACCGCAACTGAACCGCCGAGAGGGACACTATTCAACAGTAGTGCCTAAAATTGTAAAATGTTCAAACACTTCAATCGGCCGTCTTCGATAGATCTCAGGAATGCCTTTTAGTGCTGTCTCTTCCTGGCAACTGGCAACGCAACGGAAGGAAAGTATTTCGAAGACACGGTTTGAACTTGTCGTAAAAAAGGTATTCATGAATGTTCTAAAAATGAGACTCCAGAAAATCGGCGGATTCGAATAGTGTCAACCAACTAAATTCCATACAAAATTCGTATCCATTGCGAACTGAAAATAGTTTGGACAGCAATGAAATTTGGATCGGTCAACGGGTTTCCTGTTACACTCAATGGGCAAGGGAATAGGCGCGATGGGACAATAAAAAGAGGTGCAATAATTCTACAATAATATCAACAATTTTCTTTTCACTTGATTCTGGAATATCATAAGTTTAGGTGATCGTCACGATGCCGTTGAGTAGCCCACATTTGAGATTTCAGATCCACAGCGCCAATTTCTGTATTATCCTTAGCAAAGTTTATGAGCACATTTTATTCCCACAAGATTCTTTTTATCGCACCAGACAAAAAGAGAACATGTTTGCCTCATGCAACTACTGATCTCGCGCAGCCAATAGAGAACCAGAATCTTCCCTAGCAAAGCGTGGACAACCAACAAAACCACCAATAAGTGGGAGCGCAGAAGACAGCGCCAGCTCACGCGATTGGATGCACAATCCGCAATGAATAATTCTAAATTTCTGGTCCTCACTAACGAACGTAGCATAGTTGGCTTACCAACAACAAAAGTCCAAAGCAGACCACGGCAACATCAGGCTGTTGGTCTATCAACAAACTATGCGGTAGCTTGAATCAGGCTTACCAACAAATCCTAAGGTGCGTTTACTACCAATGAAACCTGAGGAAAATGCTTGCAAAACAAGGAAAGGCGGCTGACTGACTTTTAGATAGTCAGGGGAAACAAACAACAAAAAGGCATATAGCCATGGCCGCATTAGGCAAATTGATCATTCCGTGCTGAGAGCGTAGCAGAGTAAAAGCAAAAAGGCACCGCAACAACACTACGCCACAGCGGACCACAGGAAAACGGACATACCGAGCTGATGGTGGCCCAAGAGCACAGGGGAACAACAAGACTGTACAATGGCAAGCATATAAAACAGACATATTCCTCAGAAGTGTGGCAGTGCTCAGCGCTCACTCAGCTGCAGACACTCAGGGGAGACACTTAGACCAGAAACATTTGCAGCTGACCACACTTGGAGACTACGCCAACGAATGCCCTTCTGACTCAGGGGAATTTATGCTTTACACTCGTAATCGCTAGTCCACAAGAAGCAGGCTTTCAACTGCTTATAAAGGCTATTGTGACTCCATGAGATGCATGCTCTATAATCGATATCCCTTGGAAGTACACAATTAAGGTTTCAAATAGTGCCCGGTATTGGTGGAGCTTTCCATTGTCGCATGTATATACACCAGCGATGACACCGCCACGGTGCACACCCATACAATAAGTGTCCCACACAAGTTTTTATGAGGACTCGATCCTGTCTGATTGGCTTTATGTTGATCGGTACTGGTTCAAAATAACTCAATGTTGGCAGCCAACTAAAAATCCTTTCTTGCAGATGTAGATCCAGTAAACACCGCCACAACAATTGTCAATGAACACCTAATATAGCTCCTCATTAACGATCAATAGATTCTCAAAGAAAAAGGGTCCAATGACGCCTCCAATACACAACCTGACTGCAGCTGCCGCTTCAACATGTTCAACATGTTTGTCATCATCCAGAGAAATCTGTGGTGACAGTTGCTATAGAACTATTTTAAGATAACTCTCACACTATCTCGTTTGCCTAAAGACTGTTTGGGAGCACCATTGTGATATTTATGAAATTCATAAACCCATGGGGACAGGCTCTCCGACGTGAGAAATGTGTATAAACCGATACTGGTTCAGTGCCCAATCCAGTGATGTGCTAAGCACTTCATCCTTTGTTCATACTCGTACATACGGCAAGTTGCCTTCTGAATGTTCTTTACACCCAGTGTCCTACCAATATTTTTATATCCTTTACCTTTTTAAAAGGTAAAAAGGGTATACTAAGTTTGTGCGTTTGAGAGGGGTTTCAACTACAAGAAGGAGGCGTGGTAGGTATGTACTTAAATATACAGATGTGATCAGAATTTCTGAACAATTTTGATTTTGTCCGTCCGTCTGTCCGTCTGTGGTCCTTTTTTTGTTCTCCGTTATTAATGAAACTTTGCAAACGTATAGTCTGGACAAAGAAATAGAACCAGATTGCTATATGGGGCGATTTGGACAAAGACCACACCTACTTCCCATAGATGGAACTTTTATCATCTTTTTTAAAACGACTATGACTTCGGTCCAATTGATGGAATGGTGACTCAATTTGGTAGTTATGCAAAAAGTGGACGTTATATAATATTAACTGCCACGCCCACTATTAACAAATATTCATAGCTTAAGATTTATGAGAGACTTATGGACGAACCTTTACGAGAAGCAACTGCAAGAAATGAGGTTGATCCGAGAAAGGAGACGGCCCATTTTTGATATAAGAAACTTTCTGATCTAAAATTAAAATCAGCCTACCTATGGTCGCATTGATGTTCTGGGAATAAAAATGTAATAGTGTGTGTGCAAAAATGGGGATCATACTACTACTGCCACGCCCACAATTAACCAAAAATCAGTACTAGGTTCCTATTCCTAGATTTAGACTAACCTTAAATGCCATACAAAATGTAGGAGGGTTTTTTTACTGCCACGCCCCCCATGGACATTTTTTTATACCTTACAGCCTACACAATATTTTTGGGCGATATATTATATTAGTACGTATATTGACGCTACAAAGCCATACATAAGAAATGGGGTCGATGAGATAAAAGCCTCGCCTCCCTCTAATATAATCAACTCAACCGAAAATTACCGTAGTTATGCTCCTAATGATGATTTATGAAGAAAACATTCCCATTGTCGAACTCGAACGCACAGGGAAAGGTAAATAGTATTTGGAAATCGGTCTAATCCGACTTCAGACTTCTTTACTCGTTTTCATACTCTTTCGGGAAAAAGGGGTTATACTAAGTTTGTGCGGCAGAGAGGGTTTTCAACTACAATAAGGAGGTGTGGCAGGTGTGAAATTAAGAATACACATACGAGTATGGCTCAGAATCACTTTCATTGGCTTTAGAGCGAAGGTGAGAAAGAGAGAAAGAGAGAAAGAGAGAAAGAGAGAAAAAGAGATATAGAAAGAGAGATATAGAGATATAGAGAGAGATATATAGATATGGAGAGAGATATAGAGACAGATATAGAGAGATATATAGAGAGAAAGAGATATAGAGAGAGATATAGAGAGAGATATAAAGAGAGATAGAAAGAGATACAGAGAGAGATATATAGATATAGAGAGATATATATAGAGATATTGAGAGATATATATAGATATAGAGAGAGATATAGAGATAGATATAGAGAAATATATATAGAGATATAGAGAAATATATATAGAGAGATATAGGGATATAGAGATATATAGAGAGAGATATATAGATATAGAGAGAGATATAGAGACAGATATAGAGATATATATAGAGAGAAAGAGATGTAGAGAGAGATATAGAGAGAGATATAGAGAGATATAGAGAGAGATATAAAGAGAGATAGAAAGAGATACAGAGAGAGATATATAGATATAGAGAGAGATCTATATATAGATATAGAGAGAGATCTATATATAGATATAGAGAGATATATATAGATATAGAGAGAGATATAGAGATAGATATAGAGAAAGATATATAGAGATATAGAGAACTATATATAGAGATATAGAGAGATATATATAGATATAGAGAGAGATATAGAGACAGATATAGAGAGATATATATATATAGAAAGAGATATAGAGAGAGATATAGAGAGAGACATAGAGAGAGATATAGAGAGAGATATAGATAGGGATATAGAGAGAGATATAGAGAGAGATAGAAAGAGATACAGAGAGAGATATAGAGAGAGATATAGAGATATAGAGAGAGAGAGAGATGTAGAGAGAGATATAGATATGGAGAGAGATGTAGAGACAGATATAGAGAGATATATAGAGAGAAAGAGATATAGAGAGAGATATAGGGAGAGATATAGAGAGAGATATAGAGAGAGATGTAAAGAGAGATAGAAGGAGATACAGAGAGAGATATATAGATATAGAGAAAGATCTATATAGAGATATAGAGATATATATATAGATATAGAGAGAGATATAGAGACAGATATAGAGAGATATATAGAGATATATAGAAACAGATATAGAGAGAGATATAGAGAGAGATATAGAGAGAGATATAGAGAGAGATATAGAGAGAGATATAGAGAGAGATATACAGAGAGATATACAGAGTGATATAAAGAGAGATAGAAAGAGATACAGAGAGAGATATATAGATATAGAGAGAGATTTATATAGAGGTATAGAGAGATATATATAGATATAGAGAGAGATATAGAGACAGACATAGAGAGATATATAGAGATATATAGAAAGAGATATAGAGAGATATAGAGAGAGATATAGAAAGAGATATAGAGAGGGATATAGAGAGAGATATAGAGAGTGATAGAATGAGATACAGAGAGAGATATAGAGAGAGATATAGAGAGAGATATAGAGAGAGATATAGAGAGAAAGAGATATAGAGAGAGATATAGAGAGAGAGATATAGAGAGAGACATAGAGAGAGATATAAAGAGAGATAGAAAGAGATACAGAGAGAGATATATAGATATAGAGAGAGATTTATATAGAGATATAGAGAGATATATATAGATATAGAGAGAGATATAGAGACAGATATAGAGAGATATATAGAGATATATAGAAAGAGATATAGATATATATAGAGAGAGATATAGAAAGAGATATAGAGAGAGATATAGAGAGAGATATAGAGAGAGATATAGAGAGATATAGAGAGGGATATAGAGAGATATAGAGAGTGATAGAATGAGATAGAATGAGATACAGAGAGAGATATAGAGAGAGATATAGAGAGAGATATAGAGAGAGAGAGAGAGATATAGAGAGAGATATAGAGAGAGACATAGAGAGAGATAGAGAGACTTCGATGGAGATGGTTTTTAGTGGGTACGAATCCCACACACTACTGGTGCCGTAATGCAGCCAGTGTCTTGTTGAAGATTTCCACCTCCGTTCCAATATTTGAAAAAAGAGAGATCGAGAAAACTAAATAGAGATAGAGAGAGATAGAGGGACATATAGCGAGATACGGCGAGATGGAGAGAGCTAGAGCAAGAGCGAGTGAGAGAACCAAATGTAGCAAGAAACCCGCCCACTATCATGTACGAATTGCTAACCGATTCTTTTATAACCTTCCGCAATATAATTGGACTCAATCGCAGTTGATTATTGGAAGCATTCTTTCAATTGTAAGAGGAGTGGGAGAACCATTCAATATTTTCAATTAATCATTCTCACTATTTTTGTGTACGCAGGATGCGAGCAGTTCATTGCAATTTTCTCAGTTGATGGGCAAACACTGAAGAATGCACTTCCGCAGATCACCGAATATGCGTATATATACAGTATAATCAGAACGTGTGCCTTAAGGGGGAAGGTCGAAGGGCCATTCGGGAAAATTAAATATATTCGAATAACAATTTCTTAAAAAATATCAATATTTCCCATATCTATGTGAACCTGTTCCATGAGGATTGGGGTGCCCGGCCACCTGCAGCAGTTGCAGGCCTTTTTACACTTCCATCGTCACAAAAAATAGTTGCATGACCCTGCATTTGCATACTCATAAGAGCCATCCGACCGCAAAGTACACACGCCGAACATAACGGCTTAAGTTTTCGAAAGCAAACTTTGTTCACGATTGAATTTATTTGCGTATTGGCGAGCGAATGCGAATGCGAATACGAATGCATTTCCATTTTGAAATGACCAACACCACCCCCGCCCAGCTGCAGCCACACACATACGAGCGCACCATCTTATGCCCACAAACCATCATACGTGCTTCTAACAATAATAACAGCGACAGCAACAGCACCAACGACAATAACAACAACAACAATAACGACAGCACAAACAACAACGACAGCAAAACATCCAACTGAAACAATGAAATGAAAACTCTTCCCGGCGATATTTTCAAACGAACAAACAGAGAGAAAAATCATTAGAAGCTTTTGTAAAGCCTCCGGAATCAGTCGAAGGAGGCTCACACAGTGTTCAGTGAAAATGCCAACAGCAGCAGCAGCAGCAGTAGCATCAGCAGCAACGACAACGGCAGCAGCCGTACGAAAATGGAAAAAAAGCAACGACAACAGCAACAACCAACAACGGAACAACAGAAATAAACTAAAAGAAAGAATTCTAATGTTTGCTTGGAAAATTTCGATTTTGCATGAAGGACCGGATGCTGGCGCACAATTGCGAAAGGTGCCTCCAATGCTCGCTCCCACTCCCACTACTACGGCCGCAGTAGCAGCCTCCCCACTGCCTCTGCCACTGCACTGCCAGTCCCAGTCCAGTTCTCATTCTCATTCTCAGTTCCAGCCCACTGCATCCTCGATGCTTTCGATCTGCCACGGCTCTCCCACCCAAATCGCAGGCAGCAACAACGACGGGCAGCTTCCATCCGCCATCCGCTGTCCATCGTGCGCCATGGATGGTGTGGACCAGGGGCTTGTTGCGAAAGGATTCAGTCACTGTTGCTTTTGCGTGGTTGCGCTGAAATTGCTGCTGCTGCTCCTACTACGTCTCCTGCTCCCGCTGCTGCTGCTGCTGCTGCTGCTGCTGTTGTTGTTGTTGTTGTTGTTGTTTCGTGCTTGTTGTCGCTGTAGTAGTAGTTGTTATTGTGAGCTGTGGGCCTGCGTTGTCGTTCATGCAGATGCAAATTTTTAGAAAATTCAGTTTTCTATAAGTTTTCTCGCAAGCATTTCCATCGTTGCGCCAATGTTGTATCTGCAAGATGCGACCGTGTTCATACATCATGCATTTGCAAGCGTTTGTGTGTGTGTGTGTGTGCCTCAATTTGGATAGTGTGGAAACGATTTCTACACAATTTCTGGTTTTGTTGGATGTCGTGATTGCTTTCATTGGCGAAACGAAAATGTCGCTCTCATGGATTACGCGACTTGTCCATGATGCTGAAGTGCTTTGCGGGCGAGTATGTAGTTTCGGGCGTATTTATGCGTGTCCTTTTATTGGAAATATTAACGAGCGGCAAAGCCACAGTAAACTTTTATTCAACATCTTTCTCGCACCTTCGGCTCTTGCTGCCTCTCTTCCTGGTATAGAGCACCGACACTGGAGTGTTTGCTTGCTTTCTGTTATGGGCCTCTATTTGGAGGCTGCACCCTAGTTTGCGTCTCATAGAGGACTGACGTTTTCGCCTATACTATCCTCAGTTACCGTATATCAGCTGCTCAAGCAATGTTTAATTTTCCATTATGTGAAGGGTTTTTATCACAACATCGAATTTTGATTGTTCGGGTCCATGATAAGTGCACCTGCTCTTTAAATTGGAAATTGTAAATTATAAATGCTAAAGTTTTGGCCACAATATCATTCGTAGGCACGCTTGATGTGGATTTTGTATGCCTCAACCGCGACCTTCTGTTGGTGGCGAGTATATTGGACCATGTGCTAGCAGATTATCCGCAGTATACAGTTGTAGTCCTCAACAAATGTTGTCAGTGCTAAAAGGGTACACTTCCCTTTGGTTTTGGATGTCATTAGCAGCATTGTGGCTCGTACTTTTTCCACAACAGTTCCTATGCATGATCAGTTGTTTGGACACAATAGCTACAATTTGCCAATAATACCAGCAAGGCTTCATATACTAGACAACGGTGACATGCCTTTAAATACCAGGTCTCTTGACTTTTAATTTATAGTCGGTGATCTGCAGCACTGCCGTTTAACTACAGATAAAACAACCATATACTGAACAAAGCGCCAATTCCTTGGTCGGTAAAGGACCTCGGCGAATATTTTACGGTTTTGCACAGTATTTGAAATTCACGCCCTTGAACTACGACCCTCATACGCGTAGAGGGAACATAAAAAATTTTTAAATTATTAAGTCACGAAGAAGTCACTCAGCACCACAATTCTCTCTTTCAGATTCTGGCAGATGAACGCAAGAGCGATCGCAAAAGAAAACACAAGCACAAGCGCAAGCGCAAGAAGAAACACCGGGATAGCAGTGTGCCCCGCAAGAGAAAACGCGAGTATTAAGTGATAAAATGTTTCTGGTGCGAGAAAGTAAAGGAAACCACGATTTATGGGGTAAGGCACTGTGGGACCCTGACTTTTCCTAATCCTCAAAGAATATCGAGATAAATATAATTTTTGTTGTATTTTTGTTATACATTAATCAGAAATCACTTATTTGTTCAATTACTGTTGATACCATTATTCCAAAATTATTATTGTGAAACGAAACAAAAAATAATCAATAAAATAAATTGTTTCTATCAAATTAAGGAACGATAAAATCACACACTCAGGAAAACTAAGCAATATGTCCTTCAATGGAACAATCGTCGGTCGGTTCAAAGGTTACTTTACATTGGAATAGTTAACATTGGAAAGGTTACTTTACATTGGAATAGTTAAGATTGGAAAGGTTACTTTACATTGGAATACTTTCTAACTAACAAATGTGTGGAATTTCCAAAAGTGGAATAAATCCTACTTAGTGTGGCCATCATCAAATGGAAGCAACTATTGTGAAGCTGAAGCGCTCTTCTGAAATCTCAGATCATTCAAGTGAACACTTCTCAGCCCACCGGCCAGAAGAGGACCCCAGCAACCCAAAGCATCTCAAGAAGCTCTTCCATTTTCAGTCTATGATACGTGCTCTTCTGAAATCTCAGATCATTCAAGTGAACACTTCTCAGCCCACCGGCCAAACCAGGTCCCCAGCAACCCAAAGCATCTCAAGAAGCTCTTCCATTTTCAGTCCATGATACGTGCTCTTCTGAAATCTCAGATCATTCAAGTGAACACTTCTCAGCCCACCGGCCAAACCAGGTCCCCAGCAACCCAAAGCATCTCAAGAAGCTCTTCCATTTTCAGTCCATGATACATGCTCTTCTGAAATCTCAGATCATTCAAGTGAACACTTCTCAGCCCACCGGCCAAACCAGGTCCCCAGCAACCCAAAATATCTCAAGAAGCTCTTCCATTTTCAGTCCATGATACGTGCTCTTCTGAAATCTCAGATCATTCAAGTGAACACTTTCCAGCACGCCGGCCGAAAGAGGACCCTAGCAACGCAAAGCATCTCAAGAAGCTCTCCCATTTTCAGTCCATGATTCGTGCTCTTCTGAAATCTCAGATCATTTAAGTGAACACTTCTCAGCCCACCGGCCAAAACAGGTCCCCAGCAACCCAAAGCATCTCAAGAAGCTCTCCCATTTTCATTCCATGATACGTGCTCTTCTGAAATCTCAGATCATTCAGTTGTCAACTTTTCAGCCCACCGGCTAAACCAGGTCCCCAGCAACCCAAAGCATCTCAAGAAGCTCTTCCATTTTCAGTCTATGATACGTGCTCTTCTGAAATCTCAGATCATTCAAGTGAACACTTCTCAGCCCACCGGCCAGAAGAGGACCCCAGCAACACAAAGCATCTCAAGAAGCTCTCCCATTTCCAGTCCATGATACGTGCTCTTCTGAAATCTCAGATCATTCAAGTGTCAACTTTTCAGCATACCGGCCAGAAGAGGACCCCAGCAACACAAAGCATCTCAAGAAGCTCTCCCATTTCCAGTCCATGATACGTGCTCTTCTGAAATCTCAGATCATTTAAGTGAACACTTCTCAGCCCACCGGCCAAAACAGGTCCCCAGCAACCCAAAGCATCTCAAGAAGCTCTCCCATTTTCATTCCATGATACGTGCTCTTCTGAAATCTCAGATCATTCAGTTGTCAACTTTGCAGCCCACCGGCCAAACCAGGTCCCCAGCAATCCAAAGCATCGCAAGAAGCTCTGCCATTTTCAGTCCATGATACGTGCTCTTCTGAAATCTCAGAACATTTAAGTGAACACTTCTCAGCCCACCAGCCAAAACAGTTCCCCAGCAACCCAAAGCATCTCAAGAAGCTCTTCCATTTTCAGTCTATGATACGTGCTCTTCTGAAATCTCAGATCATTCAAGTGAACACTTCTCAGCCCACCGGCCAGAAGAGGACCCCAGCAACCCAAAGAAGCTCCCCCATTTTCAGTCCATGATACGTGCTCTTTGGAAATCTCAGATCATTTAAGTGAACACTTTCCAGCACGCCGGCCGAAAGAGGACCCTAGCAACGCAAATCATCTCAAGAAGCTCTCCCATTTTCATTCCATGATACGTGCTCTTCTGAAATCTCAGATCATTCAGTTGTCAACTTTTCAGCCCACCGGCCAAACCAGGTCCCCAGCAATCCAAAGCATCTCAAGAAGCTCTGCCATTTTCAGTCCATGATACGTGCTCTTCTGAAATCTCAGATCATTCAAGTGTCAACTTTTCAGCACACCGGCCAAAACAGGTCAACAGCAACACAAAGCATCTCAAGAAGCTCTCCCATTTCCAGTCCATGATACGTGCTCTTCTGAAATCTCAGATCATCCAAGTGAACACTTCTCAGCCCACCGGCCAAAACAGGTCCCCAGCAACCCAAAGCATCTCAAGAAGCTCTCCCATTTTCATTCCATGATACGTGCTCTTCTGAAATCTCAGATCATTCAGTTGTCAACTTTGCAGCCCACCGGCCAAACCAGGTCCCCAGCAATCCAAAGCATCTCAAGAAGCTCTGCCATTTTCAGTCCATGATACGTGCTCTTCTGAAATCTCAGATCATTTAAGTGAACACTTCTCAGCCCACCGGCCAAAACAGGTCCCCAGCAACCCAAAGCATCTCAAGAAGCTCTTCCATTTTCAGTCTATGATACGTGCTCTTCTGAAATCTCAGATCATTCAAGTGAACACTTCTCAGCCCACCGGCCAGAAGAGGACCCCAGCAACCCAAAGAAGCTCCCCCATTTTCAGTCCATGATACGTGCTCTTCTGAAATCTCAGATCATTCAAGTGAACACTTCTCAGCCCACCGGCCAAAACAGGTCCCCAGCAACCCAAAGCATCTCAAGAAGCTCTGCCATTTTCAGTCCATGATACGTGCTCTTCTGAAATCTCAGATCATTCAGTTGTCAACTTTGCAGCCCACCGGCCAAACCAGGTCCCCAGCAATCCAAAGCATCTCAAGAAGCTCTGCCATTTTCAGTCCATGATACGTGCTCTTCTGAAATCTCAGATCATTTAAGTGAACACTTCTCAGCCCACCGGCCAAAACAGGTCCCCAGCAACCCAAAGCATCTCAAGAAGCTCTTCCATTTTCAGTCTATGATACGTGCTCTTCTGAAATCTCAGATCATTCAAGTGAACACTTCTCAGCCCACCGGCCAGAAGAGGACCCCAGCAACCCAAAGAAGCTCCCCCATTTTCAGTCCATGATACGTGCTCTTCTGAAATCTCAGATCATTCAAGTGAACACTTCTCAGCCCACCGGCCAAAACAGGTCCCCAGCAACCCAAAGCATCTCAAGAAGCTCTGCCATTTTCATTCCATGATACGTGCTCTTCTGAAATCTCAGATCATTCAGTTGTCAACTTTGCAGCCCACCGGCCAAACCAGGTCCCCAGCAATCCAAAGCATCTCAAGAAGCTCTGCCATTTTCAGTCCATGATACGTGCTCTTCTGAAATCTCAGATCATTTAAGTGAACACTTCTCAGCCCACCGGCCAAAACAGGTCCCCAGCAACCCAAAGCATCTCAAGAAGCTCTTCCATTTTCAGTCTATGATACGTGCTCTTCTGAAATCTCAGATCATTCAAGTGAACACTTCTCAGCCCACCGGCCAGAAGAGGACCCCAGCAACCCAAAGAAGCTCCCCCATTTTCAGTCCATGATACGTGCTCTTCTGAAATCTCAGATCATTCAAGTGAACACTTCTCAGCCCACCGGCCAAAACAGGTCCCCAGCAACCCAAAGCATCTCAAGAAGCTCTGCCATTTTCATTCCATGATACGTGCTCTTCTGAAATCTCAGATCATTCAGTTGTCAACTTTTCAGCCCACCGGCCAAACCAGGTCCCCAGCAATCCAAAGCATCTCAAGAAGCTCTGCCATTTTCAGTCTATGATACGTGCTCTTCTGAAATCTCAGATCATTCAAGTGAACACTTCTCAGCCCACCGGCCAGAAGAGGACCCCAGCAACCCAAAGAAGCTCCCCCATTTTCAGTCCATGATACGTGCTCTTTTGAAATCTCAGATCATTCAAGTGAACACTTCTCAGCCCACCGGCCAGAAGAGGACCCTAGCAACGCAAAGCATCTCAAGAAGCTCTCCCATTTCCAGTCCATGATACGTGCTCTTCTGAAATCTCAGATCATCCAAGTGAACACTTCTCAGCCCATCGGCCAGAAGAAGACCCTGCTGCTTTTCTGAAATCTCAGATCATTCAAGTCACCATCATTGGCCTCTATTTGATTTTTGGACGCAACGCCACCATCACAGCTGTTTTGAACAGTTCTGCCAAGTCGTCAGTTGAGTTATTTAAATGTGGCATTCTCGCTGCAGTTGCATTGGGCCTCAGTTCTAACTCAACCGACGCGGGAGCGGTTTAAGGGTAGTTTAAATGGAAAAGCAAACCTGGGATTTCGAAGTGAAGTTTATTTACTTACACTTACTTACTCGGTCCGATTAAAGTTCCCCTATTTTTCCTCACTTCCCACCTGTTTCAGAGGGTTGGAGACCTCACTTGGCAATCGACAATCGTCAAAGGCAATGGGAAGTAATTGCCCGCAGACTTTCTATCCGCCTTGGGAGCGCGGTCTGTGCTAAAGTGAGATTACGTTGGCACGGTGGTGGAGGCGGAAGCGGAGGTCAGAGCTGAAGCAGAGAGCACTTTTTTCGCATATCGTTTTTTATCTTTAGTTTACTTTAGTTTCGCACATATTGGCGGAGAAGGGATTTGTATTTATGTCTGCTGCGCCATTATGGAGAAAGCCTTTAGAACTACGTTACTTTAGTGGAAGTGTCCATTTCCTGTGCTTTTCCCCTAATTTTTGCTCTTCCACTTTCGTGCGGATGTCAACGTTTGTCGTGGACTTCTTTCTGTCGTTTTGCTGCAGTCGCTCTGTGACGAGTGTTTCAATTTGTCTACTTTGATGCAAATTTCAATACCCCTTTTGCTTTGAACTTTTCTTTTGCACACAAATGCTTCCTCCTTCGGAAGCCATTTTTTAGACGGAAACGGTTTTAATTTCCTTTTGAGTGTTGGAAAACTTTTTGAGTGGCTGTCGTGCAGTTTTAAGTGAGTTCATTCCTGAAAGTATATCCTGCTCCACGAGATGCTTTTTAGGAATCTTTAAAGCAGTCAGTCTTGAATATTGAGTGAAGTCTGTGGGGCAAACGCTTGGCGATCACTCGGAAACCCTTTTAATGTAGAGAGATATGTGTCCGAAAGAGATATGAATATGCTCCCAGACATCGCAACATGATCTTTAATTAATTTTTACTGATTTCATGTTGCTAGCTCAATTCCGCTCATCGCCACGTGCTGCGAACGAGTACGACCACTGCCACGCCCATTTACATATGTGTATTCTTATTAGTCTCGGCTATTGAGCAGTGGAAGTAGCTTTTTCCTATTTCCCATCCTGTTGTCAAATTGCATTCGGAAAAGACAAAAAGAAGATTTTGCTTTGGATCCTTCATGAATTTAAGGCTCGCTTCAAACCCGGTTGCCCGTTGAGGCAAACCATAGAAGCACGGTTTGAGAAGTGTCTGAAACAATTCGCTTCATCAATATTAGATGCGAGACATGGTCGAAGATGTGAACACAATATTCGTGTCTTATCCCCCATGTCCGCTGTCATCTACACATTCGCTTAGGTTGATTATCCAATTCCGACTTGCACTTGTTTCCTTGTAAGCAGCCTTGGAGTCAGTCCAGAGTGACTTCAGCTGCAGCGGTATTCCTTGTTTTATTTATTTAATAGGCATCTAGGTTGGAGTCTCTCTTAGACCAACTGGACTTACACAAATGGAACAAGTTGAACGCCTGCAACCGACTCTCTGAACAAACTAAGCAGTTGTTCATGGTGTTCAGCTCTTTATTTTTTATTAATATCGCTGTGAACAAAATTTGTATGTGACTATGCAAAATGAGACCCTACGTCCTTCTTCTGGCAATGTTGATGGTCGTAGTCCAAGTAATTTGTGGGTTTTATACGATTGTTTGAAAATGATTTCGTCATGGAGGTCATCCAGGTTAGAGGAGCATGCTAGCTAGAGGGAAAGCCCGAGAACCGATCACAAAATGGACAGACAGCGACGCTTTCCATTTACGCCCTGCGAATAAAAGGCCTCCCGTTTGTTGGTCCAAGTGGCTTGTGATCACTTTTATCAAATTTATGGCCACCAATCAGCGTTAAAGGCCAAGTCCGAACACTAAAAGCTTGATACGCTATATTTCAGTTGATCATTGGGAAATGCTAACGAGCCAAGTCTGGGCAAGTGAATACTTAATCGTGTTTGGTCCCGTTGTCAGACTGGTAATCATTCTACATGAGGTTATGGTAGTGCAACTAACTGTTTTATATCCAGAAATTACAACATAGCAAAATATGTAAATCTACTTGCCAGAAGCACCTGAGGTTGAGATTGTGGCCGGGAATTTGGAGCCTCATTCAAAACTGATTGGTTAACTATGAAAACACTTCAGAGAAGGAAAGATTCCACACACAATTGACAGAAATAATTGAAATTTCTTCATCCACGTCAATTTATTAGTAAGCTCCCTACTTCAGAGGATGCAGCGACTCTACCGCCAGGAATATCATCAGAATTTGCCTGCAAAATATTGGAACAATAACAAGTAAAATAGGCTCGCTGCTGAAAATGTAAAGATATCGGTCTGCCCAGACGATTCATAGAAACAGAGGCAGAAGCTTGGGGCCATTCAGGTTGTGGAAAATCCTAAAGCTTCGATCAGGCAATTACGGTAAGTGACCTCTAATGATATTGAAGTAGTTGAATTTTGTTGTATTTTTATATGCTTCTCTTAAGGAGATTTGCGGCATCCTTCCGATATGCTTCGTTATTGGAAACGTCCAAACTGCATCGCTCAAACTCACGGCTTTTGTTTTCGTGCTGGAAATCGAGTTTTTTCTTTTGCTCGATATCTCAGTTGAAGCAAACAATGCTGTAACATTAATTTTGCTACCTAAAGTCAATTGCTTCAGCACCATTTTTACCAGTCGCCAAGTTTACCTTGTAACTACTGCAATATTTTTTGGTACTCGTGGCTTTAAGAAATCTTTCTTTCCATACAAACTCAGGTCTACACCATGTTCTCTCCAAATAGGATTCTTCACAATAGGTTGAGTTTCCTGGAAAAGCGTTCCCGTGGTAGGGATTTCCTGCTCAAGTTTGGTTTTTCCAGCCACTCCTCGACCTCTATCGTCTTTGCTGCCTTTGCTGTTGCTGACTTCGCTTCAAGTCTTACGGAATTGCATTTGTTTATATATACATATGTATATAAGTAGCTCCTTAGTTCGGATGCAATTCTCTAATGTCAGAGTTCATCATAAGTTTGGCCATTACCGAGGAATGCATCAGAGCCTTACTTTTGGCAATTGTAAAATATTATTGTCCTATAGTAGTGAGTTTGTATGAAAATTCATTAAAGCTGCGGGAAAAGGTCAAATACGATACATAATATATATCATATATGGATGCGAGTAGGAAGATATGTTCTTCCAAAGTTAGCTTCCTTCAATTAGTTACCAATTTAAAATATTAGATGAATACGGTATCAACTTGAAAAATCATTGGCGAATTTTATGCTTTTTGGTGTTGAACTTTCACTTAGTCCGGGGACACTGTAGAACCTAATGCGGTACTGTCCGTTGCTGGCATTCAGGGAAATAAATTACGGAATTTAAAATGACAATTAATCAGATAAATTGGAGGAGATCTGCATATATTTGTCCATATTAACGCCTGTAATTTATTGTATGTCCACTAAGGAAATGAAAGGCAAAGTCAAAAGGTCTTTCTAACTTTAACAAACGAGTGTTGGAATTGTGTGAAATTCGTATTAAAATAAATTAAACTGATTGAATAACAACAATTACGTAATAAATTGAAATAAATTACTTAAAGGGTCCAAATCTAATCTACCAATGAAATGCAAGTGGGCGGTGGCTTCAATACAACAACAATAACAGCTCAATAATAGGTGCTTAAGCAAGTAGCATTGCCAGCAATAATGAAAATCCAATACAACAGCAAACGCAAAAACAATGCAGATTCGTTCTTAAATAAGCAAATAAGAATTGCAATATGACAATACTCGTATCCAATAACAATAAAAAAACAAAAACAAAACAGAAGCAACACCAACAACACGAACATGAACAGCAATAATAAGCATAATTTAATGTATATAAATATAAATATTATTATTGTTGGTGTTGGTGTTTTTTGCTTTCACTTCATGTACGCTCGCACTCACATAAACATACACTTGAATGACCGACCACGTGGCAGCAACAAACACAGCAAATGCAATGTCAGCAGCAGCAGCAACAAAAACTATTCGCATGCGTTTCATGTACTCATCTGCCCTGTTCCCCTCCACAACATTTTGCACACCCTTCCCAGGAAAAGAAACTGCTTATAATGCGTTCGAAGCACCGCCTCTTCTATGACGTCACATAGCAAAATTGTTATTGCTTTTTCCAGCTCGGCATTTTTTAATATGCAAAACTTGAATTTTTCTCTTAGTGGAATACAGAGTATGAGAGAACGAGAGCGAACTACATAAAGAGAGCGAGGCACACACACAATAAAAAACACAAAAACCTCACACACACCTACCAACCTACATCTATCGAATATTTCGGAGGCGTGGTTTAGTGGTTTCGCTTTGTGCTGTTGTTGCTTTCGGTTTTGTTTTTTGCATTTCTTGAAGTGCAACTACAATAACAACAACACACTGCCAGCACTACTTGCCATATACACACCCAAGCCCACATGCATATATGATGATAAAACTATTCTCGACCAGCAGCTCTTCTCTCTTTCTTACCACTGTGCGATGTTGTCTTGAAGGAGATTCGTCTTTTCATTTTGTTAATACAATTTTAATGGTATTGTTTTTGTGGTAGCTCTGCTTTTTGTAGTTGTAACTGTGATTTTTGATATTTATAATATTACTGCCATTTGCATTTGGTTTTTGAATAGTGGCTAATTTGCATAGGTACCTATAAGTTTATTCACCAATATTGATATTTTATTAATGAAGACTGATTGAAAGGGCTTTTATTGGTTTATAATACAAAAAGAAGTAAGAAACGCAAGAGAACTGGGCTTCATTGCACTCTGCGATTGTGAGATTAGATTTGTTCGAGGCTCATTGCGATACAGGTATTTAGGGACTAAAATAATAAGGGGTTTCAAGAGACTTGCGTTTTCTACTGTCATACTTACTCTACAAACAAAAACTAATTACCTATAAAACTACTCATTATTACCATAACAATTCATAGAACGCATGGTGCCTAATTAGCATGACGATCCTGATAGTTTGTTATGTCGTCAACTTCTAACTATTGAAGGATTCTTCTCAAATATGGCATCAGTTTATGAATCATCCTTTTAACAATTATTCTTTGATGACGTCCGCTTTTTTTGTCACAACAAACTCGATCGAATTAACTCTAGATCACAAACTCCTATTTGCATTACTATACCGTACTCAAGGTGATGGATGGAGTTCATACTTCATTGCATAAAAGCACATTTTACATGCCGAAACCGGACTTCCTCTGTTCCCACTTGGATATATCAGGATCTAAAAGAAGTGCCTTTTTCAAAACATAAGTGATTTTGAGATCAGTGGTGCCACCACGGACTAGAATATGTTACCAAAATCATTTCCAAAACAACGAAAAAATTACCAAACATCGATCAATATTGGCAGAATTGCTAGAAAATTCAACAAGTGGAAAGTGCAGTTATCGCAGTTGTTAGAATTTGCGAAAGCGGGATTCTTGGAACTTCCATAAAATCAATGAATCTTTGAAGATACGAATCGACACGTGCAGAATTGAAGATAATAAGGAACAAACTGAAGATAACCAGTCACGTAAGTAGGCACAAAACTGCATTTTATTTGTCATTATTAAGAACCAAACAAAACAGAGGTAAGTTTGTAGAGAGGAAGAACGAAACAGTCCTCCAAAAACGAAAATGATTTCTTGATCGAATCGTAGTCATCCTTTGGATTATCGGTAGTAAAGTTTTGGATGAGTCTAATTATTACACAATTTAAGCAAATAGCGTAATAATGTCATTGTGGCGTCCCACTTAGGGACCTTCCGAAACTGACAATTAGTCGATTGATTACATTATTCTAGACCAATGCATTTCCATACAAATAGAAGGACACACGAGGTATCAAAGGAGCATCGTCTGATCAAAATAAATATATCAGCAAGAAATTTAGGGAAGAGCAAGTTTGTGTGTGCATATAAATTTGTATATCAATTCGAAGTAGAGTATCTTTACCGCAGTAACAATTAACACTGTGCAATACATATTCCCAGTTTGATCCTTGCGAAACTGATGAGCAGTCTACGAGTCCTCTCAAGTCACACAAATAAACTTGGTGCGTACGAGTACAACATTTGTGTGATAGATAGGGATAAAATTGCTCAAAAGAGATTGTCTCTCTCTCTTTCTCTCTCCAAGGCGTAAGATATGAGGGACTCAACCCACTAAAATAACGAAATATCCTGTCCTAGCATAATACTCATTATCCATAGTACCCATATGCATATACGTAAGTAAAGAAGATCAAAAATAGTTCATGCCCCATGCTCCCGCGCAGATCAAAATCCACATTATACCAAACATATTTGACTGACAACTGATCTGTTAGGACACCGTAAGGATTTCTCAGCAGTGGAGCTCGAAGCGCACTAGATTCGTTCCCCGTCCAGCGAGACGGTCGATGAGTAGGTTCAAACAGAGGCTGGTGACTTTCTGCATGGAGTCGTCTCCACTTGAAACTGTGTGCTGCGCTTTAACCTTAAGCTGAGCCTGTTCATCCACTCGCTCTGAGTTTACGGATTATCATAGTTACTCGTATATAGATTTGAAAAGTTGGCTCAGCTTTTCAAAGCACATGGATACATAGGCTTCTCAGTGGTGCTGTTTGCTCCCATCTGAAGGAGTGCTCCCACTTTTAAGGACAATTTTTTGCGTTGAATGTTTTTAAATGTTATGCAGCTAATTTCAGTGAACCCAAGAAATATAGCAAAACATATTTTGTGATTGGTAGTAAGAAGATAATGGCTCAACTGCGGTGTCAGTAGTAACCAAGAAAATATTCCCGATTCTATTGTATAATATATATAGTTATAAATTATGAATAATGTATTTGCATTTTAGACATTAATTTGAAATGATTATTTATAAATCTTTAATAACAACTGAAACTAACACAAAATTGCACAAATACACAAAAACAACAAATTCAATGAACAGCTTCAGTAAATAGCCACCTCTCTTAGCTATTAACAAGTCTCTGGCAGAGTCTACGGAAGGCTCTCTTAAATTTGCACGTAATTCGCCGCATTTTCACAGATACGTTTCGATTCTGAAGTAAGCCAAAAGGCGGCGAAATGAAATACTCGTACACACGCACACCAACAGAGCCCCACTCGCACTCACACCACGGCAAAACTACAAGAGAGCCGCTGCGACGATAGCAGCGAAGCAGCAGTGGCAGCAGTAGCCGCAGCAAGCAAACGTACCAACGAACGCACTCGAGTGTCGGAGTTGTTTCAGTCAGTTCCGCTCGCTCAGTTCGTTATTCTCGTATAAACGCTTAAACGCTACGGACGTTCAATTCAACTGTCGTCGGCGTGTGTACGAAAATTTGAAATATTTTGTGCGTGCCAACAAACGACTTCAAGTCCAAAATATAAGTTGTGTGCAACGCACGCACAAGAGCGAAGCGCAACAAACGTAAACAGTGACAAGGAAGACTTTGCCCAATTAACAGACTAATTAACACAAATGCAAAAATATTAGTGATAAAGAAATAAGTTTCGACTTTCAAATAAATAAAAAAAAATAATAAAAACAAAACAGAGAATTCAATTGTGAGTGCATTTAAACGGGTAAAGGCTGCGTGGTTCACACACCAGAGACAAATAAACAAACGACAGTGTCAGGTGCAGAGTAAGTACTGCCAAGGCAGTTACTCACTTGCAGTCGCAATCCCACTCCCACCCACAAGCCAGAAGTGAATTCAAAGTGAAGTGCAGAAACGCTAAATTTTTAAATAAATAAAAAGAAAAGGAATTATACACAGCAGTGCAAAAATCGATTTCTTGTAAGCGAACAGCAAAAGTTTCCACTGCTGCAGCTACAAATTGTAATTTATTAATTTATAACACTTCACAACTCACTCCCCGCCACGGCACCAACCGGCTGCACATCCAGCCAGCCAGCCAGCCAGCCACAGCACATCACACCACCGCCAGCACTCGTTCGATATCTCGCCAAAGTGGGTGGCAATAAAAAGAATTTCCCAAGCTCGCATCCGCATCCCAGTAAACTTCTTCATTCCCGAAGCAGAAATTAAGAAACGTACGTACGTGCGCGCAAGCTCCTACAAGGAGCCAGGCTAGCATGTAGAAGCCAAAAACAACAAAACCAAAAAAGAACAACAACGTTCCAACAACTACGGCGCAACAGCGGCAGAAGTAGCAAGAACAACAACAGCAACAACAACAACAAGGCAGTTTTGTAAACATTGTTTTTTGTTGTAGAAAAGTTTAACAACACAACATAATACGCCACGGTGTTCCGCGCCTCGCCGCCCCCCGCTACATGGGATTTTAGGTTCGGTAGATGCCAACCGACCAACCAACCTCCCTCCCGACCAGTGAGGCAGTGCGCCAGCAAACGCTTGTGTAATTTATTACTTTCTACATAAATAATAAATAAACATAAATAAATATATATCATTATATATGCACATACATACAAACAAACTGAATCACATACGTGTGCGCAGTGAGCCGAGCATAGGAGCAACACGATCCGGCCGTCAAAGCTGAAGCCAAGTGAAGTTGGAGTCGAGGAACCAGCGCCCTGGCGCAAATAAATTAAATAAATAATCATAATAAAAATATAATAATAAATATAAATATTTTGAAAAGTGAGAGCAAATAAATGACAACGGCGTTCCTTACACGCAGATGCAGCGATAGCGACAGCGCGTACGTGTATTTATATTAAATAAAAGCATTCGCAGAACGAGGAACGCATCGGATTCATGTGCTTGGTGCGCCCTGAACGAACCAGCAGCCGCACAGACCCAGGCACGGAGTCACCCCAGTCACTGGCACTGGCACTGGCACAGGCACAGACATGAACAGAAGCAGCACCAGCAGCGCTCCAAATCGCGTTATTAATAATTAAAATAAATAATATTAAATCATAAAACATTTTCGGCGGGCAAAGAGCGGAGAATTCAGCGCCAAGTCAACCCAACTCGGCCGCCTGCCAGTCAGTCAGTCAGCTAGGCAGCTAAGCAGTCAGTGATTCAGTGAATGAGTGAGTGAGCCCCCAGTCGACTCCAAGTGTATTTGTTTATTTGGGTTATGGGCGATGACTATGCAATCTAACAGCCAGTCACAAGATTTAATTGGAATGAAATAATAATGACAATAAACATAAAGAAGAAGAATAATAACAATAATAAATATAATTAAATTTTATGAATGCTACGTGCATGTGTGTCCGCATGGCTCAGTGCGTGCGAGTGTCAGTTCGTGTATCTGCGCGCGTGTGTGTGTAAACAAGGCTGCATGTGTGCACGTTGGGAAGCGAAATAGCAATTTCGAATATACACTTTGTTGAAATAAATAATAAACAATAATTAATTAATAAAAAAACAACACTACCAGTAACAGCAATAACAAATACATCACCAGTCGCTGCGAACACAGCACAGTTGAGATAAAAAGTCTTGCCATAAATTTCGAGCAAAAGATAGAGAAGCCAGATAAACATCAATTGCATACGAACTAAACGAACAAAAATACATACGAGATCAGAAAGAAACACTCAGTTACACACACGACACCCAAACACTGGTATCTGAATCAGGAACGAAATTGCGTGCAATTGTGCTTAAATTATATGTGAAAAAAGAAACCCACGAAAAAGCACCAAAGACGAGTGCGACTGCGAATGCGAGTCTGAAAAGACACTAAAAACATTTAATAATATACTCGCAACAAACAAGAATTAAGTTGAAACATAAGTACAGGAATCATGAAGCCAACAGTAGCCCATTAAACAGGTCCCACCTACTCGACTACGAAGCGCCAGTATTCTACAGTTACACATCCACACAGGACCAGCCACAAAATGGACATGACCAAGGATATCATTGATTTCACTCAGAAGTTGGAGACCTCGTTGCCCCGGAGCGGCACCATAGTTGAGAACGATGACGGGTATGGTGCACCTACGTGCCCGTCCACGCTTGGACAGGCTCTGACACCACACAATCCATGCTACACGGAACGCACTGCACCGGGAACAGCAACAGCAGCAGTGGCACTAGATCATGACATGAACCCGCACCCGTCCACTCCAGAGTTGATCAAGGAAGTGACGGCGACAACACGAAGCACCGTGGCAACAGATAACATCTCGCCGCCACCACGGCCACTTACATCTAGCGACGTGGTGGACCGGAGCACCGCACACGATGATCCGGACATGCGTGTGGACATGTCGTTGAATAAGTCGCGCTCTCTGCCGGCCTCACCAAACCATTTAATGCCGTCAGCGGTCATGCCGCACATGGCCGCCCTATTCGAATTCGGGCAGAGCGATATGCCGCCCGCCAACACATCTGCACCTATACAGAAGTCTGCTATGGAGTCCTTGGTCTCAAGCAAGCACATCTCCTCGAGCATCAAGCCCAAATCCACAGCAGCCCCAGCTGCCAGCCAACAATTTTGCTTGCGTTGGAATAACTATCAAACCAACCTCACTAACGTCTTCGACGAATTGTTGCAAAACGAATCCTTCGTCGACGTCACTTTGGCCTGTGAGGGCCAATCGATCAAGGCTCACAAAATGGTCCTCTCCGCCTGCTCACCCTACTTTCAGGCATTGTTCTACGACAACCCCTGCCAGCATCCCATCATCATAATGCGCGATGTGCGATGGCAAGAGTTGAAGGCCATCATGGAGTTTATGTATAAGGGCGAGATCAATGTCAGTCAGGACCAAATAAATCCACTGCTGAAGGTCGCCGAAATGCTGAAAATACGCGGACTAGCTGAAGTTAGCTCCGGCTCGCACGGTGTAGCTGCGCACCCAATGGTGCCCGAGCAACGCATGACTGTATACGGCGACGAGGACGAGGACATCGAAGATCAAGAGGAAGACGAGGATGGTTGCCAGAAACCGAAGCGTGTTCGGGTTCTACAACCAGTTGTGGACAAGATGCCCTCAGCATTGGACTTAAATTTGGGCGCGCGGTGTCAACGAAAGCGTTCCCGTGAGGGCCTCTTACTCGATGACAACTTGGGCCGTTTTGTTGGTGGTCGCAGCCGTTCCCAGAGTCCACAGGCACAAGCACGTCAACACACAAACTCTGATATTGTCAACGATGCAATGTCTCCGCCTCCGCCCATCGCCATGACCGCATCCACAATTGTGCGCAATCCGTTCGCCTCGCCGAATCCAACTGCATCGTGCAATGCCGGGTTACCCTCGAACACGACTTCATCTTCATCGTTGTCCACTGGCTCGGGCACCTCTCTGTCGTCCGTTTCCTCAATCTCAGCTGGCTCAGTATATCGCCCCACTGCCGGCTGTTCACCACCCTTACCACCGGCTCACGCTAATGGCTCGTTGCCTTCGGTCTCGCCTTCGCCCAACAACAGCCATCAATTGCCCACACATTCACATGCATCCACAGCTGCTGCAGCCGCCGCCGCTGCCGCACTGGCCGGCTCGCATCAGTCGCACCACGGCCATCACCATCACCATGCCGCAGCTGCTGCTCAACAACTGGCTGCTCAGCATCAACTTCACGCTGCAGCCCAATCGCATGCTGCCATGGCTACTGCACTGGGCGCTTCCTTGGCGGCAGCAGCTGCTGGTGCTGGGGGAGGGTCTGGTGCTGGTGCCGGTGTTGGAGTCGGGGGAGGCGCTGGTGGTGGCGGCGGCAGTGGCTCCATCTCTGCGAACGCTGTTGCCGCAACTCATCACGACGACTTGGAAATCAAACCAGAAATTGCTGAAATGATTCGCGAAGAAGAAAGGGTAAGTCACTCCCAGCTATTTTTGATCAAAAATATTCGCGTATAAGGGGATTGAGGGTGGCAACAATTGCTGCGAGAAAGTTTTACGGCAAGCACAGAATATTTAATTGAATTTCGTAGCATTTAATTGTCAGGAGTAATTCATTTGCCGCTGAGTTAATGCCAGGTTCATGCCATCCTTATCGGTATTTTCGAAGGATATGAAGTGCAGTAGGAACAAAACATTTGGCTGTGCAGGGCCAACAGGTTTTTAGATTATTGCTTTAGAATCGAAACGAATTCTGTTCCACCCTCGGGGCGGCAGAGTACGGAGCGGGCATTCATTGAGCAAAGTCCTTTTTTCAACAGACTTCCAAACGTACCCCAGTCCAGAAAACTGTGCATAGTCGTACCGTCATTTCTCCCACACATATGGTCGATTTCCGTTGGCAATAATTTACACTCTCCCAAATTACGATGGCGTATCAATAATATATACATATATATAATTATGTAATATTAGTATATACATATTAGATTATTAGTATAATTAACCTCCAGTGTTTAGAAGTTACATTTAGTTGCCAAAAGTAGACCCCACTATCAGTGTTCTAGAGGAAATGTGTACATAAATGTGGGTAAGATGGGTGAAGAGCCGAAGTTTCAGGTGTGGATCATTCTGGCGTTCTCTGAATAGCCGAATTCTCTTGATCAGCGGTGGGCCCCACAATTAACGGATACCTTTTTATATGTGTGAGTAGCATTGATATAGAATTACAGTGTATCTATCTTGTTGTTTCACTGCCGCAACACACTTTAAAAGTTAAAAATGTATGAAAGTAGAGAGAAAGATAGCTTGGAAACGGGGCTGGATGCAGTCTGGTTAATTGTGTGCTGTGTTTTGGGCTTCTATTCCAGCAACCAGGCGCCATATTAGCGAATATCCTGAGCTGGCCGTTTATTCTGGAACCAAATTGTTGCTCAGGCTGTTCCATGTGGATGCACCAGAATAAGACAGACTTATTCGGTGTTTGCTGCCATAATTCTGTGGACTTGTGCATTTTTGTAACGACTTCAGATCAAGTTTTGCAAAACAGCGTCGACATCTTCTGATACTGTGCTCGACTGGTCAACTGCACAACGATATCTTCGAATGCGGGTCGCAGCGAATAGCAATATAAAATCAACAGTGGCCACAATTTATCTGATATATTATGCATCAGTTGAATGCAGCATCTTGGGGCACCTGCCACACAGCCGCCCCTGCCAAAGTGATCTCAATAAAGAAAATACAGAAACAATCGAGCACACGTTTTGCCTATTTCCACTCACTTGACAAGTCTCCGAGCTCGAACCCTGAATCTGAGCTGAAGTGTGTAGATGCAAACGTCGCCGGGCACATAAAAATATTGTCAATATTTGACGACCCGTACCCATGCGCAGCTCTCTGTCCGCAGCACACTGTACTACATAAATTTTTTTCGAAATTAATGATTATGCGTATTATTATTTATTTTTTCCTTAAATATTTACATTTGCATTAACATTTATGAGCGAACGCACGTCATTTTGCAATTTTGTCATTAACATTAAATGTTAAATTATTTGAAGACAAGCGAGCGCGGCACTTAGCGGCACCGGCGTGCTCGAGTGGGCCCCGGAGCGGGCTCCGAACTGTGTCGCGGTTGCGAGCCGTACATTGAGCTGCGATTTGTTTCTGTTGTTTTTGAATTATTTGCTTATTTTCTTTCGCAAATATTGTAAATGGAAATTGCACAAAGTAATTTGCCATTACAATTTCAGCGTCGGTTTCGGTTTGGCTTTGGGTTCGGTTCCAATGCATATGCATACAAATTTCAAGTTGTTAGATTGCGCAAAACAAGAACAAAATTTAAATAAACAAATGCAAAAAGACGCAGTCCTTAGCGAAAACTGAAGAACCAACCGCACGCAAATACGCAATTCGAATAGAAATGCATTTGTGAACTCCGAGTCAAGTGGAGCGAGCGACTGCAGAGTCACGCATAATTTCCCAGGTCTGACCCTGAAAGCAACGAAGGGCGACACTTTCAATGCTTGTACACAAAACTTATTCTACAACTAAATTAATTAATCTATATGCGCCATATTCGAAAATTTGCCGTAGTCGCTAAATGCAAATCTCCTTTATTATTAATGCCATACTTGTCGTCCGTGTCAAGAATGCAAGTAATGGCGTGGTTAAGCGAACGCATTCAGCGCGTAGTTCTTAGAAAACCTCAAATCAAGCGCCTCCAATGATGGTGGTTGTTGCAGTTCACGCCTGTCACGTCACACCACCAGTTGGACGGGAGAACGCATGTGCTACGCGTGGCTGAGAACTATTGTTCCAGGTGAACTTCCCTAGTACGAGTACAGTATCCCCCCCCCCATACAAGTGCCAAGACACTACAGCCTAACACCGGTGTTTATGACGCTGTGGATTGTACTCTAGTTTCCCATTGACGTGTGCTTGTTCCTCTTTGCATTAGCCATGATCTGTGCAGTAACTGGGTAAGAGAAAAGGAGCTGAAACCTTCCCTTGTCAAATATGAATGCTTGACCAGATGGCGATGGTGATTGTGTACCTCAATGATGCTACTAGCAGTTGCTTGAACTGCACATTTGCTTCTGACTCTCCTCCGCGTCATATAATTAGCAGTGCTATCTGGTCCAGCGGCCATAATTTGCATCATTCACAACTTGCTAGTTTGATCTGCCTCTCTTTAACCCTTCTTAACTTCTACGCAGTGTGTGTAGGGAGTCACATGCAAAGGTCGTCTTTATTTTGCTAGGGTGTTCCGCACAGAGTGCGAGTGCATTGACTTTTAACTTAATTATATCGACCGCTGTTAACATTCTGCCACCCTCCCTCGTACTCGTCTCGCTCTGCTGCACTGTTAGTTCCCTCGCGCATTTATTGCTTCTTTGTTAATTTATTGAAAATAAATGAAAAATCTACAAACAATAAAAAGCAGACATAAAACAACGTAAAAAGCAAAATTGCTGCTTATACGGCGCCAGCCATCAATACTCGTACGACCCGAGGAACCAACCAACCACAAAAAAAAGAAACACCCAAAATCGTCGCAGAACACCACTTAAATACTTTCTAGTAAATAGTGTGAACTGTAAAAACAAAAGAAATCTTCCCCAAGCCCAGTGCGGCGCACCACCCAACCTCACGCATACACACACAGACACCTAGTGCAAACACTCACACGCACACAATCGTCACGCGTATAACTAAGAACGGCGGCCATAGTGGTAATCAGGCAAGCAGGCATGGGGCAGAATCCCGAAGACAAGCGGCGCAATTCGCAAGAAATGCGTGCCGCCACTGCAGCTGCTGCTGCTGCTGCTGCTGCATCGCTTGCACACTTCGCTGTGCTCCTGTGACTTAATAAACTTCACTACCACTCTTCTGCTCGCAATTACGTAGGATGGGCACTTCTTCTTGCCTTCTTTCTATCTGGTGGCGTGCTCTTCGTCTTTGTTCGTTCGTGCGTTCGCTCGCTCGCATTCTTCAGCGCACATTCATTCATTCATTCATTCACAAATACGGGATTCGCGCTGCCCCTGCTCGCTTTTCGCTGCTCCCAGTTAGCTGGCTGCTGAAACTGAGCAGCACTGGCTTCCCCTGTGCCGCTGTAACATGGCATCGCTAGAGGGGGTGGCTGCGATGGGGGCGGCGGTGGCGGTAATGCTGCTCTCTGTTTACATTTTGTGTGGATGATGATGCCTCTTGAGTTCTTTGACTTTTGGTCCGGTTCGTTTCGTTTCGTGTTGGCTTTTTGTGTTCAGTGTTCAGTGTTTCGCGTTTGTGTCTTTCTGTAAATCGCCAAAGTTGAAGAAAATGGGGAGAAAATTGAAAAAATTTGTTATTTGGTGTGTATTTGTGGAGCGTGCGGCTTGGAACAGCTCCTTTTCGGTTGACAGAGGTCTGGCGAATTAATCGCTACAATTGCCATCAGTGCTCCCATCGCAGACTTTTCCTGCAGAAATATCGCAACTCCTTCCATCATTTTCTTTATTTGAGAAGGAATGAGGGTGCTAATTATTTGACTAATTCCGCAATGAGACTGAACAACAATGGAAACAATGGAATGCCAGGAATTGTTTAAGGAATGTATGCACTACTCGAGATCTCTGGCAACTACTCCAATCGCTACATTAAATAAACGGAAATCGAAGTCAAAGTGCTGGGGTGATTATCGCGAACTGCGATCTGCGCTTGCATTTTGATGGGCCGCAGCACAGAACACAGCTTCGAGACTAATTTAACTGCATTATTTCATCGATTGCTGAATGAATCGCCAAGATTGATTTAGTTTAGAATTTAGTTCGAGATCAACAAAGTTGTTGATCTTCATGATCTTCAGCTCTCTTGCTTTTAGATCGGTTTTGATCAGTTGCGTATTTACATCTCCTTTTGTTGTGACAATTCTATCCGAAAACATTCTCTGATATGTGCGATGTGCCACTGTAGATACAAAGAATGCAGAACTGTGATGTCCAGTCAGGTTGTTTGATGGTTTGTGCATAGACTTCGGCCTCATTAATGTTGACCGTGCTGTCAACTGAAAATGGGGTGAGAATTCAGCGTGGTTTACATTACTATGAACATTGCGTGGGGGCTTTTCCATTACTTGAATGTCGCCCTATTATGTTTGAAACCAGCAGAAATCTGGTGAGTATTTGTATCCGTTGCGACAGGATAATTGGATAATTTGTACAATTTGTGCATCGTTTGCATATTACGTGAGGCGTTTAATGTAATTTGCATTGACCTGCTGCCTGAGTCGAGGACGTGTGCACGTACATACCATGTGCTCTGTATTGACTGTCAAGAGTTGACATAGGAGAGGGGTTTCTTTGTGTGCGTTTGCTCTTCACTGTAAGAAAAGCCAACTTTCGCACACACTCCACTCTTTTAATTTCGGAACGTCGATACGGCGTCTCATCGAGTGGATGGTGGTATGCCACAAGGAGTACCCGAAGTCGTCGTGTCTGCACCACCCAACTGCGAAGTGCCTCTGCCGGGCATGTTCTCTGCCGCTGCCGGCTGTCTTTGCCCTCTGCGTGTGCTATTGCCTCGGTCGCAACTCACTTGCAGCATTTACCCAACACAAATTATGATTATTATTATTATTATTCTTTCATTTTCATTTCTCTTCCAACTGTTATTGTTTTGCCTCAATTTATGTTGTTACTTTCTGGTTTTATTTTTCTTTTCTGTTGTTTCTGCTTTTGTTTTTCCCCACTCCTGTTGTTGCCCCGTCCTCGTCGTCGACGTCGTCGTCGTCGTCGCTGTTGTTGTTGTTTTTGTATTTATTATTATTTTTATTTTATTTTATTTGTTGTTGTTTTTTGTTGTTGTTATTTTTCGTTTTGTGTGGTTTTTTTCACATTCGATTGTGTCGTTTTTGTGCAGTTTTCCTCCTTCGGTTCGGAGTCGTAAGAAAATTATAGGTATTTGCCCTTATAGCAAGCAGCGAAGCGAAACAATAAAATATAATAAAATATACACAAGTATTTACGAGTATTTCGACATCAGATACATTTGTCGGAAAGTGTATCTTGTGTATCTGCAGCTGTGCTCAGGCAAAATGACTTGCACAGAAATTGAGCGCATTGGTGCGCAATTAAAACAAAAACAGAAACAAAACAACACAACGAAATAACAACAACAACAACAGCAGCAGCAGCAACAACTACAACAGAATTAATGTGGCACATTTGGCCCGACCCCTCCCCTCCTTATTCTTCCCGCTCTCCATCTATGTTTCCCTCATTCTCTCGGTTCCCTTCGAAAACGCTGCCGCACTCGCTTATTACCGTAGATACTCGTACATGCATATGTATGTATAAAAGTGGCAGCGTATAGTTTGTCATTATTTTTACAATTATATAAAAATAATAAATGCGAGCAGCAGCAACAACAACCACCACTTTAATAATAGTAATAATACCGACAAGACCAACGGCAGCGGCAACGGCAACGGCAACATTAAATGTGTTAAAATGTAGTTTTTCCTTTGGCCAACCAAGTAAGGAAATGCCAACGCATTCTGTGACATGACATGATAAATTCCCTTGATTTTGTTTCACTTTTTACTTTAATTCCTTTCGATGAACTGTGCGTCCAAATGGCTTTTTTCAAATAGGATCTCTCTCTGGGTAATAACTGTACGATGCCGTTGCGGCGACACAGAGTGCGGCCGATAATCTAATCATTTATAAAGAAGTGTAAAAATACAAGTAATAAAGTTTTTGTTGCAGTAATATTTTAAAGATTAACATATTTATGCGATACAACGATAAGCGAACGAGTACTCGTATATGGGGGCATAGTAAAAATTACTTATCTATTTCGCTAACAGTTCCATGCAAAGGTACAAAACTCGCCCCATTATTGCTTCGCTGTAACACACATTGTCGCTCGCTGTTGGTTATAAATTTCGAGTCGTGATTATATCGATTTGATATGCCTGCCAAAGGCCTTACAAAAAGTTAAGTCACGAAGAAGTGTGAAAACCAACAGAAACACTCTTTGGATGTCTGTACTTTAGACGGAGTATTCTTACTGCGTCTAAAATGACCGTTCCGCATTCAAAATCGACACTATAACAAGCAAATCACCCTTGGTGAGGTCTAACCTTGTATGGGACTGTATTGGGAAGCTAAACTCCCTAGGCAGTATGAACAAGTTATCTTTAATGTGGGTACCAGGCCACATAGGAGTAGAGGGAAATGAAAAGACTGACAGCTTAGCTAGGAAGGCTGCGGCCTCTCAGTTCAACGGCCCTGAACCCCTCTGTGGACTATCATCCAACACCATTGGAGGTCTGCTGAAGAAGTGTACAGATGCAAAAAGAAGTCAAACCTGGAAAGCTCTTCCGTGATTAGGTAGGTAGGTAGGTAGGGCAGCCGCATCACCAATAACCAGTGATGCCACTTAGACCACCAGTTGGGTGCGGCTTCCCTTCCCCCTCCAGATTGAACCACCCTGAGCCTTTTACAAAGAGAAGAAGGTTGTTAACACCTGACTGACATAGACCATCTATACTTGTTAAGAAGTGGGATCCTAGCAAACGCTTCCTATTTCTGTCAAAAGCTGGACATGTACAGAAGAGATGCTTGACCGTTTCCAGCTCCTTCTCGTTCCTGCAGCTGCGGCAGAAATCATATGTACGAGTATAAACTCCCATTCTTCTTGCATGATTTCCTATTTGACAATGTCCCGTGAGGGCTCCTATTAAAGTCCTAATTTGTAGTCTATTGAGTCTAATGATATTCCTAGATAGACGCAGATTTAGTCTCGGCCATGTTTGCCTGGCGATTTCACAGATCCACCTTTGATTGGTAGAGTTAATTAGTGTCTCTCTTATGAGAAGCTTACAAGTCGCGAGAGGTACACCCATCCTTCCGGGATTAAGACAGTCCAAAGCTCTTCTGGGAGATTTTAATCTTAAAAGAGCTAAGGAGTTAATAAATATGCCTCGGAGTAAATTAACAATCATCAGAGTCATTTTAAGCGGACATTGTAGACTCAACTACAATTTGAACAAGTTGGGTATAGCTTCAGATGGCATCTGTCGATTCTGTGGAGAAAGTGACGAAACCTCACTGCACCTGATCACAGACTGCGGACCATTGGCACACAAAAGACTCAGGTGTTTTGGAGATTACATCTTAGATATGAGCAAGATCCCTCATCTTGATTCCTCCAAAATATATGAATTCCTGTCGAAAATAAACCTGACAGCAGATTTATAGATGAGACAATCCTCATCTTGCAAATAAATAGGGGCATCACAATAGATCTTTCAGGTCGCAGTGTATAACACCCTTAAATATATATATCTATCTATCTATCATCCGCAAATGTGGAAATTAGTGTGCTTTCACTTATAGGAGTATCAGATGTAAATACTACTTATAATGTAGGGCCTAGAACGCTACCTTGGGGTACACCGGCTGAAATTAGAAAATCTTCGGAAATAAATAAGTTTACTTTTGCACTGAAACGTCTATTGGATAAGTAAGACTCGAGAATTTTATGATAGCTTTTGGGAAGAAACAAGCAAATATAAGTTAAGCATCAATAGTTGAATCCCTGTAAGCGCGACTCGTATGAAAGGGAAGAGCGTTTCGCAGCTTTCTGGAAACAATTCCAACTGGTAGAATAAGTTTGGCTCCGAAACGACTCACAAACACTACCAAGCGCCACAGACCGGCAGCGCTAAAGGGCCTTACATACTTGAAGTTAGTACGTACAAATACGAAGTTAGTACCTATCGAACCATATTATACCTGCTGGGACGAACTTATGAAATTCCCTAACTGAGTGTGGCCTACGTGGCAATTCAGAGTCCAAAACAATCGTTCCCTTGTTCTGAGCGAGTGTGGTATAAAAATTACTAAATTTTCCAATGAAGATTCACTCGGTCACCACTCCAATAAGGACACCAATAGGCTCCAATTTCATAGGGGGCTATATATATAGATGTCTATATCACACTAAATGCTTTCAATTTCATAGGCGGATATATGCATAGATAAGGGTCTATATAGATACGAGTATTTAATCAGGGTCGCGCAAAATGCTCGGTAAATGGTTTATTTACAGATTTGAAGCAGTGCATACACAGGAGTTGCAGTGATTCACAGCAGTTGCAGCGGTATGAAAATCTCACCCAGTGCACTGTCGCTAAGCTGCACAGGATACATGGTTAATTCCAATATCTTGCGACTTTATTTATGGAAAAATACAAATTCTCCAACGACCTAAACCTCATAGATCACACACAATCAGCAAAGAGAACTTGAGCTTCCTTCGAGCTGGCTGACTGGCGTCATTTCGCCTGTTTCTGTCAAGTAGAGCGGCGGCTTCTAGCCTAGCAACTGTCTTGGAATGGTACACTATGCTCCCAGAGGCCATATTCTAAAAATCCTTTGAGCCATTCAAACTCAGTCTGAAGTGGTGTGTCTATTTTAATTCAGACATAAGTGAGTGATTTTCAATCGCGCTAACTATGGCAACCGACTTGGCTGCTATTGTTGCCACCACATGCATAAACTTTCAATATTCTCCTTCCTGGTAGTCGATGATGATATACGCATCTCTGGCTTCCAGCAATATTATCAGCATTCGCACAATATGGTGATGAGGGGTGAGAAGGCAGAAGTTTTACCGTGCTCAGTGGGAGTATGTGAATAATTTATGGCAGCCTGTACCGCAGGCTCCTCGTTCTTACTTACTCAGGAAGAGACCTCCCTCGCCCCTTGTCTCTCATACCTGTAACGAATGACTGCAGCAATAATTACGCGGGCAAATGTAAACAACCCTCACTCAATATGTCACTGCGTTCGTGGGCCGTAAGTGCTGCAGGACATTTTGTTGGCAACATGCTTGTAGTGTGAACCGTGAGTCCGCTTCAGCCTCGTTTGATGGGCAACGCGTGGCTTCCTTGTCCGCTGTTTTGCGAAACTCTTCGCCGGCATTGTTTTGAAATTGCCTATTTTGGCAACAGAAGCACTCACTAAGAGTGGAGCAGGCGACGAAATGCACGGGGCTGCGGGTGTGTAACTTTGTGGCCAAGCCTGGGGTGGAATTTTGATTGAACACAATCTGTTGTAGTTTTAGCAAGCGTTGCTCCTCTGTGTGGGGCAGAAACAAAGCAGTTGCAACGGGAAACAGAACACACAACTTGAAATGGAAGTGCACTGACCGCAAGTGCGCGTTTAATCTAAATCAGCGACTTGCTGGTCTTGTCTCTACCCTTACACTGTGAGCGAATAACTTTTGTTGCCAAACATTCCATTACATGTAGTCATAGTAAGCAGCCAGCATTTGGGGTAACCTTTCTGGGCAAGATGCTGCCGACAGAGCATGTTACCAGTATGATGACTCTTCTCATATTTTTCTGTTGCTGCTGCTGGTGGTGCTGTTGTGCAAAGTAAGATCCAATCAATCAACCAATAAATTAGTTAGTTGGGCACTGGCCTCTTCCACCAGGTTTTGCTAGTGTAACCATTGCATTCATATGCACCCATCTGCATTGCAAATACCCACTTCGTTGCTGGCGCACCACCCCGGCTAATCACACACACCATGCGCCCTTTTATGCTGGTTGCAAGACTCTGCTTTATGTCTGTCTGCCTCTCTGCCAAACAAGCGCAGCCACCGCAGTGCAATTACTGCCATTTCCGCTGCTGCTGCTGCTGCTGCTGCTGCCGCCTGTGCACTCTGCCGTCCTGCGGAGTGCGCGAGAATCGTTTTTCCTCGCAATTTTCCCCAAAAAGCTGTTTTCCTTCAATTACACACACTTTTAGCGCTTTTAACACTTTGCACATTGCTCGTTGTTCCATTCCTCTGCAGGTGCACATGAGCGGCAAAGGGTGTGTGTGTGTGTGTGTGTGTGTGTGTGTGTGTAGGCACGTACTCGTATCTGCCGCACTTTGTGTGAGATTGTGGGCATGGGTGTGTGTGTGCGGGTGGTTGTGTGGCAGGGATGCATAAGTGTATGTTTGGTTTTTTGCCTTGGCAATTTGTATTTTGAAGTGGCTGCGCTTACCTGGGCCTATGCACTGCAACATACAAGTATCCTTTCGAGCTCCTGCTGCTCGCCTACTTGCGTGCCGTATGTGCGTGGGCGTGTTCCTTGTAATTGTGATTTTATGCAAAAGCAATTTTGTGGAAGGTTTTCGATTTGGTGGTTTCTGTAGAAGCACACGAGTATTTTAGAGAGCGCTCAAACGGACTGACAGCGTTTAAGCGCCTGAAATAGGGCAGTGGCACTAGTTGTAAGTGCGTGCTTTAAGGCAGTTTGCCAGCCGGTAAGTAGACAAAACGAGATGCTAATTGCAAGTGCAGCTAATTTTGATGATGCGTTGTGCTATGCTCGACCAAAAGACGCTGGCTGATGCCATGAATAGACTCGTGTGGGGGTGCAGCTAATGACTTGCGATGTGCCAGCTGAGCATTTTAAGTTTGCAGCGCGCTGGTGGGTGGGGTGCAGGAGCCCACCGGACGAAGTATTAATGCTGTTTTACGTCTCTCCAGCTGCAAATTGAGCCATCAAGAGGAAATTTCTTTGTTTCATACAAAATGATTCCTCTGCATTGTACTCGCACATAGGCAGACACTAACCGAGACCACCCCCGCTCTCCACGCAACCGGTGCCAGCAACACCAGAACTGTTTGTTTCGACTTGTTTAGCTATGATTCTTCTGTTGTGCTGCTGCTGGAGGATCGATGGCATCGAATTCCTATTTCTTCAGTGATGTTCTCTTCTGGTCTGTTCTGTTATGTTCTGCTCTTCTCTTCTATAATTTATATTTGCATGTTTCTGGAATTCGTTCAGTATTTGTTTAACTGTAAGGAAATAAAAACGCAAGTATCCACCGATAACAAAAATAAAAGAAAACGCAAAATCGAACTTTACTGCTGCCAATGTAAACACCATCAATTGCGGCCACTCCCGCTTTTGATGTCAACCGCCAGTAATGTTGGCGATTCGCTCTTAGAAGAAACCGTTATGCGACGTGGTGTTTACTCTGCCACAAGGAACTAATAAGCCAAGATACACGCTACAAGATACTCGTACTTCTCCGCTCTAGCCGAGCCCTTTCCGCTTCCCTTTCGTGGCGGAGCGAAACTCGCCAGGCGTGCACGTCCATCGTCTCAAATTTAAGCCATATTTATAGGTGCATTTTGTTAAATATTTGCTTGGCGATTGTTTACCGTTTTTCTTGCTGTCGCTGTGACTCTTTCTGTTGCTGTTGTTGGGAACGCATTTATATGACACGCCGCTACTGCAGGCAGTCTGCAGCCGGCCAGTCAGCGAGAGTACGCGTATCTGTCAGCTACTAATTACAGCCTCAGTCGCTCCTTTACGCAAGAGCCCATTTCGCAGCGCTACTGCGTGGCTGCTGTTCTAGCATTTTTCATTATCTACTCACACACACACACACACACACACACACACACACACACACACACACACACACACACGCTCATACTGGCTCTCATCTGTATGGAGTTATTTTTCTTTTACATTCATTCATTATTGTCGCTCGTGCTTGGCTTCTACCACGCGCACTACGCGGCTATGAGGTCAACTTTACTTTATTAATTGCCTTACAAAATGCAAGCAATTTAAATTAAACATTTTGAGGATGCCTCTTCGCTTGCATCATTTTGGTGTGCGGCGGTACAATCCATTCCCATGCATGGGGATGTATACTTAGGTGTGCGCGAATGCTGCAAAATAAACTATGCGCGAATACGGGCACCGAAGGCGAGTAATTTCTAAACAAATAATAATTTCTATTACAAGCGCAAAGTTACGCCCAAAAGCAGCTGTGGACAGCGGTGTATATGTTCCTGAACAGAATCACTTGTCTGTGGTCCGATGTACATACATACATACATATATACGAGTATATAAGGAAGCACAGTACCTAAACCAGATAGGTAGTTGCATAGCTAGCAATATGCCACGCAAAATTGGCACACGGCCTGCCCATCTCACACATATACATACATACATACATACATGCAACTATTGCGAAGTACCATGCCCGTTGGCGTCATAATATGTACACCAGTTTAGGCTTTGCAAATATTGGTCGATATACGAGTACATATGTACATTGACTGCCCTGCCTCCAAATCGTTCGGCTTCATGCCTCGAGATGTACATATAGCAAATTCGTGAACAAAACTTGTCTAATGAAAACACTAGGGGACTGCAGAACTAAACTACCCCGTCCTCTTTTTGCACAGAATGTATCACTGGGAAGGGATAGAGGGACTTCGCGAAGCCAAAAGACTGGTAAGGTCATTCACCTACAATACAGAATTGCGCAATATGTGCAAAGCAAACATAGGGAAAATAGTAGGTTTTCTATCAGGTCATTACTACCTGAAATATCACTTGATTAAAATCCACATTCTTGATGATACTGAGGGCCGGCTCAGTCTAGAAGAAGAGGAAACCACAGAACACATGCTGAGCGACTGCATTGCGTTGGCAACAACCAGAAGGAACATATTCGACTGCGACCAGCTGGCACTGGAAGAAATAAAGAATGCTCCTGTTATGGACATTCTCAAATTCATCCATAAAGCGGAAAAGATAATGGAGGAACATGACTTTCAGCTACTTCCTCACTCTAGAGAAGGAACATGTAGGTAGAAAAGAACCTGATAACTTTAATTGGGATGCTTTGACATCACCAAAGGGACGAAATGCTATGGCATTACGGAAGAAACGCCGGTACTAAACCTATAGGGCATAGTAGATCGGACAATGTGATCACATGGATCATAGATGACAAATGTAGTATGACACAAAAGATCTTTAGGTCGCAGTGTCGGCCATGGGGCAAACTACTAAAGCTAAATTATTATTATTATTATTATCCTCTTTTTGCACAGTTGCACAATTCGAGTTCCATACACGGTTCATCAACCAAATCGGACATAGGTATGGCGCTTAAATTGTCAGAGTTTGTGCTAAATATGGGCGTAGTTTGCGACCTGACAAATTTACTCAGACAGTTAAAACTTGTGTGTGATTAGTAGGTGCATTATTTGACACACTCTCTTGCACTGTAGGGTAGCGCTCGTGTATCTCGTGGTCTGTCCTGCCCCGCTTGAGAGTTTTACTAATTTGCAGGATGTTCTATTCGCGAATTATGGCTACGAATGCTGAACGCATTTCCGACCAACACATTTTCTTACTGAAACGCATTTTTCTGCCGATTAGGAAGAATAGAACTTGTCGGTTAGAGAGTGAATGTGTTTTTGTGAAATCATTCTCACAATCCAATCTTTTCGTTCGATCGTTTTCTTTTAGTAAACTCTGGCATTGTCTCGTACCTACATTATAATGAATTTCCGAATTATTCTCTTTTCATTGAAAATCATTCCATTTTTGTGCCAGTCCTAAAACACTGTATGATCTATGGTATGGATTGGTGTGATTCGGTAAACACTTCATAAAGTTGCTCAATGGATCGTTTAGATTATAAACTTTAGAATCTAGCCAGCCACGATGCAGTTGCGTACTGAACCCAAGGTAGCTCTGGATGGCAAGATTCGGTTCATATCCAGACTGACCTTAAAGCCGGTTCGAAACTAAACAAAGTCTAATTGTGTGTGCGTATTACCCAGTCGACACCTTTCGGGCCGAGAGTGCCATGCTAATTACTCATTAACAATATTGCTAGCACCAGGATGCCACTCCAATGGGATACTGTTAGACATATGTATGTATGTAGTGCCGCAGCTTGAACAAGTTTCTCCATTGCCAAATTCAGGAAATCGGGCATTACCATGTCGTAGACCTCTCGTTCAGCATTGAACTGGGTCCTGTTAGTCAGTGGCGCCACGCCAAATCGCATGCACTTCGCCAGAATTCCAGCCAAACTCAGAGGTGGCACCTTGTCTTATCGAACTGTCCGCAGCAGTACTGGCAGTCGACAAATGGGCGATGCATATCGCTGTACTGGGAAGTTTCCGTACTGCCACTGGGATGACAGATAAGAACACACAATCCCAAATAAAATATTTAAAGTACACAACGAAAAAACTTTTAAATATATATTATAGAAAACAAAAATTAAGCTAACAACAATTCCAAAAAAAAAAAAAAACAATAAAAACTACAGCAAAGTAGAGAAACAGGTAAAAACGTTTTCTGTCGCCCTTTGTTGGCGCTTGAAAGAAAGGCATTTACTTAGGTAAATATGGGAAAAACAAAGTCGAAATGATTAAGTTGGTGAAATAAGTATATTTAGTTTAAAATATTTTTAACCAGTTGTTATTTGCGCTGATTGACGTCATTGCCCGAGAAAGACCTTTCCAGGAACATGCAAATACACAGTAGGTATTTACGTACCTAGCTTTGTTTGCTTCCTTTGTGCTGCGTTGTGTGTGTTGTTCTTATGTTTTGTTGTTCGGGTGTTTGCCATCCCAACAAAGGGACTTAATATTATTATAGAAAGCTGAAATAAATATGTAATTAAGTTTATGACGTACATGGCTTTCTGTTAATTATTTTGGCTTAAATGTTATTTTATTTGTTGTTGTGCTAACGCAACTCCTACTTTCTTGCTTTGCTGTTACGTTATTATTGTTGTTATTATTATTATTTATTATAATTATAATTATAATTTTAGTTCTTGTTGTTGTTGTTGGTGTTGTGTCTTTAATGTGCACAATTAAAACTGTGGCGGTGTGTGTCATGCAGATACCTTTTCTCCGCGACCGCCGCTGCGAATGTTGTCTGCCCGTCCGTGAGCTGGCAAATTTCGCTCAGTCGCTGGTTCTACAAATGTTGTTGTAATTGTTGTAATCTGTAACTTGTGTGCGTAATTAATAGTATTTATTTTTAATTCATATTTTTGTACTTTTTGAGTTTTTTGTGCTTGTGCTTTTTCCTTTCAAATTTACTGCTACATGTGAGTAATTTTTACGTGTATTTATTGTGTTGAGAGAAACATTTTCGCGCCGTGTGACTCAAAAGGTCTTTGAACCTTCGGCATGTGCGCTAGTTTTGTGCGAAATTACATTCTGTGAAAAACCACCCAGTTGGAAAATGTATTCGATTCTGTTCTTAGAAGACGACCGGCCTGGCAAAGTCATTCCAAAACACCCCTTCCATCAGCTGTTCGCTAACATGTCCATTCATTTTGAAATTGACGATACAGCTCGAGAATTGTGTAGCACTGGTACGTACATTTATGCAATGGAGAGTTGTTAATTTCAGTGGATCCAGCTGGTAGCAGCTTCTAGACGGTGCTTTACACAAGGCGTTAAGATTGGCACAGTTTTGTAGCAGACGATTTACGGTCACTGTGTCCTGACGGCAAAACAAGCACATTTGAACAGGTCTATGAAGCAGTAGGTGTTCATGAGATAGCTGTGTATGTCCTAGACGGAGACGATCGAAGGTTTTTAGCTCGTAGCAGCTACTAGTTACAGGGTCGGGTCAATCAGAGTAATATCATATGTATTGCAGGTGGAGTAATGATGTCGTACTGAAATTCAATCTTCGGGTTTCATTGAAAGCAACTGCACAATTTCATTTGTACTTGCACTGGTTTCATTCTCGGATCAATACAATTCAAATTGTTCGCAATGAGGCATGAGTCCAGATTGATGCATGGAAGATTTTCCAATCGATTTCAGTTTTCCAATAGCGAAGAAGTTTTCCCAATTTTGGTTTTGAAAAAAAAAAACCACAAATTATTTTTGTGGCCCTCGATCATCTTCAACAAAAACTTAACCACTCCTCCACCGTATAGTTGAGCAACCGGCTGGACTTCAACGGGGCAGAAAACGATCTTGGTTCGAGTGAAAGAGAGAGAGAGAGATAGAGAGATACTTTTTTTGCCACATTCCATTCGTAAAAGCAAATATAATAGAAGCGTTTGTAGAAGGTGTGCGAGAGAAGGTATGACCTGAGACCATAGAGACAGGACACTAACGTGAAATTTTCTGACGTTTAAAAACAACTGTCTTTAGGGCTAACCAAAATAGACGAGACGAGACGTAACGAGTAAGTTCGAGCATATGTGAATCAATGTTAATAGCCAAAATGGCCATACGTATTTGATCGAAACTGAACGAAACATTTAGACGTGACGATCGGTTCCGTACAGGTAGGACCAAAATAGACGAGACGTAACGATAGCGATTGGACGAACGTCTGCACTCGTTACGTCGATTTTGACATTTAACCCAGCATGTGACGCTATCAAACGCATCGATGGATGGTTTTTCCACAAATTGCGAGCTCGACCCTCACAGTGGCAATTAAATTGTAGCAAAATTCCGTCCTTTTAATTTAAAATAACAATTGTGTCAACAAAGTAGCTGTTGTGACGAGTAGCAGACGTTTGCAGTTCGGTTCTTACGGAACCGATCGTCACGTCTAAATGTTTCGTTCAGTTTCGATCAAATACGTATGTATGGCCATTTTGGCTATTAACATTGATTCACATATGCTCGAACTTACTCGTCACGTTTCGTCTCGTCTATTTTGGTTAGCCCTTAAGAGCCGAACTGCAAACGTCTGCTACTCGTCACAACCTCTTCTTAGTTGACACAATTGTTATTTTTTAAAGAAATTAAAATTAAAATGACGGAATTTTGCTACAATTTAATCGCCGCTGTGAGGGATGAGCTCGGAATTTGTGGAAAAAGCCATCCATCGATGCGTTTGATAGCGTCACATTTTGGGTTAAATGTCAAAATCGACGCAAAGAGTGCAGAAGTTCGTCAAATCGCTATCGTTACGTCTCGTCTATTTTGGTCCTACCTTTTGTTTATCATTAGTTGTCTATAAGGACAGGTTTGTTTATCATTGGTTAGCCAGAATTCTGATGAAAATCAGCCACACTACTACAGTTTTGCTCATGTGTTAGTGTGCGCAAACAAGAGTAATTTCTCTGTATTCTCTGGTATGACATCAGGCGAGTCTCAGGTCGGACGCCTGACTTTTCTCACTGGGTGTATACACACGTAAATATGGATATGTGTAAATGTATAATTCTTCTTTAGTCACATTATTACAATTAGAAGTTCGTTTAAAAAATATAATTTACTTGACGCAGCTTTCATCACATATGATTGCGCGTGTGTGAGTTGGCGGTATGTGCGTGTGTGTGTGTGCGTTAAACGGTAAACTGTCCAACACAATGAAGCCACCACGCATCACTACACACATACCCACACACACGTACACAAACTCCACATTTGCAGCTCTGAACAAATGCGTGTTGCCATTCTTGTACTTTTTGCTGTTGCTGTTGCTGCTGCTGTTCCCGTTGTTGTTGTTGTTGTTGTTGTTGTTGGAGTTGTCTTGTTACAAATGCGGCTTTCACACCACAGCACGCCACACCAAACAAACAATCTGTTCTATCTATCAATCCGCCACATGCACATAATGGTACATATTCTCCATCCTATCGCATTGCATCGAATCGTATCCAGCAGATACGAACGCACACACACACACGCACACACGCACGCCATATTTATTTATCTCACTGATGTTAGTCACATCTGTAAACACAATTTACAAAGATTTTTTCTTTTGAAGTTGAATTTTTGTTGTGTTTTTTCAAATTTTTCACAATTATTGATGTTGTTTTTTTCTTATTTTTAGTTTGAACAACGTGCATTTCATCATGCGTTCATGACTTCTTCTCCTTCTCCTTCTCCTTTTCGTTCTCGTTCTCGGTCTCGTTCTCGCCCTTCTGCTGTTGCCTCTTCCTCGTCGTATCTTCTTCCAGATCCAGGCCCAGTCTCAGCATCCGTCTCCGCCTCGTTCTGCATCTCCATCTCCTGTGGATTCCACTTCATTACACATTACTTTCGGTTTATACAATATATTTTTATTACTTTACGAATTTTAACACATCTGCTGAAATGCATTAAAAATTTAAATGCATTTTATAGATACATTTGTGTGAGATGCAAATGTGCGTTCGTGTGATCGCAGGGCCGTGTGCCTGTGTGCGTGCGTGCATATATCAATATTTATTACTTTATTACAACAGTTTTCTTTGTATTTGAATGTGTTTCTTAATTTTGAAGACTTGGGTTGGACGCACCGACGCACGTATGTACGTACGTGTGTGCAGCCGCTTAAGAAGCGAATAATGCCAGAAACATCGTTTCTTTGAATTATGGAACTTTATTTAATATTTTACTTAATGACTCACAAGTAACGACGACAGCGACGACGACCGAGCGATGGACGGACAGTGTGACCCCTCTTAGTAATATTGAACGCTGGTGGACTTACTCATGTGCGAGTGGTCGGTCACCAAGCCACCAGACCGCCTCAGCTGGGTAGATGAACTCAAATAAAAGAGCACAAGTTATAATTAGTCGTATGCATACGGGCACACTTGTGTATGGGCACGTATGTACGGACGTTTCTCTCTTCGCAAGTGTGTGTGTGTGTGTGTGTGTAATTAAATACAAGTATAAATTAAATATATAATTAAATACATTTGTACCCAATTAATAACTAATTAGCAGCACTTGAACATTTTTAAGTTCTCAGTTAGCGGCGGTTGAAACAGAAACGCATTTACTTATCACTGCCACATGCCCCCAACCCCACGCTATGGCCCTACTCTGCAACCCCCGCCCTATCCACATTACCCGCGGCCAGCACTGGCTCTGTGCATTGATTATAAGGGTTACACTTGCTCGAACTGTTGCTGGACTTCGGAAATTAGAAACTGGCTGACTGACTGGCCCAATCAGTCGGCCGTCTAAATTACATTCATTTGAGACTAATGACGGCAGCGCCCATTTCCGAAATATATACGCAGTAATTAATAATTGCACTAACGTGAACGTGGGTACGATTACAAGCATGAACGGGGACGGGGGGGTGGGTACCTGGTGCAAGACGTTGGCTTGTTACAACTCAGCTGGATAACGCCAAGCTCAACACAGAGCGTTTGCTTTTGAGCTTGCTTGCTTTGCTTGCATTGTGGATGCTACGCCCTCATTGCAGTGTCCGTGCAACTGAAGGTCCATCGCAGTTGGAATAGGCCACACTCGCTCATGCAACTGTGTGTATGTGCGCCTCTAATGACCAGCGACACCATATGCGCACACACAACAACACCGCAGCTTGTAGTGGGAGAGGGGATGTGGATGGACGGTGTGCTTCATATGAATCGTGGCGTGAAACTGAGAATATTAGATATCATCGTTATGATTTTAATGAACATTTTGCTGAATTGATATCTAATGAACGACTCCTGGTTGCTCAGTGCACGCATTTCGTTTATATTCCGCTATCAACGGGGATGAGAGCGAGTTGTCGGGGGTATGTCAGGTTAGGTCGGCCTCAGAAAACTTCAGGCTCGTTGCTGGTGCTGGACGTATGTATTTGGAAACATTGTGGTTTGTTGCTTTACTACCTTTGCTGATTCTTGGTGGCTACTGGTGTCCTGCAGCTCTGACCCACAGTTTGGTTTTTCATAATAAAGTTGATTTGCGCCTTTCTATCCCTGCAGGTTGTGTCAGTGTCTCTTTGACTTTCTAATTAGTTCGTCCGACTGGGCTTACTTATCATGCAGATTGCTAGACTTTTTAAAAATTCCCGGGAATGTCCAAGGAAAACTCCCTTACGGGAACTGAGGACAAATTTTGAGTTTTGCTTCAGAGTGTGGGAAGTGCGGCCTATTCTGCTAGTTTGGTACCGCTACCTTAGGCGATCCATCTTGCTAGATTCTCCTCCTGCTGAGTGTGGCTAATGTCAGTAGGCGTGTTTTCCATATGTGCGTTTCCCAATTTGGTGGAACTTTGAATGTAAACAACTTCCTGGCCCTGCATCGCACCGCTCAGCAATTGATCCGCCCACTTTGCTTTATTTCGAAGTGTATATTTTTAACGCCTTCCTTGTAATTAAAACTTCAAACACACACATAAATATATGCGCGTACACACACTCACACACACACACACACACACATGCATACAACAAAATAACAGACAATAAAAAAAGTAAAATTTTTCATGAAATTATTAAGAAATATAAAAAATTAAAAGGAAAAGAAAATTTTAATTACACACACTGAAATGCATTAAACCTTAGGTTCAGCGCGCACTGGTGGGGTGTTTCCCTCCGCCATCTTCTCCCACAGCCAAAGGCATACACGGACGCTCGGAAAAGCTGCGGAAACTCATACGCCAGGGGGATTAAGCATCGTTGAAGCAGAGAGTGTAGAGCTCGCATGTCGAACGAAGTTATTGCTGCAAAAATTTTGTTCGAGGGGTTTTCTAGTAAACCCCTAACAAACTAATTGCAGCTCGCTGCCCTTACTGCTTACCGATTTTTGTGATATCGCCCTCACTTCCATTACACTAAATTTTGAGTGAGTCAATCTCTATGCATGTATCAGAGAACACAGAGAAAGGAAAGTCTTTTTCGCTGCCAGCGTCCATAGCGGACACACCACGATTTTGAGTGGATTCACCACGATTCTGAGTGGATTCACCACGATTTTCAGTGGATTCATGTACCAGAGTATACAGAGTAAAGAAACTTAAACGTCAAACGGCAAAGCAATGAAATAAAGCAGACGGACGTTGTACACGAATCCTCTGAAAATCGTATTGAATCCACTCAGAATCGTGGTAAATCCACTCAAAATCGTGGTGAATCCACTCAAAATCGTGGTGAATCCACTCAAAATCGTGGTTTGTCCGCTACGGACGCTGGCAGCGAAAAAGACTTTCCTTTCTCTGTGTTCTCTGGAAATAATGCAGACGGACGTTGTACATGAATTCACTGAAAATCGTGTTAAATCCACTCAGAATCGTGGTGAATCCACTCAAAATCGTGGTGTGTCCGCTACGGACGCTGGCAGCGAAAAAGACTTTCCTTTCTCTGTGTTCTCTGGAAATAATGCAGACGGACGTTGTACATGAATTCACTGAAAATCGTGTTAAATCCACTCAGAATCGTGGTGAATCCACTCAAAATCGTGGTGTGTCCGCTACAGACGCTGGCAGCGAAAAAGACTTTCCTTTCTCTGTGTTCTCTGGAAATAATGCAGACGGACGTTGTACATGAATCCTCTGAAAATCGTGTTGAATCCCCTGAAAATCGTGTCGAATCCACTCAAAATCGTGGTGTGTCCGCTACGGATGCTGGCAGCGAAAAAGAGTTTATTTTCTCTGTGTTCTCTTGTCATGTACAACGTCCGTCTGCTGTATTTCGCTGCTTTGCCGTTTGACGTTTAAGTTTCTCTTCTCTGTATTCTGTGGCATGTATACTCTTTGGTTGCAGCTTCTGACGTTTGAGTGTTGCCAGCTTTCTGTGCGCCACGTTTCAGTGAAAGATGCGTGCGTGACTGGTGTGGCGAAAAACGCCCGTCAGTGCGCATTTGGCCTCAGCTGAAGTATTTAATTTCTTCTCGTTTGTTTTCTTGGAGTTGTTTTACGTACAATGTATGTATTTTGTTTTAATTAATGGTCTTTTATATACATATAATATATGTACATATATATAATTTGTTGTTGCTGCAATTGTATGTGTTACAATTGTAATTACCATTTCTCTCTTTCTTTTACTATTTTGTTTCTCAGCTGTCATAATGACAGTGCGTGTTTTTTTATTTTGTGAATGTTTTTTTATATGCTTTTGTTTCCAATTTGTTTTTCATATTTAGATACAGATGTACATACATATACTGTGTATATAATTAATGCATTTTACAGCAAAGTTATTTATATTATTATACAGTAAGCAGGAAATAAAGGAAAACACTCCACCGACATGGCAACTGACACGACCACAGCTGCAAACTCAGATACAGGCACGTGAAATACTTACAGGAAATGTGGAAAATGCAATTAAAGCATTACTGCCTGTTAAGTTTAATTTGAGATACCTGTGCTTGACCACAATTGCGGTTTCTTACATTTGCTCGATTACACGCAGGCAAATATGAAACCATGCCAGTCATGCCCCTTGTCCACTTTCTTACTACCCACGCCGGCCTTGCAACGATTGCCCTTGCACTAAACACGAGACCGCAATGGTGGCACAGCATTTAGGACACAATCCTCAATGTTTCTACAGAATCAAACAAACTCACGGAGAGGGGGCTTACTTGGGGTTGCGCTCGCACTCCAATAGGTTGTCACAGTGGGTGAATGAATGGCTGAGGTGCCGATTAGACAACAGGAGCAATGTGTGTCGAGGAGTCACTATGAGTGCTTCTGGGTTCCTGCACTGCATCGAGAGTGCCGTGGACCTGGTATGTACATATGAGTAGCTGCATACGTTTCGTGTGTCGTGGTTGCCCCTCCCGGTATCGGCAGAGGGGTCTGGGGGAACGGTAGCGGCGCAAGGGGGACGGTGGCGGCGCAGCAGATATGAAAATAAATAATGAAGTGCTGCAAAAATTACAATTTTACGCTTGAAAACCTTCGAATCACCGTGAAAATCAAAGGGAAATTAAACAAAATGCACTTTCGAGTCAGTCGAGGGAACTACTCATTATTTTTGTTTGGCTGCTCGAATGTTTTCTAGACAAATAAAACCAAATTACAAACTTACATGCCAATACACACACACATACACACACACACACACACATATATATACATACATTCATACATACATCCATACATATGTATGTATGTTAATTTCGCTGCTTTGCATATCTATAAATTGCTGTTTTATGATTGTTGCTGTTGAATTTGTGAAATTTTCATATTTATTGTTTTCATCTGCAGCCGCGTGAAGCTGCGTGTGTTCGCTCGTTTCTTTTTAGTTATTAATAATATTTTATTTAAATTTTTGACTTTATTAATCAAATTGTTACACGTGCGCTCATGTTTTTTCCTGTTTTTATTACTTTTTTTGGAGTTTAGTTTTTGCCGTCGTTTCTGGCTCTGTTTCTGTTTATTTGCATTAATAATTAATTTGCACAAATTTAGTTAAAAAAGTTTCAACTTTATTTTAATATGTTCAATGTTTACATACACACATACATATATATGTGCATACATATGTATAGGAGCGTATTTCTGTACCGTTTTTTATACGATTTCGCCATTGAACGCGTGTGTGTGAGTGTGGCTCAAGTCGCGTTCTATTCTGGGCTTTAGTCTAGTTGCGTAGAAATCTTAAATTAAGGATTTTTTTGTCTGGAATTTCTTGGCGCTGTTGTTGTGCTCTTAAGTGAAATTGATGGATTGCCAATGTGCCTCCCTGTTAGTGGTTTGCTTCTCTGATTTATCCACTTTTATTGTTCATGTATGTGCCTATGTATTTAAATTTGTTGGCTAATTGCACGAGAACGCCGGGGAATAAGAACTTCTTCAACCGTTCTTGTTTCTTTGTGAACGATTTGCTGTGAACGAGTGTCTTTAAAGTTTCTTTGCGAAGGCATTCTCCATGCGGAATTAACGTAAACATTTTGTTGGGTTCTGCAGTGATTCTGCATTGTGGTCTGTGAGAGGCACTGTTGTCAACCCGAACACTGACTGGAAATATGAGTTTCATTTCGAAGGTTTTCTAATGCTGATGTTACATTTCGAAACGGCAGCTCAGCGCATTCACAAATATGTAGGTTTGAATATTTTTTTTTCCTTTTAAGCATGATTACGATGAAAATGGTGCTGATAATTGGGCTTCTGAATAGATTAACCAGGTGGCTTGCGAGCTACGAAAGTTGCACTCGCAGCCCCATTGGCTCATTGTGAACTTTTGAGTAGGTGTATTCCCATTTTACCCAACCGTATTCTATTCGCAGGGAATTTCGCGTTGGAACGGCAGTTAAGAATTGCTTTTTTGAGAAGACAGAAATTGTGGTTTGAATTGTGCCAGTCGGGTCGGAATGGCAATGCAATTCGACCAGGAGCTGAAGTTTGGTGGTGTAATAGTGGCATTACTCTGCTTCTGGCCGCGTTCAAGAAATACAAAATAGATTATAACAACAAATATGAAAATGTTTATATTGTTGTTTATATTCGTCCACGAACAAAAACAACAAGAAAAGCGACAACGACAACGACAACGACAATGCCAACGATAATAAATTCCGACTCAATTGAATTAAGAAATTCAATTAAAATTTGTTTACATCAATCTAAAAGTAAAACGTAAAAATTAAATAAATAAATATATAAATAAATAAACAAATAAAGTTTTATTAGTTTAAAGTGACTTAGCCCGTCGTCTGTCGGGCATGTTTGCGTAGCAGTCAAAGGGACCACGTACTCGTACTCCGGCTCCAAGAGACGCTCAGGCACGCCGTACAGTGGTACGACCCCATACATATTGAGGAAAAAAATAGAAGGATCACCTATTTTGGCAAAAATTACTTTTGGCTCGAGATTAAGAAAAATTCCAAAAATGGGCGTGGTCGGTCAATTTCCACGCCCACCTCCCATACAAAGTCAACATAGAAAGTGCTACAAAATGGGTTTCAATATAGATATTGAACTGAAATTTTGGTAATTTATATCTGAAGAGATATAGATACTGTGCTGTGAAAATGGGCGTGGTCGGTGAACTTTCACGCCCACTTCCCATATAAACTTAAGTGTGGAAAGTGCTTCAAAATGGGTTTCAATATAGAGATTGAACTGAATTTTTGGCTATTTATATCTGAGAAGATACAGAAATTGTGTTTTGGAAATGGGCATGGTCTAACAATTATTTCGCCCATTGACATTACCAATATTAATACCATTTCGAAACATACTTTTTAACCAAAGTTGCAAAAAAACGCTCAATTGTTGCAAATGTCATCTAATACCTCTTATGACCTATATTCGTAAACATTACAATAATTGTTATTGTTTTACAAAAATCAGGTGTTGCCACTATGTTAATTAAAAAGCTTTTACAAATTAGCAAAACCCTAAAAGTATGCCCCAATTTTTTAAATTTTTTTCAATTTTTTTTACTTTTTTTGTCATTTTAATCGAAATAACTCAAAAATGGGCAAATTCGGCCAAAAACTTCTTTTTTATATCGAAAGAAGACATCTCGACCTTTCATTTCTATATAGTTAGAACACGGAGGTAGACGGAGGTAACGAAGTTTTTGTCCATCAAAGTGGAAAAGTTGGTATTTAGGTAGCTTCCTCTTTGATCGCTTAAAATGTCAACAATACTTGATGGATTGATCTCATACTTTTTTCATTTCGTCGAAAAAGTGCTATATTTTTATATAAAAGTAACAAAAGAAGCAATTAAAACAAAATTATTAGGAAAAAACTTTGCTCTATTGAACAAATATTTCAATAATTTTAGGTGAAAAAACATTTTCTGACTTTCGATACTTGTATTTAGTATAAAAATGACCATTTTGGAAAGAACTCTAATGAATTGTTCTTATTTAAACAATGCTAAATTCAGCTAAAACCGTCAAACATAAGAATGGGATACTTGAAAAAATGTATTTTTTTCACCAAAATACCACTGTGCGCCGCCGCGCTCCGTACAAATTGCGCCGAGTCACTTTTACACACAAACTTATTCTGTAGCAGAGAATGAAATCGTAAAAGCTGTCAAACGATATAAATTAATAAAGTACAATATTTTCCATTATTTTATTATATTTTATTACTTTGAGTGGATTTTAATTTATTTAAATTTCAACTGCTCGTTTCTTCGACTGCTTCTCTCTCGTCTGCCTTCCGTCTTCTGTCGTTGGAGCTCTTGCGTCACGGTGTCCGTCTGTCTCTCTGTCTGGTTGGTTGGTTGGTTGGTTGGTTGGTTTGGGCTGCTGCAGATACTTTTTTGGGCATGTAAATTAAACTATTTTTATACATTTCATTGTTTTTGTTTTTGGTTTCTGAATTAATATATGCGGACGGACGAATTGTGCGAAGCGGCGGAGAGAAACAAAAATAGAAAAATGTCGTAAAAAATTAAAAATCACACATTTGACATAATAAAACTAAAACGTGTTTGCATAAATTAATTAATAAGTCAAGGCACATAAAAAATACTTCGAGATCGCCTGCGACTGCGACTTGGAGTTCGCTTCGAGTTTTGTTTAAATGTGGATGTGGAGTTAAATTGGTAGTAAAAGGTGCGCAGCGAACGAATAATTGAATACTCGAACGCTACTCTCACGTATACCTTGAGCGGACGAGTGGCGTTGCCGAATTGCGAGTCCCCTGCCCAGTCTACTGGCAACGCCTTCAAGGCATGACTTTACTCAATTGAAGTCATGAGCAGAGCGTTTTGCTTGAAGATTTCACACCTGCATCTGAAATTTACTGGATAGAGGGGCTGTGAAACTTCTACTTTCCCTACGCTCTTTTCCAATATATTCATACCACGGAGCAATTCATAGAAATTCAAAAGACATTATTATTATTATTATTATTATTATTATTATATCTTGGGGGAATGAGTACTAGCTACAGCGGCTTTCGACCCGAAGCGAAAAGGATTTTATAGAAAGAAGCATTTTGAAGACCAAGCCCGTGGCAGGATTTTATAGAAAGAAGCATTTTGAAGACCAGCCCGTGGCAGGATTTTATAGAAAGAAGCATTTTGAAGACCAAGCCCGTGGCAGGATTTTATAGAAAGAAGCATTTTGAAGACCAAGCCCGTGGCAGGATTTTATAGAAAGAAGCATTTTGAAGACCAGCCCGTGGCAGGATTTTATAGAAAGAAGCATTTTGAAGACCAAGCCCGTGGCAGGATTTTATAGAAAGAAGCATTTTGAAGACCAAGCCCGTGGCAGGATTTTATAGAAAGAAGCATTTTGAAGACCAAGCCCGTGGCAGGATTTTATAGAAAGAAGCATTTTGAAGACCAAGCCCGTGGCAGGATTTTATAGAAAGAAGCATTTTGAAGACCAAGCCCGTGGCAGGATTTTATAGAAAGAAGCATTTTGAAGACCAAGCCCGTGGCAGGATTTTATAGAAAGAAGCATTTTGAAGACCAAGCCCGTGGCAGGATTTTATAGAAAGAAGCATTGTGAAGACCAAGCCCGTGGCAGGATTTTATAGAAAGAAGCATTTTGAAGACCAGCCCGTGGCAGGATTTTATAGAAAGAAGCATTTTGAAGACCAAGCCCGTGGCAGGATTTTAACCTGTGACCCTCGGGGTGCGAGTCTAGCATGCTTACCACTAGGCCGCAGAGGGTGGCTCATTATTATATTAAGCGGCCCTCTGTGGCATAGTGGCAAGCATGCCAGACTCACACCAGAGAATACAGAGAAATTGCTCTTGTTTTGCTTACACTAACACATGTGCAAAACTGTAGCAGTGTGTGTTCTGATGTTCTTCAGAACCAATGATAAACAAACCTATCCATATAACCACTAAATACTTGGGATTCTTCCAGGGCTCTGCCAGTGATGTGAATCGTCTAGAACCAAAACTTGTCATTACGTTTATCCAGAGGATAGGAGTCAAAGATGTACTTTGTACCTCTGATGGGGGGCACAATAGATCGAAAGGTAGCGGTGCTTAAAATCCCCTACACACTATAATTTAATTAAGTGTCCCTTCTCCGTGTTCTCTGCTCACACTCAGAGGGTTTTTTTGTTTTTTTGTTTTTTTTTTGTTTTCCAATATGGAGGAAATCTTCAAAAAGACAGTGGTAACATTACGGCACCAGTAGTATGGGATTCTTAGCCACTAAAACCACCTCCATCGCACTCAGAGGGTTCAAATTTTGCCCCGAACTTGATCTCAAAAATGTTTCTTTCTAAAAAATGTTTGCTCTACGAGTCGAACGCCTCAGTAGCTAGGTACCCAACCCCTTGCAGTCATAATTAATTATGGCGTAAGATATAATAATAAATACTTACGGCATCTTAGAATACCGCATAACGCTTCTATGTCTGTAATGCCAATCGATTTTCTACGAACATTCACTGAGGCGTTCGTAGTCGGGCATGGTGCATGATCCCCAGTGTTCTAGATGCGCACTCTGGTGCTGGAGCTGACAGTGCCGAGTGTAGAGTGCTACAACGGCCCAATTGATGAATCACAGCAGCGGTCGACTCGCCGCCGCAGCTGAGTAAGGCGCAGATTTCAGCAATAAATTAATAAGGATAAAAGAGCATGAATTCCGAGAAAAATCCAAGAGATTTGCTTTAATCAATCGTTTAAAGAGCCGTTAATAAAAAAAAGTTCTCATTTGTTGGTGGCGGACGGCGTGTTGGAATTTGGTGTTGCCGCTGTTGGTGGTTCAGCTGCCTGCTGGCACTCCATGGGCAACTGTTGCACACCAATTGACGCGCCCTCATCCCACCGGCTACCGGAGTGCTCTGGGTAGAAGGCTCAAAACATCTCCCAAAACGCCCGCCAAGCTTTCAGACACGCGCTTCAGCGAAACGCTTGACTGGTGCTCAATTTTGTCAATATTGTTTTTTGATGTTAAATTAACGATGTTAAATAAATAATAAAATGAACAAAACACATGCTGCTAAATAAAAAGTTGTTAAACAAATATGTTATTGCGTCAAACTCTCCAAAGCAGCGATTTTTATTTGTTTATGATATATTTCTGTCTTTTCCTTTCTTTTGTTTTCTTGACTGTTTTCCTTTTTACCCATTTTTTCCATTGAAATCTGGGTCCACGCTTCACGGACAAATGTATTTAGTTTTTAAATTTATTCAATTTGATTTATTACGCTTTGTGTGTGTGGATGGAAATAAAATTAATTTATTTATTTGCTAATTTTTCTTTTTATTGTATTTATTATATTCGTCGGCGAGTGTGGATGTGTGCGCTTGCGCGTGCATTTCTGGGGAATGAGCGGGAATGTGGTGGATTTTATGTGTGCTGCGGAAACACTTCACTGTCACCACCAAAGGCAGGAGATGCTCACTGCGTCCGCCTAAAATTCATCATACACTCTTGATTGGAAAGAGAACTTCTTCAATTGTAGGGAAGAGGATGATTGGGAAGTGCTAAAACCGAACGATTTAGTTTCTCCAGTCACTTTCTCCACAGAATCGACAGATGGCATCTGAAGTTATACCCAATTTGTTCAAATGGTAGTAAATAAATAATAACTCTAATAATAAAACCCAAGTCTCTTATCCCTTTCTTACGTCCCAATGCACACTTATTCAGTACACAATTATTCAGTCTATATTCATAAAAAGTAGAATTTGTTGATCTGGTGTAAGTAACTAAACAGTTAATGTTCAACTTCAAACTCTTCGATTCGCACCATCCCAGAACATTTGATAGGTCATCTTCTAGCTTATAACAATCTGATAATTGTGAAATTTCAAGAAGCACCTTTAACGCCCTCAGCGAACATTAAACAACTTATGAAAATTTACAATTTATGGAAATTTACAATTTATGAAAATTCAAAGTAACAGAGGACCATCGTGTGTCCCCTCTGGTATACCCGACAAGGGGTCTATAGCAATGTCAGAGAAAAAAAGCACCGATCTTATTGAATAATCTTCTATTGGTTAGGAAACTATTAAAGAAATTTATCAGATTGCCTGATAAGCCAAATTTTTTCAATTTTCTAAGAAGAATGTTGTGATGAACCCTAATCAAATGCTTCTGTCAAGTCTGTATAGACTATATCTAATGGGTTCTTGTGATTCAAAACATCAACAAGATTTCTCGAAATCAAAGTCAAGATTGTCCAGCTGGATTTACAGGCAGAAAACTATGTTGGCAATCTAAAATTGCGTCTTTTTCATGGTTTAATAACTTATTTTGTATAATATGATCGAGAAACTGAGCAAAAGTTCTTTGTTTCACAATTGCGCTGTAATTCCTTACTTTGCTTCGATCTCCCGATTTAAAAATTGGAACGACTGTGCATAACTTCCAAGACTGAAGAAAAGTTCCATCCTTCAGACAAAAATTAAATAAGGAGCAATGGGTTCAACGGCGTTTTTGAAAAACCATGGGCGGAAATTCTCCTTGTTCATAAATGGAACTTGGTTCAAATCCGATATAGCAGACAGGACATCGTTCTCCGTCACAACAAATTCATTTAAAGAGTCAAGATTTAAGGATTCAAACGTAACTTGGTTGTAAATCCGATATAGCAGACAGAACATCGTTTTCTGTCACAACAAATTCATTTAAAGAGTCAAGATTTAAGAATTCAAACGTAACTTGGTTGTAAATCCGATATAGCAGACAGAACATCGTTTTCCGTCACAACAAATTCATTTAAAGAGTCAAGATTTAAGGATGCAAACGTAACTTGGTTGTAAATCCGATATAGCAGACAGAACATCGTTTTCCGTCACAACAAACTCATTTAAAGAGTCAAGATTTAAGAATTCAAAATCTTCCCCATACTCTCCGAAGCCTCTTCATGATCTTCATATACACTTTGAAATAACTTAGTAAAGAGGTTGCAAGATTCAACTGTATTATTAGATTGCTCTTCATCTAACTCCAAAGTTGATGGAAACTCATTTAGTTTTCTATTTGAATTTAAATACTGCCAAAAGGACGACGGATTTTGCCATTATGTTGGTTTCAATCCTTTGAACTTGAAATTATTATCATCTAAAAACCACATTATATTGTCTAAGTTAAAATCACATAAAACTATACAGTGACGATTTGAATCTAAGGAATCTAATATAAAACTTATATTTTTTAAATGAAAAACAGGCAAGTCAATAGGACTATTTGGGGGTATATACGATACAACAATATATACGAGTATAACAGCGTCTCTCGATATAGAAACCTTTACACAAAGCTGTCGTATTCGTTTATCATTCGCTGACAGTACTGACAAGATTAGTTCTCACCGATATCAAAGCGCCACTCCCGCGCTTATAGGCAGATGATATTGGACATCGATCGCATCGATATACACAATAATGATCATCAAATGGTGCAGCTGAGTTTAATACCTTCGTGAAGCCAAGATTCTGTTAGCGTTGTGATGTCGGATTCATGGAGAGACAAAGCTGGAACTGAGAGATTTTTCTTCCATATATAGAGAAGAAAAAGTTCTGTTTTTATAGAGATAAAGAGAGATAGAGAGATTGATTTACTTTTATAAATATAATATTTTATTTAAGATTATTTCTCTCGAATTTATTGACGGACAAGTTGCACGCGGTAGATGCAAATGTGTGGTTATGCCACCATAATAATAGTCAGAAGGAGAATTATTGAAATATTTCGGCAAATCTTATAGCTATTTCGGACACGCCACTTGTCCTCATCATAGATCTGTCAATGCAAAGCAATTTTTCGTCAAGTATTTATTATGTCTCACAAAGAAACAGCATAGATCTGCCAATGAAAAGCAATTTTTCGTCAAGTATTTATTATGTATTAGAAAGCAACAGCACACCAACTATGAGTCCTCTCAGGAATCAAACCTGGGCCTTCAGCTATTTGGCTCTGTCAATCCAGACAACTACGCTAACTGCAGGTGGTGAACGCTCTGATCAGGGCGCACTCTAGGCTACTGTGTCTCATTATTACCCCTCATTTGTTTCGTTAAGTTGCTCTCTCTATTTTATTACATTTAAGTAGTGTCATAGTACATTACATTTTGAGTGGAAAGGGTAATTTAGCCTGATCGTCACAAATATTTTGGGGATTCTCTATAAAGCTTACAATTTCTAGTGATCGTTCGTTATTAGATATTTTATATAATATTTTAAACAATAAAATAAGATAAAAATGGCCACAAATATTTTTATTAAACAAACATTTTTTTTTCTTTTTTCTCTTGCAGGTGAGTTTGACTTATACCAAATAAGACTTTGTTCAATTGCGTGTGCGCTGAAAGCTGGTAAGAAAATTTAACATGTCTTTTTCGAATAGTCCCTCAGTTGCATTTCTAGCGCCGGTGAACACGACCCTCCTGAAACCGGTGGCATTAACTGCTGTCAAAATGTTTGTAGCTGAACCGTTCGCACAGCAGCAAGAGTCACAGCCCACTGCGGCTCTGTCGAAGGTATGTTGGTCAAGAGCCATGCAAGCAGCTGAAGCGGAAGCTCCGTTTTGAGATTTCTTGTATTTTGTACACGCACACTCATTGGGTTTCCACCCATACTTACATGAACTAAACGAGTTTGCCGGTGGTGTTACTAAAGAAAATACACACAAAGATACTACATCGTTCTCTTCCCTCAATGATTTGACTCAAATTTTGGTGGTGTCGATATCAGGACAGAAAAGGTCAACATCAGAGTTTGTTTTCAAACTATTTTTATATGAACGGTATTACATATCTTCGCTTAATCTTTGGTGTTACCACCTGTCACAGCATATGCAAAGAACTTAATCTGCATATATTTGAAATCTGTGGAGGACTGCTTGCAGAGTACTAACAACATAGCTGCCGTTCCAAAAATTATTCTTATACAGATTTCCTAGAACCGAAAGCCTGTCTGCAGTTCACAGAGTAATGCGGTTAATACAGAGTAATGGTTACTTGAGATGCATTCAGAGTAGGAGATGCTTATTACGACGATGCTTTCCATAATGGCTTCCAAAATAACTTCCCTGCTATGCGTGGAGCTTCCTTTGGCTTTGCTCTGCACAGGTGATCAAGATTTCCGCTGGGTACTTTCGATGCTGTCTGTATTTTTTGAGGAGCGGGGAGTAATCTGGTATGTTTCTTTAGAGAAGTTGGTACATGAAGAAGCAGGAGTGAACTGGTAATTCAAAAAAACCGTGTTCCGAATATAGCTGGCAAAAAGGGTAACGTTAAATAACATTGGGCCGACCACGCGATTGTAGGGAATCTGAAAAGTTGCCGGTTGAAATATCATTATTGAGTATGCCACACTAAGAGTGTAGGCATACTTATCGGGAGTTAGACTATAGAAAGTTTGGGCCACAATGGGCCTTGAACAGGCCTAAGTGAGTCTCAGGACAACCATATAACCTAACCTAACCTTGGGTCAGTTTACAAATGTCTCGGTACTTGATCAATTCGACAATTCGCACTTTTTGGGGACGTCCTGCAAGTGCTGTCTGGCAAGACCATGGGATGACCATCTACCATTAAACCATTGCTTGCCTCTGAAATATGGTTATGAGGTGTCCCAAGCTTTGAGGCTGAAGAATACGGAACGGTTGGAACAGCTCCTTCTTTTCCTACGTTGGGCTAGATTGCCATATCGCCACACTAGGTGCGGTGCATACAATTTGCTAGCATAGCCAGATCGATCGCTGCAGGTGGCATCTCTGCTTTTCGTATGTGTGCGTTTGCTTGTGCATGCGGAACAGAGGCACGTGCCTGGTAGCCAGCGCTCCTCTGACGTACAAGCGCCAACACAGTCAGCCTGCACTGGATATTCGCTTTGTTTTATTTGCCGCTGAAATTACTTTTGAGCCTTGTTAGCTGTGCAGTGCTTTTTATTTTGGCTCTCCGGTCGCTGTTCGTCGTCGCTCCGCATTATACGTAATAATTCACATAAAAATATGAATAACTGTTTGCCAGGATTTACGCTTTTTTCGTCCATCTGGATCTACAATTCAGCTAACATGGGCCCGAAGGCAATTCTGTGATTTTTTTTCTTGCCTTTTTATTATTTAAATTGTGATCTCCTCTGAGTTACATTGCCGCTGGTTGGTGGCCATGGCGTGCTGGCTGCTTCTGTGTGTGCGTGTGTGTGCTTAGGTGAGTGCAGAGCGCAGGCCGCTGCATATGTCGAAACTGACAGGACGAAATACACACACGCACGCACACACTTTTAATATTTAATTTCTCCTGCCTTGCGATTTAAAACTGCGTTTTTTTTTAAATATTGTGTTTGCTTTTCCTTTTCACTTCAGAGTCGTTGGCGAGGTTCGCATATGGCGATATTTAAAGTTATCTACGAGTAAGGAAATATTGTAAACAAATGTGTTTATTTCCAAAGCGTGCACCATGAGCAGATTGTTCACAAAGTGCGGTAGGCTGAGCTCAGGCAGTAACTCTTTCGAGGAATTCTTTACAAAAAGTGCCCACCCTTATACGAGAAAGAAAGCAATAAAATAAACACACCCGTGATAATTGAGGGACGAGTGGGTCGGGTGCGAAGAGCAGCTGTTCTGGGTGGTTGCCGGAAGCTATTGAAACTAATTTTCATGAACGGATAATTTTTATATTTATATTATTAATTATTTCTCTTTGTCTGCAAATGTCGAATCAAGTATCGCTGGGCACGCAAGCGCCTTTTGAAAGGTAATAATGTGCTGGTCAGCGGCGCCACGTTAAGTAGAACAACTCTCACCTGAGTGTGCGCGGGTCGATTTTTCGCGGTGTACTCAAAATATACGTATTGGACAGAATTTGCTGAGGAGGTTTACAATTTTTGGACTCAAGTTAGTTCCAAAAGGTGTAAGTAAAAGTTACTGGGGATGCATTTTTGTTTGCTCCGCATGTTTCTTGGTAGTTTGTAGAGCCAAATCCAATAGTTTTTTGCGGCCGGAGATTTAAATGCTAAGCACATCCATTAGGGCTCACGGGTAATAGCTCCCAAAGGCAGAAAGTTATGTTAAGCGATAAATGTACTTAGACTTGACGTTTTGCCCAACGGTAAGTCCACCTACTGGCCCTCAGATAGACGGAAGTCTCCATTTTGCTATCACTTAAGGTTTACACAATCTCTTGTGCAATCTTCACTCGAGTTATCCTCTGATCACTCATCCACGATAATAACCCTAATGTCCGGAAATTCTCAACAGAAAGTCAAGAAAGGTCGTCGCGACTATAACCGTACGGACTGGCTCAAATATAAAATGTTTATAAGCTCAACATTAAGACGTCCCTGAAGTCAGAAGGGGAATAAGATTCTGCTATTACCAAGCTCTCGGAGCTGCTGATCAAGTACTGAAATTAGCCACAGCCCGGATTAAGGCTGTAACTCGTAAATAATGAACCCGCCCAAGATGTTCAAGAGCTTTCATTTAAAAAAAGATTTCTCAGACGATAATGGGAGAAAAAGTGATCTCCATCTCTGAAAAGGGAACTCTCAAATTGTACCAAACTGCTTCGTCGTCTTTTAAAAGAGAAGAAATCCTGTGAGTTTAATCAATATATAGACACTCTCTGTCCTACGGGAACCTCAAGTTATTCACTATGACGTGCAGTAAGAAACTTACAAAGACCAACTCTAGCGGAGTCCCTAATAAGCCTTCCCAACGGCGAATGGGCAAGAAAAAGGAACTACATTTGAAAATCACTTAAAGCAAATGTTTGTCTTTAATGGTGCTGGTCTCAACCCGTTGCCACCAGTCAATGCCATCCCAACCATTACAGATATGTTTATCAAAAAAATAGAGCTTACAAACGTTATCAAGGAACTCAACGACAAAATATCTCCAGGACGGGATTTTATTATAGGTCAAATTATAAAAGAACTCCCAACAACAGCTGAAATGCATCTCCTTCATATATTTAATACGATAATCCGTGACATAAATTTGTGCTAATATCGAGGGATTTGGGACGTACCAAGTAACGTTTGCAGTTTGTCACGCTGTTTTCTATTCTTCCTTCTGACGACCTGTATTCATCCTTCTAAATTTTTAATAGATTTGTTAACATTATAAAGGAACTGGACTGGAACGCCTAATATGAAGACACCTGCTGTCAATATGATTGTCGTTAAACTTGCGCTTACACTCTATTTCTAGGGGCATAGTCTCATAAATTCTCCTGAGTTGTCGTGAATCCCGCAGTGATCTTCTTTACCAGGTCCTTTACTGCGGTTCTTTTTCACGTTCATAAACGTCCTCCACTGCTGCATACGAATGGAAAACCACTGTTTAAACGCTGTTGGGGATTCTTTGTGTAACCGATTATAATTAAGGACGATTTGCAAAAAGAAGTCAAGAGGTACTTTTCGCTATACATCCCGTCGCTTCTCTGTTCAGGCTTCGGTAGTTCGATAAACGAAAACTCGCTTTTTTGCGCTGTTCCAAAGTGTCACTACAATTGTCCTTTAACCAGCGGCACCTGTGCTCGATGGACACACACACACACACACCCATAGACGCGTGTATGCCACCTGCATACGGGTATATACAATCCGAGCCTCCGCAATGTGCTCGCAACCAAAGGACAGATTTGTCTTCAGCGCCTGCTGTATTTACCTGTGCTGCACACGGACTTTCTATTCAAAAAATTTAATGGCATTTTAAATAAGAAATTACACTCGGCCTGCATATTTTATAAGATTTTGGGTGTACGATTGCGTGTGCTCGGCGCTGTGTGAGTGAGCCACATCCCTACACAAGCACAGCTCATGCATACAGAAACACATACACACTCCAGCACAATTGTGAAGTGCAGGTCCCTGCCCAACAGCCCCCAATGAATAAAATAGAAATGGAAACTGCCAGTGTGACTTATTCTATTGCGAATAGAAGCAAGAGATAGACCAGCGCAGAGCAAGAAAGAGAGGCAAAAAAAGAAACACAAAAATTGGTTATCGCGGGTGTGGAGCCCGGTGGTAGTGTCACCCACAGCAAACATTTCACACACGCTCGCACGCACGGAGGCTGCTTCACACACACACAGCTATACTGCCATGCCCGTACCTTTGGATTTTCTAAGTAACACAGTCATTTAATATTTATTTCTCTCTAAATATTAAATATTATTTCGAGGGTTATTCTGCATTGCATAGCGACAGGGTCTGCAAGTTGAAAGCGAGCCACCCACCCCCAGCCCATCCGTACCCCACCATGGGCTCCAGTGCACGGACGCACACAAGCGGCCGTTTGGTACTTCGTCGTCGCAACGTTGCATCTGAACGGATGCATGCAGCAATGCGGCATCTACCCGCAAAAGGCCCTTCGCTGTACTGAGCTCTGCACGTAAGCTTGTCACTTCAGTCCCCCTCTGCCCAAAACGTGTCGCTGCACCGCACTTTTGCACACATACACAGACACACACACACACAGAGTGACATATATATATATATATATATATATATATATATATATATATATTTATATATGTATATTTATATATATATATATATATATATATATATATATATATATATATATATATATATATATATATATATATATATACGCACACATACATCCCCAATCGCCCTTTCACTCGCTTGCTCACATGTCCTGTGACAAGTTTTTCATTTTCATTTTCATGGAAATGATTAGTGTCGCATGCAACTTGGTGTTGTGGCACTTTTGGGTTAGGAGCGCAGTTTGGGCGGCTTGTTGGCTGCAATTTGCAATTTGCAGCAAGCCCACCAGCACACATGCGCGAGTATTCGCGGCATAGGCCGGTCCGCTCGCAGGAGTACTCGTATCTCGCAGTAACCGTGAATAATTAATTTGAAAATTTAGTACGCTAAATTCGCATTCGCACAAGAGCGGAAGCAGCAGCAGCATCAGCACGGGCAGTGCCTGTGTTGTTCTCGTTAATGTTGATGTTGCTGCTGCGAATGCTGCGTATGTGTCTTGCCCGTCATTTTCGTGGTTTTCTAATATTCGAATGACGCTTTGGGCATTTCTGTTAATATAAGTAGTTAAATATTCACGCATTTCCATTTGCTTTGCGCTGGCGTTCCTGGGACGATTGGCAGAAGGCCGTTGCCTTCAATTGAGAGCTCCTGTACATACAGCTGGCGGCCACACGCCCCATTGAGTCGTTTGCACAGCTTACTGCAAATGCGAAGCAATGAGGAAACACAAGTTTCGTGTTGTCCCCAGCAATGTGTGTACAGGCTCCTTGTTATGCTATTTACGCATTCATGTGCTTATATACACATCACATACTTATGTACATCGCTCTTGTGTGTTAGTAGCACATCTTACGCGGTGGAGTGTCTGCTAGTCCACGCGATGGTCTTCTGCTAAATGACTGACAGAGTCAAAGGAATAGAAGGGATCAAAGCATCAGTCTCCTCATCGATCTTTTATTATTATTACTATATCCCACACCATAATTAATGATGACTGCAAGGTTTCAGGAGAATGAGTACTAGCTGCTGAGGCCTTCGACTCCAAAAGAAAAGGATTTAGAGAGAAGCATTTTTCAGACCAAGCCCGGGAGAGGATTTGAACCTGCGACCCTCGGAGTGTGAGTCTAGCATGCTTACCACTGGACACAGAGGGCGACTACCGTATCGATCGTAAGTCAACTAAATTTGGGTAGTCAAGCAGAGTGTAAGCTCCTGTTAATGGGTTTTGGTAGGGGACCTCCAGCTCGGCCATTCGTAGCTGATTTGTTCTGTATGAAGCGATGACGTGAATTCACCGGTTTTCTACATTAGTATGAAGTACTGCCAAGCTCAGCTTCAAGTGGATTAGTTTGAGAAATACTGATGTTAGTGGATAGTTTTATATAGTTCCCTGGGTTCTATATCAATGTCAGATGGACAAGTTTTGGTGATCACCTAAAAGTGATACGGAACTGGTGAACAAGTGCAGAAAGATTAGTAATGTTTTAGTGTGTATTTTTAATCGCAAGCACTCAATGAAATGAATAATGTATGTAAATATCGGTGTCGTTATATTAAAAAAAAGGGAAAGTTTCGTTTTAATATCGAATTGCCCTAAACCACATTAAAGAGTATGGCACTTGGTTCAATTCCATACTCCGGAGCGGAGCATACTTAGTGGGGTTTAACACGACAACAAGGATGTAAAAATCAATTAATTTATTACCGTTCAAGGCTGTCAGAATTTAGAGCCAGGCATATTACATGTCGATTGCACTCCTCATTCCTTAACGGCGTTTTCGAATTCGAGATTTCTCTGTCAAAGTGTCTGTGTCTGCACTCCTTTCTAATTAGTGCCCAATTAGTGGCCGTCGCAAATGCCGCCAGGTTACTCCTAGTTGCCAACTTGACTGTAGTGATGCGCGGTTATTCGGCGGGATGAGTTTAGGCGCGTATCATTTGTCAAAGTACGTTCCCAACGTGGTTGTTGTTGCTCCTGCTGTTGTTGCTTCTGCTGCTGTTGTTGTTGTTGTTGTATGTGCTGTTGACGCCTTTTGTGTAGTGTGTCAGTGATCGGCCGGCTTTGTTCCGCCGGCATTTTAACAGGTAATTGCGCCTATGTCTGTGCTAAGAGATGTGCTTAAGATGGCAATACGAGCGGAAGGTATTTCTGTATGGCTGTTTATGGGTAAATCGACTGGCATCCATGTACACACACGCGTACAAGTATGCATGTCGTGTGCGGACCCGGGAGTCTATTTATACAATTGTTTTAATATATAATATTCTCCGTTGGTCCGTTGGTGTAGTGTAATAAGTAATTAATTCCTCATATATATGTATGTATGTAGAAGCGCGCATACACGCACACGAACACGTACACCTTCACAAAGCAAGTGCAAATACGCTTGTACGTTGCAGGCAATCCACCAAACTACCAGTGCAAATCGCAAACATGCATGTTTCATAAATGCGGTGCAGCAACAACAACAACGACAGCAGCAGCAGCAGCAGCGGCGCCAACAACAACATTACCAATTGTCATGTCATGTTGGCATGAACAGAATTGTCAAGTGCAAGACATTTGGAGCACAGCTGCAGGCACGCGCAGGCACGCGGACGGGCAGGTGGACACTCGCACAGATACACGGACGGACGGACAGAGCAATGGACGAATGGACTAACAGGCGATTACAATTCCATAATATTGATTTATGCAGTTTGGAGCGGATGGCGCGAAGCCCAAGATAATTATTATTGTTGCATTACATTGCAGCCAAAAGTTTAAGCAAGCAGTGTTGACTTTTTGGGTACTCATACACACACACACACACACACACACACACACACACACACACACCCACATCCATATATATATAGCAAAACACCCTTCAAGGCACAGCATCGGGTAGTGCGAGATTTGCATGGATAGCAGCACACGTGTGGTTAAACTTGATTTAGGGCTGCAATGTTGACTTCATTATGTATGGAGGGGGTGATCCATTCCAAGTGGGATAATTAACCAAATTTAAGTTCACATTTGTGCTACAATTAAACCCTTCATCCTTAATTGGGGATCGTGTTTCCTAATAAGTTTTAGCATGGCTGGTTGCAATCACCACCCCGTTGAGAGTCCTTCAACCTGCTGACAACGTGTCATAGCATTCGTATGAGCTTGGACTGGGCGCAGGCTTGGATTTATTGCACTTGCAGTGTTGTTGAGTTCGTAAGTGTGCATGTGTGGAGCACACATCGCTCTGCTACCATCAGCTCCAACCTCGAAACGTTTTTTGTGGTTGAACGGCATTAACAGTGTCAATTCCCTCGGGGCTCAATATCACTAAAACAACATTTTTGATTATGGTAATTGTTATTGATTATAACTGCTGCATTTTTTCTGAAAGTTACTCGCGTATCTTAGTTATCCTTGCTAGACTACATGCCTATCCCTGCATTTGCACACTTTGATATTAAGTACAATAACAAAAACAGTTTTTAACGCACACACATGTACACAAACGCATGCCTAAGGCGGCAGGGCTGGGAGCAGGATCAGGAGCAGGGACTTGGGTATAAGTGTGGAGAGACCCCATGACAACAAACGTTAAAAATTCCAACTCTAAGCTGAAGAATGATGATTAATGCCAGAACAATATTTTATTTCAAATACGCCATGCAATTCTGTCCGAAGGCAGTGGTGGTGGTGGTGGTGACGGTGTTAGTGTTGTTGTTGTTGTTGTTGATAATATCGTTGCGCTACTGCAATGTAATTATTTATTGCATTTAAATTGTTGTTCGGTTCTACTTTTTTTGAAATTTTTTCCACTTTTATTTTTATGCTGGCGATGATGATGTATGCAAAAGTTTCATTATATGACTCAAATTACAATATTGCTGTTGGTATTGCCAGTATTGTTGTTGGTTTGTTTGCTGTGGCACAGGGTTATTTGTATTAAAATATACACATACATATATATAGTTAAATGTAGTTCTCTATAATATTCGAAAACAACAACAATTTCAATAACAACAACGCCTGCCAGTACATTATACGAGAGTACATCGCAATGCATAGTAATACAAAGTTTTGCAATGCTATTCCCATTATTCTATGAATAATTCATTGGCCGACATGCATATTTTTTTTTCAAATTCGTGCAATAAAATAGTATTAAATATTTAGTTGTATGTTCCTGCTTTTAGTGGGGTGTTCACTGGTATTTACACTATACATCCTGGCAAATGGATACAGAAGAAAGTTGTCGGCCTTCTTTGTTACGACGGCCATCCGCCATGACTTGTACTCACATGTACATTCAAACTCAGGCGGCCCTTCCACCCACCAGCACATACATTATACCACACACAAGGCTATAAGTGGGTTTATGGTTTTTTCGATACCCGCTCCTGTGTCACAATCGCTGTAACGCCAACCGGTCTCCAGTGGTAGGAAAGGTTGGTCTTGTGTTAGGTTCTTCTATATCTTCTGTCTCCTGCTAATTTGCTGTTCCGTCAAGTGAAAGGTATATATTATCACAATTTCAAGGACCTTTCTTATAACCATTTTTATATACGAGGTGTGATAAAAAAAGAACCGTTATTGTGTGATCAAAAAATAAAGTATTTATTTATTCATCAACAACTATCTTGTCCCCTTTAAAGTAATTCCTCTCAGATATAATACACTTATGCCAGCGTTTTTTCCAATCCTCGAAACACTTATGAAACGCTTTTTTTGGTATCGCCAACAGCTCCTGTTTCGATTTTTCTTTTATCTCCTCAATCGTAGCAAAACGCTTTCCTTTCATCGGTGTCTTCAGTTTTGGAAAGAGGAAAAAGTCAGCGGGGGCCAAGTCCGGTGAATACGGTGGTTGAGGCATGATAACGGTTTTGTTTTTGGCCAAAAATAGCTCCTGAGCGATGTCCATGCGACGTTGTTTTTGCTCAAAATTTTGCAAATTTTGGAACAATCTTCGCTGCCGCACGTTTCATGCCTAAAACATCCGTAAAAATTGCTTGGCATGAGCCGAACGATATGCCAACATCATCAGCAACCTCTCTGATAGAAATTCGACGATTGTCCAAAATCATATTCCTTCACTGCGTCAATTTTTTCATCGGTTGTTGACGTGCTCGGGCGACCAGGACGAGCATCGTCATTGACATCTTCTCGGCCTTCCTTAAACCGGTTATACCACAATTGAACTTGTGTTTTGCTCATAGTAGACTCGCCAAAGGCCATAATCAACATTTCAAATATCCTTGCGCATTTAATTTCATTTTTTACACAAAACTTAATACAATTTCATTGATCCATTTTTTTCGAATAGTACAAAATCGAAGAGCACACCAAAACACGACTAACCTTTTTATCTGTCAAAAACAAACTGACAATCCAAAATGGTTGGTATTGCCAACATATATAACAGACATGTGTACCAACATAAAAAAAAAATGCGAACATCGAACATACGTAACTCACGAAAAGATGAAAATAACGGTTATCTTTTGATCACACCTCATATATATATTTGTTTTGCTTTTATTTGCATCTGTATCTCCACTATCCCTACTTTTAACTGAAACTTTAGTTTTTTCTCTATCTTTGGATATGCTTCTATTTATATATCCATCCTAATCTATACCTTTATGTGAACATAGGGAAAATAGTAGGCTTTCTATCAGGTCATTACTACCTGAAATATCACCTGACTAAAATCCACATTCGTGATGATACGGCTCTGTTTCATTCGGCTCTGTCTAGAAGAAAAGGAAACCACAGAATACATCCTGAGCGACTGCATTGCATTGGCAAGAACCAGAATGAACATATTCCACCGCGACCAGCTGGCTCTGGAAGAAATAAAGAATGCTTCTGTTATGGACATTCTCAGATTCATCCATAAAGCGGAAAAGATAATGGAGGAACATGACTTTCAGCCAATTCCTCTCTCTAGAGAAGGAACATGTAGGTAGAAAAGAACCTGATAACTTGAATTGTGACGCTTTGATATCACCAACGAACGAAATGCTATGGCATTACGGAAGAAACGCCGGTACTAAACCTATGGGCCATAGTAGATCGGACAGTTGTGATCACATGGATCATTAATGACAAAAGTAGTATGACACAAAAGATCTTTAGGTCGCAGTGTCGGTCATGGGGCAAACTACTAAAGCTAAATTATTTTTATTATTATTCCTTTATATGTCCTATATGGATAGGTCCGTTGAAAATGTCTTCTTACATGCATTTGTATTCTTAATATAGATTAGTGCATCACTTTCTTTATCTCCAGGAAGAGTCGGTGTGAAGCAAAGTGGTGTTTACGATGCTTAATCGATTAAAACAAACAACAGAAACCCATGTTAAGCTACATTTTAAATACTTTTTGACGGTTCCATCGGTGTGCATTTCAATATCTACTTGTCTACCGCAATCTGCCTCTATCTGTCTTTATCTCTTTCTGTCTATATCTTTATGTGTCTATAATTGTATCTGCTTGCATATAATATGTCTATTTCTGTAATTCAATATCGAGCTCCAAATTTTTTCTCATTTCTATGTGTATATTTTTATCTCTTCCTATTTGTACCACAATTTCTCCTTTTTCTCTCTCTTCCGTTTTTGCTCTATTTCTGTATAACATCCTCTCTATTCTAGTTTACAATATTTTTGTCATCCTGATTACATCTTTAGAAAATATCAGCTCTCTTCTAGTGGATTTCGGATTCCGGATTCCGGAGTATTCCGCCCCTTTTCCTCTCCTTGCATGTTTGCAATTTATACATAACATCTTCTTGGAAGAGTTGCTGACCTTTCCATAGTTTTTTTTGTGGAACTTTTTCCAAATCTGTTCGTATTTCAGGCTGCGACTTTTTCTTCCTTTTACATTTGCATATTGTTGCCCGGAGTATTGCCCGACACTTTTGATGTCGAGCACAAGTCTTCTTCATTTTTGAATATGTTCTTCAAGATCTTTCTTTGTTTTGCAAGCATCAGATCCAGTCTCATATAAGTTTTGCTTTTATATATCTCTGAGATCTAAATACATATATGGAACGCTGTGAAGCCGGTGAATTGGAAGAGTTGCTGACCTTTCCATAGTTTTTTTTGTGGAACTTTTTCCAAATCTGTTCGTATTTCAGGCTGCGACTTTTTCTTCCTTTTACATTTGCATATTGTTGCCCGGAGTATTGCCCGACACTTTTGATGTCGAGCACAAGTCTTCTTCATTTTTGAATATGTTCTTCAAGATCTTTCTTTGTTTTGCAAGCATCAGATCCAGTCTCATATAAGTTTTGCTTTTATATATCTCTGAGATCTAAATACATATATGGAACGCTGTGAAGCCGGTGAAGCACCGCTGATGTCCATAGTCATGATTCAGTAAATCGTTCCTACATGTGGTTCTGGGAGGGATATGGGGCTCCCGTAAGTTTTGGGTTGCTCACTTAATTGTTACAAATAGCGGAATCTTTTCAAAAGACGCGTGGGTATGGTCTCCACAACCATTTTGGTAGCACAGGCTTCTCTTCTGTTGCCCGAGCGATGTGCGTGGAAGGCCCCTCTTCATGAGGTTCGAACGGGTTCGCATGCCAATTGGAGTTCAACATTTTGCGCATAAATTATTTTTAATATTACTTTTAATAGCATTTGCGATTCCAGGCTCCACTGCCAGGCTAGGCTATACTCGTATTCCCAATGCGGACACGGATACGGAAGGCGAAAAACACATTTTCTATACATTTCCACTTTGGTGGTGCCGTTTAAATTAATTATTTATTATGCGATACGATTCTTCTTATAAAATTAATGAATGGAATGAGCACAAACTATAAAGCGACTGACTACGTCTGCAGCGAAAGCAGAGACGATGACTATGGCAATGTGGACGACGACGACGACGATGACGATGACGATGACGACGACGACGACGCCGACGATGACGACGACGACGACGACGACGATGACGACGACGACGACGACGACGATGTGGACGAAGATGGTGACGGGGTAATGGCGGCGGAAACGACAACGACAGCGACAACGTCAACGTCAACGCAACTCCACCGGCAACGGTAACGGCAGCGCTGACAGCGAAGACGGACGGACGGAACAACGGCAGGCAAAGCGAATAAGAAGACGGACTACTACAAGACTTTTCAGCAATAAGGCAAACAAAACGCAAGAACATGGCGCCGACAGCGCTGCCCAAGATGATAGAGATTCGGGATTGAGTCGGGAATGGTGATAGTAGCAACGGCGTTTCTGGGTAATATAAATAAATGAACGAACAAACGAATGAATGAATGAAAGTGGATGAATCGTGGGCCGTACGATAGGGTAGGGTAGGGTAGGGTAGGGTAGGGTAGGGTAGGGTAGGGTAGCGTAGGGTAGCGTAGGGTAGCGTAGCGTAGGGTAGAGTAGAGTAGCGTAGGGTAGCGTAGGGTAGGGCAGCGCAGGATACGAGGGGGTTGCGGCGAATAGAGGAATGATTTTCTTTAGGTTAAGTGGCACGGCTATGTGTATGCCAACTTTTTTAGGGAAACATGGCTGAAAAAAAAACACCTCACCAACACCAAAAACAACAACAAAAGCAAGACACGGAACTTAACAAACTTAAGGTATGACTACAGTGGTTAGTGTGGATGCATTACTCGTCCACGCACGCACACACACACACGAACGAACACACACTCATCCAGTTGGGTGGAGTCGGAGAACTCACTGCAGGCAGCGTCTAACGGAAATATGGGAATCGAAAATGAATAATAAATAAAGTGTTATATTATATAAGAATATAAAACTTATGAGCGCAGTGCACTTGTGAAGCGGCAGGAATGATGTGTAAGATAGTGTGGTGGGAGGGGCAAGGTGGTGTATGGCCGAGGTCGCCTGGAACACAGAATTAAAATTGCATTAAGCTGGCTGACGGGTGGGAGTGAAGTTGGCCCGCGTGGCAATAAGGGAAATTTATATTTTATTACGGTCTTGTACGTATGGATTTGTACAATGTTGGCTTATATATATGTGTGCGAGTGTGTGTGTGTGTGTGTGATTACACATGTGTGCAAATGGAAAATAAGAAAAGCGGCAAAAAGAAAAAAATCAATAAATTTTATAGAAAATTGTAGCAGAGAGGAAAATTTAATTAAATAAATTATTATGTGAATGGGGTGTACACTCAGATATGTGTGTGTGTGTATGGATGTGTGAATGTGTGGTGTGATGAGTAATGGTAAAAGCAAAACCTACACACACACACACACACACACACACACATACATTCGTAGCACTGTACGAGTGAATTTGGCAAGATTGTAAGAGGAGAAGTTGGCGGCTGAAATTAAATTAAATGAGTTGAAAGAAAAGACGCGCGTTTGTTGTTTGAAAATTTAATTAATTTCAAATTTACGATGTGCGCTGGGTGGCTTTGTGCCTGTGTGCATGTGGGTGAGTGAGTGAGTGAGGATGTGGGTGTGCGTGTGTGTGTGTCTATATATATATATGTAGGCGAGAGTGTGTGTGTGCTTTTCGGAGTAGGCGATAATTATATGGGGTTGAAGGTTCGTATGATTGTGTATGTAAGCGATTGTTTAAAAGTAATTTCGTAAAATAACTTTAGCGATTGCCTTTCATTGCGTGCCGTGTCTGTCTGCATTTAATATTAAAATTACGAAGTAATCGCAGAACGTACACAAACAAGACGGGTGGGAAGGAAATAGTTGAGGTGGTTCTAAACGGATGTTATATGTTTATTAAAATCTGTTTCCGTTGTAAAAATACCGAACAACACAGCTCATAGTAAACTCATTTGAGGCGTTTAATGTGCTGTGTTTTTGCCGAGTTGTTATTTGTTGTTGCCCTTGTTTTGGTGTTGTGTTCCTTTTTAGTTGCCTCGTCAAAACGCCTAAAATGCTGCATTTCCGTTTAAGTTCGTACGTGTTGTAGTACGCAAGGCGAAGAAAGGTTCAAAATTAACACACACAGAGCAGAACAGCGCAGAGCAAAGCAGAGCAGAGCAGAGCAGAGCAAAACAGACCAGAACAAAGCAGAGCAGAGGAAAGCAGAACAGAACAAAACAGAACAGAACTGTTCAAAATTTATTAATAAACGGCAGGCATTTGCATAAAAATTAAAAAGAGGAAGCAACTAATTTCTCTTTAAATACATACAAAGCACCGTTCTCCCAGGACAATAAGCGCAAGCAGTTCTGCAAAGAAGCGCCGAGTAGCGCAGTGTAGTGCAGTGCAGCAGGAACACAAAAAGTGGCAGCACCACTCGACGCCCGCTCCAACAACGAGTACAAAAGTCAAATTGATGTACGTTTCGTGCCAGAGTGAAATATGCGAGCATGTCTGCTAAGGAAAGTAATAAACTTTGACTGACCGACCATGCCGCTTGCCAAGCTGCCAAGCTGCCAGGCTGCCAGGCTGCTAGGCTGCCTCACCTCTGCCCGTTGCCGCCATCATCAGCCAATGCCCATCATATATTTGCAAGTTGCACGTACTCGTGCCCGCTCCATTTCTGCTCCCACTTGTATGTGCATACATTTTGTACACAAATACAAATTATGTTTGTAAAAAACGCGCGTCATAGCGCGAAAAAATGGCTTAAATATTTTAAATTAGGCAAGAGGCGTATGGCATGTGGCATGTGGCAAGGGGCAAGGGGCAAGGGGCATGTAGCACGGGGCATGGGGCATGGAGCACGGGGCAAGCGGGCGAGACGTGCATACTTACACTATATAAAAAAATATCGCTTATATATCGTATCGTATGCCATGGTATTTTAAGGAAAAGGCCATAAAGTGTATGAATAATTGAAATAGAAGTCGGAAGCATTTTTATAGCTTGTATATGGGAGCAAAAGCAGAAACACACGAGAAACACGAGTAACAAGCCTTGCAACAAAAAAAAAAAAAAATAGAAAATAAATACAAAAAATAATAATAAAGAGAGAAAAAAGAGCAAATACTCAAGCAGGCTGCATGGACGTCAAATAGTTTATGGCGGTACTACCGACGGAACCGAACCAAAAAAGATGGCGCTAAAAATGGAATAGTAAAACACTTTGTTAATGGGTTTTAAGTTTATTTGATATGCAGATGAGGTTTTCAGATGTTTTAAATATGCTGCTTACACGCTTGCGCTGCATGCGGGCAATGCCGGTTTAAGTTGGATTAGATTGGATGCATGGCTGCATGCACGTGTCCTTCTCACATATTGATACATGCATAAACGCACACACACTCCCACGTTAACTCAGTCAGTCACACACACGCACACTCCCACATTAACTCACTCACTCACTCACTCACACAAACCCCCCTGGTGCTCACATAAACACAAGCGACACGGGCAGTTACGATAATGTGATTGAAATTTGCAGGCCTAGCTTCGTTCCCAAGCGAGCTCCTTTCAAAAATTGTACATCTAGCTGAGCTGCCGGCCGGTGGTTCAGAACCTTCTGTCCCTCCAGCAATTCCAGCCCCGTTTCCCACTTTATATTGTTCTGTTTCTCAATTCAATGTTCTTAGTTCGCGGTTCTTAGTTGCTATTTCTTAGTTGTTGTTGTGTCCTCGCTGGTGTTGTGGTTGTTGTTGTTGTTGTCATTAGGCCGAACTTAGGTTGTATGCCTAATAACGATAAATATAACATTTTTCTAACTGACACAAAGAAAAACTTCTTCCATACTAATTTTATGGGGGGCTTTTGCATACGAAATGCTCACCAAGCGCGCAGCCAAGCAGCCGAGCAGCCGAGCAACCAGCCCGGCAGCATTATGGCATAAATAAATTTTTATTACCAGCCAACAGCGTCTCACTCGCATAAAAACCCGTTGAGTATTTATTGTTTATTTGTGTTCTTTGTTTGGTTTTGTTCTTGACAGGCGAAATTGATCGAAGGCGGACATCCTTGGATGGGCGGTGCATCAACCTCGTCTGTGGCGGGTAAGTAGTGTACAAGCAAAGTTCCTTCTTACAGAACGGCTTGCTTTTGTTTGGCTTTTCTGCCCCTTACAATTATCATTTTCATTTTTTGCGTTTTGTGTTTTTTGTTGTTGTTTGCTTTTTGTTCCTTGCGCTTAATTGGCATAAATTTGCAAGGCGCTCTAAATTGCAAACTGTCGTGTGCGCTCTTCCTAAATCGTGTCCTTTTTCTCTTCGCCTTCTACCCAGCAGACAGCTACCAGTACCAGTTGCAGTCCATGTGGCAGAAGTGCTGGAACACCAACCAGCACAATCTCGTCCAGCAGTTGAGATTTCGTGAGCGAGGACCGTTGAAGTCGTGGCGACCGGAAGCCATGGCCGAAGCCATTTTCAGTGTCCTGAAGGAGGGCCTTTCGCTGTCGCAGGCGGCCCGCAAATACGACATACCTTACCCGACGTTTGTGCTCTATGCCAACCGGGTGCACAATATGTTGGGTCCGTCTCTCGACGGCGGCACTGATCCGCGTCCTAAGGCGCGTGGCCGACCGCAACGCATCTTGCTCGGCATGTGGCCGGAGGAGTTGATACGCTCGGTGATCAAGGCAGTTGTATTTAGAGACTATCGCGAGATCAAGGAGGAGATGGCGCACTCATTCGCCAACGGACAACCGCATGGGGTAAGTTTCCTAGGTTATCACACACGGCTGTACATGCAGCCGGCAGCTTCCCCCTTTTTTACCTCTCATTTGTACTGCACGAAGCCTTGTGCTCCATTTGATAATTTTTCCTAATTGGCACTTGTTTGCCTCTATTCCCCATTTTTCAGCAGTCGCCGTTTGGAACTGCGGCCAACTCAGCCGCGGCCAATGGCTACCACAGTGCCGCCAAACTTGCGGCCCAGAATGCAGCTCTAGTACCACCCGATTCGCCCAGTCCTCTCTCCACAATGACCGAGACCTTGCGCCGACAGATCATGTCGCAGCAGCAGCAGCAGTCGCCCATCTCGCAGACAATGAACATGTACAAATCGCCGGCCTACTTGCAGCGTTCCGAAATCGAGGACCAGGTCTCGGCGGCCGCTGCCGCTGCCGTCAAACAGCAGACCGAGCGGCGTGGCTCTGACAATCTGCCCGATTTAAGCGCTTTGGGCCTCATGGGCATACCCGGACTCAATGTGATGCCCACTCAGACACAGCGCAACCAGATGCACCAAAACGCAGCAGTGTATTCGCGCGAGCGTGAGCGCGAGAAAGAGCGCGAAAGGGAACGCGAACGTGAGCGTGAGCGGGAACGAGAGTTGAAGGAGGCAATGCAAGCACGCCAGTATGGCAATCAGTCGCGCGGTTCAGCCGGTGGGCTGCAGAAGCAACCTGGCGGTGGGGCGGCTGCATCTGGTCCGCCCTCCGCTTTCCCACATTACAAGAACAAGGAACATCCCAATTATGCCTACAATAAACGATTCCTCGAAAGCCTCCCACCGGGCATAGACTTCGAAGCCATCGCAAACGGACTGCTGCAGAAGTCGGTGAACAAAAGTCCCCGATTCGAAGACTTCTTTCCCGGACAAGACATGAGCGAACTATTCCCAAACGCAGATATAACAGGTGGTGGCGGCTCCTATCCACCGGTGCGCGAGTCACCACTCATGAAGATTAAGCTAGAACAACAAGCAACTGAGATGCCGCATGAGGATTAAATCACATGCGGCGGCTGTGGCCCACTGGGCTACAAATTTTGCAAATGGGTGCGATCCCTAAATACGAGTACAGAAAAACAAAACAAGAAACAAAATCGAAAACAAAACAAAACAAAACAAAACAGAAGAGAACCGATTCTTTGAGAAACACTTTGACTGCTTTTTATCCCCAACGTTTGTAGATTTAAGCACACGAGTAGCGTAGACATTTAGGTTAACAGTGTTACGTACGTACAGGTTTAGCGTCGGTAGTCCCATTATTGCTAATTATTATACCTATGATAAATTTATGAGAGTTGTGTCACGCAGTTCCGTGTTGCATGTGGTTGGCGGAACTATCCTGCCCTCCGTCGGGGGCAGCAGATCACCGTATCGTAGAAGCGAGCAAAGAGCGTTTGCTGCGGTCGAAGCAGTTGGGAACGCAGTGGGAGACCCAGTGCGATGTGGAACTGTGTGACACAATTTCGGCTTTTGCCAGCCCTTTACAGAACGGGCTGCAGCTCTTAACAAACATTCGAAAGAAACTTTTGAACTTTCCTTTAAGGATAAGATCTCGTTCTATGTAATTTAAGTGGCCCCCTCCCCTATAGGCAAGGGTGCTCCATGTGACACCGTGCGGTGGGTAGTTTCGTTTCCCCCGCACCGCCAACAACGACAACAGCAGCAGCAATAACAACAGCGGAAACGCACGAAAATGATTGCAGACCGTTGTTACTGTTGTGGATGTTGCTGCCATTGTTATTATTGTCGTTGCCTTTGTTGGTATGTGCGAAGAAAATGCCACTTGTTTAGACTAACTCACCCTGGCACACCCACTTACGTAGTCCACAGTTGCATACAATATTTTAAATATTAGAGTATACATATTTATATACACACATACATACATACGTCTAAGTAAATTAACTAATTAAGATTTTAATCAAATTTAACCCATTGAAATAGACTTGAGCATTTTAAAGAAACCAGAACTAAAGATTAAGCTTAAATATTTCCATATACCCGTGTAAATGTCTTAAGAGACACACTGACCGCAGTTATAAAAATCTGCACACGCAAACAAACACACGCACACACACACACGTACACCCACGCACCCACATCCCCAGACACACACTAACGCACATATCCATATGTGGGCTTATGAACATTTCAGTAGGAAAAATATGTGTTCGTTTGTGTCGACTTACGTTTCTACTTGTCCTTGACTTGACTGTAAGGACTTCGAAGTTCGTGGAGAAATGCGTGTTGCCTACTACGGAACTGATCACTTGTAAACTTCGCAACTTTATGTGCTTCGACTTCATTCACAGAAATGTGTCTGTGAGAGTCACAAGCGGGTACCGCGGGAGCCTCTGGGATTTTTCTGTGTTCAGTTCCGTGAATAAAGATGTGAGAAATCTTAAAATCTTTCGCCTGGGTGCATTCAATTGATTTTTGTGGACATTCGCAAAATTCACGTGAGCACAGTATTCGGCCGCAGCCAGCAGGTACACACCCATACAGTCACAGCAACCGACAAACACATCGACATCTAGACACTTTGGGGGCAGCACACAAACGCATCCGTTCGCATTATAGAAATCAAGCATAAGAGTAACCACACCAGCATCCCCACCCCCACTGCGTCTATTCGCCTAGACAGTGCGCATATCTATGCGTTGAATATCCGATTAATACCTAAAATGTAAGCTACGATATACATAAGTAATTCACTTATTATATATTGTATGTATGTAGCCCTTAATTTATGAACTTGTAAATATTGTACAAACAAATCTTCGTAGCTTTAAGCAGCTTTATTCGTTAAGTGCGTAGGTGTAGCTCTTAACTCCTTCTACTATAAAATACATAATATTGTGTTACACACATACATATATATACATAAATATAAATACGCATAATACGAGGGCTGTGCGAAAAGTCCACAGCCTCGCCAATGTAATAGTCCCCAAGAGGCGTTGCAATGGCGTCACAGCGGCGTTTAGTTCCCAATCGCTATTTATGATCGCACTTGCTCGCAGGCTCCGGCTCCGCAGCTTAGGACTGCGGAATTTTCGAACGACCCTCGTATTAATTATTATATTCTTACTAACATATAACAAAGGCATTCATAAATATTATTATTGTGTGAATTTATAAAATATTACATGAATAAATAAATCTATTTAGTTAATCATGAATATCACAATAAAAATCAAGTGTTTAATTTAATCGGTGGATCGGGGGTTCGGGGGTTCGGGAGACCAGGGGATGAGCTACAACATTAACAGCAACAGTTTGCCTGGCAAAGCACTGAGGCTGCTTCATTGTAGAGAGGACTAAACTGTGTTGGAAGTGTTCCTCCTTCGAGTCGCCATGATTTTGCATCGTGTTGGAAGTGTTCCTCCTTCGAGTCGCCATGATTTTGCATCGTGTTGGTTCATGACGCGATCTGAAAATGCCGTTCTCAGCGGTGGAAGAAATTATTTTCTTCTGGTGGTCAAAATTTAGACGAAAAAATGGTGAAGATGAAGTAAGTATCGCTGTCCATAGCATCTATTGTAGTTAGAAAAGCGCGCCTCTTTGCATGTGGAGGACGCTTTTGGCCGCGTTAATTCGCCAGCTTTCGGCAGAGTGGCAAGTTCACAGCTTTTAATGTGGATTTAGTTTGGATACTTTAATTCAGAAGTTCGAAGTAACCTCGCATTGAGCTGGATAACAACTGCAGGCATCAGCGGACTGTACGCATGAAGGAGGAACACGACATTTTAACAAATTGTGAACTAGCGCTAGTGCTTCCTCCTTGCATTTGCAGAGGATTTTAATTAGAATATTCCTTTTTGAATAACATTGGAATCGTATTCGAATCAGAGCGATCCACGATAGATCCATTTATAAATTCGAACTTTTCCTTCATGCTGCCAGTCCCACGTTCCCCTAGGATAGATGATCTTTTCAACTGTTCAGCTTTCGCAAGGAAGATGCAATAATAAATGATCCATTTATATATTCGGACTCTTCCTTCATGCTGCCAGTCCCATGTTCCGCTTAGGGCAGATGATCTTTGCAACTGTTCAGTTGTCGCAAGGAAGATGTAATATTAAATGAGGGTGGGGGATTGGAAGAGAAATACACGGAGAGATGGAGCAACAAATTTAGCAAACCAGGAACCAGCTATTGTAAGGTCGCTCTATTCCGTGGGTACAAGGCACCCGTCGTGCAAACTTGGAATGTTTGCCGACTGGTCTCCTTTTTCCTCTAGTGTAACTTAATCTAAGCTTAGAGTAGAAAGCGTACAAACGAGTGCAATAAACACAACTGATAATTGACTTTTAGTAGTCCGTGCGGCACACTTTCCACCGACAGAGCGCAATGTTCAAATAGTTGCCAATTGCGGATATCCGCCATCTCTCCATCGGTCCATTCGATTTGAGCATTTCAGAACTAAAAGAAATTCCATCCACAAATAGCACCCATTTAAGCCCTTCCCCAAATGAACAAGTATGAATAGCTCGAAAGTCCATTAATTATGGTATGATAATCCAATGGAATCGCTCGGCGGATTTAGGGACTAGCGAAGAAACCAGCAAACCAAAGCGAAATATTGAAAGCATAAATTGACCAAGAAAAAATGGCAAGAAAAGCAAACGAAAAAGCACCACAAATCCCACGGACTCTCATCAACAACAACAACTAAAATACACGGACAGCAACAACAGCGGCAACAATGCTGCACAATGAGATTACAGATTAACACATTTGACAACTTAAATGAAGACTTTAGTCGGTTTTGCCGGTACATTTGCTCACCGCAAACAGCTCGTCGTGCCGTACCGTGCCATCCCATGCAAAAAAAAGGCGAGCAGCACAGAAAGGGAACCAATCTGAGGGATGTCAAGCAGCAAGCAGCCAACTCTGAACACTGGCAGATGCGTCTCAGTGGCGGTGCCATGATTTTTCTAAGGGAGGTGTGTGAAAGTTTTAATTTTCGCCCCTAAAATGCTCTCTTTTGGGAAGCAAGGTTTGATAATGGGAACAGTTATAGAACTGTTTGTTCGATCGCGAGTAAAGTGTTGATTTCAAGTCTGGTTAGGACCGAAGAGAAGCAATACATCACAGGGAAAAGCTAGAAGTGATGGCATCTATTTAACTTACATATCAGCTCTAGGGAACCAGAAACGCCCAATAGCATACTGAGAGAGGTAAGTCACAACTTTCGACACCGGAGGGGATCAGGATCGCGTCGCTACCACTTGAATGAATGAATGAGAGTTTTGGCTTTCTTCTTTTCTTATGAGGATTGACTGATCCTTCATGGATCCGCCACTGGAGCGGCTCCTATGTTGACGACATCGTTTTATTATTATTATATTGTAATCGCAACTCCAATGAACACCAACAACAAAAGCAACAGAGTGAAAATTGTCGTCTTTTGTTTTACTGTAGAGTAATTTTCCTGTTAATCTCTTTCATTACAATTGTTCGCTTCCGTTTTATGCAGCGATGAGGAGGAGGCGCCAGGCGCCAGGCACCAGGCGGCAGACAGCAGCTGGCAGACAAACGGATGAAGAGATGAGGAGCTTTGCCGCGCACTGCTATCTACGAGTAAAATTATTTTAGTGTTGTTGTGGTTGTCGTGTTTGCTATTGTCGTTGGTGTCGCTTTTGCTGTCTTCTAAGTGAAATCCTTACACAAGCCCACAGGGCTAAATTGACTCAACATTGTGGCGGAGTAAAATGCAAGTGCTCTGAAACAAAGGGGCAAGACCCTTTCATGCTACCACTTGAACTTTTTAACAATTAGTGACGTACAAATAACGACCGTCGCTGGTGGGTTACGCTTGGCAGGATCAGCGATGTCGGTTTATCCGCCCGGCTACAGTACGTATTCGTAAACATATTGTTTCCCTCTGCATAGAATTCAAAGCAATGCGAAAGCGAAAGTAGATCCGCATCAGCACAAGCACTGCATGGGCGGCAGTTGTGCCCTTACAAATATAAAACAAGAGGGTGCTGAAGAAGAAGAAGTAGAAGACGATGACGATGACGATGACGATGACGACGACGACGACGGCGATATGAAAGGACCAATTCAACTCAACCTACACAACTTCACTGAACAACTTAAATGGACAAATGCCAGTGAGCAGGGTTCGTACTGTCTGCAATGTCCACAGGACAGAGCGGAAGTGTGAGGTGGGCAGAGTGGCGGTCCAAATCGTATAGTTATCTTGACAACCATTTGTTGCTTCTTTTGTGGTCTGCTGAGTGTGGCCATTCACACATAGAGCGGCACTTTGTCAGCATCTCGGAAAGGCATTCATGCCTTTACATTCACAGCCAGACGACAACTGAAATTAGTCCAAGCATGGTCAAAACATGAATTACTCGTGTTCACTTCACAGTATACAACATCCTTGTCTGCATGCAAGATGCGATGATGAAGCTGCAGATAAAGTTACCACATTCGGCAAGGTCATTCAGTTTAAGCAGTTGTTGAAAGAAAACAATTGCTTTACCACTTAACAGCTTAACACCCCCAAAGCAGATGGACGAACGGACGGACAGCAGGCAGGGAGACAGATGAGCATGGTCGCAGGCGGCAGCATTGCCGAAGCTGGCTCCCACTTCCATACACCGGTTGGCCGCACAAGCAAAACATCGCAGAGCAGGCGATGGCATGGAGCGTCGATTCCTGCGGTGGCTGGCAAACCAAGCGAATGCAAAGCATTTAAGTGAATCACTTGAGCAACACAGCGAACGTACAAACGAATTCACAACTTTACTTCCTGGCCCTCTTTCTCTGTTCGGTGGAACTTCTTGGTCGTCCTTATGCTGTGAGCAGCTGTACTAGCTGCTTGCCTGCCTTCCTGGCTGCTGGCTGGCTGGCTGGCTGGCTGGCTGACTGGCTGACTGGCTTCCGACTTTGTGGTTGTCTGAAGCTCAATGTCTGGGTCTGCTTTTCGTTTTCACTTTACAACATTATGAACTTTGGCGCGCATGCAAATGCAGGTTGCTGCTGCCCAACATCCTTGGCTGGGGAGCAATCTTGACAAGTGTATTGTGGCAGTTGTTTAGTGGTACTTGGGAGATGTGAATTTCCTTCTTGTGTAGCTTGTGAGCCTGCTTGTGACTTAGACTTTGCCATCGTGTTTTGTGTTGATGGGGATCTGCACGTGTGTATGTGTGGTAGGAAGTGCTGCTGCTGCTGCTGCTGCTGTAATTGTATATAAAACTTAGCACAACTTAGCATACATGTCGACAAGGACAAACCATGACGACGATGAGGACGACAACCGAGAATTAGTTTTGCAGGATTTCTGTGAATGCAATCCCCAAGTGTAATGTACGGCATGCTGCAGGCGAAAGCGGACGTTTGCCAATGCGGCATGGCCAGGAATGGTATGACATGCATCTTAGTAGACGGTGTTGCGCTGTGCTTAGGGGTGAGCTGCACGGCACAAGAACGGGTGAAGCTGCTGCCTGGCACTGCTTCAGAGAGATTATAGATAATTTACGAAATATGGGACAACACAGTAGCAGAAAACGAAAGTTGCTGCAGGTGGCGGGCACAGTGGAGCGGTCTGGAGGGGGTCGGTGCTGGTGCTATTGCTGGTGTAGGTGGGCGCAAGAAAATATGCTGTGCTCCTACAGAACTTGCTACAGCCGTTGCTGATTACTCGCATATGGGAGCCTTCCTCTGTAGTAACAGTGTAAGCATTGCTTTAGTATGCTAAACACATTTGCACGAAGTCGGCAGCGTGGCAGTGTGGCAATGTGGCAGGAAACACACTCATACACGCACACATTTTCTGTTCAAGTGAGTCGCAGTCGAGACAAGTCAGACACACCGACACGATTTACCAGACACTTAGCTTCCTATAATCTCCTCGCATTTTTGTGTGTGCTTCATGTGTTTGTGGCTACTTGCCTGTGGCTGCTTACTTGAATGTGTGTGCGTGCGTGTGTGTGCATGTGTGTGCTGAAGGAATTCCTCAAGGTTGTCTGAATTGAGCTTGCGACATAATGTCAAATCTTTTGGATGGGATGCTTTAAATTGCCCGCTGTGTGCGCTCTGCTCCTCTGCTCTTTTAATAAAAAGAACCAACCAGTTGCAAAATGAAAGTGGGTGTGTTGTCTTTTATACAGACGCATATGTATGTTTGTGTATATGCGTGTGTAACAAGAAAGCCGAATTGTTGTTTGTTTGCTGTATTGTGTGGGAGGTGTTGCGGGTGGTCCGATAAGACGCGCTCGCATGCGAGTAGTTCCGTTTCCACATTTTTTATTACTGATTTCGTGGCCATGGTCACAAAAACACACACATGCATGCACACAGACGTGTCTGACGTCGCTTCCGTCGTGTTATCCCAATTGTCGTGACGATTATTGACATTATTATTGTCTGCCGTTGTCAACGTTATCACATTGTACGTTATCATCGCCCTTCTTTATCGGTTCGATTCAGTGAGCTTTCGCCAAGTGAATCTGGTTGCTTTGTTAGCTTCATTTTAACACACGCTGGATGCGCTTTGCTCCTCGAGGTGATACCTCCAGCAGTCAGTGCGCTATCGGCTACTGTGAGTCTTAAGTATAGTGTAATGGGGAGTGTCTGTATCAAGACAGTGGAAATTGAATGAGTGATTTATAGCCAGTAGGACACTTGTTGCTAGTTACTAGACTTGGCATTGGAATGCAATGTAGGAGCGCATTGATTGTAGATTGGAGTTCAGAGTGAACTTTGTGCCAGCTTAATCCGAAAATCCTTTGAAATTGAAATCCAAATTTGCGGCGAACCGCAGGCAATGCCAGTTAATCTGGTTAATCGAAGTAAAGCAGTCTGCTAAATTGACAACAGCAGAAGGTGGTTCGATTATTTTGTAGATTCAATACGCGTATTTTCCATGGTTTTAAATAAGAATATCTTAGGCCAGTGATGTCCAGCCAGAGAAGCAAACCTTCCCACACTTTCCGTTCTTTGCATATTTTACAACAATTGCCAAATTAAAGGTTAAGCTCCACACCAGCTTATTCAGTTGATTCCGCAACCGGACATTCTTGGCTTTGAGACACTTAGCCAGGAGGATTTGAAAACAATTGAGCCTTTCCACAGCAAGTGGAATAGTGCGACGAGGCTTGAAGTATCGTAGGTGCTGTCTTTATCTTCAACTGGCAATAATTAAGCGTGCGCGACTTTGTGGGTAGAATGGTGTCAGACGAATCCATTCGTTGGGAAAATGAAGACCGGTTACAATACAGTACTTGGCGGAAATCAACCTCAATACTGCAAACTGACACACTCGACGTACTCGTAAATATAGCACAGAAATTATATCTTGACAAAAAAGAGAAATGAATGGCGATCGATAAGCTGGGAAATGCACTTGGAGATGCATGCGAGGGGAGCAACACCATTACAACATTATCGCTGATAAATGCCAAGGGCAGCGATATGCAAATATAGCAAATATCGCAAATGTAGCAAATGTCAATTTGGCAATTATGGCCATCGATCGAGGAACGATTCATAAATATTAACCACCATCAGAATCAGATTTTCTGCTGCCAGAAACTCAGCTTGCAGCGCCACGAGCACAGCAGCAACAAATTTTATCAAATGTCGTGTGCTTAAGAGACGCTTCGCTGCCTGCCTGCAATGCCTGCAGTAGACTCTGCGCCCCTTCAATTTACCTGCAGTTCACTAATGAAAAGCGGCTTATAAAAAATTATAAATATTAAAAAACGATGCCAAACAAACATTCTTCTAAGCTGAATACGAGATTCAAAAACAACACCAAGAACAGCAGCACCAGCACAATATATTTTAATTAAAAATTCAATTTTAATCAATGCATTAGAGCAACTGTCTCGCTACCTTCACAGAACGCAGAGTACTCGTAAGTAATAACAACAAAATAGAAAAGAAAAAGAAAAAAAAATCCCACCCATCGAGTGAGTGCCCCACTCCTTTGATGCACACAATGAATAAAAACAAAAATCTACTGAGTAGCCAACATGTATGTGAGTGTGTTCGCGCGCGCGTGTGTGTGTGTGTGTGTGAGTGTGTAAGGGTGTGTGTATCTCTATGAAATGTGTTGCATTTTTATTATAAAACTTGAAAACGTTGATAACTCCGCCTATTTCTAACGAACGTACTGAGGAACATTCGATTCAATTTAATATACATGCATACAATGCCACACATAGAAATACACAAATCGACATGAGGAACAGCAACCAACACCAGCGGGAAGAGCAACAGTAGCAGCAGTAGCATCGGCAACAGCATCATCAACAGTAGGAATAGCAATAGCAGTAGTAGCAGCAGCGGCAAGGGCAACAACAACACCAAGTAAGCAGCGACGACGGTGGCTGTGACGGTTTCAACAAGAGTGGTAGCGCAGTGGCAGCAGCAGTGGGAGCACTGCTGAAGCAAGCTACATCAGTGGAGCACCAGTAGCAGTCCGTGTAAGAACAAAATATGGAAGGAAGTGTTCGTACTTTGCATGTGGAACGGGAGTAGCTCTCGCGCGCTCTCACACTTGCAACGCCAGCAGAGTCGATACCGGCCGACGAGAAACTCGTATGGGTATTTGCCAGAGTACACGCTGAAAATTTGCATGCTCGAAATTTCCATCTCGCTGGAACTGAATGATCGCCGGTAGCGTAGCCTAACTAAGCGAGCTTGTTGGCACGAAGACTGCGCCTCTGGCATAACGAAATATGGAGTAGAACTGACTGTAATTAAGCAGCGTTTAGAAAAGGGTCTTTCCAAATGTGCTGATCTATCATCTTTCCGATTATTATATACACTAAATACTGGTATGTCCAGTCAATGTGGGAGGGAAACAGTCTTAGACGAGACGAATAGAACGATTGGTATTCCTAGTTTAAAATGTTTTCAAAGCAGATCAGTTCGTAAACAGTCCCTCTGATATTCGTATATTGAATGATTGGATTGGTCGGATTGATTGGCCGCACCAACTGAAGTGTGTGCATACGAGTATCTCCACAACAAGCACTTCCATTCTTCAGTTTCTGCACAATAGCCGCCAATACGAGTATATTAAGTCAACTTATAATCACAAATTATAAACTAAAGAAGGGGGCAGCACTAGCGTCGATGGTATTAATTACTTATTCTAAATCTTTAGCTTAGTAATGCACTTACAAATATGTGACAGGAACATTAATGGTTAAATCAGGTGGTATAAATAGTATTTCTTCAAAATTGTATAATATTTATAATGTTGTGTGTAAACACTTGTGATGCTGGAGACACTGTATTTTATCATATTAGAGATATGAGAAGAACATCATCTTCCCAAGATCACCGGAAGATATTTTTATATATGATTTCTGGAGAGTTCTTTTTCTATAGTTGTACGTGTGCGTGTTTCTGTGAGTCGTAGTATATACCCCAGATGTTGTTGTCTTGTGCTATAATTCACCTTCTTCACACAATAAGGACACATCTTCAAAACATAGAGCAAAGAACGTACTACGAATGTATTTTCTCCGGATCTTCCATCTAGATAATATTACGTGACCCTCACTGATGAGAATGTTTAGTATTCAGATGGGGTCAGTTAACAAAATTTGGCTGAAGGTTTCTTTTTCGCTTCGTGCACTTTTGTGAATATCAATTGAAAATATTTGCTAATATTACGAACTTGGGTAGGATTTTTGTTCAGTGCACTGTTCATGGCAACTGCAGCACACACACCAGCCATGCACGCTGATGAAGCAGGCGACTGTGGTGACGGTAGCGAAGGCAACGAAACTGCCCGCTCAAAATTTCTAATACATAAAAGCTCAATACGACACTCTGGACACCGAGAAGCAAACTATGGTCTAAGCACACAACTCGTCCTGCACGGAGCTATCCGCAAACGTACGACTGCACAATGTATTGGCAGAATCGAACGGCAATGGCAGCAGGAGCGGGGGAGCAGGAGCAGCGGGAGTACGAAAGAAGCCTGCATTTTTTAGACATGCTAATCGCTCAAGTATGAGATACGAGACGCGAGGCACCCTAAGTTCATTTGGACGCATGGCGGAGTCCAGGCTACTCCCTCATGCCTTAATCCCCCCCCCCCCCACTGTCCACTGAAAAACGAAAAGAAAGCCGCAGCCAGCCAGGCATCTGGCATCAGGCATCAGGCATTGCAGTTTTTACTTTCCTGCGATCCAAAAATGTTTCTATTTCATCAACGGTGCCGCTGTCGTTCTCGATGAGGCGACATACGAAAAGATTGTGCAGGGCGGCGGCTGGAACTGAGGCTGGGGCTGGGGCTGGGACTGGTGTTGGGCATGTGTTGGAGTGCGGCTGTGTGGGAGTGTGCCCGTGTATGTGTGCTGAAGAACACGGCGTACACGTAGTACAGTGCTGCACACGAAAAATCAATCATTCAGTATCTCACCTTATGCTCATTAATATCGAGTGGGACATTCGTTGAATGGGGTTTGTTGTGTTGTGCTGAGCTGTGCTGGGCCAGGCTGAGCTGTGATGTGTGTGTTGCAACCATCATCGTGAGTAGGGGCAGAGTAGAAGTGGCAATGCCATCAGCACCCCTAACGCGAACAGCTACAGCTACGCCGAAACCCACACCAATACCAGTCCCGAGTATGGCTCTGGCTCTGACTCTGTTAGCAACATTGGGACGAGCAACGGAAACGGCATCTCGTTGTATGATTTTGAGAACGACTACTTTAGTGCCTTGTACTCAGCTCCCCCATATTTTACATGCGAACGAAACGCTACCAGCAATTGTGATGACGCTGCATCTCTGTGTGGTAAAACAAAAGCTTAGCTTCTCCACTCCAACTCCAATTGCCAGGAGCTGGTTTGGGGGGTGGTGCGCAGTTTTGTGGGTGAGCTGCTGGGCTGTGGCGGCGGGTGATGTTGTGGTGTGGCCATGTCCCCTGCTCGTTGATTGCCGCAACGGTTGCGGGCTCTTGCTGGCAGTGGCAATAATAGTACTGCGTGTAGCTGCAGTTGGGCGTCCTCGTCCTCGTCCTCGTCCTCACCTTCTTTTTGCTGTTTCTCTGGCTGTTGCTTTTATTGTGTTTGCTGACGATGACGATGGTGATGATGACCAAAAATGCTTGTTTTTCATGTGCGATTTTGCTCTTTCAATTTCTTGCATGAGGTTCGTTTCATTTCGCTTCGTTTAGAATTGGGTTAGGCCTGGGTCGTGGTGAACTGATGTACGCTGCGGACGGGCGATATGCGCTTGCTGCACACGCTCATTTGGTGGGTCGCTATTGTCGCTGCAACTTGTGCGAAACCTCCACGAAGTTTGGAGCTGAATGTGCGAATATATGCCGCCCATTAGCCGCGCCTAATGCGTGTGCGGAATGCAAAATCATCGTTGGCGACGGGCATCGGGCAACATGCCATGTGCAACGGACAATGGGCAATAGGGATCTCCTCGACACAACGACATATCGCTTCATATATGTTCGTTGTTTTCGTTGTTAGCATTATTTTCGTTGCTGGCGTTGTTATTGTAATTGTCTTTGTTGTTTTTGTTGTTTGCATTAGAATCATTTTCACTTGCATTGTGGACCTTTTGCGTCAGAGTCGGCGTCAGCGCAGTTGGTTCTCTTTTTCTGATTCCCGCCTACGACGAGTGTGCTTCGAGTTATTCGTTTAAATTTTAAGTTTCATTTAATTAGAAATGAAGGTTCGATTCTACACTGAGAGAATAGCTGTGTTGGTTATTGGAAAGTAAGCATATTCAGGTGCAGAGTGGGATGCTATCGTGGTACTCGCGCATTCTTTCTGAAATGTCCAGAAACGAAGTCGCAGATCCAGTTGTCTGGTGACTATGCGACCATGTCAGTCGGATCATTTGCCGGAATGATCTTCTAGCCACAGAGTTAATAAATTTACTCGTATCCGTGTATAAGAAACGGTGTATCTGTGCGGGGGTGCATGCGTATGTGTTTTTGCACCTAACGTAGTTTTCGCTAAAATGTTCATGTACTCGTACATACCTATTCGCATATGGGTGCACATGGCCGTTGATGGAGCATGATGCGAGGCGAGGTGATGTGTCAACGGTCGTCGACGGTGGCGCGTGGGGAGTGGGAAATATTAGTGTTCACTCGGTAGGTTGTGGGCCTCTATGGCCCAGGATACCGTTCCTTTACGGTGCGCAGATGGAGAGCTCCTGCTGCACAGCCTCTCTGTGATTGTTCTGCCGTTGTTGCTGCTGTTGCTGCTGTTGCTGCTGTTGCTGCTGCTGCTGCCGAACCTAAGAGTTACGGGTGCAGACGCTTCACTGAGGTCGGCCAAGTGACGTTTATGTGCCTTCTGCTCGTTAGAATGCAGTCTTTTCGTTAAGGATGATGTGGAATTGCATTTGGAATGAGTTGCAATATATTCGTTGTTTTTGTTGTTGCTGCTGTCGTACTTGCTGGTGGTTCGACTCTTATTGTTGCTGGGCTTTTGTTATGAAGGCAATGACGATCGAAGCGCAGCGACGGCAGTGGGAACGGTCATGACGATGGTGTTGAGGAATAGCGCACTCATGTGGGTAGCTATGCATGCTGTGACCATAAACATTTCGCCTACTATGGGTATCCGGCAATTTCGGTTGTTGCCGTTGTTTTTGGCTATCTTCTCCTGGGTAGGCTCTTTAGGCGGGCACGTCGCCAGCTCATGCATTCGTACGCAGGAAATCTCGCCGTCTTTCTCACTCATAAATATATTTCTTGCCTAGCGTTGCGTTGTGCTGCCTTGCTTTATTCTGCAGACGTGCAGAGCCGAGCGGTACTTCGTCCTCCTGGTCCAACTGGGATGGTGGCGAGTGCATGTTTGGTCATCGCGTCCGCGCCCTACATGCTGTGCTGCCGTGGGTATGAATTCGTTTCGTGGTTTCCGTCAAGTTTTTGTCCAGTTTCTGATGGGGTTGCTGCTGAGTTGCTGCTTTTTGGGGCGCCCTGTGTGCGTGCTTTGGCAAAATGGGGCCGTATGTGTCCAGCGCAAAACTAAATAACGGTATATTGGCTTCATGCATGTCTCAGCAAAAGATGTGTCCCAATGAGATTGTGCGCCGCTGTGCCTACAAACAGCCCACATCCACCGGCAGGGGTACATGTACGAGTGCGAGTGCTGAGCACGCGGAGTTTGCTTGTGGCTTCGTACTCGTCGGACCCCTCTCCGGGCACACGATGTCGCTCAAGTCCATGCGAATAACAACATTTGCAACAACTAAATGTTGATGACGCTTGCATGCGGTGGGCAATCTCGCTGCAGCTAAAAAATGCATTTTGGTTGGACGACAGGACGCCACGACTCCGGGACGCATTGACGCATGGACGCATGGACGATAATAAAGTCCTGTCCTGACTGCGTATCTAATTTAATTTTATTTTATGCCACCAATTGAAAGCCCATTGCGGAGCGGCATGAATTTATAGGCGAGCCTTTGAATTTATCATTGCCGCAAGGTGGATGTGACTCAAAGGTTCAAAGGTGAAAGGTTGCATGCTCCTTGGCAGAGGAAATGGTGTGCATAATTACGGTCGATTGCCTTTGATGAAAACTCAATTTCGGCGCAGCGTTTCTTGTTTCGGCTCTTGGTGCCTGCCATGTCGATGTGGTGGGAAATATGTGAACGCGAGTATATTCCGTCAATTTAGCATATGGTGGCCATTTGGGGAATGCTCATATATTTGAAATGTCTGTTTCACAACTACGTGCGTGCCCCGCCCCGACCATTTGCAACATGAGCAATACCTGCCCATCCATGTCTGTGGTTTCTGGATATTTAATTTGCTGAAATTCTGCCTTGTAGCAACTGTGGAAATGGAACTGATTAAGCCACCTCCAGGATGCGTGGTATTCGCTTTAGGACTCAGGTGTTTCTAAATGCGTTCACTCTGTGGAAGAGGTGGAAAAAAGTCCACTACTTACTCGAAGTTCCTTCACAGTGTCTTTGGGGATCTGAGGCAATTCCCAGTTACTCGGCACTGGAGCATAATGGGAGTAAATGCGAATGAAAGCAAGCTTTTTGAGTAGGGGCTAAACACACCAATTCTGTGTTACCTTGGTTGAAATTACAAGTCGAATCACACTGGGGAGCATCGTCGTGACCACATCTCCTGGCAGCTGAGCTCGGAACGGTTACTCTCCCCATGTGGACTGTGTTCGTGTTACCTGAACTTGCTTTAAGATTTTTTACCTCAACTTGCTTTTGACTTACTTTGTTAATCTGTGTCTTCTTTTCCCAAAGATTGGTGGCTTTGTCAGATTCTTCTTTGAACTTTTCTATTACATAGAAAATTGCAATTATTTAATTCGGCAGCTTTGTTAGTAATCTCAAAAGGTGGACTGAGCCATATCATGGTAGAAGGAGTGTGTACCAGGAGGTTCTGTACGAGCAGGAAGTACTTATGTTAGCGGCTAAATGATAGTTCCTGTCAAATCTTAGCTCATAGATATGACAGATTAGTCGAGTTTTCTGTCCAGAACCGGGAAGAACAAAAAATGTGGATTTTTCGTGTAACACCTCCATTTCAAACTTTGATTTAACTAAACTAATTCCCCCTGCAGATTTTACCCTAGTTGGGCGGTTTACCGGCTTCACCCCCTGAAGAATATCAAGGTCCTTAATGTAGTTCTTGGCAGACCCGGTGTCAATCAAGAACTTATGGGGGCGGTCGTACAGTGTCATTGAGAGGTATGGTAGGGAGGATCGCCCAAGCCTAAAAAATTAACCTCGTCGATATCTTCCCCCAATCTAGAGTCATTGATTCTGGCTTGTGGTGGTTTCGCCTATTACGACGACGCATGAGCCCTGTTCTTCTGGAACCATCACGTGATTTACCCTCTGGTATTTATTCGTCTGCGTCGTATCAGGGCTATTCAGGAGTCTCTTGAAGGTCCTGAACGCGTTATTTGACGCCGAATGCCCTTCTTGCTAGTGCTGACCGGATGAATTAGACGGATGGAAGGTTTCGAATGACCTCCTAGGGTTATTCGGCTGACCGCTGAAGGCGGGTCTCTGTTGCGTACCCTAGGATGTTGGGTAGGCTGCTCGAGAAGTGGAAGGTCCTTCAATTCCCGGCGCTCCATATCCGGGTAACGCTTGCCTCTGGCTCCTTGGAGAACCATTCTCGATTTAACCAGAGGTGCGGCCACTGTGGAGAATTCTCAATCTGGATAGAAACTTGAGAACGGTAGCAGCATTTAGTGATATGGTTGTTCGATTTTACGAACATTTTTAGACTTAAACGGCAATGATTGGAAAACGCGTCTTCTCACTGCTCACTATTGGGAATTGGGGTGGTTAGAAACCACACCCTCATGTCACTACTTTTGCCTACAGACAATATACATGAGCGTCTAATGTTTAAGGATGTCTAACTTAATTCTCACAAGTTGCCAGGAGATCGTATAAACTGTGGTCAAGTTATGTCCGGCGACCGGCGATAATCAGGGAAATTTATAGCGACAATTTAATTCAGCTCCACTCGAGATGTCCGCCGTTGGAGTTTCCTCTTTGCTGAAATTGATTTCAAGTGCATGCATTCGCGCACGAGTTTGAGTTCGAATATGTAGCGGCATGTGTTTCAGCCTCGGTCCACGGAACCGTGCAACTGTGTCCGTCCAATGGGAAAAGGTAATTACAATATTTCTTTTGTAACTAACAACCCGTACACGCGCATATAAATATTTTTGCCATCACACATCAAATGCATAAATACACGATATGGGTGTATTGGTGTATTTGTATGATGTGGTGTGAGGGTGTGTGCGGGGTGGCTAGTAGTGCTGCTGCATGGGCCAGCTTGGAGCTTCCTTGTACGCCTTCGGTGTGCACCTTCGCGTAAATAACTTTTAATAAATTTCTCTATTGGAATAAACCCTCAGTACATCTCCCAACCCCTCATGGGATTTGCTTTTTTATGCTGCAGCAGCGACGAGCGCTCCCTAGATGCTGTGCGTCTCGTCCATTGGCCGCATTTTGTCAACTCGAGGTGGCACCGCCTTCGTCCGCTCTCGACGCGAACACTTTTCTCTACGTTCCTTTGCGTTCATGCCTTTTCAATATTTCTTCACAGTTTCGTTCCATCAGCGCACATCAGCTCCGATATGGCAATTTTTTACACGACGTGATTTTTGTTTTTCTCGGTTTTCGGTTTTTTCCCATTTGTCCGAAGGAGAGAAAAATGTAAAATATTAGTAGAAAGTACTTTTTCCACTACTATCGTTTGCTCTGCTGCTCCGTGCCGATATGTAAATTTTGTGTTGCTCGTCGCCATGTATTTAAATTGGTGGGTGGTCGGGTTCCGGAACCGCTGATGAGCTAAGCAGGTGCTGCGAGCGTTACTAGTGAGGGATTCAACGAAAGCCTGCGAAATGGACAGCTCTGATTGAATTTGAAATATGCATATTGTGGAAAGGAAATGAAAGGACCTGCGAGGAATTGTAATTATTCGTACAAGCGAAGAATTGTTCAATGCCAGAAGAATTAACCTTGCCTGCGCTGGACGAACGATGCAGCGTGCGCTTCCAACGACGCAATTTACCTTCGCTAATTCCATTAACTCATTCCCAATAGTTGCACTAATTCAGTTATTTCGCTCACACGGCGGCCAAGAACCAATCTTCTCCACATTACGTCATTTGCACAAAGCCGGACCCTTGGCAGCCACTGAACAACAGTCTCCGTTAGCGGCAACAAAATTGATGGACGGTTTGATTGGCATGGGCGCAAGACTACGAAACTGAATTTGAACTCTGCAATCGCAGCCGCAGTCGCCCAGAAAATATGGCAGACTGTTGATTGACACTCCTGTGTCGATTGCGTTTAACTGCATCGTGTTTGATCCTTTACATAATGAAGTGTCCGTGTTGCCCAACGTAAGCAGCATGTAAATGCCTCTGACGGCTTCAGGACTCCCTCAGATTATTCATTATTTGCATTTATGTGCAGTTCGCACAGCATTTTCCACTGGAGCTCCATGAAAGGCATGAAAATGTGTGATTAAAATCGAAAATGTTGCTATTCAAATGCCCTGTCGAAGTTCCTCCCACTGTGAAACCCACACTGTGTCGCTGAAGATCAAAACTCAGTTGACGCGAAGATTACGCACTAGAACAGAAATTGAGTGAGAAGATCATTGCTCGGACATTTGAATAGACTACGAGATACCGAACAGGGCACAATAGTGATGCTGCCAGTCAACTCCCTCTGTGAAACCCACACTAAACTCTGTGTCGCTGAAGATCAAAACTCAGTTGACGCGAAGATTACGCACTAGAACAGAAATTGAGTGAGAAGATCATTGCTCGGACATTTGAATAGATTACGAGATACCGAACAGGGCACAATAGTGATGCTGCCAGTCAACACACTACTGCATAGAAGATGCGGGGCTGCCATCTACACGGACTGAACTAATGTGTATGGCCTAAACCCATCCGATCGGGAGTGTTCATATGGAATCAGAGCAGCATATAGAAATCATTGTTAAATTCTGTGGGATTCGCAGAATTGGAGACAATCAATTAATTTAAGGAGTTGTATAAAAAAAATTATTCCAAGTGAGGATAGAACTGCTGGGTGCACCATGTTCTTATAATACTTAAGGTGAGCCAGCCAACACCTAAAATGCTCCTGAAACGGTTCACCTACTGAATCCTTGCAACTCGCACAAAAAGCTGAAATATTCGCCAGTTTTGAAAAGAAAATTGATGGATATTTGAAGCAACGCATTCGCATGCATCCCAAGCTGTTGGCATGAAAGTCTCCTGGATGATGGTGTGGATGCGCATAGCGGCGAACAGCAGCAGTGAAAATGCGAGTCTACGGCAAAGCCAACACATACTCATAAAGTGGCATACACATTCATACGTGGACACATACACAATCTGAAAAGGACACTCAACACTTACGGACCAATCGAAGGACTTTGCGCGAAACGTGTCTTTTCGGTTGAAAACTATTTCGGCTCTGCAGTGGGGCCGTGCTGCTGGAGGTCTGCAACTGAAAGTGGTAGCAACAGTAGCAGCGGCCCTCTGAGAACTCGCCCTCACCCTCACTGTCGCCGTTGTCGTTGTCGTTGTCGTTGTTATTGTTGTTGTAGCTGCTAAAATGTCGCAGATCCTCTGAGCCTAAGTCCGGTGCGACTGATGGCCATACTTGAAGTTGCTCGCCCCTTCTCTCGTTTATTGCTGTTGGGTTTTTGTTGATTTTTTTGGTTCCTTCCTTTGCTGCTGCAGAAAGCGTGTGCATGTGTGTGTGTGGGTGTGTGCGTGTGCGAGGATATGCATATATATATATATATATATATATATATATATGTATGTGTAAGCGCGCGTCTTCTGTCCGTTCCTTTTCGCACATGGGATGTGTCCATTCTAATAGTTGTCCGTATATGGCTGAGAGCTGGTCACTTTGCTCCCGATGTATGCACACACACAGGCACATATACATATATATACATATATATATATATATGTTTTTTTTTTCTATATAATAATTTTGTTGCTGCCAACAAAAAAAATCGCTGAGGGCCTACGGAAAAATCGCATTCTGCATGCGACTGCGGATTGGAAAGTTCAATTCTTTGGGGTGGTTGAAGAAGTTATCGCAAAAAGGCCGGCGTCGCACTGCATCCACTTAAGCTGCATATCCTTCGATATTCAGTTATGTGACGCTTTGAGCTGAAAGAATCCTAATGCCCACTGAAAGATGAATTGGTGCGTGAAATGTTTCACTTTGAAAGCGTGTGCAGCAGAATTTCAGTGTTTTCAATGCTCTTCTGCAGAAGGGCTTCACATTTGTTCGCTTTTTTATTCTCTCCACTCGTCTCACATTTTACAGATTATTCCCACTTTGCGACAAAAAGTACCTTTTGAAGGCAGAAAAAAGAGAAATGGATTTTGTCATTTGAAGCAGCAAGTAAATGGAACCCTCCCACCCCCATTCTGGATACGGTCGCAGTTGACTTGATGGACATACAAGCAAATTGATCCAACAAAGCCTTTAAATGTAGAATCATGCCTCATCATAAAAGTTTCGCTGAAACCTGCTGAAAATCATTATCTTCTAGACTTTTGGAACCAGGTTGCCCAGGATATTTATGGCAGTGACGCGTGGCACCGTAGTAACACTAATGCGGAATTCTGTTCGTCCTTGTTAGTGAGCAATTAAATCAGCTTTTGGGTATGAAATCTCTAGCATTGGGTTCTGCCGTGAATGAGGGCGAAACTAAGTATTTTGTGTCAGCAAACATATATTTACGGCACCGTGGACACCAGTAGATAAATTGAGAAATTCTGTTTGAAAATTTCGCTATGATGCCGGTGGAGATAGACGCTAACAAGTAAGTTGGGTGTCCATGTGAAAAGTACTCGGCGTATCCTGAATTTCAAAAATTGTGTGGTTAAAACAAAGAAGTTTGCTGAAGATTAGTTCATAATAGTTCGATCATTGGCATCTGTCAGGCAGGATAAAGAAATGTGGCTAATCCTGTATTGAGCGATGTTCTGTGATTTTCTAGAGACAGATTTTTGATGTTGCTGCTATGATTGCAGGAGTCTAATTCATCTTCAGAAACAAGTGACAAAATGTAATTCACTACAGCAGCTTGACTAGAATCACTTTTGGATATCACTCTTTTTGCTGCTTATTCGAAGTCACAACTGAACTGCGTTGTGGTTCATTCTGCATTGCCCTGTATTGATTGCTCTGTTTTACACAAAGTGATCGCAGGTACGAGAAGGCTGTGTATTATTGGAAGCGAGATGGCTTCGTCGTTTATGCTTCATAGCATGCACGAGAGAGGCCACATCAGCAATACCTTATCACTAATGACTTATGACTTCTAATATTAGGCAGGCCGACATATCGATTGCTGCGTAGGAGTGTATCAAATGTTTCAGCTAATATTTCAAAGTACCGTTTGTTTATGTTGTCTCACGAACACTGAAATTTCTATTTCGTCATAATTTACAGAAAACACGCAAGTGGGTATAGAAGGTATAAAGAACCGGTGATTTTGAAGAAACTCAAGCTTGCTTCAATTTTAAAGTAAAGTCAAAAATTAATTTGTATGACGTTATTGTAGTCCTACCGATGACAGACGTTGCACTACTTACTCGTAGATAATCCTTATGAAGATGATAAATTTCGAACTAAAGCGATAAAGGTCAGGATATTTTGAATGCACGCACAATGCAATTATTGGGCTAAACTTAGTTCACGACCTGCCGGGCGTGTTTTAAGCTCGTCCTGTTATATCGTCTTACTACTTGACTCTCTCAAATGCTTCCAAATGCCACAAAAACAAAAGACAAGGAATCGCCTGAATTCCCACAAATTTGATCTAAAGACGAAACAAAAAACTTACAAATTATTTCGTATAAAAAGTGCTATCAGAGAGTTGCCATTAAGGCATTACTCCATCGCAGCAGCGGAGAAAAGCAAAATATGAGATGCCTCCTCCTTTTTTTAGCCAGTTTTCTCGTGAATTCTGCTCCAAGTAACTGCTGAACTGCTTAAAAAACCACGCAGGAACAAAAAACAACAACAGAAACAAAAAGCAGCAATAATAATATATTATAATAATTTGCTGAAAATATGATTAAGGCTCTGGCTGAAGGGCGGAGTGGTGGCGTGGTGGTGTTGTAGCCTGGCCGATTGACGGCTGAATGCAGCATACCGCACAAAGCGCGCAACATACATGCAACCGGGGCCTAAATGCTCACAGTTCGCTCGTATTAAAGAAAGAAATCCTCCGCAGCCGAAGGCTCATTTTGGCATTAAGCGTGAAAAACTGCAATTGTGTGCGTGTGTATTAGTGTGCGGACGGTTATGGGGATGGATATAGAGATGGGGATGTAGAGGAACGAACTCAAACTCAGCAACCATGCGAACGCCTGCACGCAACAACACACACATGGGCAGAGGAAATCGGAACCGCTTTATTGAAGATGTGATGCATAAGTTACCTCTATAAGCACATACACGCGCACACCTGCAGCACCAACAAGCCAGCCAGCACAGAGTGCATGCGCAAAGGCCCGCAGCAACTGGCTTCTTGCGATAATGCCAGCGAGCGAGTCGCAGTCGACCATCTCCATCAACCGAATTGAACCAACCCATCCCGCCAAGCAACGACTGATCCGTCCATCCGTCCATCGGTCCATCCATCGATCGACCGATCGATCAGCTCAGTGCAGTGCAGTTCGCATGTTGTTTGCTGCTTCCAATCTTCGATGTTCGTGTCGGCAGCGACCCGACGCCAAGTCCGAGTCCGGCTCTGCGGCCGACTTTGACTGACTACTGTTTGATGAGCAGTTTCGGCGTTTGGTGCAAACTGCAAATGAGGCTCTTGCTCTTTTTGCTGCTGTCGACGCTGCTGAACTGCATGCATACATGTGCGAGACGATTGTGTTTTGCTGTGCCACAGACGGACGCGGCTACTGTTGTACGCAGTAATTTCGTAGGCTGTGCTCAGTGCCGGCAAACTGCTTATTACCATTAATTTTGAATTGTTTTTCGTGATCTTAACGATTGCTGCGAATCGCAGCTTAAAACGAAAATGAGCGCGTAGAGGGAGCAGCACCAGCAGCACCAGCAGAAACAGCAGCACCAGCAGCACCAGCAGCAGCAGCAGCAGTAGTGGCTAAGGCAGCGGCAACAGTTGCAACTCCGAACAGTAGCAGTTCAGTGGCAGTTGAGCCTTTGAGCGTATGTTGCTGACGACCTCTGAATGCTTCGTTTGTGTTTTTTTACAGACATTATTATTGCTGCTGCTGCTGTTATTATTATTGTTGTTGTTGTGGTGTTTAGCACGTATAGGTTTCGTTTCGTTTCGATTGCTGTTGTTGTTGTTGTTGTTGTGTTTGTAGAGTTATTTAAAAAATGCATTTTGTTGCCGCTGCAACCACTGCAACTGCAACTGCTACTGTTGACTGACGCTGACGCTGGCATTGGCGCTGCTGCTCTATTGTTGCGTTGTTGCATTGTTGATTATGATGTTTGCGTTATTGCCAGTCCCTCATAACTTATCATAATGATTTTTTTAAAACAATGTACAAAATTAAAGAGTGAACGGCAAATGCAGCCAAAGAGGAGCGCACAAAATAATTACATATATCCGTAAACTCGCTGCCATATGTTATTGCCGTAAAAAATTTACTATACAGGGTGCGTCATGTGTCTGTCTAGCATAAAGGCAGGGCGGTGCTTGTAGGGAAGGACTTGGCCACATCTCTGCCTTGGTACTTCATGCCGACAGACATCAGCGACGCGGGTATGTGATCTGGCTTCACACACTGGCAGACGCGACACCAGACTTCTCGAACTGCCCATGTTGCTAAGGTGCCACCTAGCAGAGTTCGTATCCAGCTATTTAGATGACCACACCACAACATTCAGCTCAGCTGCTGAATCTGCTGAAAGTGATACGGTTCTTCAGATCACGAGAATAACGCCTAATGTTGGAGTACATTTTGAGTGTGCCGATCTGGGTCTGAGTGGTGAAGCCTTCTAAAACTTGCACATACCTCCTGCACCCTGTTGTGACTCTGGTTCGCGTTTAATGCAAACAAACAAATCCGACAATCAAATCGCATTACAAAACGAAATACGTTCTCATCCTCATTCAAATCAAATCCAAAATAATCACGGCTGCAATTTCATGTTTTTCTTTTCTCATAAATGAAGAAAATTTTTTGTAATTACAGTGATACAACAGCAAAAGCAGCAGCAGCAGCAGCAACAACGTCAGCAACGGCTCCGGTTGCGGTCATGGCAACGGCAACGGCAACAAATAAGCAAATTGTTGCCGACGCTCCATCGAACTGCATCAGTAGCAGTAACGATGGCTGCGGCAGTAAAAAGTCAAATCAGCAAAACGCATGCAGCACTTGTGAACATCCACAATACGCGAAACAATAAAAACAATAACAACAACAGCAGCGGCAATTTGCCTAAAGTTAAGAGAGACTCGGCTAAAAAGGTCATTGAATTAAGGCTGGACTAATGTGGCGAGCAACAACAAAAGCCACGGCAATGCGGTGAAGAAAAAGTGAAAAATATTGATAATAAGAAACCAGCGAAACTGGACCCTTAAAATGAGAGCCATCGATGAATGCAGGCATCAGTTCGTTGAAAGTGGCTGCGATCTGCGGCGGCCTTTTCGCTGCAGAAACGGCTTTTCGATTCTCTCTGAAGCTTGAATAACTATTTTACGGAGCTAACTACAAACACAGTTGCAGTCGTTTTTCCAGTCATTGATGTTTCTGAGAAAGTTGTGAGTTCTCACAAACGGTGAAATAAATTTAAGGATTCATCCACCACTTTTCCATGCGACTACCACAACTCACATGTCAGAAATACAGGAACATTTTTCTAAAGGAAGTATTCCAATAATTGCCCTCAAGACACCAGATGGAAACTACGTGAGCTCGCCTGAGGAAATATGTTCTCTGCTCCTGGAAACACATTTTCCGGGTAGCGAGCCCAAGTTCCCAGCTCCAAACTTGATGCAAGAGCAGGCCTTGACTGCCAACAATCGAGAAAGGAGTTTAGCAGCCAAACTTATAAATAATAACGGGGTACCTCAACTTTTGGGTCATACAAATCTGCAGGCCCAGATGGTGTCATGCCTTGCCTTCTTCAGAGGGGCTCGGACATATCCTTAAATACGATGAAATCAACAATAGTTCCATTTACCAATCGAATAAAAGTCAATCTGAGTAAAACTTTCGTTAAATGGAACAATTTTAGAATATTCCAAAGAGGCGAAATATCTAGGAGTAATCCTGGACAAAAAGCTCACTTGGAACTCTCATCTAAATTTCATAAACAATAAAGCAACAAGTGCATTCTTTGCATGCCAACAGCTGGAGAATCTCCCCAAAACTAACATACTAGTCATATAACACCTTAGTACGACCGATGGTCACCTATACAGCGCGAGCTTGGTGGCCCAAGGTACGACAAAATATGGCTAGGAGAAAACTAAACAAACTACATCGTCTTGTATGTGTAGGAGTAGGCTAGGTTAGGTTATCGTGGCAGCCGGTCCGGGCCAGCTCACTCAGACCACCATGGATCCATTGTGATACCACCGCGTAACAACGCACCTCCGATGCACTCGTCGAACCATTTCGAAGCCCTAATAAAGCGCGTAGGAGTAACAGGTGCGATGCGTAGCTGCCCTACTGATGCTCTTGGAATCATCAAGAGGATACCTCCGATTAAGAGGGAGGCCTGTGGTGAGGCCTGACGCCTTCAAGACATCTCCAACATAAAAGGTTGAGATCTTTGGGGGCATAACAAACCTTAAAAGGTTTTCTGACAATATGTTGAGAAAAATATCATACACTACACTCTATGAGGTTCACATTCCTGCAAGAGGCAGGTTTGAGGAATTCATTACCAACATTCCACAATGCGCTCTGATATGGTATACTGGGATGGGACCAAACTGAAAAACGGTAGTACAGGAGCACGAATAATGGGACCATTGTTCCAAAAAGCGCTCCCTATGGGTAAGACTCCCACCGTATTTCAAACGAAGTCTTCGCAATCGAAGCAAGTATCCTAGAATGTCTTCAAAGAAGACTAAACGGCAAGTTTATATCCATTATGTTAGATAGCCAAGCTACCCTTAAGGCACTGATATCGTACTATTATACGTCCAGATTGGCTGAATAAAATCCTGAATGAATTAGGCAAAGACATAAATGACACACTTTGTTGGGTGCCTGGACATGAAGGACACGCTGGGATTGAAAGGGTGGACTACCTCGCGAACAGGGGGCGCTCCGTCCACTCATTGGCCCTGAACCTTTCTGCGGCATGGCTACGTGCCACTCTGCAGACTTACCTATGAAGTGGGAAGAAACTAAGGTAGCTATTCAATGACAGCATGCTTCTGGCCAAAGATATGCGAAGAGATTTCTTTCCCCCAACCATAGTATCTCCAAAAGTATACTCACTTTGAACCGCGAAAGTCTTAGGACTATAGTGGGGCATTTGACAGGACACTGTTGCCTAAGGTATCACCTTAATAAGATAGGCCTGTTGGACATTTCCGACTGCAGATTCTGTGGAAACAACTCTGAAATATCAGAACACATTTCATGTGCGTGTCCAACAATGAAAAGTAAAGTTTTTGGGGGAGTACTTCACAGACCGTCCCACAATTTGGAAACTTCAACTTTCCAAAGTGCTCCAATTCATAAAAAGCCTAAGTTTAGAGTGAAACATAGGGGTTAGTACAATAGGTCCTTATGGGCCGCGCTGCTAGTACTCCCTGAAATAATAAATCTAAATCTAATAATTGCCGTATTGCAATAAAAGTTCTGTTCACTTTTCTCCGATCCGTATCTTCAAAAATGTGGCCGAAACTTTTTTGTATGAGTAGAAAAGTTTGATGGCTTAACAATATCGACAGAAAGGTGCGAGCCATTTAAGGATATTCCGTTTGGTAGATTGCAAAAGTATCTGTAACAGAGAGCTGACAAGTCCATGACTTTCCTTTCTGTCAGCTTGGCAATTGGCGCCAGATTTCCATGTTGGATGCAATTGCCACCATTGCCAATACGGGCTGGGCTGGTCGCCAGGATTATCCAATTCGCATCGTAAATTAATTAATTGTATGCGATAATTTTACTTATATAATAGCAGAGCCCTGTGAAATTGTGAAATGCCTGCGCAGACCTCGATACGGAGCGCTGGATGTGGCTTGGAGTGGGCAGGCAGATGCTGGTGTGCGGGAGTCAACTGCCCGTATAGAATACGCATAATTATATGCACACTGCACATCCTCACGCTCGCAAGCACACATTCCCATCTACGCAGCAGAGATCGTGATGCCAAGAGGATTTGCAATTCAACAACGTGATGCTGTAAATTGGAAAAGCGAATACAGTAGCTGAGACCACGTCGTACTCATACCTCGGACGAAATGTCTGCCCGACAATCCATGTTAACGGCGTTGGGGACTGATCAGCGGAAATTGGGACGGAAAGACCACCGATTATTCAGACTTTTGGTGAAATTGTTGGTTAAACGAGTATATTTTCTGCTTCTGAGGAACTCTCATTTATAAAGAAAATATGTGGTTACTCTGATATTCCGCACGAAATATAATCAAAATCTTACAATTGGAAAGCGGTTCTTAATCAAATCAGCAGCGGAACAATTTTAATCTAAAAGGTGTGAGAGGCCCGGAACCATGACTGCAGTATTTGGCCAAGGCAGTATAAGATGAAAGAGGAGATACTATGAGGTGCACATACTCTTTTATAATGGAACATGTCTTTGGCCACGACCGTTCACTCTACCGTCTCTGCAAGCCCGCCAAAACTGTTTTTTCTCCTGGTCTCATAATTTCATCTTTATATGTTTTGAGTTGAGCAAACTGTTCTACGACGCTGTACTGTTCTCAAAGTTTCTCAGAACTGGTACTCGTAAGTGTCATTTCAGTGGCCCACACCCGGGGTTTGCTGTGGATTCCTGTCATTCAATTGGACTCTCAATTCCTTTATGCAGTTTTCCACTGCTCTGGCGACTCCAGTCTTGGTACCACTGAATTCTTACATACTTTCGAATCACGGGGCCTGGAGCTTGACTGATGGGTGCATTTGTGGTACTCATAAGTGCAGTAGCTACGCATTTGGAGCCCACTGTAAATTCACGAGCACAGAGCACAAAAATCTAAAAATAGACTTTGCCACCAGTGACGCAAATGGGAGTACGAGTACACCCACACGAAGTCAGCGAAGGCACTCAGTGCGTAGTGCATAGTGCGTAGTGCGAAGTGTGAAGTGCGAGTGGGCGTGCGTGGGAGGGTGGACGGCATGGTTGGCCAGGAAGTGACTAGCAATTTTCACTTGCATGCGAAACGCAATAGAATATTCTGCACCGCCACAGACCGCAGCGCACTGCACCACATTAGATGCATCTACATGCAGCTGCCAAAGAGAAGTCGGGTGCATGTACTATGGCTACGACTTCTCTGGACGCACAATAGTTGCGGAGATGCTGCATGCACGGACGGTGCTGTATTTCGCTATACTTTTGCTGCCCGGTGGCTTCTGCGCGCTGTCCACAGCCTGCGCCTATTGCCAGTTTGCTGGTGGTTGTGCGACTGCTGTTGCTGCTGTCGCTGCTTGCGGTCCTGGTTGCTGAGGGGATGGGGTGTTGCCTGGGAGTTGTTGCTAGGTGGCTGAATAGTGGGTAACGACGTTTTGTGATTTATTTTTAATTGAAATTCGAGAATGCGTGCAAAGCTGCTCTGCAAGTGTCTGACTGTCCGCCTGCTCGCTCGCCTGGTGCACGGGGGTGCCTGCAAAAGCGAGTGCGTGGCGCAGTTCTATGAGAAGTTCGGCATTTGTGCGGGGGTGGGCGCATGTGTGCTTGCCACGAGCCTAGGAAATTTCTGCAGAAACAAAAACTGGAATTAATTTTGTTTCGGAAAATTTCGCTCGCAGGCTAAAATGCTGCATATTTGCAGATAATAATTAAGTACGTCAGCGAGCGTGCATGTGCGCATGAGTGGATGCATGGAAGGGGTTGGGGAAGAGTTGCCTCGCTGTTAGTGGGAAGCTGGCAGGCTTATGCGTAGGCAATGCAACGCAACGCACCACTTGCACTGTTGACCATTGCCCCGCTTTTGCCATTTCCGGCGTGAAGGGAGGCTCCAACGAATTTTATACGATAAATGTTGTAGTTGTGCTAAAATAAAGTCGGAAATGACGCATGCATATATACACACACTCACATGCGAACACAAGAGTGTGTAGACAGGCGAGTGCACAAAGGATACGTACAAGTTTTGCCGCCATCGCCGTTACCAGCGTCGTCGACATCGACATCGACAACTACGACGACGACCACTACTGGGAAGCTGAGGTAGAGGCTGCAGTTGATGGAGATTCTGGCCGTTACAAGCGCCTTCACACGCATACACACACAGACACCCCATCAAATTATCTCGTATAGAACAACAGGAATAGCCAGCATCCGTTTCCGCCTGGAAGTTCTGCGTCCAGGACCATCTCCGGCGAGTGGTGGTGTTGGTGCGCTTGTGTGCCTCTGATTACATTTGTTTGCTCATTCGCGTGCACCAGGGCGCAGGGGAATAAGTAAGCGAAAAGAAGGCAAGTGCGCAAAATGCAGAAACAACAGGCGCAACAAACAAAATGTCTGGCCTACCCTCATGTCGAAGGTGGACGTGCACAGAAAATTGCCTACGACGACCGGCCGCCCAAGTCCTGCTGCAAAAAACAAAATTTTCCGAATCCCCACCACCGCCGCTGTTGTCGTAGTCGTCATCGTCGCTGCCATTGCCTCCATTTCTAGTTGGTCTTAGGCGAATGTGCAAGCAGTTGTTCGTTTCGGGAGATGCAGCGCGGTGCGGAGCTGCAATCGCCGCCACCATCACAGCGCACTCGAGTCTCGAACCTCTGCCGCGTACGTCAATCGCTGAACCGTTATGGACGCCACGGCCAGGCAACGCTATCGTGGCGAAAACACTATTTACCCCAGCCCTTGCCGCATATGGGGCTATAGCAGTTTGCACGGTCTGCTTCGAGAGTCTCTGGGCATCTCTAGCAGCGGCAAAAACAACTACAGCGCAAGATAATACAGCAAACTCAACCAAACATGGGAGCGCGCATGTGTGTGTGAGTGTGCGTTGGTTGCGCATTTGCATTTTGCGAATATCCTTTCGAATTAGAATATATGAGCGTACGGCACAGCAACTAAACAAACGTAGAAGGCTTAGGTCAACATAAAAACGCCCTCCCCCCTTAAAAAAAAGTAAACCATGTGCATACATACGTACGTAAGGGCACACAAGACAACTACATATATAAAAAATAGAGTTTTTCGTGTACGTAGAACGCCAAACCTTGCTGGCGATGTTGGCGATGTTGGCGATGTTGGCGAAGTTGGCGACTAGCAACTGGCAACTTGTAACTCTGGCAAGTGACAACGCAGTTTTCTGTTCGCCTAAATTCGCATCTTATGCAGGCTGCTGACGAGGCCGAGCATTTAAAATTCAAATTCCCATACGAAATTTCAACGAATTTGGTGCGTGCTGTTCTTGTTGTTGCTGCGCTGTGCTGAGTGTGGTGCTGTGTGGTGCCTCTTGTTCACTTTCCTGTGCCTCTAAGCCCTACTTGACCCAACTCGCCTCAACCCATCGTATCGCATCGCATCGCATCTCATCTCGTCCCTTCTTGCCTTACCTCGCCTCTTTAATGAAACGGACGTTTTCGAACCGAACAGACTTTTGGTTGGTGGAGCCATTCTCCAATATATTTCTCAAAGCAAATCCGGAAAACGTATTTCACTTATATTGGCTCATGGCGGCGCAAATGTGTATAACGCAATTTTGCATTTCAACGATGCGTGTGCATGTGTGCGAGGGAGTGAGTAGGAAAAGGAGCGAAGCAGCAAAACTGCGTACATTTCACGTGCGTGTGCGTTAAGAAACACACGCCCTGCCCTGCAGAAATGCCACACTAACGTAGATCGAATAACCAAAATAAGTTCCTTACTTATTAGCTTGAAGAATTGGGCATTCACTAATGCGCCTGAAGTGGGTACTGGCCCTGATTTTTCAATTTGGTCATAGGTCTGAGAAATGAGTACAATCTGGAGAAAATCATGTTCACATGCTCGTGGCTTACATGGGGCTTTGGCTCGATACCTCAATGTCACAGTTTTACCTCAATGTGACAGTTTTAAATGCATTCCGGTGTTTTTCTTTTTTTTTTCGAGTGTCCCCTGAGTTCTGTTGACACATTATCCATAGCGGCGGTATACGTGCTCTGTGTCAAGGTGTCCATATTCGGTCAATTATCCACCTGGTTGAACGTTTTACTGTTGTATTAGCATTTGTGTGGGCCACGTCGTGACTACTCGTGAGGTTGGGAGGCATATGCAGACACGCTGTACCGCTGTTGCCACTTATTACCTGGGATGAATTAAATTAATGGCAAGTTTTGATATGCGACGTCACATAATCATTGGTTGACATTGATCCGCCTGTTAATACGAAGGGAAAGTACCACTAAAGAGGTACAAAAGAACCACAACACAACTTTCAGTCAGAGTGTCTGTTTTCAGCTCAGGTTTCAGAGTGAATTGGGCGGGGGCTGGGGATCAAGGACTGTAGTTTGTGTTCAACAAGTTTGCAGCACCACTGACGGTTGTCCACCTCTGCCATTCCAACATGGATAGATCCATCACTGAAAGTGTAAAATATGAACCTGTTGAGACTTGGCGCTGTACTGATTCTACTGATTCGTCGGGCATTCCGTCCAAAAATTTAACTTCCAGGTGGCAGTCCCAGTTATAATGTGTAAACTGAATGATCCTTCAACGCTGAAGTAACTAAAATAAAATAAAAATTAAAAAAAAAACTGAATGATCCGCGCAGCTGCAGTCAAACAAAGCAAATTTGTCGCTAAAGGTGACAATCGGAACCGTTATTTGAAACGGAATTCGCAGAGCTGAGCTAGCTTCCATCTCAGGCATATTAACAATTCGCACACATTTTACTCTCAATTTGGAGGGACTTCAGTTCCTCGGCAATTTGACTGTTGTCGGGTCTATTAACATGTCGCTGAGTCCGGCTTTAAAATAAATTCACTTTAATAACAATCGCCCGTGCTTCTCGCCAGGTCACTGGTATATCGTCTGCCCCAGTGCCACTGAACCAGAAACATTTTTTATTGTGCCCAGACTGCAAAACTTTCAACATGGATTACAAGAAGGCGCTGAAGCCATTTATTGATTTGACAGCAAAAACGAATTAAGCCGAGGTTAGAGAATAGAAAAATTTGCAAAAAAGAAAGCCTATTGTCCATATTTGAGACACGACTTTATTGAGTCCTTTTGAAATGGTCCTGGTTTTGGACAGTGAAGTTCAGAAAAGTCTGGTGGAATTAGCAATTCCAGTGCACTCTTTGTGTTGAGCAGTCATTTGCAGACTGCATCATGACTTGTATTCTCAAAGGACCAAGTGCACGGAAGTTGCATAATGTTGCATATTTGGGATAGTTAGGCTGATTTTAGAAAACTTACACGAGTATCATTCAAGTCCTTGGGAATCCTCAGGCTCAATATGGGCCTTTAGCTGTATTGTACGAGCATGTGTTGAGACGTTATTAGTGGCTCACAAAATGCCTCTGCATGGCTTGCTGAGCACCTGAGGGTGTATTGGGCAGATGCGTGGGTGGGGAGCTGTGATGCTGTTCAAAGCCAAATAACCAAAAAGGGGACTTTGTTAATAATATTATAAATGTTTTTGTTTGTCTGAACATGTTTGTCTTCAGATTTCAATAAGTAGCAATTATTGCACACTTTGTAATTGTACGGGTACGTGTTCAGATGCTCGTACATTGGGAATAAGTGTTTCGCAGACGTTGTGCCTGCCACTTCCTGCAGCAACCACCGCTGCCAGTGTCGATGCGCTGCTTCCACTCACTTCACAGAATCTGACTGAAAGTGGCAAACTCATCTAAATCCGCGTAAATCTAAAACAAACCGAACACTCGCTGCAATTATTGCCACTTACATCAAATATGGACGGATGGCTGGATGGACTCCAAGCGCTCCTACACAGAGCACGACTGCAGACGGGTATGTGCGCTGAAATATGAGGATGCCACTGCTGCTACCACTGCCGCGTGTGCTTGCGCCCGTGCAACATGTTCTCCTACGAGCACGCTGTACCCCAGACATTTTACTTAACTTGTGCTGGAGTTGTTGCTATGATTATAATTTTTATATTAAATTGCAATTCGCAAGAGGCGCTGTGGAAGTGCCTCAATAACGAGACGGCAAAAAAACGCAACTGAACGCAGCACTCCACAAAAAGAAAACACTAAAACAAATAAAGAAAGGCAACGACACAAATGAAGAAAAGCAATAATAATAGGCAGAGAACTGAAAAGCGGCGTATGTATACTGTGCCAGTGCTGATGTGGTTGATTTCTCGATCATAACAACGCAAGAGCACAACGACAGCAGCAGCAGCACCGGCAGTGTGCGCTTCCGCGTCAGCAATCCCAACGCAGCCAGGCAGCGCCGAATGTAAACAAACCCACAGCCAGTTGTGCAACAATGTTGCACAAATTCATTTCGAATAACTTTAACAAAAATATACTAAACATTAAATAAAATATTTTATTATGATACAGACGGGTTTTGCATTTTCATGAACAGCGGCCGTGGACGGAACAGAACGGTCGGTTGGACAAGAGGCCAGCTGCCTGGCTGCCTGGCCGGTGCATTAGTCCGCCATCCACTTAGTCAGTTAGGCAGTTGGTCAGTCAACGCGTCTGGCGTGTATGCGATTTGTGGCTCTGCCAGTCGGTGAGTCTGTCGATCAGTCGGAGGCAATGTCCGCTGGCTGTCTAGCCTTAACTGCCGCATGCCATACTTTGCTGTATTCCGAACTTCTTTTCGCGTCTGCAGAGCTGTGTATGCAAATGCGCGAGCGCTGGCGACTTCAGTTTCAATTGCAGGTCCAATTCAAATTCCAAGTCCATTTCAATAATATCGCAGTATTTGTCGCATGAGCGTTTCCATACGTTCATGATTAATAATATTACTGCGATTAAATGTTGTTGCTATTGCGGTTATTGTTGCTGTTTTTACTATAGTTGCTACTGTTGCAGTCCTTGTTTGCTTGATAGTTTCTGGCAGTTTCTATAGGAAATCACCAGAAATACGTCTGAAAAGCAAGCCTCGCGAAGACCTCATGGAAGACCTTCTTTCACTATCACTACAAACAAAAACATCTTCCAGGTGACGGCATGTAAAAATGATTTGCCTTTGGAAGGGCACCTGAAAGTACATTCTTCCAAAAGTGCCTTTCTCAGGAAGCAATTGCAAAGGAATTGATGACTGACTGATCTAGATAAAGGAATGCTTTTTGCGCGTAACTTCTGCGAGAATATTCAGGTCAGAGAACACAGAGAAAGGAAAGAGCACACACCACGATTCTGAGTGGATTCACCACGATTCTGAGTGGATTCACCACGATTCTGAGTGGATTCACCACGATTCTGAGTGGATTCACCACGATTCTGAGTGGATTCGTGTACAACGTCCGTCTGCTTGATTTCGCTGTTTTGCCGTTTGACGTTTAAGTTTCTTTTCTCTGTGTGCTCTGGTTCAGGTATTAGGCCTGCACTTCCGGTATATTTTCATTTTCTTCATAATTACCATTTGCCGCAACAGCTTATAAATCAATTCACCTGGCCAGCTGTTCCGCCAGAATGTCTTCTTGAGAAGCTCTGGGAAAATGAGTACACTCATTGTGGCAAATTCACTATATCAAACCTTCTAATGAGGCCTTCCTCATTTATCATTCAGGGTGCTAACTTCTGCATATAGGTGTGTATGTGTGCGTGTGTCTTAAGCCAGCGCGTAGTATGTGAGATGTCTGTCATTCTAGTCAGTTAATGTTTCTTTCTTTAGATATAAGGAAGTACATTTCTTGCATTACGCCTTTGGTTCGGTTCGCCTTGACTTGTTTTGGTTTGGCTTGACACATTCTTATTCGCCCGGGTTAACCTGTGAGCTCGCACTCACACACGCTCATACGTGCGTATATTTCTGCAAACTCTGCGAATCTTTTCCACTTGTAATGATGGACATGAATCGCCAGTCTTGAGTCCGTGTGCCCAGCTGACATTTCTTACACTTTGTTCGACCTCGAAAGAGTGCGACAAAAGGAGAAACATTTCAGCACAGTTTTATTTACTTGGGGTCGTTTGGCTGTATTGAAGCCATAAAACACGAGTAGACGAAATCTCGTCCGCTCCACCAAATCCACAACAGCCACAAGTCATGTTCACATCAGGGCGTATAAGTTATTTTCATGCATAATAAACTACGCACAGAAGTAGCTGAATTCGTGGTTTGGGCGTAGTGGGTCCGCATTTATTTACGAGCATATTGATTTGACTTATATTATTGCAGATTTTTTCTATTCTCTTATATTTTTATATATCACCATGAATAAGTGAGTGCACAATATTCAATATTCAGAAGTGAAGGGTTTATTGCCATGGTGCAGATTCTGGTAGCAGCATCTGGCGTAATGGAATGCCCACCTAAAAGTCGAGAGAATTGTACGTTATTAATGTCATACAGGAGGGGAAACTGTGGATGCCAAAAATATTTTAGCAATGACACCTTTTATAGAGCCACATTCTGTTCTGGAACACAAACAACAGCGGACTAATAAATTGGCTATTTAATGAGCAAGATACTCACACTAGTATCTAAAGAGCGTCGAAAAGAGGCGAAAATAAATCTTTGCGGAAGCTGCGGATATGCTAGCACAGCGCCGTAAGTCCTTCCATGTGTAAACCCTTCTAAAAATGGCACCTTCCTACTGACGGTCCAAGGGTTTCCCCACTAATTTTTGCAAATTGACTGACATTTTTCCGGAACAAATTTAATGATCAAGATGTTTTTGGCATTAGTAGATGCCTTTATAAACGAAGCAGAACTAGAAACCTGATCAAAAACTCCATTCAGCCATCGCCTTGTAAAACCTTGTTTTGTGTTTTACACGTTGTGGAATATGTGTCGAAGCTTGTACGTCTGGGAATACAAGTGAGGGATATTTGTTATTTGAAATGCGAATGCACAACATCAATTTGAAACTTTGCGACTTCTGGTCACCGTTCTGCTGCACGCTTTAGAGAGTCTTAAAAACTCGACGTCCGAACAGCGCACAACCGAACACTCAATCTGAGATATTGGTTTCTGTGGCCTGTTTTCGAATTCAGATTGACAGTGATGCTCGCTATGGAAATTAGCCGAAATCGTTCAAAGAGTTGCGGATTTCATTCTTTCTGCTTTAAACATGTCGTTTAGCACTTTTGCTCTTATCGCGATTGAGTCGATTAACGCAGCCAGACACTCGTAAACAGCAGAGCTGCTTGGAGGCGGCAACAATGTTGCTCCTTGCAAATCAGTTGGGAATGTTTATGCATGTTGTACCCCAAATGGATTGAAATGGAATCCGTGGGTGTGTGTGAGTGAACACTGTGCAAATAAACACTCCGCAGCAGCCTGAATTGTAACATTCCCAAACACATTCCTGAACTAAAAGGACGGCAATTATTTATAAAGGGCGTAAGAATAAAGATGCTTGTGAGAATTAAGAGCACAGTTTTGAGAACTCTTAATTGACAAATAACCTTTTCACAGGACTGAGTCACGGGAACGACAATGGCACCGTGGCTCAGTCCTTTTCTTCCTCTATTCGTTTTTCTCTTTTAAGTCATTTTCACTAATTTTCACATATCCTTCTTGTTTTCTCATTGGTATATTACCGCTGTTTATGTGTTAGTGTTGCCAATTTGGCGAATATGATTTTGAAGGAACTTTGAGCCGGGTTACATTCTGTTGGTTGCTTTGCAAAGACAGTCAAGAATCGTATAAGCAGACTCTCCTTAGCAGAGGTTTAAAATCTCCACTTCTGTGTGCACTGGGAGATTTGTGGTTATTCAGTTGGCTACCTGGGTTTGCTTCGAACTGGCTTGTTTATTGATCATATAATGTGTTCTCTGTTAATTTAATGCTGTTGTTGTTGTTGTTGTTGTTGTTGTTGTTGTTGAATTCCACAATTTGATTGCCTTGAGGACCTGTGACATACACCGTCTTATCGATTGAAATCAAACTTTAAACTTACGACCTTCAGCTCAGAGAATTCTTATGCTTTCGCCCACACCCAAAGAACAGTTAAGTCTACAATTGAATTCTTCCTTTGATTCTATTCATATTTCACAAATCGATCCCTACATTTTTGTAGATACCAATGTGTTCTACGCGTTCACACTCACCTCTGTTCGTAGCTACATAAAAGCAAAGCACATATCTATGTACAATAGAGAAACATATGAGGTACGAACCGAAAATGGGCATTTAATTGCATTCCTTTCAAACTTGTACATGAGGAGGTACGGGGTGGGCATCTACTCGCACATAAATGCTTAGTCTTTTACGAGTATGTCCAAACGCCTGTGCCCCCACCCTGCCCCTGCACTGATAAGCGGAACTTGAACATTTTTGATTATTATTAGTAAATTTATTGTTGTAAAATAAACATGCCTCATTTTTATATCGCAACCGTAGATGATATATAAAACACACCCGCACACCCACACACTCACACAACCACAGAGGCGCAGACGCAGACACAAAACGTTAACAACTCCAACAACTCCAACAACAACAGCAGCAGCAGAAGCACTATTAACCATATAAAGCGCAACGAGCTATTTTAATTACACATTGTTTAATGTTGATATGATAACAACAAAGAAAAAATATTCATCGAAATATGAACAGGCACAACGGATCTTTTTTTTACGGAGTGGAGAATTTCATTAATAATGCCGCGATATATTTGTGAAGAAAGCAACAAAAATTGTCAATGTTACGACCAAGTTTCTAGCGCAAGTAAACGCAAACATGTTTAATTGTTTGCCGAGTGTGAGTGTGGCTATATGTGTGTGCCTGAGTCTGTTTGCATGTGTGTGTATGTGTGTGTGCTTGTGCCACTCTGTCACTCTCACACACGGGCACGCGGACACTTAACATTTCGACTGAGTGGCGTGTGGAGCCGCGTACGGTGGCGTGAATTGGAGTTACATTAACCCATTTAAAGCTGCTGCTGTTGTTGTTGTTGTTGCCGGTATTGTTGTGGTTGTTGTTGTTGTCGTTGTTGCTGGTGTTGCTCTTGTTGCTGTTGGCGTTTGTTTGCGTTTTGTTACTTTGTAATCTGCAACATTTTAATTATATAGTGGCATGTACTCCTGCTGTAAAACAGGATTAACGACAAGCGACGGTCAGTGCAACATTGTCTTTGCAATTAATATTAATGCACGGATGTGTTCGTGTGTGTATCCGTGTGTGTGCGTGTGCGTGTGTGTGTGTGTGATTGTTACAATGAACGAAATATTGACAGACAGACCTCGTACCATTTTATTTATGTTGTTTATGTTTATTTGATTTACGAAAAGTTTGGCAAATAAAGAAAACGGACTGAGTATTAATGCATTGACTTGGAGCTGAGAGCTTTGAGGAGCTAAATGCAATTTGCTTTATTGGGCTCCACTCATTCATGATCTCAAGGTCATTGGATAGCAACTCGACAACTTGTTTGTCTACTACCCACAAAGGACGCTGCAGGTGGCACTGTCTGAACAAGCGTTTTTCTACTTCCGTTTTGCTTTCGGTTTAGCTAATTAAAAACCCGACTGTGGGTGGCAGTTCAACCCACTGAAGCTAATGTTGTTTCAGTCCTGAGAAAAACAAGATTACCGAAAGGAGAGACCGTTTGATATTATCACATTGTCCATAGCGAAAATATATGGTTGGCGTTCACCCAAGACCTCTCCTCTCCGTACTCCTCTGTGTGTGAACATGGAAGACCTATATCAATTATCCATCGGTGGTTAGAGATTTGTAGGCAGGTCTGTAGCATCTCTTTTTCCGTCGGATTTGAGGGGGCTGCGGTCATGTTTTTGAGAAGTGACTTAGTATTTAGATCTTTTATAATATTTGGTGATGGGGTGGGTCCAAGGAATTAAGCCCCTCTGGTCGAAGTTGAAGGATATAAAGAGAGAAACATGCTGTGGAATTAGTTCGACAACCATTGTATGCAGAACCAACGCCAGTCCATAAGGCCGCGGTGTAGGTAGATCTCTTAAGTATATTTAGTTGTATAAGTATATACAAGGCAAACATACGAGGGCGGAATGATATTGAAGCTACCTAGCGCTAGATGGCAGCACAAACACAAACACTTTTTTTTAGAAATTGCGATCTGTCAAACTTCAGCTGTTAAAATTTCACCCAAATTCATCGATTAGTTTATTTGTTGTAGTCGTTTGAAGTAAGCAACTTTTGTGTTTCTTGAAAAATGGAAAAAAGCGAATTTCCTGCTGTGATTAAACACTATTATTTGAAAGGGAAAACGGCGAAAGAGACAAAAGAAAAGCTCGATAAACATTACGGTGTGTCTGCTCCGTCAGATTACATTGTAAAATATTGGATTGCTGAATTTAAACGCGGCCGAACAAGCACTGCAACAATACCATCAACAGGAAGGCCAAAAGAGGTGGTTACTGAAGTAAATATCAAGAAAATCCTCGATATCGTTATGAATGATCGCCGAGTCAAGTTGCGTGAGATTGTTGAAACTGTAAACATATCATATGAACGTGTGTTCAACATTTTGCATGAACATTTGCATATGAAAAAGCTATTGCTCATCGATTATCTTGAAAAAGGATCCACAATCACAGGAAAGTATTATCGTGCATTATTGGATCAATTGATTGATGCAATCAAGGAAAAACGACCACATTTAAAGAAGAAAAAATGCTCTTTCTTCGAGACAACGCACCGGTTCACACAGCATTAGATACGATGCTAAAATTACGTGAAATACACTTCGAATTGATTGATCATCCACCTTATAGTCCAGATTTAGCTCCTAGTGACTTTTTCCTGTTTCCAAACTTGAAAAAATGGCTCGCAGGAAAAAGATTCATCTCAAACGAAGAAGTGATTACCGAAACTAACGCGTATTTTGAGGGGTTCCCGAAATCGTATTATTCAGATGGTATAAAAAAGTTGGAATATCGTCTTACTAAGTGTGTCGAAGTAAAAGGAGACTATGTTGAGAAATAAATGGTTTTTGAAAAAAAAAAAAAATTTGTTTCCTACTTAGGTAGCTTCAGTATCAATCCGCCCTCGTATACCAATATTAGCTCTTGGTCTTTTCTAGATTGTGGGCGAACTGAGGCCAGCAATTTATAACAAATACAGGATTATTCATTAACTTCACGTCCTGGAGATTCGATTGGTAAATTTCGTTGCGTTTGTTCCCTCAGCACAGGATTTTCTTATTCATTCCTAATCATTCACAAGGACCAAGCTTTCTTCTGATTTCTTTATATCTTTTGGGTTTCAATGTCAGAAACGTTGACATGACCGCCTCCTACATATCTCGTCGGTGCAGTTCGTCCGAAAGTTTGCACCAAAACGTCCGAAAAGTAAGCCGTGGCAACGAAATTGCAAGGTCTTTTCTGCGAATATCTTAGTTATCGACAGTGCACAGAGAGCTGGGAGGGCAAAGCGGAGTACAGAGCATATTTAATGGCACTTTTTATTTGCCATTCAGGATGATTTGCACACTCCCTTGCTGCTGGATACTTGCACCCCCCCCTCCATTAAGATAAACATTTTCTCTTAATTGACCTCGGTATTCCATCTAAACGTGAGAGTGTTCTAAGATCAACCCGGCTCACTACTTTGCTGCCCATCGACTGCCCAACCGTCTCCTCGACAGACTGCAGCGGAAGCGTTTCGAATTTTATAATAATCAATAAATATACAACAAAATTGCCCCACACACTTGGCCAGTCTGGCTATGCTGCCATGCTCGAAACACATTTGGCGAGTTCAGTCACAAGAAAAAAGCGCCAGAGTCTGGAGTGTGTAGTTTCTAAACACGCAAAAGAAGTCGAAGAAATGAAATGCAAACGAAGCAGCAATAGCACCAACTCCAGCAGCATCGGCAGCAGCATTGGCAGCAGCAGCAGCAGCAGCTCCCAAGAAGTTGCGAGAGAAAGAAAAGAAACTCTAACTGCACTATAAAAATTATAGTTAATGTAATAATTTAATGGCGACTCGTTTATTAAAAATTTTATTTGAATTCTTTTTCCCCAACAATGTTGTGCGAAGTACCGCAGGGAGTAGTGCCATAAATCGGCACGCCCGAACAGTTACGCCACTCAGCTTCAGAGGAGACGGACGGAGGACGAGGCGGAACAACTGGACTGGAAAAAACACCACAGTCAGCGTACTGGAGACAGAAGTACTCGGAAATACAACAAACGAACAGAGCAGAGCAAAACAGCAAAGACGTGATGAGTTGAGAAGCAACACCAGTCCAACAAGGAGCAACCAATCGTCCAGATTGGGTCCGAGCACCGCGATGAGCACGAGTGCATATTCGCTCGGTCGATCGGGAACTGGGTGGCTGAAGCGCTGAGGTTTGCGGATGCCCGTCCGAGATGAGTTAAGATTATGAGTTTGTTATTGAATTTATTGAAATAATTTTTTACGCCTTGGGATACGCGACTAGTCGCGTTGTTGGCCAGTCTCCGTGCGTGCGTGCGTGTGTGTGCAAACAGTCCAGAGCAGCGGTAAATGGAGAGAGGTTGCTTTCATTAAAACTGTGTATGAATCACCGCTCACAGACGCACTCTTTTGCACACTTAGACATGGACCTCAACGGAAGCATTACAAAGTTTCCGCGCGTTTCGACAACGATTCGCTCAACGATTTCGTGGGTATTTGGGCACGGCATTTTTAGTATATGTTTCTGTGTTCGAAGGAATTGTAAAATTAAGTGCAGCACCACATTTTTACACATGTTGGGCTAAAAAGTTGCAAAGTGCGCTTCCACTACGGAAAACACCCGCAACGTGTGAGAACGATGCGGCTAAAGTGCACGTAACTCGGTCCCGAGAATTGCTTCACCTAGGCTGAGGTTTTTAGCTGCAAGGCACAATTTTGTTTGATGGTTAGGTTAGGTTAACGTGGCAGCCGGTCTAAGGACCAGCTCACTCAGACCACCATGGGTCCATTGTGATACCACCGCGCAACCACGCACCTCCGATTCACTCGTCGAACCATTTCGAAGCCCTTATAAAGCGCCAGGATTTGTTTGACCTTCGCGCTAGACAGTTCTGTAAGAGAGCTAAAAGCGTATTTGCCTAAAGAGCCCGTTATTTGATAGAAAACATCCTATGTGAACCTTCACGTGCTGCCAGGTCCCTTCCTCATCGGTGTTCGCATGCATTTGTATAGGTTATTTGGGACTCTAACCGTTCTGTGAGCTCCAAGAATCTGAAGGGTTTCGTAGCAGATGGAAACTGTTTTGGGTTTGATGATTCTCATTACGAGTCCCTTGAGTGGAGCTTCAATGCCCACTGGGTTGCTGATAATTACTATTTTTCAGGTTGCTTTCACAATTATCAGGTTGTATATATGACTTTTTCCCTGATGTAGCTGGCGATAAACAGTTCATGTTTCGAGTCTTCTGATGAATATCAACATATTATTCAGAAGAAACGTCATGTGCCGTTGATTATTGACTCATTCGGAGTGTGTGCGTGCTGAATTACTCATAATTTCTACTTCGTCAAGTGAAAGTCGCTTCTCGGGAACCCGATATCTAGAACATTTATATTTGATTTGCAGACAGCTTTCCCTTTATCCCAGACACTGCACCAAGTAGTCAGACGGAAATACTGTTTCAGTGGAAATGCTTCATGTGAAGAAATATCGTTATAATCTTTAATACTCACTTCGCAATATTGATAGCGGTATAGGACACCTCTCTACTCGGTGCCCATTCCTGCGGACTTTCGAAAATGAAATCGAAAGAACAATTTTTGTTCCCAATGAATGCTCAAAACTGGAAAGCAAAGCAATTGGTGGGATTAAATACACCCTACTTTAGGCGATAATATGGAGGACTATTTTATGCATGGCATCAGTCTAAAGTTTATTATATCGAAGTGAGTGTGGGGCTTGTTCGATTTTCTCCGCTGAACAATAGAAGTTAATTATGTGTCTCTTTTTGTCCCAACTATGATACTAAGGCATGTTTATCCCACAATTTCAGGATCAAATTTAATTGTCACACTTTGTTGATGAATAAAAACAAAACAACCTTACAGACACGCCCTCACTTGAAAGCATATACAAGGAATGGTGAATTAGTCCGATAATTATATCATCCGCAAAAGTATCGAGATTACCTGCCTGATTCTTCTGACGTGACAGACAAAAATGTCAAGAATCGGCGCAGAATTCCCGGAGTACATATTTTAAACTGTTTTTTTTAGTCATAGGCGGATCTTGCGAGGCAAGTGTGTGGCAGTTTCCGGTGGGTTGGTGGTGAAACCGCCCAAGTTAAGTGGCTGTGTCATTAGTAAATTGAAGGAGATGGAGTAAATGGTAGGCAGGTAGGAGTGGCCGCCCTGTTTGCCAAAAGCACACTTGAGCACACATAATGGCCCATTGTGATACCACGATGTGGCGCCGTTCAAGCGCTGACTAAAAAGTTCCCTTACTTGGGATGGTGATAGTCAGTGCAAGGACAGCGCCAAATGCGCCAAAAGGAGTAAATTGTGGTCTTTTGGATAATAGAGCCTTTTTTTTGTGGGGTAAGGGAATAACAAAATGCCTACCACATCGTCAAAGGGGTCGTCACTCCGATGGTATGTGGAGTTCGCATCAACTAAAAATCTTCCCGCTCCTTGTTCTTTCTCGCACCCGGGGACCGCGTATACATATCTTCTGGGTAGTGTCCCTCTCTAAAACCAGTGAAAGGTTACCGGCTAGATACCTGCGTTCAGGTCCCGTTTTTTTGCACGTAAAATGCGCTCGACAAAGGTGGCGATCAATTGCCAGTTTTCTGGACTCTCCAGCATTTTGTCCACTATGGTATTGGCGGTTAGGTGTCCTATCCTGTCTTCGAGGACTTTGGGATCTGCTTTCCATCTTTTGCACACGAAAAAAGTGTGGTTTGCGTCATCGATGGGCGATGCAATCTTGGCTTTCTGCTTTTTTGATCTTGTAGAGGTATTTGAGGAAATACCCGTGTCCGGAAAGCAACTTCGTTATGTAGTAGTTCACTTCTCCAAAGGGTCTACTACACCGTTTTTCCACGTGTGGTATTAGTTTCGCTGTCCATCTGCCTTTCGGCTCTGCCGCCCATCGCTCGTGCCATAGCTTGATTGTGCGCGCTCTAATCCGCCGCCGCGTGTCGTTTGCATCTCTGTGGGCTGCACCTCCCCTCGAATTGTTTGTGTCGCCGTCGGTAACTATTGTAATGGATTAGGCTACCAATTGCGTCGCCGCCGTGGTTTGCGGCACCTCTTGTGTTGGAATGGGCTTCGCATGCACTGTTCCTGTGTGATGCGTGTTCCTTGTGGACAGCCTCATTTGTAGCGCTCTCAAGTTCATCTTCTTTTTTCTGCATCCAAAGCTCTCTTCTCTCTCGCGCTAGCAGATCTACTGGTATCGTGCCGCTAATCAGTTCTAACACTGAGCGGTACGCTGAAGCTACGCGAAGGGCAGCAGTTCTTTGTACCTTGGCGAGTTTTTTTCGTCGGTGCTCGGTTTTCAGTGTGTCTGCCCACACCTCGCTCCTATACAGCAGTATCGATTGCGTCTTGTTCATCAGGAGCTTCCTTCTGCTTGCGAGGGGTCCTCCGATATTTGCCCTTGGTCTAGCCAGCGCCGAGGTTATTTTGGCTGATTTTTCCGCTGCATGTTGTACTTGCGCCCAATAGGTCAGTTTGTTGTCGATTCTGATTCCTAGGTATTTCAGGGTCATCGGGGTCTTAATGGTTTCAGAATTGACCCGCATATCTGCTTGCAAGGGTATATGCTTCCTCGTGAGTAGGATAAGCTCCGTTTCCTCAGTAGCCAGGCTGACACCGTGCGAGTCGAGCATGTTTTCGTTCTAATCATCACCTGCGTCAATTTTCGTCTAGCCGCATCGAGATCGCGTGCGGTTATGACAGCTGCGATGTCGTCTGCATATCCCACGCGGTAGCAGTCGTCAGGCATATCCATTTCCAGTATTTCATCGTAGCTGACGTTCCAGAGGTCTGTGCCGAGGATTAAGCCTTCTGCCGCACCTGAGGTTATCACCTGCTTTCGTTGCCCCTTGCTTGTGTAATAAATAAGCACACGATCTTCTAGATAGCTGCGTACTATTTTCATCAGATAAGCGGGTGTTCTGAAACGCTTCTCAAGGGCGTCAACAATGGAGCCATTGGGCGTGCTGGCATGTTGGTAATGCTACGAATAACATGAATATGAATACGTGCATGAGATTACCTTATGACCAAATATATAAATATTGTTTAAATATATATACAATATATGTATATATATATATATATATATATATATATATATATATATATATATATATATATATATATATATATATATATATATATATATACATATATATATATCCGCCTCTATGGTGGCAGTTGCTATTGTTGTACAATTTTCTCCTACACTTTTAAATAATCAGAAAAATAAAATGAATTTGAAATGTAAACAACCAATATCACAAGACGTGCTGCTCTTTCATCAATGCCGCCCTCCTGCACAACAACAACAACAACAACAACAGCAGCAGCAACATCCACGTCAATAACAAAAACAAGTACAACTACCACTGCTACAACAAGAACAACAATTTAATTTCCCTCCACTTCCCGCGCATCGTTTGCTTTTAATTTCGTTTCATTGTTTATATAAATTTTTCATGGCGGAGCAAAAATTAAAAGAAATCACTGCTGGGGATGGGTGTCGAGAGGGGTTGGTCGGGCAGAGGGCAGGGCTGAGACGGGCGAGGCGTAACGGCAGTCGGTGCAATGCGCATTTGTTTAATTATAAATTTCTGACAGGCACTTTGCGTATGTGTGGCCATATGCGTGTGCGCTTGCATGTGTGTGTGAGACGTTACCATGCATGTGTGTGTGAGACGTTACCACTTCCAAGTTAGTAGTCGCTCCGCGTCAGATTGGCCCCTGACTCCAAGAGTGAGTGAACACAACGTCGACTAAAGCGGCCGCGATTTTTGTTTTGTTTTCTTTTTATATCTTTCTTTTATATTTGATTTTTTAATTCTTTTATTTTTATTTTTATTTTGTTTTCTGTGTGTTGCAGTCACACACAAATGCAAACAAACAAATAAACAGAAATGCGTTTATTGTGGCAGTCGTTTTTGCTGTGTTGGTACAAGCGTGGAAAATTTGTTGCCGGTATTTGTTTAGAGAAAAGATCAAAAGAAGCTTCAAATATTTAGAAGAATGTTAGACGAAAGCACCAATTGACTGGAGGAACATTAGCCGATTTTATATTTCCTAGTTTAGTTCTCTTTTCAAATATTTAGGTAATAAATTTCGTATGAAATTGGTAGAAGTCTTTACCCGACGACCACGGCCACAACAGGGCCAGCAAATGCGATTGCAGAAAATTGCATTTTCATTATTAACAAAACATATGACGAGTCGAAGCTGTCCGATGGATGTGTGCGTTAATGACATGCTCTCACAAATTTAAATTAACATTTCCTATACAAGTGTGTCCTGGACCCACTCAAACTCGCACACAAACACTCACGTACGCATATTCGCAGAGATACATTTGTCATTTTTGATCGAGCATCAAGCAAACAATTTAACTGGTAAAACACGCACGCAATCCCTGGCACACACAAACACCCACACACACACACAAATAGAAACACAAACTTGCACGCAATGCACAGGACGCAGAACAATACTAAAAATCACATCAGAAATGCAACAATAACGCTGATGTGTGCCTACCTATGCCCGCACCTTTCTGCCATGGCGCTCGCAAACTTTGCGCATGCATGCGACATATATCCCAGCCCAGCCGGGTCCAACCACGCTCAGGCCAGCCACTCCATAGCACTGCAAGCCCACCACACCACACACCTGCACCTCCTTGATTTGGAATGCATGAACGCACAAAATTTCTGTACTTGAGCTTCCTTAATAGAATTTTTGAATACTCAAAACACTTTCAAAGAATATAAATAATGTCCACTCGAATGATCATCACTCCTAAAATATTGAATATTCGCAGGTATAAGCAGACGATAACAATCCTATGGACTCCCAGAACAGATCCCCGCACCGCCGCATACCTCGCTACCACTCAACCCACTACGCCCACTCGGTTCCCTAGGCCCACACACATAAGCGCATTTAACACTGTCAGCTTGAATTTTTGAAATGCAACAAAAATCAGTAATGTAGAATGTGGGCGAGGTAGGTGGCGATGAGCTGCCGCTGTGCGGTTCCGGGGCAGGCGCTGTGCGCTGACAATCAGAATCACAAACGGCAGAACAAAAACTTGGATGGCATGCAAGCGAGATTTTCAGATTTTCAGAGGCACTGGCCAGGATGAATTCTAGATTTTGGTCGCCAAATACGAAAGTGCCCAGGAAATGCCAAATGCAAAACAAAAGCAAGAAAAACAAAGATACAAACAAACAAAGCAAAATCAAACGTAAAACATCAACAAAAACGGCAACGAAAGCCACAACTATAACTGCAGGAAAGGAAAACTATGCTGGGGAAAATGAGAAGCATCGCCGAGTACGAACAAAATCTTTTGCGGAACAGAGCAACTGGCATAGAACAGCACAGCACAGCACAGAATAGAATAGAAGAGAGCGTAACGCTCTGAACAAAGCACACACAATGCATGAAATGACAAAACAACAACAACAACAACAACAACAACATTACCGAAAGACAATAATAAATAAATATAAAGCGAATTTAGGCTCACTGCTGGGCACCGAGCGGGGTCGGACTAGCCAGCGCACGGAGCTGTGTAAAGTATTAGCAGGAGCGACGCAGTGCCACTGCAATCTCGCTCGCCAACTTTAAAACCACCGCCAACTTCCGTCCACAGCCTCCCATCGTCCTCCACCCACCCACCGTCAGCCACTAGCACTGCAGGCAAATGCGAGTAACATAAAAAACTGCTGTAGTCGGCGCTCTGCCACACGTCATTAGGCATTTGCAACGCACGCAACGCATTAACCATGCGCGTGTATGAGCGCGTGTGTGAGTGTGTGTGAGTCGGGTGCTTGAGGGGGTCGCTGTTTGAGCTTGTAGGATCGGCTTGGGCTCTCTCGTAAAGCGACTTGCAACTAAATATGAAATAAATCATAATTCCCATCTCGTCGTTCCTTCCCTGCCAGCTTGCCACCTTAGCAACCACCCACCCAGCCATGCATTCAGTGCGCACTTCAACCACACCACGCCTGCCACTGCCGAAAACGGAAAATAAATTCTATGCCACTGCTGTGGAACCATGCCCATTCACAGTGCATCGATTCGTGGATCAAAACCAACAAAATACTTTTACTTTCGAATCTGTCAGCTTCACTGCCTGCATATTGAATTGTCACATATGTATGCCTGTCAAACAAGTTGCTCCGTCAGAACTGTTAAAGAGATTATACTGCTCTGGCTCTGGCATTCATTTGCCGCTATTCCCATAACCTTCAAACGATTTCCGATGAGTTTCGTTTTACTGATAAATGAAGCAATTCGGATACATACCTGAACACCAATAAGGAGACTACTAAAAAAATTTGTCCGTTCCCACCAGGTGGTCTGAGTGAGCTGGTCCTTGGACCGGCTGCCACGTTAACCTAATCTAACCTAACCCACCAGTTATGACCACCAGAGCCCCGTAAATTCCACGTTGGACTCATGAGTCTGGAGTTGGAACATAGACATGAGTATTTTCGGCACTCTTTGGTGTGCTTTGTACCCGTACATTCATTCGGTAGTGTTCGGTGCGGCGGCACCTAGAACAGCGTTTTGAATGTTATCACAGACACATTCATCAAAATACACTTCTTATTGTTTTCGAACTTTTAGTCTCCGAGTTACATTGTCATTTACGACATGATACAAGTCTGGGAAACTTGTTCAGAACTAGTTAATTACAATCTTAGAGAAGGTTATCAATATTGCAATGCGAGAGGAATTTGAACATGGTGGACAAGTTTATGTTAGAGGGTTCTTTAAGTAAATCTAACGATGTTGATGAACCGAAGAAAATTCTCCTGGGAGTTGGAATCACTAAACACTGATTAAGGATGTGAATGACTGATATGTCAGTTGCATTACTGCAGTTACAGCCTTTTGAATTTCCAGCTAACAGTGACTCATGTGTACATCTTGTATGGCTCAATCGAAGGCGAGTGAATATCGCAAATTCCGGAGGGACAGCTGTTGTGGGGTAGGCCGGCTTTATGCGTAGTGGGCTTAGATCCTTGTAGTGATGGTGGTACGTAGTCCATTCCGAAATGAGTTTTGCTTTGAAGTGCGTTTCCAAAGAGCGGTGGATGTCCTTTTTTCCCGTGTTTCGAAAGAGATGGTGGCAGACTGATGGGCACTTTTGGCGATGGTGTCTGCGAATGCATTACCGTAGATATCGCAATGACCAGGATGTTTTGTTGGCTTGTTTTATTAGTGTATCCCGGATGCTGCATATTAAATACTTATGGTTTTTTGGATTTAACATGATATCAATCGAGGATAGGCTTTCGGTGCAGATACAGAACTCTCCGAACTATCATACATATTTTTTAAAAATACAACAAATCCATTAAATGAGACAAACCCCACAAAGTATGCAACAGTTTTGTTCATATAAGAGGATAAACTGAATTTTCTTTCGAGTAAAAAGAAAATAATAAAAACGGGCAAAGAAGGGTGATGTCGGGTTAGACCGAGTTCGAAATACCCTACACCGTTGCATGTGCGGAGACCATGGAGATGTACATTTTATTCAGCTATCATCATTAGTAGCATATCTAGGTTAATTTTCAATAGGATGGAGGGGGGCATGGCCTTTATCTGATATACTCGTATATACTTATTCATACAAAATTTGGTCCAAGAATTTGGCATAGGTCCTAACTTGAAACAAGTGGCTCTCAAAATGTCCTGCCCGTTTTTTTTTGTTTTGTGTTTTATACTACACTGTGAACCTTCATCTGAATTTTCATTGATGAATCTTGCATAGGGCCTAGGTTAATTGTGGGCGTAGCAGTAGTAATAATCTGGCCATATTTTGCATCCACGCTAGTACGAACCTAACGCATAGTGCTACCAATTTGTGTTTGTCATCATTAGAAGCATAGCTAGGGTACTTTAAAGTGGGGTCCCCAAAGTTCATTATCATTATCCTTTATCTGAAAAATAGAGTAAACTCCTAAAAAAGGAATATTTCTGTTTTCACATACCCAAGACATGATCTCGAAATCATTACTTCGAAATCTTTTATTATTCATACCGCCAAATAAGTTCTTATGATGTTGTATATTTGGTATTTTGGTATAGTCAGTAAATATATATATATATATATATATATATATATATATATATATATATATATATATACATATATACTGTTAGTTGAGTAGTAAATATCCTGCCACAACTATGATAGTTTTATGGGGTCTGATTTATGGGGAAAGTAAGCATTAGGATAACAGTCTGATTAGGTTCCCGAAATCAGTCATCCAGCATACATACTCATATACACAGACATAGCAAGTTTCTCCAAAATCCAACCACACCTAATTTTGGCCTTTTCTGTATGCGATTGACACACTGTGCCTCTTCACATATATCCATGCGCCCGTCCAGCTCCCTCTCTATCGCTATGCGTATTTAATATCTTGTAATTTCTGCATTGCGTCGCACACACACGAGTACAACACACGCACTTTCACTCACCCACTGTGTGGCCGGCGCAGAATGTTGTGCCTCCTGTCGTTACTACTGTTTTTGTTTATATTGTTGTTGTGGGGTGCAGGCTAGGTGCATTTGTTGCTATTATTGCATTATTTTTAGTTGCATGTGCGGCTTTTGCCACAAACATTCGAAAATTATATTTTATACAAAATTCGCATGTGCTGGGGGCGTGTTGAAACCAAAGACAATATCTCGGCCGGTGCATCTCTACACACACCCTGCCCCTGCCAAACACACACAAGCGTACATGCATGCAGCCACCCACACACATGCATATAGCAGTGCGATAATATCCGTTTTAGATTAAATTGCATGCTTTTCACTCGTATCATCGCAGCAGTCCTTGCTGCTGCTCTCACTATTGGCGGTCGTTACTGTGGCTCGGCTGCATTTTTGCTAGTCAGTCCATCGTTTCCTGCATTTCATTTTGTTTCTCAATTTTCTATTGTATTTCGATGTCAGTTTTAAGCGGGCCGCTACGGCTACGAATGCAATTTACGAATCGAGTATTTTTGCATGCATGCGAAATGCGGAATGCTCGGTGCTCCGGCGTAGTTATTGTCCACTGGCGAATGTTGTTGCTGTTGTTATTTCTGTTGTTGTGGGTCGCTAGAGGGTGGTACTGGTGGTTTGGAGGCAGGTGACAGGGCGATTGTTGATATACGAGTATGTGCACAAGCACCAGGGCACCGAAAAGCCGCCTGCCTGCACAGGTGCATGCGGTATTTCGTTCTTCGGCGCGTTTCAAATAGGAGCCGACATCAGTGGCTACGAATTTCTTCTTATAATAATGTAGGATACAACTTATTTCACTGAGTATACTCCGGTGGCGGGCTTCGCTGTCTGGTTAGGGGATACATTCGTATTCCGTCTTGCTATTTGGAGTATACGAGACAACAAATTAAGCCGATCAAATGCGTTTACGCCGAAGAGAATAGAATCTGTCGCGAAAGCCTCAAAAAAGGAGCCCTCTCTAATAGTACTCAAGTGCAATAGAGGCTTCAACCGCCACAGATTTCAATAGTTTGGTAATCGTTGGGCGTCCCCATCAAGCTCCCACTGGGTACCCGTTCCGCAGCCACTGCGCAACGATACCGCCGCAGAACTACAAAGGCAAAATAATAGAATAGTTAATTTCGTATGACGAGTTCTCTGCGAATGGAGCGGGGTTGCATTTGTTTTTGTTCTGCTAATAACGCATTTGCAGTGGGTCGCATTCTTTATTTCCGCATAGCCACAACGTTGCGTTGCATTGTGTGCACTGGGTGTGTGAGTGTATGCGTGTGTGCGTGAGTGTGAATTGTCGTTGGCATTGCCAACTCCTCGATGCATCAACAGTAGCTGCGGACCAAAGGTAATGATGACATTTTACTGCTGTGCACAAGCACTGCTGCCCCGCTGGGGAAATACTGAACAGAAAAAGCAGCTCCTCATACACAACCGTACACAAAGCACCTACCCACATATGCGTGCGTAGAGATGCAATTGGAGAAGGACATGTCCTTCAGGAAATTACATCACCAATGCAAAGGCAAACGTAAACTGCCAATGTGAAGCAAAAGTATAAAAACAACAACAAAGAAACGAACTTTAACGACGCACCTAACGCAGAATAGCACGCATGCACACTCACAAAGGTATTGTTGTGAGTGCTCAGTGCTGAGGCTTTCAATAATGCAACGGAGAACCCGAAATTGAAATCTCAAACCCCCATAGCATTATTGGAGCCGAACAGCACAGAATAGAACGGAGCAGAATAGAGCAGAGCAGAACGAGCAAACTGGTAAGGAGTTGTACAGAGGGGCGGGGCAGGGCGGACAGCTGACTCCGCGCAATGTTTCGCATTCAACTGCAGGCCAATGAAATATATATGAGTCTGACTTTGATGGTTGCTCTTCCATCACCAGCAAGCGATCCAATCCTCCTCGTTGGGTGGGCTGCCGGGCCGGAGCACAGTGGGTGCCTATTTCCGCCGTTGCTCGAATGTTGTCAATGCGTGAATTGATTTCATTGCATTTCATTTTGCTTGCACTGCTGAGCATTGAAAGAATTGCTCGAGGTAAGTACCCGTCAACGGTACAGAGCAGAACAGCACGGCACACCACCCCCAACGAGCTGCACTGCACTGTTGGATTTGCAGCTGGCGCGCGTTTGTCCGTCGACAATAACGGCAACAACAGGCTTAACAACAATGTTAACAACATCCGCAAAACAACAAGGACGGCTCCAATCTATATTTCGAGCCATTTTGACCTATGAAATGGGAAATGGGAAATGTGAAACTTGCTTCTGAATTGAGTCAGTCATTTGCATTCGTCCCGTTGCAAATAGCGATGCATACGCCACAAAAGGAAGAACAACGCCAATAGCAACTCGGTCTAATCATTAGTTAGCCTAGAGTGGGAAGAAAAAAAGAAGCAGTAACCACAAAGCCGAGAGTGCCAATCGCCGAAAAGGCGTTAATGAATGCAACCAAAAATGCAAGAATCGCACTTGCTGAAATTTCCAATTGCCTCATAATTGGAGGCCGAAGAAAGCCCAATTTTGGGAGCGAACGTAGAAAAAAAAACTAGATAAGTAAGCGGAAAGGCACTTTAAAGTTAAACTGAAGTTCTGGTCACCTGTGGTTTTTCCTATTGGGCCCAAGTTATAGGCTTGGGAGTCAAAGAATATAGCGACCATTTTGAAGGTGTGTTTGGCTTTAGGTTGGATAAAGATCTTCAGTGAAAGGAAACGAAAGCAACCACTGGCAATCAGATCTGATTAGTGACTCACCTCTGGCACAGTAGTAAGAGCGGGTGGGTCACTTTATTACTCTCTAGATCACTGAGCGGCGAACAATAATACAGTCATCCTTGTACAGTGAAAAGCTTTTAGTGTATGCTCTTGTAGTAGGTGAAGTATTCGCAGTATGCAGCTGGAATTTACGGAAACGAAAATGGAATAGTTTCGCATGCCTCCAAGGCACTTGAATCCCGGAGAGTTTTCTATAGCCCCAGAAAGCCAATAGTCAACTTCAATTCCCTCACTGTGAGGCGTGGGTCTTGAGCTGACCATAGTGTGTATGGTTTCCCATTAAATATGTCCCAACGGTATTTTCCTTGTTTTCCTTTCACTCCCTGCCACTGTCGAATCTAATATTTGCACAATTTGCTAAGTATCTTGGTTCTGGCACTCTCGTCAGCGTCTTGCGGAACTGAGGCAGCAACAGCATGCCCCTTGAACCACTTAATATAGCTGTTAAATTTAAACCGCAGTCAATTGCCAAATAAACGAACGCTGCGAACAAACCGCAACGGTGGACGCAACAAACAATAAAGTAATAATTGCAGATTTCGCAAAAGGCATACAAACAAAGCCAAAAGCAAAAGAAAACCAACAACAACGACAGCAATAGCAACAACAACAACAATAACAACAACAACAACAGAAACAAAAGAAGATCTAGAGGCAGATAGTAAAGGTCCATTGCGAAGTATTTCCTGCTGAAAATCCGCCAAAAAGACAAAAAACCACGACGCAGCAACTGAGCGTGGTAGCAGCGAAAGACCCAGAAGTGGAGCAGGCGAGGAGCAGTGGAAGGAAAAAGACACGTTGAAATCCCCATAAAACAATTACCAAACAGCATTTCCTCGAACATATTTATTAAACCCGTCCAAGGGGAAAATGGGTTGGCAGCGCAACAGTCGCTCCATTGCAGTGCCTTGTGCCTTGTGCCTTGTGCCGTGTGCCTTGTGCTGAGTGCCCTGTGCAGCGGCGGGGAAGCGCACAAAAGTGTAGTAGATCACATTATTTAGTAAAGACATTACAAGCTCTTGACCGCCCCCCCCCCGCCCCCCGACCACCGCCATTGCCTTCCTGCCAGCCCACTTATGCCGTACGGCTCGGTTGGACCCACGAGATGAGTGTGAGTCGCTCTGAGACGCCGGCCGAGGTTGGCTACTTCATTGGTTGGCAAGACGGTAGCCAGCCGTGTGTGTTTGCATTTTTCAACTAGTGTTGTTATTATTATCATTCGTTGTTTTTATTGTTGTTGGTGTTGTTGTTGCTGCTGCGCATGGGCGCCTGCGTTTTGCTAGCTACTGCGCGCACGTTTTCGTGTTCATCGTGGGCGATGGATGCAAAAAGTTTTCATTGTGCCACAATTGTTGGTAGCTTGGTTGTTGGTTGATGTGTGGCGCTACTGTGAGGGAAGCTTTTTAGAAGAAGAAGCAGACAACGATGACGAAGACGACGACGAAGATGGGGAGGAAGAAGCAGCAGCATCGGCACAAGAAGAATTACTTACCTGCAGCCATTTAGCTGCCAACATGCAAGTTACTTGCATACAACACCAACAACAATGAAAGCAGCAACAGAAAAAATAGTTTGTCAACACACACACACACACACACGCACATGCACTCACACAGACACACTCTCTATGGGCCGGGGCAAATTTTTGCATATTGGTGGAAAACTCTGTTGATTTGGCGTTCGTTGTTGTTGATGTTGATGTTGTTGTTGCTTTCGGCTCGCTTGTGTCTTTTGCTTGTTGCAATTGTTGTTCACTGCAGCAAAACAATAACTTCTGTGGCCGGCTGCAGCGCCAGCAGTGGCCGCACCAGGCAGATTCGTTCAGTTCGCTTGTTCAATTGTTCATTTGTTCAGTTGTTCAGTTGTTCAGTTGTTCGGTTGTGCGTTCGCATGCAAAATATGTGTAATTGTTAAAAAATTTGCCTATTGTTTTGCGCATGATTTGTTGATTTTTCATATTTTCAGCCTTTCGTTCCTGTTGTTAATGTGGCTGTTGTTGTGATTATTGTTGTTGTTGTTGTTGTTGCCGCCGCTGCTGCTGTTGCAGTCGTTGTTTATGTAATTCTCATATTATGGCAATTGTCATATGTTGTACATTTTTATCGTTTATGTTATTATTTCTTTAAATGGTGTGTTGTCGCTGTCGTTGTTGTTGCTGTTGCTGTTGCTGCTGCTGCTGCTGCTGTTGTCTTTCGATTTGTTTCTTACCACAATTCGGCTGCAATTCTGTTGCATATGGCGCAGAGTACATATTTAAATTATGAAACGCCGCAAATAATTGCTAAATAAGATGCAGTACTGCACGGAGCAGCCGCTCGTTTCATTTGCATGGGAACAGCTGAACTGACTTCAGCAGTTTGCAGCCTGTAAGCCGGCGAAGAGGGAGGAGAGCGGCAATCGTTAGTGTAGCTACTACAGTTCAGGTAAGCCTTTCTTAGTCCCTTTCATAATTTCAGCTAGAAGGAAAAGTCTGCCATGGCAATTTTGGCGCTTTTGTCAATCACAAAGTCACTGGAATTATTATCACGTGACTCTGGGGCATCGGTGCCCAGTTAGTGGCGAGCAGGTCCTTCCGTTTGAGCTTTGAAGCCTTTTAGTTATCATTTAAAAACACAATACATGCTTCTTCCGCTGCAAAGCACACCAGCGTATTTCCCATACCTGGTTGTGGGCTCCCCTCATATCAGTGCTGCACAAAATCGTGAGAACCCTTCGCTGACCACAAAATTAATATCTTTGTCCTCGTTTATGTGTGTTCTCCTCACACAGAAGCTGAGTAAATTTTGTTTTTTTCTCTAAGGAAAAGTCTTCAAAAACTGTTTCTGCTTGCTTTGGCATAACTTGTTGGCGATTTTTGAAAAAGTTTGTTGGTTGTTGAAATTGCTGCAGTTGTTCTTTTTTGTTGTTAAGCTCTCTGGCGCGATTGCATTCCACATCGCTGAATTGGATCACTATTGAACTATAAATGTTTGACTGACTTCAGACTAAGCACGCTGTGAAGGGTACTTTTATGGACCGATGACAGCGCAACCAGCTTTAAGTACAGCATGGTTTGTTCTCTCCAATTTCAGTACTAGGGTAGGGTTCAATTCACTTTTATAATAGCGAAAAATTGTACGGGCAAAGTTGATGTTAGTATATTTATTGATGTTAAACTGAAAGACTGGCATACTAAAAACATTGCTTTTCTCTTTTTATATCCCAGTTTGATCACTCTCTGTTATTGAACAACATTTAGTAATAGAATAATGGTTATAAACGAGTATATAGGGAATTTTACAGTCTCTCAGGCCATTGGCATATCAACCTCTTTGTTGCGCTTATTACTTTTACATTTTGAAATTAAAAAGTACACATATTTTAAGCATATATAGTATATACGAGGGCGGATTGATATTGAAGCTACCTAGCGCTAGATGGCAGCACAAACACAAAAACTTTTTTTTTTGAAATTGCGATCTGTCAAACTTCAGCTGTTAAAATTTCACCCAAATTCATCGATTAGTTTATTTGTTGTAGTCGTTTGAAGTAAGCAACTTTTGTGTTTCTTGAAAAATGGAAAAAAGCGAATTTCCTGCTGTGATTAAACACTATTATTTGAAAGGGAAAACGGCGAAAGAGACAAAAGAAAAGCTCGATAAACATTACGGTGTGTCTGCTCCGTCAGATTACATTGTAAAATATTGGATTGCTGAATTTAAACGCGGCCGAACAAGCACTGCAACAATACCATCAACAGGAAGGCCAAAAGAGGTGGTTACTGAAGTAAATATCAAGAAAATCCTCGATATCGTTATGAATGATCGCCGAGTCAAGTTGCGTGAGATTGTTGAAACTGTAAACATATCATATGAACGTGTGTTCAACATTTTGCATGAACATTTGCATATGAAAAAGCTATTGCTCATCGATTATCTTGAAAAAGTATCCACAATCACAGGAAAGTATTATCGTGCATTATTGGATCAATTGATTGATGCAATCAAGGAAAAACGACCACATTTAAAGAAGAAAAAATGCTCTTTCTTCGAGACAACGCACCGGTTCACACAGCATTAGATACGATGCTAAAATTACGTGAAATACACTTCGAATTGATTGATCATCCACCTTATAGTCCAGATTTAGCTCCTAGTGACTTTTTCCTGTTTCCAAACTTGAAAAAATGGCTCGCAGGAAAAAGATTCATCTCAAACGAAGAAGTGGTTACCGAAACTAACGCGTATTTTGAGGGGTTCCCGAAATCGTATTATTCAGTTGGTATAAAAAAGTTGGAATATCGTCTTACTAAGTGTGTCGAAGTAAAAGGAGACTATGTTGAGAAATAAATGGTTTTTGAAAAAAAAAAATGTTTTTTTCCTACTTAGGTAGCTTCAATATCAATCCGCCCTCGTATGAAGCGTTTAATAGGATCCCACTTCTTAACAAGATGGTCTATGCCAGTCAGGTGTTAACAACCTTCTTCGCTTTGTAAAAGGCTCAGGTTGGTTCAATCTGGAGGGGAAGCGTAGCCATGCCTCGCATCCGCGGCTCACAACGGACCCAACTGGTGATCCAAGTGGCATCACTGGTTTATTGATGATGCGGCTGCCCAACCTACCTACCTAGTATATATGCATATAGTTAGTCTTAGAGTCTGGTTCATATGGACTGACTCTCTTTAACCGTTATCTGGTGGCGGTTTCCTTTTCAACTTATATGGCTTAGTTCATTATTAGGGTGCGAGAGAAGATTATTTTTATATTTATTACAAAATATTCTCATCTCATCGCTAACCAGGGGAATTTTCAAATCACGATTTGTTACGTCATTGGGAGCATTTATAATTGTCCGTTGTACATTGTCTTGAAACCTTTGAATATTTTCCACATTCGGTTTGCTGCCGTTGCCCCATATATGCAGCCTTTACTTATATATTTGTAGCTTTTTGTGGGATGTTCGTTTCGAGTTCTCCATACGAGCGAGTATAATTGTACAAATTTAATTTTCATTTGCTCACCTTTTTTCAGAAATGTACATTCTGTCAAATATTTTCCCGGAATTTATGAATAAAACAGAAAATATTCATCAAACCATCAAAATGTATTTTATCGCCTGCAAAGTAGGCTCCTTCTGAAGCAATACACTAATGCCAACGATTGGCCCACTTCTTATAGGCCGATGCCGCGATGGCCTTTAGATCCTTCTTCGAATTTTCTTTTATGGCGTTGATCGAATTAAAATGTGTTCCACGAAGGGGCAATTTCAGCTCTGGAAACAGGAAGAAGTCATACGGAGCCAAATCTGGAGAATTCGGAGGTTGTTCGATGATATTCGTAGAGTTTTTATTCAAAAATTCTTTCACAATGATATCCTTGTGTTGTGAGGACGGAAAATACTACAAGTATTTTCGGCACACAGAACTCATACCCAGCATGCAACATCCCACAGCCTAACAAAAAGTAACCACCTCCCACGCTAAATGCAACAGCAAAACATTTACGCACAGACGATCTGACCAATAAGCGTAAAGGATTTAATGATCTCAGAAACGTGAAGTGTTATACTGAACACTACAGCGACCAAAGGCGGAACACGGAGAAAAACGAGAGAGAAACACACACAACACATTCAGCAGGCGGAGTACAAATAAATATTTATTGCAACAACAACAACAGTACAGCGACCGAAGGCGGAACATGGAGAAACAGAAACACGTCAACCGATCGCAAGCGCAAAGCAGTAAACAGGCGGGGTACAAATAAATATTTATTGCAACTACAACAACAACACAAGATCGAAGGCGGAACAGGGAGAAACAGAAACACGTCAACCGATCGCAAGCGCAAAGCAGTAAACAGGCGGGGTACAAATAAATATTTATTGCAACTACAACAACAACACAAGATCGAAGGCGGAACACAGAGAAACACGAAAGAGCACCACACACACGCTAACCGATCGCACACGCAAATCAGTAAGCAGGCAGAGTGCAAACCAATCTGTGCAACAACAACAACACTACAGCGACCGAAGGCGGAGCACGGATGACAACGAGAGCGCACCACACATACGCGAACCGATCGCAAACGCAAAGCTGTAAACAGGCAGAGTACGAAAAAATGTATCTACTGCAACAACAACACGACAAATAACAGCAGCGATCAGGCCACACTAGCACTTGGCATTCCTAAATGAGAATTTCGGGTCAATATTTGACAGAATGTATGTTGCTTCCATGCCAATTTGTTGTCTATATGCATTCCAAGGTACTTGGACTTAGCATGTTCTTCAATATCTATTAATTTGTTGCTAATTTTTAGTTGTATCGGTGTGTCATTTCATATTGCTGTGTACATTTTGTCCTCATATATAAAGGATACCCCCATAATGGAACCGATCTGTTAATTTGTCTAAAATTTCTTGAGGGTGATTGTCGGTTTGACAATGCAAGTATGTTTGTTAAAGATGATAGTGTCGTACGCAAATGTTGCTCTCATAGCGGCGTTGTCCTTTAGCTTGGGAATGTCAGATGTGAATATGGTATATATTATTGGACCCAGTACGCTGCCTTGAGGGACGCCAGCAGTTGCTTTGTGCAATTTTGAGCTAGAATCATTCAATCGAACATAGAAAACCGGGTCGTTGAGGTGGCTTCAAGTAAAAATAATGTGGGAGAAATTGTTTCAACTTGGCAAGTAGTCCTGTATGCCAGACACTATCAAAAGCACATGCAATATCAAGGTAGACAGGACGGCTATGCAGAATCTTCTTTCATCCAGGGCTGACAAAATGTTTTTGGTAACTCTATATACGCATTGTATGGTAGTGTGTTGTGGGCGAAATCCAAACAGGTATAACTTTGAGATTGTTTCCAGGCGGTTAAGGAGTGACTTTTCAAACCATGTCTATATAGTGGGTAGTAGGCTGATAGGTCGATTTTATTGAGTCTTTGCCTGGCTTTGGGATGGCTATAATTTTGGAAACTTTCCATACCTTTGGGAAGTGTTTTTGTGTCAGTTCTGCAATGCAAATATTACTTAGCATATTGCACAGTCAGGTAACTCTTTGGGGATATCTTCACTGACAGCAGTCACATTTCAAAGAAGTGCATAAGTACTGGCGTACTTATAAATTGAGCCGAAGTCCTAAACTGATTGCAGTGCGTTGCAATGCTTTCCGCATGACTCAGAATCGGTTTTGTTGACTCTCGCTGACCACTGCAGCTCCGTATTTGTTTGAATACGACTAATTTAATAAGTCGGTTTTTCTGGTGCTTTGATTTGTGAATCCTTCGATAGTACTCGCATTTTTTGCTCTACCCACATTTACGATGGCATGACCACTGCCTACTCACTGCTCATCGAACAAAGCGGGGTTAAGGTCGGAAATAATGAACTTAATAAGTTTTTTGATTGACACTGGCGTTGACAATGGTCCCGATAATGTCCCATTAGGCAAATGTGCTCAAAAGGATGCTTTATGTATCAGCGACATGACAAGCCTGGCAGCAATTTTCAACTTTTAATTCGTTGTAAAAATGCCATTTCGAGATGGATAATAATGTCAAAGCATAGAAATTGAATTTTTTGTGGAAATGCAGCCAGCTCCAATGGGTATTTTTTCACATCAAACATGTTCCTCTGCAGGCTCCGATTTTGGAAAATTGGACTTGCCCTCATTGACGACAAAAATCTTTCCCCCTAAGTAAGGCGGGCGTTTTTGCTGCCACACGATACAGGAAAAATGCGGCTTCGGCAACACACGCACATACAATTTTGGAATTAGAGATTTTCCATTACTTTGTAAAATTTTATCACTTCTTTTTGTGGAGCTGCCAGTAACAGGACTTCTAACAACGATGACAACAGTGGCTCCAGCGCCAGCAGCGGCGAACAACGATAGCAGTTAGTGGCGCATAGGCGGATGCAGAGAGATAGATTTGTGTGTGCTTTTGCTAAAAAGCCTTCTCCAACTTTTTGCGCAGGCAAAACGCCTAAAAGTATGCTATGAAACGGCACTCACGAGTAAGTGGAGTAGCGCCGCAGCGCTTCAAGTAGAGTGGTATGCAGGGGAGGGAGTGTGTAGCGCAGGGGGACGCCCGAAGAGTGTCCTGCGTTTGTGTGTACTCCATACAGACTCACTGCATTGTGAATTCGTAATTTTTATCGAAAAGTGTAGATATGCTTTTTGATGCTTTTTTTGCGAGCGCTTTTTATGCCTTCTCTTTATTTTTTGTTGTGTATTTTTGCACACTTTTTCCTTTTTATGGCAACATGTCGAAGCCGACTGCCGTGTGGCGCTCATGTCCAAAGTGTGTCGTTTACTTTTTTTAATTACTCCTTCTTTTTTCCAGACTTGAAGCTGCTGGGATACATTTAAGGCAACCCTTCTATGCAGTCAGCAGGCATCAGGCAGCAACGGCAGAGCTCTGTCGTACCCATTTCTCGCACTCAGAAAAAATCGCGTATATTTTTGGAAAAAATGTCCATGTTTCGGTTTTTTTATTCGATTTGCTGGCGCTGGTTTTGTGAAAAAGCTGTGCTGCTGTGCCATTTGCCCATTTGGCAATAGCGGCAACAAAAGAAAATCAAGCGAAATGCTGCATCAACTTCGCTGGAGAGCTTCGAAATTCGTTTAGTGCGACACATGCCTTTGATAAAAAATGTGAACAGCATTAGCAGCGGCAGCGGCAGCGCCAGCGACACCCACCCAGCCACAGCGCGCCACCCATTCGCCGTCGTCGCAGATACGCGCATAGATGGCATGTTTTAGAAGGAGGCTACCCCTACCAGGGCGCTTTTTCAACAGCTTTCAAGAAAATAGAACAAAATGTCCGGCCGCATTCTGCAAAATAATATGCAAAATCAAAAGGAAATTAAAACAAAAATTGACGCGTTTGTCTCGAGCGATTTTCCGAAGCGGGTGCGAGGCGGTGACGGAGCGACTGGTCAACTGAGGGACGGAGCGTGTTTCTTTTGCATTTTGTAGCTTTTAAATGCGTTTGCGAATTTGGTGTTCAGCGTTTGCCAAAGCAACACCCACCAACAGACTCACTGCAGTACTGCTGCAATATGAGTGGACCTAGGTCGGGGACTGCGAGAGATGCTGGAGGACGTGTGAGGATGTGTCGGTGGGGTCTGCTTTGGTACTGGCAAAAAACGCTTTTAACAATAGACACACACGCACACACACACACCGGCACAGGCAACGACAAAGGCCACGGCGCCCTCTCTGCCGCAAAATGTCTGTTCTGACAGTGGCTCGTGAGAGCATTGATATGCAAAAATATGGCAAAAGAATAAGTTAATATTTTTGAACACACGTCAAAACAAGAGCAAGAAGAACTGTTGCGCCCGCCGCTGGTCGAGCGATATGCGGAGGGGGTGTGAGGAGCGTACTGCGTGCCTGCCTGCATTCGTGTGGGTGCGAGACAATGCCGGGCACTTAGTGTGTCGGCCGGTGGCTGGCACGGAGACGGAAATTCGGGGAGGCAGTCGGGAGTTTGTGGGTTTCGTACGTTTCTATTTATTTAAACTTTGACTTTTTGCTTTTGTTTTGTTTTTGTTGGATTTGCCTGCGGAACATAAAATCCGAGGGTGGAATTAATAGCCCTGTCGTGGGTGAGTGGGTATACAAGGCGCAGTTTCCGTTGATTTATCGCGAGGACTTCAATTCCGCAGTGTATGGGCTGCGCAAATTCAATTCACCTTCCGCGTTGCTGCAGTGCACCCACGAGGGGAGGGATCCGTCACTGATCGAGGGCTACTTGGCAGATACAAAAGCGCCCGTGCGACGCGAATCATTTAATTGCATGAAGGTCCGCAATTCTTGCACTGAAGCTCCAGCCAAATTTGGTGGTGGCCAGTGAAAGAAGGCGGCTCTGAAGCACCTCATTCTGTGCATAAGATTCACATTGACAGCAACTCCTGCGGTGCTCAAGCGCCGCTATCAATTTAGTCAGAACTATTAACCTTGCATTGAAGGGTAGCGCCACTGTCCCCCACCTTCCCACAATAGATTACGTGCTATGTGTATAGTGAAATGATGAATTTCTTTGACATAATTGCACCTCCGCGGGAGTGATTCGCGCGTGAGCCTATCGTCGAAAAAACTGGACTATGGACACATTGCAATTGACTCTCCCAATCAATTTCACAAGCTCGACACTGTTTCGGCATCATAAATACATGCAACACTTAAGAACTCTAGCACTCCCACACACAGACACGTGGGCAAACGTGCGACTTGCGGTAACCTGTGTACAAATGCGTCAAACGACACCGTCAACGTATAACGCAGGATTTTGGGGATACATATTTGAGGTAATCAGTGAGCTGACCGATGACTAAATTAATTGCCAGAATCGCGATTAAAAGCAAAGCCGGGAGCTGTCGCACGGCTGCAACCAAACGAGCAGCACGCACAACGCACACAACAGAACACAACAGCAAATGCGGTTGGGATGGGCGTGCGCGTGCAATCGCCAAAGCCAGCCACAGTCATAAATTCACAAAAAGTGCAACAAGCAGCCAGAAATACTGGCAACACTAGGAACAGCAGCAACAGCAGCACCTGCGCTGCAATCCAATGCCCAAAAAAGGAAGAGAGGCGCCAGCCAGACCGCGATTCCATCAATTTCAAGTGACAGCGATGCCAATTTGCCAAACTGCTGCACTTCCAACAGTCGTGCTAACAACAACAACAACAACAACAACAACAACAACAGCAGAAGTCATTGCTACAGCGATAGCGCCGGCAAATGCTGCTAACAATGCAGAAACAACACAACAATGGATCGGCGGCAGCAACAGCAACACCAGAAATACTTTCGCTTTCAACACGTTATAAAAATTGCCATTGAAGCCAGGAAACAAAAGGAAAACGAAAAAGCAGCGGCGGAGGTCAGGTGAAGGGCGGGTAGGCTCTGCAGTGTGTGCAGTGTTGCGGCTGCCCACAAAAGTAACAAGTTACAACTATGCAGTTGGATGCAGTACTTTATTTATCGCCAGCACAACTGTAGCGCTTGGTGTCCAGGACACGTAAGCGGATGCAGCTGAGGTGCCCACGATTCAGGCTTAAATTTTCTTTTAGCGAAACCCACATCGACGCCGAAACCAGAACCACAACCAAGCCCAGAGCAGACCCGGAGCCAGAGGTAGAAAATAACGAAAACGAAACTGAAAGCGAAAAAATGAGTGCGCACAAAAATCGCAGTTATTCAGGAGCCGCCCGCAATTGTATCGAAGCGTGGCAATACAGCGTTATGCGATGCCGTACGTTACGATGCAATACGATGCCATTTTCCGGCAGTTTTTTCATTACGTGACACTGCTATCGAACACATTCATAATCCCAGCGGTGCAATGAAATGCAGTGGGATCCACTTGTTGCGCGATGCCTGTTGGACTGGCCACCAAGTCGGTGCAACACAACATCAAAACAATTTCCGAACAGAGTAGGGGAGACTGCCAGCAACACTGCAACAGCACCCGCCAAACCCCACCTCCCGTGGCACCTCAATCCCGTCAACAGCTGCGCCAGCATAACAGGCAGGGAAGCTATTGACATCGCATCACTTGCATCCATTGAAAGAGTGCAAACAAAACGCGCCACACTCACGTGGTGTGCGTGACGGGCTGCTCCTCCGCACCCATTAAATGAGCTGCCACCGCGGAAAGGGCCCAGCGCGCTCAACAAGTGTCAGCGAGGCGCATGGGAAACCATAAAAATAAAAACAGAAACAGAAACAAACACAAACACGAAAAGGGGCAGAAAAACCACGGAAAAACCGAAACAACTTATTTCGATTTTGTATTTTTGTGGGCTGGATGTGGCGCAAAGGATGTGCGTAAACAGCCGAAATTGTTACAAAAACCGTGCCATGTTGACACATACCACCAAAAAAAGGAAACGATTCACTGAACCGGTGCACTCTGCGAGCCGCTTCGTTCGCTCGTACTGCACAATTGCAATTTTCGATTGCCCCCGGGAGCTGCACGGGTGGGAGCAGCGGGCGCTGCATTTGCGTGCGATGTGAGGGCATGCAAAATGCACTCGCTCGGACGACCTTGCGGCGCTTCCGTGTAGTGTGAACTTTTCGCCGTGGAGGCAGAGGCACTGCGCTGCTGTGCAGCTGACTTTTTTGCTGCAATTAGAACATTCACACGCCTTCACACACATCTTCACATAATTAGCGCTGTCATAAATATTCATGCAGCAGGAGCAAACCCGGCATAAAGCAGGGCGTAAAAACACCAGTCCTCAAAAAAATTTACTCTTGGTGATGGTTCAGTTTCGTGGAACCGTGGAACTCGCATTGAACTACTTCGGCAGAGTCTTTCAGCCAGCAATCGAAGCGGCCTGCGCATATTTAAATTTTGGACAATAATGCAACGACTTTTATACCAGTGTTTAAAATCCGGCTTGTTTAATCTACTCAATGCTTAATGAACTATTATTATGTGTGTAGGGGATTTAAGCACCGCGACCTTTCGATCTATTGTGCCCCCCATCAGAGGTTCAAAGTACATCTTTGAGTCCTATCCTCTGGATAAACGTGATGACAAGTTTTGGCTCCAGAGGTTTCACCTCATTGGCAGAGCCCTGGAAAAATCCCAAGTATTTCCCGCGGGTGTGCATGAGAGTCGGTTAATGGACTATGACCAGCGCGATATTTGTGACGTCTTTAATGCAATTCCGCTCTCCAAATTATCTCTTTAATTTCTTCAGTTATTTGGATCTTGCGGTTGTCAATTAGATGCCACCAACGCGATTCGTTCTCCCCATCTGCTTTGCCTTTTCTGAAATCTCCAGTGTTTTTTCTGTTACTGTTGTAAATGATTCTCCGTAACTTGCTTTTGCGTTAATGAATCCTGTCTGCCTCTTTAATGACGTAAGTGTCAGACATTGGTAATTGGGATATAAAATATTGGGATTAAATCCTTTCTAGACCGAAGTGACGTGGCAATACTCATAATTCAGAGGAGCAGATAAATGCTGGAAACAAACTAAACAATAGCTAAATTCTATGCTACCACCGGAACAGTTGTACAGCTATCAAATGGAAATAAGGAAAGGGAGTGCTTTGCCAACTCAATGCTGGCTTATTGAATAAATACTTCTTGGTTCTAGTCAAGTCTAGTCAAATCACCCGAAACCCGTTCTCATTCTGTCGCCACTGACTCTCCAGGCTAGTTTCAGGTCGGTTGCACTGAACTGGACTGAATTGGTTGTGGCAAGGATAAAAGGCCGACTGAGACGCAGTCTGAGGCAGATAGGGGTAGATATAGGCATAGAGAAAGCAGCAGACCTCCCCAATCGACAGCTGCAGCGACTGAGACGCCTAGAGAGACGCTGCCAGAGGCTGCGACGCCGACTGAGAAGCCCACTGATGCAGATAGGGTTAGATATAGGCATAGAGAAGGAAGCAGACCCCCCAATCGATTGCGGAAACGACTGAGACTCCTACAGAGACACTGACAGAGGCTGGGACGCCGACTGAGACGCCGACTGAGGCAGATAGGGGTAGATATAGGAATAGAGAAGGCAGCAGACCCCCCCAATCGACAGCGGCAGCGACTGAGACGCCTACAGAGACGCTGACAGAGGCTGCGACGCCGACTGAGACGCAGACTGAGGCAGATAGGGGTAGATATATGCATAGAGAAGGCAGCAGACCTCCCCAATCGACAGCTGCAGCGACTGAGATGCCAACAGAGACGCTGACAGAGGATAAAAACAAAATTAAAATCGAATGCTATCGTTAACACTGGGATTTTCCCAGTTTCCGAACCTCTTATTTCTATCCTATCAATCTTCCGTCAACCATCTACAGATATTGTGAGCCCCGATAACCGACCAGATTTTTGCATATGGCAATAGTTTATGCCAACTATCGTTTTCACGCTGACCACAGTTGATTTTAAAGTGTCTTTAAGAGGGTGGAACTGAAATTCCTGGGTCCATTGAACTTCCATAAAACCTACGATAAACAACTTTCTTGCCTTGGGTATTGCGTCTCTGCAGTGCACCTGCTCCAAAGCCAATTAAGGAGTTATCTTCACAGGCAAGAGTTGATGTCAAGTGCATGGATTATAAGGATATCACACATGAATTATAAGGAAAACACATATGGATTATAAGGATATCACACATGAATTATAAGGAAATCACATATGGATTATAAGGATATCACCTGTGGTGAGCCTCAAGGTTCCCCACTTGGCCCAGTTTTGTTAACTTTGCTTGATATCGATATTCGACTACTTATAATAACTCATTCTCATATCATTAGGCAGACGACCAGAGTGAGTCTCAGTCTTTTTGTTCGTACTTTGTGTATAGGTTACTCTTTCCATTGCATCCATTGCTTCAAAGCTGTCTAATAGTCTAGGCTGGTCTCTCTAGGGCATGGAAGTAACATGTAAAGTTCGGTGGCTCGTAAATGCTATTGACAGATCTCCCCCTCCACCGAATGATTGGATTGGTTACATTCACAATCACAATAGCAACAAATACAATAAACCTCTCATCAATGTCAATGGTAATTGCAGCAACATCCCCATCCATGCTTTATGCCACAATCTCAAAATCACACACAACGACGCAAGCACACGAGAGGCGCGAAAATCACAAAAAATCGGGAATTTGTTAAACGCTGCAGTAATTGCTGCACTCCTGGGGCGCGCCTACAAACACATTCACACATGCTGGCATACGTGTGCTTGCATGCGAGTGCTCCCCCATACTTGACAAGTAGCCGGAAAAAATTCGGATGCAGTCACGACACCACAAACAGCGACGGCGACTGCGACAGCAGCAGTGACAGCGGCAGTGGCAGCGACAGCGACACTGGCACCGACAATTGAAATGCAACTGCACCCTGCCAAAAAGCGAAAGGCCATCAACAACAACAAAATAAAAGGCAAAGTGCAACAAAAAACTCAGCACTGCACACGGCATTTATAGGCTGAATCCAAAGCTGGAGGAGGAGCAACTCCCGTGGACTTCAACGATGGCATCTGCATTTAAACAGCATAAAATTGCATGCCACGAACCACACAAAAAATCAGTTTCACTTTCAAACGAGCCATTGCAACGCCAAATGAAGCACCACTTGCAACCAAGTCGCTCGAAGGCAGGGCCAATTGAGCCCTTGAAGATAAAAAAGCATCCACAGGAATTAATATTCATAGAATTAGATGAAGGACTTAAGAAGTATGCGGAGTGGGTAAAGTACCACGGATAAGTTGCGGGATGACAGCAGCACGCTGTGACAGCAGTGAAATGGCCACACTGGGCTGGTTTTCAGCAGTCGGTTGTTGACCAGTGTACTCCTGGTGCTCCTAGATACATGGAATATAGGTCAATGTAGTGCCACACGTATTGATCCGTTCTTCTCTTACCTACGTATGCAAGGTGACGTGCACATCATAAACATTCAAAAGTTTACCAGGATCAATGTATCTTATATTGAAGCGTTATTCTTCGACCGATCAGCCAACGAACTCCGTCAAAACGAAATACTTCAAAATAAACAGAAATATTGCCAGCAATGGCTTAAAATGTCTGCACAGCCAGAGGTTCTTCGATGTACTGAACGGGATCGATCGAGCCCAATCTGAATTCGTCAGACTGTTTTCTCTAAGCGAACTAGTAATGAAGATGGTTGTTGCGATACTCTCATGGGAAGAGGCGACGTTGCATGAAGTCCTGGCAAGCTTTGTCTGTTTCCTATATGAGTCAGCATGCATGGAGGAGGGAGTGAAAATCTTATTCACTTATTAAAATGCAACTATTCCATTTCCAGCAGTAAATCTCATTGCAAATATCATTGAGTATCATAAAGTGAGTGCTATCGCATTGTGCTTAAAATGCCATGGCAACTGTATTGGCTGAGATTTTGTTTACTTATAGTATTATAAATTATAAATTTATTTTACTATGTAATAACAATCTATAAAAACAATCACTCGGGAGTCGTGGACATGGACTGAAAAATGCTTCTTTCTAAATCTTGTTCTCTTCGAGTCGAAGGGCTAAGTTGCTAGTTCTACTTCTCCCAACCCTCCTTGCAAGTATAATTAATTGTGGTTCAAGGTATGATAATAAAAATAATAATAATAATAGTAAATAATTTATAGTATAATCAATTTTGAATGCTGTGAGCATTTCGACTTGAAGAGCAGGAATGGAATTAATCAAAGGATATTTAAGGCTGAAATTCCTTAAATGAAAAGAAGTTGTATAGATTCTGGCACCCTTCCTTTTAATTGACAGCATTTTCATGTGGTGATCCTAAGACTAGGAGGTAATTTGTTGAAGTGGGCTGGTGGGCGTATTTGTGTGGATCGTCCAATGATGCATGTGTGAAGCTGAGGTTCAGTTGTGCTTGTGTGGCATATCAGGGCGTTGCAGACCACAAAGAATGCCCTCTTAGGCTGGAAAGTGCAATTATGCATGAAATTTAGTTTGCCTCGGGATTTAGGCAATTTGTATAACTTCATTCTGCATATGGTTTGAAAACATTCAACACGGTGCCGCCACATGCTGCAACATTGAGCTGCAAAATCTAATCCCTCCAAATATACAATTACCAATGTCCCCATGTCACATCCAAACTGAACAAATTTATGACCACTCGACACCATTTCCCTCAACTACACGAAGCCGCAGGAAAAAATCCGCCAGCCGCAAATCTGCGGTCTGTTGGCTTTTGTGGTGTTGCCGTTAAAAAACACACAAGGACAAAAAAGGAGTGCAAAAAGACTGCTGCATGCAACTGTGCTCTTCACGAGGGCTGTGCATTTCACACTTTGCCAGATGAAAGCGCCAACAACAGCACCAGCGACAACAAAAAACAACAAACAAGAGTGCAACACATCAAATTGAGGCGCTACCGAACCGATATTGCAGTTAACAGTGCCAAAAGCAAGGCAAAAAACGATAACCGAAAGAACAAAATCAGAGCGCACAAACAAACCGGCGGGAAAAAACCTGCCAGAGCCCACAAAACCGCAAATTGTGATTTTTTTCCAGCAACATGCAACGTGCATGCATCATGCAGCAGCCGCCGAAATCCCTAATAATCGTTGCACTGCATATGTCAGCATATCAATGCACTTCGCGGGCCTGGGCGGCGCAGGCAACGCAAAAAAATGCCGCACGCCCATCCAAACACACACACACACAAACACGCACATCCGCCCACGTGCACGCGACCAGCAGCAAAAAACTGCGAAAACACAAATTGGCGATGCGATTTTTTCAGCGGCGGCTCCACTCGAGTAGCAGTATCCTTAAATAAGCGTCATTATGTGCGGCACAACACCTCGCTGCCGCTGTCCACAATTACAGTTGCAAGGATAGCTCGGCCGCCACGGTCGCGTCGCAGTCGCAAGGGCTTGCCGCGTATTGATATGCGAGTGCATGCGCCAGGGATAAATGTGCAAGCTGTCGAATTGCAATGAACTGCATTGGAGGCGAAAAAAGACTAATGTGCCGACCGCGCGGAGTAAGGGTCGGTGAAGAGGTGTAGAGGGTGTGAGAGACGGCAGGTGTGAGGCTGCATGGGCAAATATGCAACATGCGCAGCATTGCAACAACCTTACAGAGTGCAGCACACAGCACTCAGCACACACCCAGCAGAAAACTTGGGTGCGCGAGTTGAGCGCAGATAAACGGGCACCGTGCTTCATCGCTTCCCTTCCCGCTTACGGACTCCAAGAACTGAATGCAGGTAATGCATTCGAGACAAGGACTTAACCCTCCGCCGTCTCGAAAGCTTCGGTGCGCCGCTTGTTGCACCGCTGCAGCACGTTTATGGTTCGCTTTACCAAAAGTCAGATTTTCGTTGCTGGGCAGAGGACAAACAAACACGCACCCGCACATGCACCCCTTGCACACATGCAAACGGGCTCAAAAAAACAGCACGTGAAAAAGTGACGAGAACGCACGCGAAAAAGTGCGCGGTTCACTGGGATGATGCCCGGTGCACTGGCTGTGGGGCTCTGGGCTGTGCGCCTGTGGGCCGTTGGGTGGCGGGTCTGCGGGGTTGCCGGCAACGCATGCAGCAGTGCAGCATAACGCAAACAGGCGGTTGGCATAATTTGCAATGACCTTGGCGCGGACGTGTGACTCTGTGCGTTTTTAACAATTGATTGAGGTGCGGTTGGTGGCGGGGGCCGGCAGCTGGGAGCCGGGCCCATGCGGCTGTTATTCTTTTTATGTTTTTCCGGTCATTTGCGACTTTTTTTGTGTTTCTTATTTGTGTGCGGTTTTGGCAGCGGTTGATTGGCTGCTTAGGTGGGGATGAGCGTGTGAAATTTTGACTATAAGTGCGTTACCTGCCTCCCTAGGGGCAGCGTGTGCTCAGCGGCAGGCAGTTGGACCCCGCCCACAACTGGCAATTGTGTTTGCTGCCAGTTAGTGTTTCGCAGCCGCTGTCGCCCCTTCAGTTTGAGTGCACATTTGAAGTGATTTCGGTGCATTTTTGTGTTTGTTTCAGTTTTTTACTTAAATGTTCCCTTTTGTTGTTGCCTTTGTTCCTGCTGTTGAAGTTGTTGTCGTGGCTGTTGTTGTTGTTGTTGTTGTTGTTGTTGTTGTTGTTTTACGTGTTTCCAGCTCAGTGGCAACGAACGACCGCGCGAACGCATCGAGTCGCGTGCGTGTTTATTAATGCGACTTTTGATGTCGCTGTTGACGTGATTCGCGTGGCACGGCTCCGTGTGCAGTTGAACGCGTTCAGAGCGCTGCATTCGCGCTTATCTTTTGGATAAATATGCGCGGCAGCCGCAGTTGCTGCGATTGTAGCTCTTTGTTGTTGTTGTTGTTGCTGCTGCTACTCGTATATGGTACCCTAGTACAAATTGCCAGCCATCTGCTCGTTCATTGCTGCCTGCCACTGCCACTGCTGCTCACGTCTGTCTGTCTGTTTGTCCGTCCCTCCACCAATATGTCTGTCCGCCTGACGGTTTGGCTGCTGGCGGAGCTTTGACACCCGTTGCCACATTACACTTTTGCTTTTGCTGCTGCCGCTGTTGCTGCTTTTATGATTTGTGCGCCTGCTGCGCCTGATTTTATCAATTGACTTGTTGCCGTTTAGCGGCTGACGTGTGCGGTCAACCGCACAGCAAATGATTTGTGTCTGTTTTTTACAATGCTTGTCATGTGCCGCGGCTGTTGTTGTGATGTTGTTGTTATTGTTATTGTGGCGTTACTGCCGTCGTTTTGTTGCTATTAAAATATGTCAACCAATTTGACACCTATTTGTCGATGGCTCGGTCTGATCGGCGACTAAAATCATCGTTTTTAATCATTTTGCGGCTGACTGAATTTTTACTCAGCACACAAAGGCATTAAAAAGAAGTAAGTAAATGCTCTCAAATCTTCACAACGAGCCTTGATGACCTTGTCCGACTTTGGTCACTGCACACAGAGACTGGCGAAGAGGCGTCAAGGTGCCTAATTTGCACCTTGGCTCAGGGCGGAATTATAGTGCCTGCGCGGATAGTGTCCAATACAGCAGTCTCCTCATCCATTGAGTAAATGAATTTGTGATTTACATATGCCAGGAAAACCCTGATCTTAACTATGGACATGGCAGAGATCTGCGTAGACGCCGAAGAAGAAGATGTTGTATAGACTACAAAGTTCAGCCATCTCGCAGCCAGCTAAATTGAAGCCACCAGTTTTGCACAAAGATCCAAGAATATCTTCTGAGTAATCATGGCATGAGCAGCTTCCACGTTGTATATCGGTTCTACCATCTCTGGCTGACTAATAAATAATCACGGAGTTTTAGAGAAGAAGTGAGGTCAGCACACGGAATATTTATCTGAGGCAGAACTCCGGAGATTAAGCAACACAGATATGCGATAAGTGCTTAATAAAGAGAGTATGCCACTATATCCAGACCACGAGCATTTCTGCTGTGTTCTCAACTTCCAGCATCAGCAAAAAGTGATCAACCTTCGCTTTCATAGAAACTCGAATTGCAAAAGTGCTTATTTTGAATATTTCATTGGTGTGGTACAGAAGACCGACGCTGAATATTTTCGTATACTTCTTCATTCCTAGCGTAAATATAACTGTAGAAATGAAGTAAATTTTAAATTTAAACAAATCGAGAATGATTTGCAGATAGCCAAGGTGAATTTAGCAGGTTGTGGTGTCGATGGCAATCAAGAACTAATATTAAACATTTTATTAAACGGCCTACCAAGCCTGAACGCATTTACTCCTCCCGTCCCATTCCCTGTATTGGCATGGCACTGTTCTTGCAATATGTTCAAGAGTCGTCTGAAGAAGCTCCGCAAACTCTCATAGGAGAACGCGTACCTTGTTGACCAGAGAGGGCCTATCCCCAGTTTCTAGTAGGTCCGTACGCTCTTGCAAGCCAGGAATCACTCTAGAGCTATACAACTTAGCGTAGCTATCTTTCGATAAGTTGACAATATTTCCATGCTTCTTGAGCTTCCACTTAACAGAGCGTTCCTCCGTAATGGTTGGAAATGTGTTGTTTTCATTTAGTGAAGGATAAGGCCATCCATTGGCTAAGTGGAATAGACCCATGCTTTCCATCCCCATTGCTGTGAAATATCTTGGAAGATCACGAAATGTGCATTCCGAAGTTGTCACAATTCTAGCTCGCATTACTTGAGTAGTTTTTCAATAAAGCAGCGATTGTGTCACTTTTATGCTGTGGCCAGGAATGGTCCTGCATAAAATAGTTCACTTGTGTTTTCCGCTCACGTTTTGAAATATTCCTCAACATTCAGAAGTAATCCCTTTTCTGGTGGCTCTACTCTTGCCAACACCAGCACCAACACCAACACCGACCCCTCCCTACCCCCATCGGTTTAACGGGGTTGTTTTCAAATACTTGTACATAGGTTTTTGCTGTCATTGCGAATTTTCTAATTATCCTTCGTCTCTTTTAAACTGTAAACATTTCTGAGTTGTTGTTATGATTGCCCCCGCGCCGCTTTGCTCCTGCTGCTGTTTTAGCAGTGGAATTCTGCTTATTTAGCATTGCATTTGCTGTGTTAGCGGCTTTATTATAAGCACTCTCATACTCATTTTGCAATTGAGATTTTGCAATTATTTATTCGCTCCAGTCCCGCACACCGCTCGCCACCCAGCACCCCCGTCACCACCGCCGCTGCCGTCTAAATGCACACAAAGTCAGGCGGCAGCATCCTAAAGACAAGCACTCTCAGTTAACGGGCCGCGATTGTGACTCACTCACTGTCAGGCAGCATCTTGAAGATATTTTTAATCATCGCTTTGATTGTTCACTGCCGCACGCTGGCCCTGCTTCCACCGCCGTCTCCGCCACTAACGCTGCTTTGGTTTTGTTTATTATTAATTATTATTTTAAAAAGCAACAATAACAGCGGAAAATTAACAACATCCTCGGATTGACTAATGAGAATTTTCGCTCGTTCCTACCTGTTCGCGTCGCAGTGCAAAATGGCTCATAACAACAACAATAACAACAAAGAAGACTTCGCGAAACACAAAAAGGCTCTACCACACACACACACACACACACACACACACGCCACGCAGTTGCACCACCGAAGGTACGCTTGCACAGCCCTAATTCCTTTCAACTCTACAACCAATGCTTAAAGGGATGGATTGGAGGCGCCTCTCGACACACAGTTCTCCAGGTGAGGTAGAAGACATATTGACAAGGAAAAGGATATTAAATGTGGCTGCGAAGAGCTGCGGTTTTTGTCATAAAATTGCCTGCTCAACGCCAAATTTCCACAACTGAACGGGCTCCCAAAACACCGATGCCCTGTGCCCTGCACTGGGGTGGCATCCGATTCACTTGGTGCATAGTGCACCTGAGCAGTTGTTGAATTGTCAGCTGCATGCATGCCTGAAACGCATTTCCACCCACTCGGCTGAAAAATTTAAAATTAAAAAAAAAGAAAAACAACGAAAACGAACTCAACAAATTGCATTTGGAAGCATTCTTACTGCGAGTAGTTTGCGGAGTCTCAGCAAGTGGCACGGCACTAGCACTGCGTATCGGCAATTCGGTAGTGCAGCGCCCATCGCTGCCAATACAAGTCGAATATCGGCAGGAAGGAGGGAGGGGTGTGGCCCTGGGCCAAACTGCAAATAAATGAAATTGACACAACTACAGCGACAGCAGCTCAGCGACAAAATGTGCGACGGCATAACGCATGATGTATGCGCCACCCATCGCAGCGAGCACCACTCGCCGCACCACACCGCACCGCACCGTACTCCTGGGCAGCAGCGACGCTCAGTAAGTGCACGACACGACGCGCGTATAGAAAATTGTCTCTATGCCTTTTATGGGTGTCGCTACTGCGTTGCACAAAAACAGAAAGCGACGACATAACGCGACAAAAACAGGACCCATTTGTGGGCCTATATGTACGGCTTGTGCCGCACAAGTGTGTGAGTGTGTGGGTGTGTGTGTGTGTGACTGTGTGTGCCTGTTTGTTTTGGCGTTTTAGTGCGCCTAAAAGGAGTGCACCAAAGATTCGGCTGGTAGATTTTTTGTCCACTGGCCGCCATTCGAGCAACTTCAAAGGGCTGCAAACGAAATCGGAAAGCGTTCTCACCGTATAGGCACGAAGCGTGGAGTGATGGAGGCCACTTGGAGTAGTCGTCCTCATCAAAATCAGAGCCGCGGAGTAGGGAGTGGGCACAGCCTTACTAGGATTGCTTGCAGTAGACAACGCGCACATGCTGACGGCGGCAGTTGGGGCAGAGGTGGCACCAGTCCAACCGGCTGCAGTGATAGGAGCAGGAGCAAAGGCTGTGATATGCGTTATTTGTCCACTGCAAAAGTATTAAAACTCAACTTGAATTGGAAAATTTTCGCTCGCCCGCTTTCAATGCACAGAGGACATTTTAGTTTCGAACTTGGCACAACAGGACTTCTGGGAATCATATTATATGCGCGTTTGTTGCTACGCGCTCATTTGCTCAATGCAAAATCCCGCGCACTTTATGGTGGGCCTGGTACCACGCAACGTCTAGTAAATAAACCACTCGAGTCGTTACTCACCTGAAGGGTCCCGATACCTGAAGAACCCTGAACATTATGACCAAAATACGACGCCGAGAGTTGAATAGATCCAAAGTAAAGCCTCTAAAGAAGGATGAAGCTCGAAATAGATGAAGTTGGTGCCGCAGACAGGCGCACGTTGGAAATCTAGTAAGATGCGTTGACGTTGGACGTAGGGCGCAGGCCAGGCGATGAGCTCAAGAAGCGGGCACAGAGAAAGCTCAGTGTCTAGAATTATTTGCACAAACGTGGAGTTCTCCCAGCGTATTTAGCAAACCTCCGCGATTGTGACCAGTAATATGGACAATGCCTAGTCTCCTAAGAGACACTGTGCTTGGTACGATCTACATCTGTTGAAATCCTGTGATGTTCTTGATGGAAATGTCAGACCACCGTAATCCGGGACTCTGAACAATATGTGAAATATGTGGATAACTACAATAAGATTCCATTCCGTTACTCTGCATCTCATTTATTGATTTGTTCGAAATTTTGTCTGTCATGTTCATGGAGTTGGAACCACTGTGCGGTGTACAACTTCAGAAATACTGCAGAAAAAAAAAATTTTTGTCGTTTCGTAAAAACGAAGCGATATTTCTAATACTCGAACATCAAGTTTGGGGTGGGGGTGAATGGAGGGGGTGCTGCTTTTTGTGCAAAAATTTATGTATTTAGCGGGTGACGATGATGATGAGACGCAACGCAGATGACCAGCGTCGACAACGACGGGGACGATGGCAACAATAAAGGGGCAGCTAACATACAAGCGCATATGAACACACCACAGATGCGGAGTCGTGAGCGGGGATGGGGACAGAGGCCTTTGCAGATGCGTGAAGGTGACCAAACGAGCAATATACATATGTGTATGTGTGCTCACAGGCGCTAAGCATCGCAGCAACCTAGCAACCCGGGAACACAACAACAGCCAACGACAGCAACAACAACAATAATTGCAGAGGCAAGGCAAAATCAAAAGCAATGGACTGAAGCAGCCTGCCTCGAAAGCTCTGAAACTCCCCCACGAAATGGCAAATATTAAAATGCCAAATAGAACAGTGCAACACGCAGACGGACGGATGGTTGGGCAGAACATGGAGCACGGTCGGTCGTGCGGACGCATGAAGGGGGAAATGGATCGGTGCTGAAATACCGCTTGCTGCTTCATCGGTGAATATTGCAGCGTTTCAAATGCCATTGTGGGGGCACTGCTGGAGTACCGAAGGCTAAGTTTGGAGTTAGAAAAGCCCGGTCAGCTGAAGCCATGCCTCAAATATGCAAAAACGCTACGATACGAAAGAGACGCACTGAAATGCTGCATGGGGTATGCGGCACGAGGCAGCGAACGCACAGGATACGATACGATATGTGGTGATGCTGACTGACGGCGACTTTGGCGGAGTGCGGGTTGTTATGGACAGTTTGCAAAGGGGTTTGGGTGCGTCCATTGCAACTAAGAGGGCGGCAGTGGTGAATGCGCTGTGCACGGCGCGGTGGTGTTCCGAACATACATACATATGTCTCGGTATATTTGCTTGAAGGTTTTTGGCTTTGACCATCGAGTGAAGCAGGCGGCATGATGGACAGATAACGTGGCGCGGCACGGCGCGAAATATTAAACGCGGAACTGTATACGGGTAAAGGCAGTGCCACTGGTAGGAGCAAGGGCAAGAGCAGGAGCAGGAGCTGTGGTAGGCAATGGCAGTGGCAGTGGCAGGGGCAGGGGCACAGAGGCATAGCAGCTACACGCAAGTTCAGTTTCAATTGCTGACTGCCTGCCGCGCGCTGTTGATGGTGCGTCTGTCCGTCTTTCATGTGTAGTGTGTCCCCAATTGTGATGCTGCTGTCCATATAATTGTCTGCCTGTCTGTCTGCCGTTGCTGGTGAGGCTTACAAGAATTTCGCTTACAATGCATCTGCGTATGTCGACGCTCCACTTGGAGCCGTCGCAACTTCGCACCATGAGCCACCCCGCACGCACATTGTTGTGCGATGCTTGGGTTGTGAGCGCGATTGCAATGCTGCACGAAACTTCTAAACTGAACTCTGCAACTTGTGCACCGCCACCACCACCCCACGCGGGTCAGCCATACTCCAAGTAGATGGCATGTCTAAAACGAATGGCAAATTTATACAGGCGAACACCACGCCTCGCCACTCCACATCCCCCACATCACTTCAGCAACCGCCTCTGCATTCGCATTCACCATCTAGACTGGCTATTGGATACGTTGTTGTGACGTCAATGGTCATCGTTATGAGCGCTGGAGTTAGAGCCGGTGCTACTGCTGCCGCTGCTGCTGCCTACGCGATATTCCGCGATGTGATGATATTTTTTCTTAATTGGCGTCGAAGTATCTTTGCGCAAACACACTCTCAACTGATGTTGCAATTTTTGTTTTGCTTTCCCTTGACTGCAGCGACATTTGTTATGGCCTGCGCCAGACGATACTGCTCCTCCATCCCAGCTGCCGCAGCCAGTTGCACCCTTAGTATTCTGAGCAGTTCCATTCTAGTCTGGTTTGTGTTCGCTGAAACTTGTTTCCAATTTGTTTATTGTTGTAGAATAGGAAAAAATAGAATTAATACTTTTTCAACAAGGACTTAATCCTTTTAAAATTCGCTGCTATTTTGCATACTTTAAAGTCTCTTCGATAGGCTTCAACAGCCTGCTGAACTCCTGCTAAATGAGATTAGTGCAGTGTATGTGGAAGCGGTCGCAGTCGCGGTACTTTTAAATTATGACGGCCATATACTCGTATGGGGGATGCGAGGGTTAAAATGAGTGTGTATGTCGCCAAGGGTGCAGGGGATTTGTGTATCGCCACAGTATGGCAAGGAAACGGCAGAGTTGTGGAGATATCTGCTGAGTGGTAGGAGCAAACAGTTCGAAATTTAAAGTGGGTTTGATTGTAGTTTCCTCGAATCATATAGAGCAGGGCTTTAAACAAAAATTTTGGATGAGGGAATCTCTCCAAATTCGTACCGAATTGTTTGCAGATGGTTTTGCTCCTATGGTGTTGGAGCTATCAAGGCGGGAGACAACAGCACCAATGAGACACGAGGGATCCAGTCAAGCGAGTGGCCGTGCATGGTAAATAATCTCATCTATCCTTCTGAGCATGAGTATTCTCTACTGCATTACTAAGCAGTTTACAAGCTTCCTAAAAAGATGGACATGGGCGGTGCAGTCTTAGGCTATGCCGGGGCCCTTGGGCAAACAGAGTTTGGAGTCCCTTTATAACGCCAAATGAAATGAACAAAATGAAAATATCAGAATGCACTTTTGTTCAGACTTTACTGGTCAGCTGTATACAAATCAAATATAAGGGATGTGATCACTGTTTCGAGAATTGGACTTACGTTGATGTTACTGGTTTGTCCGAGATTTCCGAAGTGCAAATAATCCTCAAAGTCGATTTTTTTAAAGGTATTTCTCCACATGATTTACAAATTTGTAAATCGCTCCTGGAAAATAGTTGTTCGTAATTAATTTTGTCTTATTTTTAGTTATGAAAATGAATGCTCTCCCCTGCATTTGTGAGCATTAGGCAAAGGAATATCCTTGTAGCACCCACATTCCGGAAAATTTCTTCAAATTCATATTCATTTATTAGAGTATGTAAGGCTGAGATACGCAAGTTCGTGGACTCATTTGCCTTAAATGAAAAATTCTCATTGGAGCTCTACAAATTCTTTGCATTCATTTTCCAATTCCACAGAATCGATTGATCAACTCAGAAAGAAAACTAAAACGTTTGTTAGCTTCCTTGTAAGATTCCGAACATTGCTTTAACTGAGTATTCAAAGCATCGATTATAGGAAGGCACTTTTCTATACAGAAGTCTGATTTGCCACTCAATTGGAAGGTCTCCGATGGTCCTTCTAAAAAAGTGATGGTATTCTTTAATTGTCTCTACAATCAGCATTTGGATTTTTTTTGGCAGGAGCTTCATACTGACCGAAATTACCTTATGTTCATAAAGTACCCGGAATTTGTCAATAAAACGATCCGTGAGATATTGTCGACATTTGTTTCCAAGTTTGGCGCATCTGTCAGTTGTTTACATGTCAATCTTGAGCGCAGTCTGTCAGATAGCGTGTGCGTAATAACTTTGCAAACAAGTCATTGTTTGGTCTCTGCGAATACTTCTTTATCGCCGCAATCGTCTCAAAACGCTTTCCGCGAAGTGGTAACTTGATTTCGACCATATCTCAAGCGCGGCTCGTTTTATTGATAAACTCCGGGTACTTTTTGAGCATAAGGTACCGCATGCACTACTGAGTAATCAGCAAGAGATGCAAATAGTTTTGTTGCAATGTCCATTTTCCTGGTGTTATTCTGTAAGTTTGCTTTGTGCATAACTCCCCAAATGTCTTTCCATATCTCCGCTGGGATAATAGTCTCCAGCTTTTTCATTTGGCGAGGCCTATGTTTGAGCCTCGTTTCGGTTTCTTCTGCTAAACCGTTGTATCTGGCAACTGATGGTAAAGCTCTGAAGATATCATTGTAACCATAAGCATTAACAGCATCACCGCATGCAGACCATCTGGTTTCACAGAGGGAATTCAGAACTTTATTTGCACCTAAATATTCTGTCAAAAGTATCCAAACATTTTCTAATTTTCGGTCGAATGGGAAGTATACTACAGTTCCGAGACACGTCGAACAATCTAAACACCTACCAAATTCAGTGAATGTGCGGAATACGGGAGAAAAATGGTAAATTCACTTCTTGTCGGCCTCTGTGGTCTAGAAGTAAGCATGCTAGACTTACACTCGAAGTATCGTGGGTTCGAGTCCTGCCAAGGGCCTGGTCTCAAAAACGTTTATTTATAAATATATTTCTTTTCGAGGCCTTACTTTCCAGTACTCAATTTATTATGGTGTAGATAGATAGATATATTTAAGAGTGTTATACACTGCGACCTGAAAGATCTATTGTGATGCCCATATTTATTTGAAAGATGTGGATTGTCTCATCTATAAATCTGCTGTCAGGTTTATTTCCGACAGGAATTCATATATTTTGGAGGAATGAAGATGAGAGATATTGCTCATATCTAAGATATAATCTCCAAAGGTCCGCAGTCTGTGATCAGGTGCAGTGAGGTTTCGTCACTTTCTCCACAGAATCGACAGATGCCATCTGAAGATATACCCAACTTGTTCGAATGGTAGTTGAGTCTACAATGTCCGCTTAAAATGCCTCTGATGATTCTTAATTTACTCCAAGGCATATTTATTAAGTCCTTAGCTCTTTTAGGATTAAAATCTCCCAAAAGAGCTTTGGACTGTCTTAATCCCGGAAGAGTTTTCCAGGTTTGACTTCGTTTTGCATCTGTACACTTCTTCAGCAGACCTCCAATGGTATTGGATGATAGTCCACAGAAGGGTTCAGGGCCGTTGAAGTGAGAGGCCGCAGCCTTCCTAGCTAAGCTATCAGCCTTCTCATTTCCCTCTACTCCTATGTGGCCTAGTACCTACATTAGAGATAATTTGTTCATACTGCCTAGGGAGTTTAGCCTCCCAATATAGTCCCACACAAGTTGAGACCTCACTAAGGGTGAGCTCAGACTCTTGGTGTAAGGTATAATAATTGATTCTTGCCTGACGGCCAGAAGACTTTCGCCCACATTTATTATATTACATAATCTCTTTTGCTGCTCTTACTTCGTTGGCAATCGTCTTTGGCACGTGCTGTTCCAGCATTTCAATAAATTCATTGCAAATATTCTAGACAATTATGATATACTTTCTTTTCCGCGATTTCTGCAGTTTTTTGTATTAATTCTAAGCATCCTCAATAATTCCTGTTATCTTGAGACGCCAAAATATCATTATCACCACGGAAACCCAAGTCCCCTTGAAGCCAAACATTTCACAACTCCCACAATTCTTTTGAGAACATTCTTCCAATAATTGACCTGTCCATTATATGGGGAAAGCAATCCACTACCCGCTCGTCCAGTAGTTTTGCTTCATTGATTGCTTGTGCTGTGAACTGTTCTCATGATCCGTTAATAAGTTACAAATATGCTTCCAATCTTCGTTGAACATGTCTGCATTTGGCCTTCCCAACTGACGCCAGAACGCGCATATCAGAGGTGACTGGCGAAGCTTTATTGAAGCGGCCAAGAGCGATCATCGGTTGTTGCGCCTTCAAAGAAGATATACTCGTATATGCTTCCAATGTGTACGTCCACTAGAAGATATCATATTGTTGCCCGTAGTATTATTAAATAGACGGCACCAATAACAATAATCAAATTTCTTCGACAGCGAATATAGGAGTAATTTTCTTTCCAAACACTCCAAACCATTCGTCCAATTTGCGAGTGAAACTTCCTAGTCCAGTTTCTAGTTTTAGTTTTACCGCATAGATCAGAAAAAGTTGTGCAAGTTTCGGAGATGTCACACTTTTTACCATGGGAAAACTCTGGCCCTTTGCGAATTCAAATATCGCACACTTCTCCCGTTAAAATATCATCACAGAACGTACCATGGTCGTGAGATAGATTTTCTTAAATGTTTGTAATTGATAAGTCGGAGTAGTTTGGGCTAGAAGATGCAGGCTCTGATGTGTGGGCAGCAGTCTTTGTATGTGCAACTGATGCACTGGAAACATTCATGCTTTTGCTATGACAAACGTGGGCCCCGTTTCGGAGTTTTGAGAATTAGAGACATCCAGAGATGATGAGGTCGAAGAATCAGTATCCATACAACGAGTGGCCAAAAGTAGAAGGAGTTGCTGTAAATCAATGAAGGTTTGTATAGAGGAGCAAGCACAGCACACCCAGCTTTCAAGTTACCATTCAATTTGAATCATGCTGAAAGTCTTACTTGCAACTTGAGCAAATGTTCGAGAATGGCCACAGTTTTAAAAACATGCAAACTTATCATTTGGGATGAATGCACCATGGCACATAAGAAATCACTCGCAGCACTTGATCGTATTCTGCGAGATTTTAGAGAAAACCAACAACCAATGGGAGGGGCTCTCATCTTGCTGGCAGGTATTTTTCGGCAAACATCAGCTCAATGCTTGCCTGAAAAGGTCACCGTTTTGGAGAAATGTCAAAAACATCACCTTATCCACAAATATGCGTGTGCTCTTCATCCATGATGTTACTGGGCACACATTTGCAAAACAACTTTTGGACATTGGTGGCTTCCCATCGATTCAGCGTCACATGAAATATCGTTTCTGTCAAACTTTTCTCAATTCAGTCATCGATTCAGGATGTTGAAAAGAACGAACTTTTCGATCGACTATAAGAAAAAATGCCTTTTGGCTTCGCGAGCCCGCAATCGAAAAACGATTTATGTGAACAAAGTAAATGGTCGAATTCAACTGCCAATTCCGGGTCAGCCAACAAACTAGAAATCCATTGACACAGTCGTAGATGCAGATCAATCAATGCTTTCATAGTTTTACTATATTTGTTGCATATGTGGTCGGTTATATTGCATTCTGACAAGATGTGATGGAGGAGAGGGTGGTTTGGTTGCAGGCGTAAATAGGTGGGAGTGGGTTAATCGCTCGTACTTTTGAAGATACTTTCTTGGAAAGTTGAAAGGGCATCCGGGAGCTTTTCCGGATGGGTTTATTAACTTATAGTGATGTTGGTAGTTGTGTCGGTCCTATTGTTTCTTTGAGATGCAGACGTTCGATATGGCTTCCATGATGTCCATTTTGTGTTGGGTGGATTTTCTTATTATTGGAGCTTTGGAGCTAAATTTTGCTAATTCGTCGGCTCTGGAATTTCCTTCAATTCCAGCGTGTCAGCGGATCCACACCAGTTTTATTTTGTTTCCATGTTGTGTGAGCATATCACGGATTTTGCATATACTATCGTTTTGATGGGAAGTGTTTATAACGGCCTTGATACAGGACTCTGAGTCAGAGCATATGATGTGCTTGCCTTTCCGACTTTTGAAGAATTCCACAGCATCAAGCACCGTTTCTACTTTGGCAGTAAAGATTAAGCAGGTCCCATGGAATTATGTTAATTGTGTGGCGTTGTAGTTGTTGTTCACTATTCATTACCAGATTTAGATTTCGACCCATCGCGATGCATCGGTGTAGTGGGAGAGCCAGTTGTTGGCTTTATGGGTTTCCATTTTGTTGTAGAATGCTATTTGATAGGCCCGGTGACTTGTGGATTGGTTTGGGAGTTGCATTACAGAGGTGATGATGCTGCCTCTTTTGAAGAACTACGGTGGTCGGTAAGGAGTAAACTTCTTCCGTGGCGTTGTTTTTGAGCAGTAGTTGGTTTATTCTTACTTTAAATTTTCCGTTGGATAAGAATAAGATTATGAAGTTCAATATTTAAGGACCCAATTACCATCCTTCAGTTGGTCAACGATGGGCGCCGATGCGGTCAAATGGTCTTTCAAAGTCTATATAGAGAATCGATATGTGGTTTTTGGAAAAGAGATTTGTGATTAATTGATGGTGTATAAAGAGGAGAGCGTCGGCTGTTCCTTTTTTCGTTTGAAGGCAACTTGCTTCGGACTGATCAAATTGTTTCTTTTTAGGAACCAGGAGATACGTTTGCAAATTGTTTTCTCCATTATTTTGGCAGTACAGGATAGGGCGGTGTCCTTCAATTTTGTGTTTTGGTTTTCGCTGTTTTAGTATTTGGATGATCGTACTGATTTTCCATTCTTGTGATATAGCTCCACTGTTGAAAATATTGTTGAATACTTTGAGAAGAAAAGTTTTTCCAGATATAGCAAGCTGTTTTAACATTGGAAAACATATTCTTTTCGGGCCAGGTATTTTCCCTTTAGCTTTCAAAGCGTTTCGTTAAGTTCTGTGAGGGTTATATCTGTTTCGATGAATTTGGCTGTTTATACATATGTCGGTGAAAGGCATTTTTTTTTTTTTTTTTGTTTATAAAGGGTGGGGAAAAAATAAAAGCATGTATGTATTTTATTTTATTTGTTGACAACAAGTTTCCTCCATTCAATTCTGTCAAGCACCAACCTCTTGATTACCTTCCAGCTTTTGTTGGTATTCATTGTTTCAGCTTCAAGGTTTCTTATCCAGATCATTGCGGGTCTGCCTTTTCGTCAACCAGCCCGCGGGGTCCAGTCGATTGCACTTCGGGAGATGCCGATCGGTGCTCTTCTAAAGATGTGACCCTTTTACTCTCAAATTGTTCCTTTTACCGGTTTCGTGTTGCATTAGTATTTGAGCTGGGCTACATCATATCTTGATATTTGATATGGTGATCTAAGAAAGCAATGTAAAAACTACATAAACACTGTGTTTTCGGCATTTCGGGGCCTTCATAAGGTCAGGTGCACTGGGCTTTAAAGTAAAGACGGAACTGAACATGGGACTAATGCAAAAGTATCCATTTGCATTCGAGTAGTTCGTGCGAAGTAGAATCATTTGATCAACATTTGCTCTTTCACTGTCAGTGTAGCATGTGCCAGTTCTAGGCACATCATTTTTAGTTTGACAATTTTCAGTTTACAGTGATCTTTTCGACTCTACTACACTGTAATACAATTTTTTTCCAAAAAGGAAATAGTAAAGCTTTATTAACTAAACACAGCCACAACAGGGATCTGGAGTAGTGGAATGTGTTGAAGAAATTGGTAATAGACACAAATAAATATATGTACTTCAATAGCCAGATGACAAACACGTCCCTGCACAAAGCTTGTGAAAAGCATTCAGCAAGGTTTGTGTGAATTAAACACGCTTTTGTGATCTTACTATTCAGGATTCAAAACAACAAGAAACTAATGAATAGTGGATGGGTATGAATGAATCATACCGCCGTTGCTCAGAACTGTTTGAGGAGCAGTTTCTAAAAATCTTTGCAAAGTCATATAATATTCAAATATGCCCCAATAATGTTTTATTTTATTTGTATAATATTTTTGGTCAATTTAAAAGAAACAACCCCTATTTCGAGTGATACAAACCGCCTATCAAAATCCGTTTATATCCCACGCACACACACAGCGTGCATGCGTTGATATTAAATGTTAAATTCGCATGCATGCCACAACAACAGCAACCGCTACAACAAAAACAACGCCACAAACAAGTAACAATTCCAATAAATTAAATTAAAACTAAATAACTTCATACTAGGTATAAAACCTGATTATACGAAAGAGAGACTGAATGCGAATATCAGCAGCAACAACAACAACAATAACAATAGTAACAAAAACTAAAACCACAACAGCAGCCATAATAATAATAAAAACACCTACTACAAAAACAACAAATATTTAGCCAATAATAAAGAGCACAGCGCTTGAGCACAGTGCTGCAAATTCATTTGCGTTCTCACTTGCTCTTTTATTTTAACAGAATAAAATATATTGTTGTTGGTATCACACATTGTTGCTGCTATTGCTGCTGCTGTCATCGGTGTGTAGTAGTCGTTGTTGTTGTTGTTGTCGTAATATTTTATAACACAACTTATTTTAAATGTGTTGAGCGTGGTGAGTGAGCACGAAAAAATGAAATAAAAAGCGAACACTCACAAAACACATGCACATGGTTCGGAAGGCGCTCTTGCACACATGCCACATACTAGTGCGAGCGAGCGTATTACGTATGGATGTGTGTATCACCTATCAAGTGGTTGCAGCCAGCAAGCATCCGGAGCCAGCCAACAGCCCGAGTAGGGGCTGGACTAAAAAAGTAAAAGAGGTGGCAAAGGAAGCACACTTACACAAAAACACACACACACGTACACTCACTCGCACGACCAGTGCTGGGTGGCAAAATGGATGGACAGATGGATGTAGGCTGGGAAGATATTGCAATGCAACTAGTACAGGAGGGACCGAAATTTGAGTAGTGCCGAGGTAAAAAATTTGCCACCAGTAGGCACGCAAAGAATTGCCAATTGACAAGTCATATAGCGTCGAGCGTATAGTTGGATAAACCCAAATTCTCGGGTGGTTGTTTTTCCAGGTTCCAAATTCTTCAGAATACATGTCCACTGCTGTTTCAAAGAATTACAGGGAGTTTGCGAAAAAATACAGGACATATTTTAGTACTCTTGATGGATATATTCGGAAAGGTGGTAATATGCGTTCCTCATTCCAGTATTTGTTGTGGATATATCCACCTCTCAACGACACACCCAATCTTAGGGAACCGAATTACGGGATGTACGAGTCAAATTTCGCGAACTGGGTTGCGGATTCAATAATTTTAGCTATTTGATTCTTACTATAATTTTCAATCACTTCGCGAACAGGAGCCAGAGTTTTGTAATGAAACGAATCATAACACTGTTCCAATTTACTCTAACTCATTTGCAGCACTGACCATAGTCACTCTTTTTGGAACACTACTCCTACTAAACCTTAACCAGCCGATCGATCGATGTTCTCTATAGCTTCTCTTTTTAGAAGCGAGTTCAAATATTTCATAAATTTATGGAAGAAAAACCGACCTGGCTGTGCCAATATTCCATGAAGAATTATTCAGAAGATCACAAAGCAAAGGTTAAATTTGTTACTAAACACTGCCACAAGCAAAGTGAGTTATTGGCTGATGGGCAGGCCACAGAGCTATGTATATGAAGAATTGCCGTATTATTGGCTTCAATGAAATACATCTCCAGAAACTCTTTTAGCATTTTATTGAGGAAGATGAGTGGACAAATGCATAAACCAGTCGCTTGGAGCCTGCTTCAATGAATCTTTGCCGCTCCTACTAGTTCCAGCTGAGCTGATCATTGGAGTCGTCCGAAGAGAGATATTACGACCATACGAGAATCATTTGAAAAAATTACTTCAATAAATTCAAAATTTGTTGATTGTTCGCAGACCTGTAAAAAGTAATCTAATCACATACTCGTATAATATATTTTCCAACAAAAATTATCTGATATTCTCGATTTGAGAGAACAAATCGTGGTGTACCGCCTTCTAATTGAAATTGTGCGATGTCGATAACTAAATGAGAGGACTTCTCTGAGATTAGATCACTTGATATTGTTCGGCTATGGTTCATGTAAGATAACCTTAATTAGCACAGTATACATGTTCTCCAATTGCCCCCCCAATTGGCCTTTTGCGTTAAGGGCATGATCGCCGACCTCAGAATACACAAATGAGATTTTACTGAGGAGGCGACATAGATGCAGTGACAACGCAACTGCAATAGAGGCGAAATAGAGATATTCAGCTGCACCTGAGACGTCGCACTATTAATGATGAAGATGGTGTTCAAAGAGAAATTATCACTTGCATAATGTTCTGCTTTTCAATAGCAGCACCATGAAGTTTGCCACATAATGGAAACTTTCATCGACCTATGGACGATATTGGAACATGCTTTTTACCTTTAGTTGATAAGACTACCTTGACCATGGTGGAAGATGAGGTGGTAAACACCGGGTGAGACTATTTTATATAATTTACAAGTCCCCGGGATAAATGCAACTAAATGAGAATATCTTGACTGAGAAAAACCTTAGCAACTAGAGCATTGAAATCATGGACATTAAATCATTTGTCCACCACCTTCTCTGCCCCATGTAGCAGGAACCCCTTAACATCAATCTATGCCTGCCTACCACTGTAGGAGTACGCTCGACCAATGAGCCAGCTGAAGAGAACGAGCCGGCAGTTGCTCCATGCAATTTAAGAGAGACGTGCCACGTTTTCGCCGTGTTGCGGCGAATTCAGTTTGTGGTCACCTACCCGCACGCATACGTATGCGTTCGTATTTTCGTGTTTACAAACGAAACGCCGCCGCGTGTTCCAACTTTCCACGGTGCTAGGTTCGGGATTGTTGTTTGTTTACAACTTGTTGTTGTTGTGATGGTCGTTCGCGAAAGGAAAGCGCAACTATACAGAAGCATTGAGAGCGTTTGTATCTTTGAGATGTTCATTAGACGTGTGTGACTGTGTGCATGCTTCATTGCGAGTGCGAGTGTGTGCGGCAGTGAACGTTCGCGTACAAGCGACAACAATGCTCACCAACTAAGAGCGGAAAAACCGAACTAATTAATAAAAGTTGGTGAGCGCAGATATAACTGATTCTTGCGAAGTAGGCGCATTAGGCAGTTGCCGTGCAAGAAGCTTCGCGCGAGAGAGGACTATGCGGTGGTAGTGTAGTGGTGGAGGCATAATGACACAAGCACAGCAATGACTCAGCCCAGAGGGGGAGTGCATTGCATACGCGATATAATGATTTCAAATTAAACAAAGAGCGCTTAATTAAAGACAAGTAACTCGGTCCCAGCAGGGAGTGAAAAACAGGCCAGCGGCTGAGTATGGACTGAAGGCAGGTAGGGTAAAACCTACTGTGCCAAAAAGAATTAATTCCTTCATACGTACATATGTAATTGTTTTTTTTTTAGTGCCGAATGATTTGATGCAATTGCAACTGGAATTGCCCAATTCGGACTCCTAACTGCGGTTGGACAACTTCCTCACTAATACATCGACATATTTAGGCACCGGAACCCAACGAAAAATTAAAACAAAACACGTTGCTCCACACACGCATATTCGGCGTTGACTCACGAGGAAGTCCTACACGAATTATCCACTCTCGCATGCACTCTCCCATCAGAAGAGGCCGCAACCACGACAAGCACAACAACAATGGCTGAGAATTTTGCACGGACGGACAGCCACTTCAAAGAAGAATCGCGCTTTTCACGCGCCTGCAGCTAGCACCAACACTACCACCGCCACTGTCACTGTCACTGACACCAATGCACCGATGCACCAATACTGGCACCAGCGAACGCCGCGCAACAAAAGAGAGCAGCGGCGCACATGTGCGAATTTATGAGGCCACTCGCAAAAGGTGAAGAAGCCGCAGACATACGAACGGGCGAAGATGATGCAAAGAAGGGTTGTTTTGTGGGCGCAACACAACACCGGCAGGCAGGCAGAGCATGTGTGAAATTCCTTTACTCGGGAAAAGTCGCCCTCACCAAGCTGGCGGAAAGAAAGCACTGAGCACGCTTGAAGCGAGTGCGAGCGTGGCCGCTGCCGAGTGGTGCCGTCGCTGCTTCTTTCGAGCGCAGCCAGGCAATTGCACATTGCAATGCGTAACTTCATCTCCTTCACCAGCTACCACCAGCGTTGGCGACGATGGCTGCGTCGACGTCGCTCGGTGTCCGGGTGGCGAGTGTGTGAATATCTCAGTATTTGAATAACTGACGCACGCACATGGTTCCGCCGTATTTCTTTCGCCTACTTGCGCTGCCAGGTGCAGTCTTTCGGGATATGCTTCCACCAAGGCAAGCAACTGAGCAACTGCGCTTCCTTCATTTATTCGCACATATTCGCAAAAGTCGCTCTTCTTGTTGTTAGTGTTGTTAGTGTTGTTATTGTTATTGTTATTGTATCCACATCGTCATCGCAGTCATCATCGTAGTCGTCGTCGGAGTCGTCGTCGTCGTCGTTGTTGCTGTTGTCGTAGAGTCGTTTACTCGAGCCACAACAATTGCACTGTGGCGAATCTGAATCGGAATCGTACATGGAAAGTACGTGCCAAACGGCTTCAGTGCTGCGCGCCTCGATGCGCCTTGCCTCAGTTTTCCAGTTAAGTTTGTTTCAGTTTTCCGTATCAAAATGTGCGAAACGATTTCAGTCTAATTCAGACGGTCGTGCTGAGAAGACTTTTGTTCAAACGAAGCTGCCAGCTCCGAGATTGCTGCGAGTACGACTACGAGTGCTTCTGTTTGCCGCGCCACATACGCCGCTGTGTGCTGCTCCGTGTCATTTATTTCGGTGCACGTCACAAACAACCGCACCGCACCAGGCGCTGCGAAACGCCGCACGTTGCGATTTGATTCGATTCAGCAGCGGCGCCAAGCAACACAGTCCCAGTCAATTCAGGCAATAAAAGAGCGGCAAAAACCAAACGCGATTCGCGATACGAAGCGCGTGCATTAGTTCGCAAGCAAGTACGAAAGTACGAAACTACGAAAAGTTTTTGCGCCCGGCGAGTTGCAATTTAAATTTTGTAGTAGTTTGTGTATTTCCGGTTGGTGTTAGTGTTGTTGTTGTTGTTGTTGTTGCTGCTGCTGTTGCCGTTACCGTCGTTGCCGATACCGTCGTTGCATTCTAGTTGGGATGGTGCCTGCACTCTTATCAATGTGCGCTGCCAGTGCTCGTGTTGGTGAATCTGTTTGAAAATTACGCGGGAACTTCACAATCAATTTAGAAGCGGGCTTCGAAGCTTGTGCCGAGAAATGTGATAAGACAGGTGTCGAGGAAGCTCCCCGCACCCGTCAGAGCATGTTCAGGCAGCAATTTTAAACCGGTACCACACTCGGAATTACAGCAATCTAGCAAAACACACTTCATATAACGCGGGTCCTATGGCCTCCAACACACCTCCTCCACCGGCCGCGGCCACAGGAGGCCCCACTGCTGGAGCCAGTGCCAGTGGCGACACTTCACCATTTCGCACACTGTTCGAAGGTGCCGGTCTAACGCAGAATCAGGTATCTGCTTTGTCATCGTCGCCGCAGCAGCAAACGCGTCCTTCTTCCGTTTTGCCGAGCATTTTGGCGTCCCTCACACCACCGCACCTCCTACTCACTCCACCAACTGCGCACGAACCGAAGTCCACGACCAGTCCGTTGCAGCATCTGCGCAACTCACCTTGCGCCGACGTGACTCATGCGGGTGTGGACCAACCAGGCCCCAGACCTGCCTCACCTACTTGCGCCCCGTCTAAGTCTCCCCATTCGGGTCCTTCATCTAACGAGTCGGTCTCGGCCGCCCCACAGCAGTTTTGCCTGCGCTGGAACAACTACCAGAGCAATTTGACGAGCGTGTTCGATCAGCTTTTGCAGAATGAGTCCTTCGTCGATGTGACCCTGGCTTGCGATGGTCGCTCCATAAAGGCCCACAAAATGGTACTGTCGGCCTGCTCGCCCTATTTCCAGACACTCTTATCCAATACGCCCTGCCAGCACCCCATCGTGATAATGCGCGACGTGGATTGGTCTGAGCTCAAGGCCATTGTGGAGTTCATGTACAAAGGCGAGATCAACGTAAGCCAAGAGCAAATTGGCCCACTGCTGCGAATAGCAGAGATGCTAAAGGTACGTGGATTGGCTGATGTCAATGGCGGTGCGTGTGGTAGTGCGGCAGCTGAGCGAGAGAGCCGGCCCGGGGAGCGTTTGGAGAAGCAAATCCATTCTCCATTAAAGACGGTTTCGCCTAAGCGACGAGAGAGCATCTCACCGAATCCGAAGAGCCTGCATGGTCGTAAGGACTCGACCGATCGGCAGGAGGCCGACGAATACTTGTCGTTCGCAGAGCCTGAGAAGCGCCTGCGCCTGAGCCGCAGCGACTGGGATTTCATTAGTACCAGCATCAATAACAACAATGTGGATCTAAGTCTCTCGCCTCTGCAGCAACATCAGCATCAACAAGTGGCAAGGAACGTGCGCAAACGCCATTGGCCATCAGCCGACACAATATTCAATCCGCCAGCAAGCCCACTGAGTGGCCTCATAGCCGCTGAGCGTGCGGAACGTGAGCGAGAAAGAGAGCGCGACAGAGAACGTGAGCGCGATCGCTCGCTAATGACGCCACCAATTCAGGCATCCGCCGGTGCTGCCACTGGAGGAGGCCAAGTGAGCTGTGCCGCACGGATAACACCTTCCGTTCTAGAGTCGTCAGCACAGATGGAGATGCGTTCGTCATCTGGAACGCCCATCACACCTTCTCTTCTTGCAGTGGCGAGGAATGCATCAGGCGCCCTCACACCCAGCCCACATCTCCAGCATCAACAGAGCCACCATCAGCATCACCACCAGCAGCCGCAGCAGCAACATCACCACTCTTCAGCACACCACTCGCACCGCACCTCGCCCTCATCATCGGGGACATCAACACACCCGTCCAGTGTGATCAGCGGCCCACTCACACCCTCACCCGCCAGCGGTGTCAGTGGTGGCCGTGGGGACGGCGGGCCCAGCGACTCACGTTACCAGCTTGGCCCCGCCCAAGCCGCTGCTATGGCGGCCGCTGCTGCTGCCGCTCAAATGGATTTGGGTTCCACCGCCGCTATGGGAATGAGTCACGCAACGGGACCACCACCACCCCCATCGCATCACACGTCATCCATTGTTGACGATCTGGAGATAAAGCCCGGAATTGCCGAAATGATACGCGAAGAGGAGCGGGTGAGTTTCACTTAAATTTCATTCATTGTTCAACACACTCTCTCGCCATGCCTCTCTCCGCATACCCATTCGCACCCACAGCATATTGGTTTCGTGCGCTGCCTGACGATCTCTTTGCCCATTATCTGCGGGTGGAATGGCGCGCTGCCAAATCAAGTACGCGTAACTTTTCGTCTGTCTGCTTCGCTGGCCCGGCCCGGCCCGGCTCGGTCTGGTCTGATCTGGTTGCCTACTACACAATCTCTTTCGGCGTTGGTGCTTGTCGCGTTTGACTCGTTTGTTTTGATTCTTGTTTCGCGCGCGTGTGCGCCACTTTGGAGAGCATGCAACTCGGTGGGTCTACGTGACGGCCACAGAGTCACTGGTCGGTTAGTCGGTTAGTCGGTCCGTCAGCTGATCAGTTGTCTCTGCATGAGCAGTGCAGAGTTCCACACCAACAGCCGCAATCAGCGCGCGCTGATCACGATGGCGCTGACGAAACACGTCACAGCAATGTCGCGGAGTGTTGACTTGCCTGTCAATGGTTCGGAATACTGGCTTTCGCACACAAGAGGTCGCAGCAGACAAAGCACTTTGTGCGGTGATTGACAGCACTCACGTGAGTGACTACAGCGAGTGTGTTGGAAGTCTGTATGAATTCTTAATTGTACGCGATCTCCACTTCATTGTGGGATTACGCGTCGTGCATGTACTGACCTCAGAAAAAACCGAGTGCAACAACAACTGAAAGATTAGGATAGGTTAGGATAGCAAGATGAATGAATGTGTGTGAAATGAAGTAATGCCAGTCGGAAACGGATGGATCTGCCATCGAACTGACGTCGACCTTCTAATTGCAAATGGATCACTTGGTGCATTCGAACTTGTTGATGAATATTTTTCCTTCCATTTCTGGAGATACTGTGCATGCATATCTTGTGACCACAACTCTTTCCGCAACAGTTCCACAAAGTGGCTCTGACTCCCCCGATTGCGTTGATGGGATATTGTACTGCCGCGTCATTAGCGTAGTTGACTCTGCCATTAAAGTAGTGCTTAGATATTTGTACAGCAGGTTCCCAGCCAAAAACTTGATTGTCTGAGAGGCGAGTAAGTAATCGGGACTCATAGGCGCAACATGGGAGGATCAATCTTTCGCTTTCCATACAAGTTAATTTATATTTTCTCCCTAAGCTTCTCTTGGTTCTATCCATAAGATGTGATGAATCCAGTGGTGGTACTCTGAAATTTAGGAAGTGTGTTAAAGAATCGGATTCCGAAATGCATTTTTTTCTGGAGTCAAGTGTAATGTGTGCCCACGTCACTTTAGCATTCTGCAACGCAGGGTATCGAAACGCTCGGTTCCATATTTACCACAACTACATGGCTACAACCTAAGATTGACCCCCTATGCATACTGTAATTGCTAAACGTACATGAAATATAGCGAAGGCAAATGGCCAAACCCCAAAACACGTGTCAGTTATATCACTTATGAAAAGTTCCCGGTATATGGAAAGTTGCTCAGTTTCCCTCTTTTGCTCCTCCTTTCATTGAAAGTAATTTTAAAATTACACCCAAACAAAAATGCCACCAGGAAAACTCCCCTACTGCAGAGTCTTCGAACACTTTCATGAGAGAAGTGGCGCTACTAGTACGGTTCGAGTTCACCAACGTATCTCACAGCTAACCTGGAATGAAGCTGTAGAAAATCAGCAGGGCAAATCTAAATGAAACATATATATTCCAAGTAGCAAATCGGGTCTCCATACACCTTCCCAGAATTGCTTGGCTACGATAGAGTCTCGAAAATGCTCTTCAGAGCAATTGATCGAAGAAATGTGGCAAATGAGTCTTGCGTAGTCGAACTATACTCCTATGTTAGCATTCTACTCACGTCCTTACATCCTCCTCCTCCTTCTGACCGAGTCACTGATGGTTTATCACTTTTATCCATTTTATCTGCTTATAGAAAGAAGTTGAAATTGATTATTTAAATTGAAAGGATGCAACCAGCAAACACAGAAAGAATAAATTTCATTTGTCAATATTTGTGCCATTGACACATGCGGTGCCGCGAGACCGTCAGGCAGTCAGCAAAGAAGGAAACGATCGCAGCACATGTGCCTACCTTTGCAGGAGCAACTGCCGGCAAATCTGTGTGAGGGTGCAGATGGAAGTGCTGGGTGCTCAATTTTTAATTAAAATATACAATAAATGTGTGAATGAAGAAGGAAATAAAACAGAACAACAACAGCGCTTTCCAAAGAATTGATTAATAAACATATTTAAAACTTGTGCTACATTGCGATGCGATGTGATACGAGGTGCTGCACGTGAAACCATAACAAATGTATAAAAGTAGAAATGTCGAAATGTGTGTGTAATACTGAAAGAAGCGTTAACGAGCCTAAAGCTGCTCTGAAATCACCAAAAGTGCACTGACTGCCTGACTTCTTGCCTCACTGGCTGCTTGACTGCGTGCCTGGCTGGTTGGCTGGAGTGTCTTATGGCGATAGACGCTAATGCAGCAGATGCCACAGAGCCAGCCGGAGTTTGTTTGATTAATGCACTCAACAAACATAATAAACAGGGATGGATGAAGCATAATAGCGAGTGGAGGCACCACTGAACTACGGTATTGACAGGCCAAGGGAAATAAATGTATTCTAATAAATATCAGAATACGAAATAAAGAATTCAGAATACTCGTACTCTCAGGAAAAGGAGTCGTGTGAATGAAAGTTATTTATAATTGGTCTGAATTTTCTACATGCCACTTTCCTCAAATACCACTCTCCTCAAATACCACTTTTCTCAAATACAAAATCTCCACGACTGTACCTGCAAATCTCCAGCCAATTTATTTTTGTATCTTTTGTATGTAGTACAATATTCTCACTGAGATGGACTTTGACTGGGGTGAATCCCACGTGGTCGGAACTAATGTAGAACTGGTACATGCGCAAAAAAAAACCTGTGCTGATCCAGTTGACCCTCAGTGGCTCGATCTGTCGAAGTCAATATTGCTATACTCTCCGCAGACTCGATCGAAGCAACCCGTTTGAGACTAGCACAGTAAGGACAGGTTGCTGAGGGAAACAAGTGTTGTACTGCGTGTAACTATTCATTGGATTCGAATGGATGTACGAGAGTAATCTTTAACTTAATCCTTCTCACTTTACAGTACTGGTTTAGTAGCTTCTATTAACCCCTTGATAACTTGATAAAAGCACCTTGTGCAGAATTACTATTGTTTCCAACGAATAATTAAGTTCCGCATTCGTTAAAATTTACCAACATATGTATGTACATTAACTACCCGGCGGTGGTATTATTGATCAATTAACATTATATATATATTCGATATAAATTTAAGGGTGTTATACACTGCGACCTGAAATATCTATTGTGATGCCCCTATTTATTTGAAATATGAGGATAGTCTCATCTAAAAATCTGCTGTCAGGTTCAATTCCGACAGGAATTCATATATTTTGGAGGAATCAAGATGAGGGATCTTGCTCGTATCTAAAATATATTCTCCAAAACACCCGAGTCTATTGTGTCCTAATGGTACGCAGTCTGTGATCAGGTGCAGTGAGGGTTCGTCACTTTCTCCACAGAATCGACAGATGCCATCTGAAGATATACCCAACTTGTTCAAATGGTAGTTGAGTCTACAGTGTCCGCTTAAAATGCCTCTGATGATTCTTAAGTTACTCCAAGGCATATTTATTAAGTCCTTAGCTCTTTTAGGATTAAAATCTCCCAGAAGAGCTTTGCACTGTCTTAATCCCGGAAGAGTTTTCCAGGTTTGTCTTATTTTTGCATCTGTACACTTCTTCAGCAGACCTCCAATGGTATTGGATGATAGTCCACAGAAGAGCTGAGGGCCGTTGAAAGGAGAGGCCTCTACTCCTATGTGGCCTGGTACCCACATACTGCCTAGGGAGTTTAGCTTCCCAATACAGTGCCATACAACTTTAGACCTCACCAAGGGTGAGCTCAGACTCTTGATGTAAGGGTGTTAGATCTAGCATAACTTCCATTGCAGCCGTTGGACAGGTGCGCATAGCTCCAGTGATAACAAGGCAGGCAAGACGTTGTACTTTACTTAATACAGATTTCGCTGTCTTAAGTCTGACTCTATTTAACCAGGCTACAGAACCATAGGTGATGATTGGTCTCATCATCATGGTATACATCCAGCGAACGATTTTTGGGTTACATCCCCAAGATTTACCAGCAAGCCGTCTACATATCATTACGGAAGCTGTAGCCTTCTTGGTGGTTGCTGTCAAGTGAGCCTTCCACAATAACTTTTTGTCGAAAATGACTCCGAGGTATTTGGTCTCATAGCTAATATCGACCTGTGTACCATTTAGAAGAATAGGTTTCATATATGGTAGGGATCTTTTTCTAGTGAACGGCACAATGGTGGTATTTGAGGCATTGATTTTCAATCCTGTTCCCCTGCACCATTCACTAGCTGCACCATTCACTAGGGGCTAATAAGCCCCTCTGGATAATATCACAAAGAGTGGGTATCAATTAACATACTCGCATTAATTTATTATTCTTCCTGACTACATTGTCAGAAGTCATACTATAACAGCGTTGGAAGTCTACGACATTACTTGTCTACGCCGATATACGTGGGTACTCTTCCTGTTTATTGCTTTTCATTTTCTGCACCTTCCCTAAACTAGCTAAATTTGATCAACCAACGGAAGACAGGAGCACAAATAAAATGTCTTTCAGCAAAATAATTCCAAGATTTCTCCTTGAAACTGTCCGAATCTAAGTTACTTTTCAGCTAGTGCTGAACCAATTCCCTATGGTTCCCGCATGGCTCCAGCATGGGGCTTACTTTAAGAACTGGTTTCAGGCGATGTATACCTCATGGGTTTATTGAGAGAAAGATCTCTCTCGCACTGGGGTTTGATGTGCATTGTCCCCATTGCGATAAGCTGTCCTCGTTTGAACTATGCAACTGCATACTTTGTGGGAAATGTGAGATGGATTCGCTGTTGCGATAATTAACCTTCCACAAAACTTAAAGCCAAGCAGAGCAACGAAGACGAAGACAAATTATGCCGTCACCATCTCCATCACCACCAACACCAGGAATAATAATAAGAATAAAACAACGCCAGTCGCAGCATACTCGCATAAGAAAAATGACGACCTCAAAAATCTCGAAGTCGACCTCGAACCTTTCCGTTTGTTCACAATATAATAATAGCAATAAAAAGAACAAAAAGGGAAAAATCATTGCAATCCTTAAAATGCTCATCCCCTGCCAGGCCGAAGTCTCTTCTCTGCCACGCGAGCCAACATGCAGCAAGCAGCAAGCAATATCCCTGCCGCACTCAAATCAAAGAAGGAAGCCAACAATCCACTTAACCCAAACGACAAAAGTCATTACACCCGTCACTTCGTTCGCTCGCATACGGGCCTTCGGTTGGCTGCCCGGATTGCCTGCCGGGCTGACTGGCTGACTGGCTGACTGGCAACTGGCTATGCTAGATGGATGGATTGTTGGTTGGTTGATTGCGGTGTCGCTGGCGGTGTTATTTCACTCTCGATTTGACGATGCTCGCCTGGTGTCTGGTTGCCAGTGGCCGGTGCCTGGGTAAATTGGCATAAAGTGTTTGGAAAATGCACCACTTCCAATAAAATAAAATAAATAATAAAATTTATTTCGTATATGCACATACAATAGGGCGTATGTGCGTGTGTGGATATATACCCAGGCGGAATCCGGCCATGTAAACACTGAGCTGCCAGCGACGTTTTCAGTGACATGGCAGCACATGGTCGCATGAACATGATCAATATTTAGGCAACCGGCGAAGTATGACACTCTTAACGGGTGCTCTCACGCACTGCTTGCGAACTCCTCCGACAAACTTCTTTCCATAGAAAACGTGATTTTATTTTCCCCGGAAAGCGGTATTTTCCGTATTTCTAAAAGCAGTGCAAGAAGTCTGTAAGAAGAGCCTGTATTTTTGCTTTATACTGCAGTCGGGGAAACAGATGCGACCGCTTCACAGGACATGTGCGCGGAATGTGCAGATTGTAAGCAGTGACCTACAATGTTCACCCAGCTAGGGAGATAGTGCACGAATAATCCTACCAGCGGAGCTGTCCTGAGCCATATCCAAAGTCCCCTCTAAGCTGCGTGGATGCCAATTTTCGAAAGTTGCGCAGCCGTTTTAGTATTTCGCACACACTGGGCTTGTTCACCAAATCTTATAAAACAATTGCATCTAAAAATGGCAAAAATCCAAACAGGCACGGGACGAAACCACCCCCTATAACTACCCACTTGCACGTTTTTACATACGTTTAGAACATTTTTGCTTACACATACGTTTGCACCGCGCAGCCAGCGAACAAATTAGAGGGAACATTGGCCATATCCCGCGAAGTGCCGATGTTGCTCCGAAGATAAATGTATCAATTTCCGACTGGGTGTGTTCGGATGGATGCACATGTGTGCGTGTGCGCCGAGCAATAATAAATGAAGAAAAATGCACAGCTTGAGAATAAAATATGGATGTATAAAAATATAAAATAAGAAATTTTGTGTGCATCTCCTAATCTGCTTTGATGTATCGTCGTTTGTTTTTCTGGTGGTGTTGGTTTTCTTTTTTAATATTTTTGTAATTTCCTTGGGTTCGGTTAGATTGGCTCGAATTGAGTACAGTGGATCAGATTGGCAGAATATATCGCAAAGCTTACTGTGACTCGTGCCCCCAGTCATGCCAATTTGCAGATTTGACAGACTACTTAATAGAAATTTTCATATGCTACGAGTATTTGAATATACAGACAGCACTTCACCGTCACTTAGTAAAGGAACACAGATGTGTTCTTTGAAGGCATATCTGGGAGTTCAGAGCAGTAATCTACTAATCACAAACTCAAGAAGAGGCCCAAGAAAGAATTCTCTGATTTGAAATGGAGAGCTAAGAACTCCACAATAAAGACAGCATTTGGCACCTCTCTACCTGAATGCGTGGTGTGACATTGGATGTTGTGTGTTGTTTCCTTTGGCATCTCTCATTTAAACAATGCGAGTATATCGTTCTGTGGCAGAGCTTGCAAATAGATTTGCGAAGTGTGAGCTTTGGCTCCATTCCCATGCTCTTGACCAAGTTTCAATGAATGAATACCTAACTTTACCATATTTTCACACTTAAAATAATACATAATTGTGATAGGATCCTTAAATTCCTTGGTGTCTCAATATAAAACCATGCAAAACTCTGGGCTTCGGACGTCTACTCGTAAGCTTGGAAACAAAGGCGAGGTGGCTCCAACTAAATACAAACAATACGCAGGCGTAGATAGATTTCAGCACCACACACACATTATAAACCTGCCTAAAGTCGAACAAGGCCTGGGAACGTATCAACTGTAGGGAGGAATAAAATAAGGTACTCTGAATTGCTGCCTTAAGCCCCTAAAGTCTCTTAAGTTGCTTGCAAGAGGCTCAAGTAAGTTCTTTCGGGGAGTTAAAAATGCTGGAACCTTTTTCAAATGCTTGAACAGAAATACAAGGACGTCGTAGATCGTTGGTTTCCTCAATACGAGAAATACGAGGACGACGTAGATCGTTGGTTTCCTCAATACGAGAAATACGAGGACGTCGTAGATCGTTGGTTTCCTCAATACGAGAAATACGAGGACGTCGTAGATCGTTGGTTTCCTCAATACGAGAAATACGAGGACGTCGTAGATCGTTGGTTTCCTCAATACGAGAAATACAAGAACGTCGTAGATCGTTGGTTTCCTCAATACGAGAAATACGAGGACGTCGTAGATCGTTGGTTTCCTCAATACGAGAAATACGAGGACGTCGTAGATCGTTGGTTTCCTCAATACGAGAAATACGAGGACGTCGTAGATCGTTGGTTTCCTCAATACGAGAAATACGAGGACGTCGTAGATCGTTGGTTTCCTCAATACAGAACAGGAGACTAAACGAGCAGTGCAAAAAAGGTCATGAAATGCCTGATTACCTTTGCGAAGAACCAGGTAATTCATTGGCATTTAACTGATAGATATCTGCTCCTCCCTATCTAAGCAGTTGGAATCGACATGAAATCGAATCGGAGGTAATTTGAACTGTGAGGTTATGTCAGAATGCCTCCTGCCAGTGCGCACACGATCATAGAGTCTTGTGGACAAGTAAGTCCTGTATATGGTGTGGCAACTTCATAAAATAAAACTTCCAGCTCTATCCTCACAGTTTAATTACGACGAATCGATGCGTTAGACCGACGGAACCTAGAAAAGTAGAAAGATTTAACGAGGACAGATAGTGAAGTTCCGTCAACCTGGTCTAGTACAGTGATGTCATACCAGAGCCCCCACGATCTCTATAAGCTCTTTTCGTCATAATTACAAAAAACACCCTTTATATCTGCCATTTTGTATATGTTTGTGTGTGTTACTGAGTACCGGAGTCTTCTTTCTATGAGCCTCAACGGTGTTCAGTTCTTGTTGCCGAGCTCTAGCTTAGAAAAATATCTGTCTGCTCACTTCACAGTTGCTTGATCCTGCTCCACTGTGCGTTCATGAAGTCATATTTCTACACAAGCTAAGGCGCTGCTCTCCCTTCGAGCTGCAACGCGGCGTTGCCTGCTCCTTTAACGACGACGTTCAAACACTGTGTGCCACATTTGTTGTAGCTTGCACACTTTGTGTTCTTCTTGATGGTTGCTGCTGCTGCTGCCGCTGTCGTTGTTTTTGTTGTTGTGGTTGTTGTAATATTTTATACTGTAATTTATAATAAGTTTGTTTTACATACACTTTCGTCCTCATCTACTTATGTACCTTTTGCTTGAGGAGCAACGACAACAGCAACAACAACAACAACAACAACAACAACAACAACAACAAGAGCAACAAGAACAACCATAGCCATCAGAGCAGCTAATGCAATATAATAAATTTATACAATGTTACAAATGTAAAAAAGTAAAATGTGAAGAAAATAAAAAAAGGAACAAAATAAATAAATATTTTTAGAAGGATATAAAAAGATTTACAGAAGGGGTCTCTCTAGCCGCCTCCTCGCCTGCGCGCCTGCTTGATGCTGCTTTATGACTCTCTGACTGTGGATTTGTTGCGTTATTTATATGCATAAATTATTTATGCCGTATTAAGAAGAGTATAAAAATAAATAAAATAAATTGTGCAAAAACACTAAAGCCGATTAGAACGACGAGCAGAGAGGACGAAGACACAAATGCACACACACGCACGCACACTGGCACACACGCACGCACGCTCGGGGGCCATGCAAGTATGAGAAACATAATTTTCAATTTAATCAAAACGGATAACGACGCAGCCTGAAAGCGCTGTGCAGACGCTCCGTTTGTCGTGGCTGCTTCCTTTCCTTTTTCATAAATAACAAAACGCCGCAAATAAGCCAAAGCTGTATTGAAATTATGCTCAAAATTCTGTTGTTAATTAATTTCGCCGCTGCGTATTATTTTATTATTTATTTATTTATTTATTTACTTGGTTTCCGTTTGCAGTGCCACTGCGAACAACTTTGCTTCTCCGATAATCGAAAATGAGCGCTTGGGAGCCGTGGAGTCGATTTCTTCGAGGAACGTACGACTCTGCAGATGTGCCTTTGTGTGTGTGTGGTGCATGTGTGTGTATGCATACATATGCATGTGTGTGTATAGGCAGCTGCGGCAGTGCAGCTGTTTCTGTATCTGTATCTATGAGCAAACAAAATTCCTGCGTGAACAGTTCCTCTAAAAATTATCTTAACGTGCATTTGTAAACGATTACGGGCGTGTTTTATTATTTATCTTCCGAATGCGTGCGTGCGGATGTGTGTGCGTTTTATTCTGTTTTTTTGTTAATTCAACGTAATTAAAATAAATGAGTTTCTTTGTACTTTTCCGCTGGCAGGTAACATTATTCACTTTTTGAAGTTATTAAATTATTATTTCGGGTGGAATTTTTTGAGCGAATTTCGAAAATTATGGGAAGAGAACATTTCCAAGGCCGGCTTCGGTTAGTATCCTCGTCTATCCTTTTTAGTTCTCAGGCTGTCTGCAGTTCACTTTGACAAAGTTCGACCACATTTTCCAACGTTCGCCCAGCCGGCAACGTGGAAGCCACAACGATGCAAGGAATCTGTGGTGGGCACCCCAATTATGGTTTTGAGTCATCACACCCGCACACTTACCTTCCTTCTAGTTTTGCGATTGCTTGGTTGCATGTGTATTTTGTCTTGAGCACCGAAAAGCAAGCACACTGACCGTAAGGACTCTGTAGATGTTTACCTAACCACAATGGCTTCCACCGACTTGGCAAGAGAGTTCAAGGGGAAAATTGAGAATTTGATTGATGTGCATAGACCTGTGCCACTCGCCAACTCAGTGCAATCGAACTACAATGTATATTAGCTGTTTCAACATCAGAAATCAGCAAGTTAGCAGAAAGGTCTAGAACCCCCACTTCAATTGCATACAAGTATGCTTCAATAGAAGCACTGAAAAAGAGTCTGCTCGTTCAAAAACTGATGTTAGAAAGGCAACTCCCCTCAGCTAAGAAGATCTGTCATCATCCATAAAAAAACTTGCTCCCTAAACACGAACCTTATCGAACGCGGAAAGCATAATTTTCTCATTGGCATTTTGTGTACAGCGGTTTTAATGGTTCAATATACAGACAGCACTAAATAGATACATGGCAGATGGTGAGATAGATCTGATTGAATCTAAATGGAGATCACACAGCAGAATTGTCTGACGTCACTAAATACGCGTAGACCACAATCAAGAGGACTGGCTGCGGTTATAACTGGACAGAGTGTAATAAGACAGCCATAAGAAAGAGTGAGTTATTATATGAACTCAACTACACCCCCAGCCAGATCACAGAGTCAGGTAGTTAAGAACTTAATAATAGTGACAGGAGCCACGGAGCAGAGGCGCCTCCCCTATTGAGCTGCACGGCAATCACTCGAGACCGTAGTAGCAATAACAGCGAACACTGCTTCACCACTGGAACTGTACGCTCCACACCTACGAGGGCTCTCTTTGGATTTCTATGTTGGCTACCCTCAGAGCTTCTGGTAAAACAACAGGCCAAAATGGTTGCTACCAGACTCAACGCACTTAAACGGTGGTTGAGGACGTATCTGGGACACTCTAGTATCTTAAATTAGGACTTGTCTACCCCCAGCTCAGTGGACTATGTCTGTCAGAATTCCAACCTTAAACGGCGGTTCGAATTGATTATCCCAAGCAGAGACGACTGGATTGGAAACAGAGCGATCACCGAAGACACTCTGGATATCTACACAGACGGTTCTAGGTTTGGGAACAGGGTCAGTAGCGGGAACTTCTCCAACAAGTTGCAACTTAGCATCTCGCTTAGACTCCCTGACCATTGCAGCGTCTTTGAGGCAGAAGTAATATCAATTTACCACGCAGTGAATCGAGCTCTAAGAAATGGGGTTTCTGATGTCGAAATCAAATTCTTCTCCGACATTAAATCTCTTGCGGGCGTCAGTACGTTCCCAAGTCTCGTACACAAATGCCAGTCAGCTCTAAACGAGCTCTCCATGGATTCTAAAGTTCACCTATGCTGGGTATCTGGTCACTAGGACATCGGAAGAAATTGTGAGGCAGATAAACTTGCTAAAGCAGGCACACTGCTATCCGAAGTATACCCTTCTCTGGATATAGGCATCCCGATCGCTACAGCCAGGCTGGCGATCAACCGCAGGTATTTCCATGAGGCGGAGGAATACTCTTGCCGTATTTAAAGGCTAACCTGGCTTAGCCTCAGCAAGAAATGTGCGCTTCAGCTACTTCAACTCGGACGCGAACTGCGATTTCGATGCTGACGGGGCACTGCATGATGGGGAATCACGCGGCTAAACTGGGTTTGTCCGTTAACGACTCCTGCCGTGGGTGTGCCGCTGAGGAAGAAGAAGAGACAGTGCTACACCTTATGTGTCAGTGTCCATCCTTAGCCAGAAGAAGAATGCACATCTTCGGGGCTCCTTTCTTAATAAGCCTGACAGAGCTCGCAAACTGTAAGATTGGGGACGTAGCCAAATTTATAAAACTGTCAGGTTGGTTCAACACTCTTTAGTCGGGCAGTCGTGCTGCCTCAGGTGCTGCATAGGCGCTCACCGTCTACACGGTAACTATACTCGGCTTGGATGGTCAGTGCTTGTGCAGCGCCCCATCCGTGGTATCACAATGGGCCACTATTTGTGCCTAAGTGTGCTTCTCGCTTCCACTCCAACCTACCTACCTACTGCTTCTAGTTATGAATGGGAAGGTTTCTAGAGAATGAATACTCTGCCTGAATGTCGAGATTTTCATTCATAAATAAGACTTCATTCGCTTCAAAGCTGTTTCATCCACCAGTGCTGATTTAGTCAGGATTATCCTCAGGAAAACCAATAACACATTCTCCCAACGATTTCTTCACAAGAGCAATGGTTCGTTTACGTGTGGATCCAGATACCGCTTCTCCCTAATTGTTCACCGCACCCTCCCAGTTTTTCCCTTAATCTAATCAGCGTTTGTATTTTTATTTATTATGTATTTTTCTCCAACTATTAAATCGCTTTTTGATGAAATAATTAATTGTGTAAAATATTTCGATATCTCAGCGACATTACACAATTTTGAACATAACCGATAAGATAAGAGTGAACCAAATATTAGTTTAGGTACTCGAACTTAATTGAAGCAATTAAATGAGAACATAGAAAATAGGCAAGCGGACAAAAGTCGGGGACGTGGCTATGGGGTCACGAGCCCAGGGAACCAGTGTGCGCACAGTACGACCATGGGACACTTTTATGAACAGAGCGCGAAGTGAATTGACAGCATGACAGCAAGAATGATAGAGAAGAAGATTACGCATTGCGCAGGTCAGTTAATATTTTATCAGCTGATGGGTTCTGACGTCACAGCAGTGCAAAAATTTATAAATATGTAGCAGGACAGTGCTAAGAGACCTTCGATAACCACCACATATATTTTGGTGCTTCCGGATATTGAATAGATTCAACCCAATATCCCCCGTACTCCCTGCAGACGAGTACAGAAACGTAGTAAATTTCTTCTAAATTTGTTCAGAGCGTTAATGTGGACTTTATAAAGACAGTTGTGGTCCACAAACTCTCGCAAATTGATGGGCAAAATGTAGATTGGGGCTTAAAAGTGGACGCAATTTTGGGTTGGATTTTTCACCTATTGCTATATAGGGTTAAAGTGGTGATTTGGGTAAACTCACACGACACATTAATCAACTACATATCGTGAATGGCGCGTGGGAAACTACCACAATAATCCAATTTTGGACCTTCATTGGTTGCTCCGACGTAGCCTGCAAAAACCGCTCGCCACCGCACATCTTGACTCCTTCTTCATGTGGTTATGGGAGAGACAAATGAAAGCAAACACACACACACACGCGCACATCAACCACGTAAATTCATAAAAATCGATGTTGTGTGGGACGGGCACGAAGGCAAAATTAAAAATAAATAAAATAAAATAAAAGAAATAAATAAAATTAAAGTAAGAAATAAGCAACGGAAATTAAATTAAAACTATAAATAAATAATTTTCAATATTGTGCGAAACGACGTTGAACAACAGCAGCAGCAGCAGCAGCAACAAACACAACGGCGGCAGCGGCAGCGGCAGCAAAAAGAGGAGCCACAAACAGAGCAGCAGCAGCAAGAAAAATAAGAGCAACCGCCTCGGGCCATGAGCAACTGTTGATGTTCCTGTGCGCACACGGTTATTTGTTGCTGTTGTTATTGCTGTTGCTGCCTTGGCTGTTGCTGTTGCTGTTGCTGCTGCCGTTGTTGTTCTTATTTGTGTTACTTATTTTTTAACAGCAGCCGCGCTTACAGACGTTGAACTCCTACAATTGTACAATACCTCAACTCCTGCCAATCTTCATACACACGCATACAGTGCCGAAAAATGAAATCGGAGAGAGACACAAATATTACAAACTTGAAGAAACGAAAAATACACAAATAAAAATAAATATAAAAATAGTATATAATAAGTAAAGAATCGGGAGGAACACATCGTCCCAAGCGAAACATCTGCACAGCATATGCAGTCCCACAAGCACACAATCCTACAATCACACAGCACACGCACCCAACAGAGCACACTCGGCCATGCACACAGTCACTCACACAGCCATAAATAAATAATTAAAGTAAATATTTTATTTATTTAAAATTGTAATAAATAAAGGAATAAATTAAAAAAAACTCGCTGCCCGCCTGCCTGTCTGTCCACCAAAGTGCGTGCGTGTGTGTTTGGTGTGCGACGCTGTTTGGTGTGTGAGTGCGCGAGTGCATGTGCGGATGAGTATCTTTCAGATACAATAAATTTATATTTATTTTTCTTAATTTTTTCATTATTTTTTATTTTTCATTTCGTTTATTTTTTGTATAATTCGCTTTCATCTTTGCGTGCCCTCGAACGCGCCCTCTGCACCGTTGGCTGGCTGGCTGGCTGGCTGGCTGACTTTGCTGCTTGACAGCTCCGTGCGTGGCTCTGGGTGTGTGTGGCTGTGCGTACGCCGATCGCAAGTAGGCTCCTTGCGTCGTTCGTTAGTTGGGGTGTCAGTCTGACATGCGGTCGGTGAGCTCGCCTGCTGTCGCAGCACACCACCCCGGCGGAAACCGAACGCTCCATCTTGAAGACATTTCCGTATGCATACATTAGTGCAGCGGTGCTGTGTCGGAAAAGCACTTCGCACTTTATTGCCAAATTCTGTCAACCTTGCCGCAAATCTCTTATTTTTGGAGGAGAAAATGTTAACCAAACCATTCCCTATTTTGTTTGCATTACTCCTGTACGTTACATATCTCGAGTACAGTCGAAACACCGAACACACCTGTCTAGTAGAATGGCCGTCATAGATCAGCAACAAGGAGTGAACATCTCCAGAACACTTTTTGGCATATTCCACTCGGAGACGACTGTTCCTGTGCGAGTATAATTAGTTGTTGTTTCCCCAGGACGACCGTGAGAATGACGTGTGAGAGCAGTGAGAGTAAATATAATACAAGGGAGTAAATTAACCCCAGCTAATTCCAAGGAACCGGTGCCACACCCTAAAATTTAATAAATAAATCCAAATTTGAATTTGTCCCCACTCGTTTGTCTTCGAATCTAAGTCATGCTCTTAGCTCCAGGCATAAACTAGCGAAAGGTGCTGTGAAGCCCTTCGCTAGTTTGTGCCAGGGTCTAGGCGGTCGATCCACCCTTTCGATTGCGGCTGGTTCTGTCAGAATGTGGACCATAGTTCCTTGTCCCCGCTTGTTTGTCTTCGAATCTAAGTCATGCTCTTAGCGGCAGGCATAAACTAGCGAAGGGTGCTGTGAAGCCCTTCGCTAGTTTGTGCCTGGGCATTTCGGCATTCGCTCGGTCGATCCACCCTTTCGATTGCGGCTGGTTCTGTCAGAGTGTGGACCATAGTTCCTTATCCCCGCTTGTTTGTCTTCGAATCTAAGTCATGCTCTTAGCGGCAGGCATAAACTATCGAAGGGTGCTGTGAAGCCCTTCGCTAGTTTGTGCCTGGGCATTTCGGCATTCGCTCGGTCGATCCACCCTTTCGATTGCGGCTGGTTCTGTCAGAGTGTGGACCATAGTTCCTTGTCCCCGCTTGTTTGTCTTCGAATCTAGGTGAAGTACTTTTCGTTAATTCTCTGCTTAGACACGAGTAAATGAGTTAAAAGTAGAGATTTCGGTTTCCGAAATTGAGTGTCAATTTTGGGGTTCGTTGGAGGGGCGGGAAACTAGATTTCAAATAATTTTTTCAAGCTGCTTATTTTCTGGCGGATCTTCTGTTCATTTAAAATTCCGCTTCCCTCAATTTTGTACTGAAAAGCAATTCGCGAAACAGCGCTAGACAGCCAATACTTGGTGAAACGAGAGAGAACGTGAAAAGGAAAGTGCAGAAAACCCTTGCTAAAGTTTTGAACAGTAGAAACAGAGTCTGAACTGGTTTAGTATGAGAAATTCGCAATGTTGTTCAGAGGAGTGGAGTCCATTACAACTTTGCTGCCTATCGTCGAGCGGGTTGCCGGCACCTTGTGCGATGTCGCAGAGCACATTTGGTGGTCATCGGCATCGACCCGTTGAGTTTCCGACTGGGATCTTCGATTTGCTGCAGATACAAATTGGCTTTCTTGGTTGTGTGCGTTCTTCTTCTCTTCCAATCCATTCCGAATCGACTGTATCTCTGCTGGTTGCCGTCCCGATGCTGTTACTGCTGTTGCAGCTTATATGGCTTTTATAAATTATAAACATTTTTTCTTTAATTAATTTATTTTTGTCGATTTTATTAATGTTCAATTCATCTTGGTTTATTGCTATGACGTTGTTTACCGCGAATTATTTCCTACAGACTCTGACTCCGACTGCCAACAGCGGCAGCTCCAGTACGGCTGAAGGAGGCAGACCGTTTGCTGCGTTTGTTTACAATTCGCTGCTGAGATCTTTGGCAGGCATCCTTAACAAGCACGCGGGTATGTCGTATGACACCATCGTTAAGGCCCCGCTGGAGCACGAGGGACCATCAGCAGAACCGCTGTGAAGCCCTTCGCTAGTTTGTGCCTGGCTCTGTGCGTTCGGTCGCTCGGTCGATCCATCCAATCGACTGCGGCTGGTTCTGTCAGTGTGCGAACTGCACTTCTGCTGAAGTTGCTGCGCGTGATTAATTCTCTACTTATATAAATATTTGTCTTCAGTTTGTTGCACTTTCTCACTAACATCTTCACTTACTCACTGATTCCACGTTGTGTGACTTGATGCAGTGTGCCAAGAATCTCAGAGTGGCATTTTAGAAATGCCACTAATAACTCCGTGATTGTTAAATGGGGACCGAAACAGACTCGCGACCCCATAAAAGCACACGTTCTGGTGATAGACGAAGATAAGGTAGATTAGAGCTCTGCCGAGCGCGGTAAACTACTCATAAAGTAACGTATTTAGAATATGCAAATCTTAAGTAATGGTTCTACTCTGTACCGCACGTACAAACATCTGTACATATGTACATACACCCGTACATATGTACATACATCTGTACATATGTATATTTATGTATATACTACATAAAATAGAGATTTGACCTCACGGGACTGTGAGTCAGACAACCAGGAGCATTCTTCCCTTCCTTCTGTCCGATACGCATTTTCGGAATGTTTGCGGAAGCGTGAGTTATCCTGAATCTCGCCGAAAGGGCTCTGAACAAACCCAGTCCGACGAAGTCATCTGAAGTGGACGTAGGTGCAGGAGTCTATGTAACAATTTTCCTGCTGAAGCAGTTGTGCCATGAGATTGACTTACGACCCTCTGCTGGTTCAACCCAAATTCCGGAAATTGCTGCTTACAAAATAATCAGCCAAATTTTTCGGGAAATCCCCCTGAGTAATTAAGAAACAACTTCACGGTGCGCCATGTTTGCAGCAATTTCACAAAGCGAATGCTGGCGAACGCTTTAGGCGCGTTCGTTGACGGCTGATGGAAGTGCGTGGGGCCGCCGGGCACGAGCGCGGCAGCCAGTGAGTCAGTGAGTGCAAATAACGCAAATGCTGCGCGCTCGCGAACCATTGCCTGCCCCAATAATCATTCGCAAGCAATGAGTTTGACGACGACGGCGGCGGCGGCGGCGGCACCATAGGCGATGCAAGTACCTGTAATGTGTGTGCGAGCGTGTTTGCGCTCTGAGTGTGTGCTTAGCTGCCTGTGTGCTGCTCATTCAATTAGATCCATTTGTATATTTGACACGAATTTTCTCACCTTTTCGGTTCGCTTCTTTCACCCGCTCAATCAAGTCGTCAGGTTTTCATTAATGGCAGTCGCTTGCAGCTGAGGAGTCGTTGTCTCTTGGAATTCTCGCTGTTCCGTGTACTTTTATGTTGTCTGGTCTCATAGTTCTCGGTTCTTTGCGGCTTTGGTTTTCCGTTATTTTTTTTCTTTTTGTTTTTTCCGTTTTGGGTTTTGGAAATTTATGATTTCTGGAGCTGCAACAAGAACAACAACAACAACGGCAACAGCAAGCCAATCCTTATGAGTTTTTATAACATTTACCATTTTACAACTCGTATATTTTTATTTATTGTACTTTGCTTTTGTTTCGTTTTGTATCTCCGCCGTTTGGCAGCCAGCTTGCGCCCAACTAGCGCGGAGAATGTTTTCCTTTCCCTGGTATTGCCGTTGTTGCCGTTGTTGTTGTTGTTGTTGTTATTGTTCTTTCGTTGGCTTCTTTGTGTTTTTGGTATTTTTGTGATCGTAATAAAGTTCCAACATTTTTCATCATTAAAATAATATATAAAGCCGAAATTATATTTTATCGTCTTTGCATCATTCTTTTCCGTTTAAAATGAGCAAAACGAACCAAAGAACGAACAAACTCTCTCACACACGCACACACACTCACTCAGCATAAAAGATACACAATAAGATGGAACAACAACAACAGCAACAACACAACAACGCAACAACAATAACAGCAGCAGCAGTCATAATAATAATAACAGCAACACCACCACCACCAACAACAACAACAACAACAACAACAACAACAACAACGAGGCAAATATATGAGAACCCCAAGAAACAGCATTTTAAAATGAATGAGAAAAAGAAATATTCTTTAATTTAGCTGCATATAAAATATAAAATAAATATTTCAAGAAAATGTTGTGCTTGTTATTTTATTGTTGTTGTTGTTTTTGTTGTTGCTGTTCTTGCAGAGATGTAGTAATTTATAATATTCTTTAACGATGTGCCAAGGGCAGAACACAGTGGCACAAAATGTACAAACAATGAAAGAATTTCTGCCAAAGGCAAAATCATGCCCGCGAAGGTTGACGAGGGGTCTTTCGAGGAGGAGTCGGAAGTTACGATAATCAGCCGCAGCCCTTTCAGCGGTTTCAGTCTTGGCATATGGAACTGTGTGCGCTCCCATAGTCGATTGAGTATTTTCCACCAAAGGAATTACACTTCTTACCTGATTGTGACTAATTGGAGATGGCTCTAGATACACTAATTGCTTAATCTCTGTCTAAATTCAGTTATTCTGGTGATGGCTCTAAATATACTTAATCTCTGCCTAAATTCAGTTATTTTGGTGTTTTTTTACTTACGAATATTTATAATATTCAGCCCAGACTTTCAACCAATATTTACTTTTCAGTGGACCAGATCTTCTCAGAATTATTGTTCACTGGAAGTCCGTTTATTTAATCGACTCGATTTCCCTGCTAGTTGAACTCTTTCTGTTATAATTGTAAGAAGCATCGCTCACAATGCTCATTCGGAGCTCTGTTACATGGTAACTATAAAGTATATACGAGTAAGCTGGTAGAATGCCGATGACAATTGGCCCTCAAGATCTTGTGTATTGAATATGCCGGTACACTTGAGTGCCCTCGCTGAGCCCATAAGCACTGCAACACTTAAACGCCAAAATGCCTGCAGATATGGACCCAGAAACTGACAGAAACAAGCACATAAGGGGTCGGAAATGGCATCAAAAGAATACAGTTCTGCCCGTGGCAACCGATATTGTGTTCCATGTCTAATATCACACTCAAAATATCAACTAAAATGAAAGCATTGATTGGAGAATTTGAAGTGTGTTTTTGCTGAAAATGAGGTTTGTTCTCTGAATTTGGATAAGCGTGGGGAACCGATCAGTTTTGAGTAACTGGACGTGGTACCATCAGAATCTTGGGAACTACATACGGAGAAATGACTCTTGTTTTGTGCACACTAACACATGAGCAAAACTGTAGTAGTGTGGCTGATTTTCTTCAGAATTCTGGTTAACCAATGATAAATAAACCTATCCATATAAGCAACTAATGATAAACAAAGACAGTGTTTTTGTCCCTTCTCTATGGTCTCTGCTACATATGTATGTACATTTAAAATTACGAATATTTGTATCAGCGCGTGGGTTCGCCAACTCACCGAAGATGCAATATGGGGATCATTATGAAGTGTCTGGCTGTGGTCTGCGTTTCGGGCCTTACCATCGATGTCGCTCTTGTTAATTTGTTGGAACATTATCAGGAATTACGTGATGTGATTCTGCCGCACCAATAAATATTTAAGTGATATGCATTCAATTGAGCGCCACTGTGCACAGCTTTGGACTTTAGCTGGTTCGCAGCTGCAAAGGAAATGATTTTCGAAAATTGAAGTTATGAGGATGAATGGTTGTTTTTTTTTTCTTAATTTTTTGTGTTTTGTATTTTTTTGTAATTTTTTTATTTCCAAAAAAATGAACAAAACTCCATTTACTTTTATAATTTTTTATTTTTATGTAATTTAACGAAAAGCAAGCGGCTTGTGTTTGAATGCGAGGCCGGCGTCGTTCGATGGGCGGGCGTTCAACGAACTTTGGAGCGATTTTAGTTTTAATGCACGTGGCGTGTTTGAGCATTTGAAGGAAGTGGTCTCTACGAGCTGCCCTTTGGGTAAAACGTTCAAATTCAAGACTCTTGCTTCCGTCCTACAGAATCGAATTAGGTTCAATCTTAACTTTTGCCGGTGTTCGGAGTCGATGCCGCGATAGTACAAAATCTGTCAATTCTCATAAAACTGAATATTTTCAATACTTTTTGAAGAAACTCCTCTAAATTGGTACATTATATCCTCTCTGCCTCGTATGAAATTTGTCCCCCCCCCCACTCACCGTTCGACGACGATTTCGTCTTCATGTCCATGCTGCTTGCTGGCTGCTCTCCAGAAGAGTATTCGCTCGCGTACTTTGCGACAATTACCGCACACCAAGCCCGTGCGTCCGCTCCCCCTCCCAATCAACGGGCGCGCGGTCGGTTTAACAGGCGGCGTCGCGTAATGGCTTTTGGGATTATGACAATGCATATTTTCATTTGATTGACGTTAGCATTTACTTGCGCCGTATTTCCCTTTTTCGACTTCTCTCTGCCTTTACATAATAATTATTATAAAAAAAATATTTGTAACATTTGCGCCACACACACACACACACACACATGCATACACAAATGCAAACACTCCCGCTTGCACATGGTCGAACAGGGGAGGGAAACATGTCCGCCGAAAGGAAAAGAGTTGTAGGAGCGATTAAAATCGACATCGGAATCGAAATCCAGTGCGCAGCCTGCACGGCAAAGACAAATTCAATTGTGTTCGCTGTTGTAGTTGTTGTTGATGTTGATGTTGTTGTTGTTGTTGTTGTTGTTGTTGTTGTTGTTTTTGTTACTGTTGCTGGTATTGCTGTCGTTTTGACTGACGTCGCTCGGCATTAGATCCCGTATCTGCATCTGCATCTGTAGCTGGTATCTGGAGTATGTTTCTGGCTGGCATATGCGTGCGTAGCTGTCTCTCCGGGCTTAACAGTGGAGCTGTGGCGGTCCGTCAGCCCCTCCGTCGCTCTGTCGCTCTGTTGTTCCATCTGTCTGCCGGTCTGTTTGCCGCACACATCTGTATATGCATGCATAGGTACCTTTGCACACACCCATTCTCGCACATGCAGACAATACTTGCATTTAGGATTAATGAATTTGATATAATGACATTTAGATTGCATCTGCATACTATTTAATTGTGTGTGCTTGTTTCTGTTGTTGTTTTAGTTGTTGTTGTTGTTGTTGTTGTTGCTTTTGCCATTTAAATATGAACTCATTTGTTTTTTGTTGAAGTTTGTTTCCATTTTACCGATATCGTTATTAAAACGGATGTCTGCGAGAAGACTACGTCTTCAGTAAGGAGTCGCCGTGTATTGGGGATTGTTGAGTGTTCGCGACAAGGCAGGGGATGTGGCTTCCTGAAGCCCGAATCCAAGTATGCATAGAAGGAACGGGTGTTCCCATTTTTCGGTTCCCATTATGTGGAAGCAACAGCTTCCATTGTAGCGGCTCGTATGAGTTAGCGACCTTTGAAGAGAGAGTCAGAGTGGATTGTTCTTATCAGGGTTGTTCGCATAAAAAAATTCGATTGTTCCCGTAGTACAGAATAGTATTAAATATCGGACCATATTGCGGAGGTTAACACCCAAACCAACTGGCGTGGTGTAAGCTTCGGTGTTCAGATTTGTGTTTAAAGCCGTATTTTGTGTTTAAAGCCACCTCATACGAGCACACGATATCATCAGAACATTTAAATTATATTCGTTGAGTGCAGTCATATACGAGTATGTATGTATGTAGATAGGGCAGTTTTTTCTTAGATGGGTACATGGCACAAACAAGGCCCATAGTATAATCAGAAGAACGTTGCCCGTTCATTAATATGCGAATGAAAAGTAATCCGCACAGTTACAAAGAAATGTCGCTCAGATGACAAACATTTCATTTGCCTATTGCCGGCAGGCTGGGGTGAAGGAAGTGTGATCATGAAAATATCGAACCAGAGATTTTTGTGATGTTGTGTGCTTTTGGCATAGATTTTCCGTTTCGAACACCACAACTGCGCTTACTCTGTAGATTGTAGGCTGGTTCTTTTACTTATCCCTATACTGGAGCATAAACTGTGCGCGCAGTTCAACTTTGAACTCAAGATTTCGAGATATTTGTTTCAGATTCAAAGTGGTGTTTTGTTACTTTCAAACCATTCACTCCACCGAAATAAAAGGCCTGTTAATGGAACGATCTTCTCAAAAACGCCTTCTGTGATATTTTTCATATTCCATAGATAGACGCTGACAACTCAACACAATTGGGTAATTCCTTTTTCCGGCAACATTAAAAACATATACCAATGGGTTATTCTGCTATGAGAAAAGTCATGTTGTGTTTCCATGCCATCTCTATAAAGGATGTCTATTAAACAGAATCGTAATTTTTCTGTCCTTACCGCATTTCGTGATTTGCATGAATCAGTCCTATCGTTTATGTTCCCTTGAACATTTCCTTTGGCAATTTTTTGCAATCCCCCAAAATTTCTATGGCGATGCATGTCTATTTCAGTTTTGGTTGTCTGAGGGAAGAAATTCCATAAGAATATTCATGTCAGAACTGAATATTTTGTATGCTGGATCCCTTTTTTGAAAGACAATAGTTCACGGAAAGTGCAGAACTAACTCCTTGAATGAAGGAAATTATGGTAAACTGTCGCAAAGCGGGCGATGTTTCAGTTGGATATCATGAGCCGGCTTTCTAGTTGCTTGGTGACATATGCTGCTAAGAGGTTTAGGGTCAACAAAAATCATTTACTTTTGGTTGCCAGGCCCCTCTTTTGTTCCATTAAGGAAGCGTGCAAAAGACACTGCTGAAAACTGTTTGTTTTGTATAATGACTTTGGGAATTGTTTTCCTTTATCTGTAATGAACTGTGATGAATTCTGTAGGTAAGTTAGAGGAATTGCCTGATGAATGATCGTACTTTTCTCTGTCAGAGAGCGTACTCTTAGATCCTGCAATTAAACACTCAACTGAGACTTGGCAACAAAAGCAAAGAGACATTCTGAGAAGTGCCAAGCGGAAAATATTTTGCAGCTCAGAAGGCCTTAATACATTGATATACTGCACACCAAACAAAGCTGGTATTCACATCCTCAACCCTCCTGTTGTTGAATACAACTTAGTACTGTTCATTGTTGAACTATTTGGTCACGATTAAGCGCCATTAAGAACGCCATTAGTCGCCTGGTCCGGCGGTCAGGATGGCTTTCAAAAATTTTACATTGCAAGTACGCGCTGACCATGGAAGAACTCTCAATCAGATCGCACAGACATCTCAGTTTTACTTATCACACTAATCAATAACTTCAAAGCCAACTTCGCTAAAGCACAGGGGCAGGGGCAGGAGCAGGGCATGCAAATGCTCATCAAGCGAATTGTGCAGCATTAGCCAATCCGAGTTTCCCAAACAATTAAATTTTAGCAGCGCTGTGTATGTGTGTGTGCGCCTAATTTGCCAATTACCTTAATAGCCACTTATTATTTAGCAATAAAAAATGCACGCTTACTAAATGCGCCTCCACAACTACCGGCGGAGCGACCTGCCTACCTACCCACCGCCCGCCGTCTGCCGTCGACCCAAGCACACTGTCTCCGGCAGTAGCACCGGCAGCCATACACACACACATCCGTACGTAGTGAGCGGCAGCGGTCTGGCGCGCAAACGGAACGAAAAGTATCTGCAAGTACAATAATTTCTAAAATGACAGTACGCATACGATAATAATTTACTTTTGGGTCCATAAACAATGCAATACACAATAATAATAAAAAATGTGAAGGAAGCCGGGCAACAACAACGCCGCAGCACAAAAGGAAAATAAAATATATGGCAATGGAATAAAATATTTGTAACAATAACTGCAACAGCAGAAAAAACAACAGCAACAACAACAACAACAGAAACAGCGGCAGCATGGCAAGAGCCAACTGCAGCCTGCAACTGACGCGTGCATACTTTGTGTGACGGCAGCAACGGCGACGCCAGCAACGACGGCAAGAAGGCAGCTAGCAAAGCGTTTCAAGCGTCACGAGCGATGCAACTCCTCGCATGGAGTGGAGTGAAGCGGGGACGAGTCAGCAGCGCTGCACACTGAACTGAGCGGAGTTGCGTCGCGTCGCGTCGCAGCGAGGCGGCAACTCTACTCAGTTATTATGGGCAATCAAAAAGAGCAGGAATTCAGAAATTATTATGGTTGCCCTACGTACCTGTATGCCTGATGCATATATATACATACATATATATATATATATATATATATATATATATATATATATATATATATATATATATATGTATATGTGCGTATATGTGTGTGTGTGTGTGTATTTTAGCGAACAACTTTGGAATTGTATTTGCCGTTGGCGGCGCTTTCCTTGCAAGAAACGGAGTAGAGTAGCAAAAAGCAGCAGCGTTTTAGGAGGGGGTTCGGGGAGGCGGCGAGCGTGGTTCCTACGTGCGACGTTGCGACTGAAATCGAACGTTTGTAATTAATGTGCTTTTATTCCACAACAATTCGTAATCAAATAAATAATAATAATTTTAACCACTATAAACACACACCACACGCTCACACATCCTTATACACTCAGCCACACATCATGCAAGGACGTCAGAGCATTCGACTTTCGGCAATGGATTCTTTCGCTCATTACCCGCACCCGAAAGAGTGCCGGCGCTAGATTACCTCACAGCTTACGGGGAATGCCAGGGAGGACCGCTGGGCCAAAGCCTAATCAAGTTTTCTGCAGGGCGACTGTGTGCGACTGTGTGCGGTGCTGCGCGAGTGTGCGTGAGCGAGCATTTATTTTGTTATGCAATTTCTTTGTTTGTTTGCTGTGAATTGCGCTGGAAAACCTTCACCCGCCGCCTTCTCCTGGAATTAAATAAATTACAAATTACACAGTCGGTGGAGTTCGGTTTGAGGAGTTGGCAGCTAAGAGTGCTCTGTCTGCGTAGGCATACACATGTGCGAATTGCTGCTACTTCTGCTTTGCTGCTGCTGCTGCTGCTGCTACTGCCACTGCCACTGCTACTGCTGTCTGTTGTCTGTTGTCGTTTGTTGGTTGTTGATGGAATTACGATGAACGCCTTCTTTTTCTTCCTAGTTTACGCATAATTTTCGAACATTAAATTTTATTTTAGTTTAAATTTATTCGATTGGGTCATTCTTAAAAACTGCAAATTACGAATGGAATGAAGACTGTCATTTTCTAGACGGGGGCGGGTTGCTAGAGATAGATAGCGAAGAAGGAAGTTCACCTTCGTGCATTTCGTGTCACAGAGGCCAGAGAAAGAGTAGGGGTTTTGAGTGTATGTATATTGTCCCGTAGTACAACAAACTATCTCGGGATCGCATCACTGGCTGATCTGTGATCATTGGGCTTCCATACCGCACGTATGCTTGACCTTATCTCGTGTTGTCGAGAACTGGTTAATGGAGAGAGGAGCGTTTCTTTATTATTTTGATTACCTGCGAAATCTGCCATATTAACACACTATTTCAAATATTTCTCTTCTTTCTCTTCTACCCTAAGCATCATGACTTTGTTTTGAGCCTTTCTACAGTCTGTGGTCAGTCTCTAATCATTGCTGATTGTGCATCTGTGCTTTTAAGAAGCGATGCCATATTGACTCAATCAAGCCAAGGTACTTTACAGCAGTGTGGCAACGTTGGAATTTCATTCTGGGCGTTCCTTTGGGAATGTACCGACTTTTGTTTCTGTGAGAATATAGAATTTTGCTTCATAGTTGTGGATAATATTAAATCCCAATCTTTGATGCTTCCATTTGCATCTGTTCTTCTCGAACGCCGTATTTCAGAACTTCTGTGTTAGTAAACGGCACGAATTCGCAGCACTCAGTAAATTGGTATAGGAATACCTCGCCCTAGACGTATACATTTCCGATCGATTTGCTCCAAGTAGTGATGAAGACACGCTGCATTATTCTTCAAAGATGGATATGAGACAGTATCGCAGTATATTCAAAGCCTTTCGATACTTTTCCTTTGTCAATTTTTCAACTGAAATTTGACAGCAACGACGGAATGATTCCTTATATCGTAATTGTGCGATAATTCGTGTCACAGTACGCCGATGGCATATCATTGGGTCGTTGGTGAGAATTTCGCTATTCTACGAGTATTATGCCGTGTCAAGCGGTGTAGTCTCACAGTTTGGAATGCAGCTTTTGCAAATAAGTATGTACTGGATAGTGCCCGGTGCTTTTTGTACTTTATCTGCATTAATTGCTTTCAAGACTTTACTCCATCGCAAGGTGGAATGTACTTGAACTTTTTTGGGTTCCGGGACAATGTGATGTACGGGGGAACGAAGTAGTTGATGCCTTGGCAAACTGTGGATGTGCGGGTACTCCAATGGGATTAGATCCATTTATCGGTATGAGCTCAGCAGGGCAATTGATTGGATCAAGAGCCATGTGAATAATATTCACAAGGACCGGTGCCGTTCAGTTGCCTGCCAACCCCAAACAAGAGATTTGCAGATTTTCTTCTAACATTACGAAAGAAAGATCTTCGATCATTGGTTGGGGTAATCATGGCACATAATCCATGGGGCCATCATATGGCGATCATAGCCATCATCGGGAGACCGCACTACGTCTCCTGTAAAGAGGAAGACTAGAAAGAGGCACAGAGCCAGAATGAGGCACAGAGCCAGAATGAGGCGACGCATATTAGGTGTCAGATGCTTTGGGAATGGACAACATTCCTTATCCCTGTACAGACTTCTGAGATTCATAAAAGAGTCGAAAGAAGTTTGAAAATGTGTAACTGCCATTTCAGAATCCCTCTATCTACTCTTTCCAAGAAATATTTGAAGGCTTGTGGTACATTGGGCTTCAATGCTTGAGTGGATACTTGTATACCTCCTTCTTCGGCGGTTCTCCGCCGACCCCACTTGTATCTATCTATCGATCTATAAATGTATTATTTATGGTATGGGTTTGTCAGGGTATTTTTATAAACGTTTTCCCTGTCCATGTTAAAAATGTGAATAGTTATTAGAAATTCTGACCTTCCTGCAAGATAATTGGCTTTGCTAACTCTGACATGGACAGCAGTTTTATTGTAAATGCATATATAGATAGAGAAACTACCACAACAAAACTTGGAGGTCACTATGAAATGATTTAGAATGCAAACAGACGGGGTAATAATACGAGTACAAAATATGGTAATCAATGCGAATTACGAATGGTTTTTTCTTTTCTTTTTTTTTTAAATTGAAAGGTCATTAGAAAATAATACTGTAATGACACGATGAGGATTATTGATTGACCTCGTTCGGCGTGGCCCGCAGATATGCTCCCGGTTAAATGTGGCGCTGATCAACCTACAAAGCAGAAACTTTCTTTTGTGCGAAAACGTTCCAATAGTGTCGTATTCATTCACAAAAGGACTTCTGCTGCAGATGGGCACCGCCGAGTTAGGTTGGCATTCTAATCCAAAGCGACACTGAGAGAGACTAGACTGGAATCGTGGAGAAATTCATTGAAAATACTCCATTCCAATCCATGAGTTGAGTGCAACTGTTCATAAACAAGTTTCATACCAACTGACTTCTGGAGGAAGTGCGAGTGTGCATTTGGTATCAGGGATCTGCAGGTACAGGAGTGCCTTCAGTTGCCTCTCAGAATAAGGTTCCAAAACTCACATCAAGGCGTTTATTAAAGTTACTCGTTTGATTCTCTCCAGACAAATGCCTGGGAAGGCGCACCTTAAAGAGAGCTCAGTATTGGTATCAAAATTACAACAAATCCATCGAGTAAACCAAACTAATGGGATAATTGGCATCTGATGGGGAATATTTTGCTGTGTCTCTTTGATGCCTGCAGTGCTACTCACTACACAAGTCTCCCTCCGGTTCCTTCCTGACTCGAAAAAGAGTGAGCTATAATGCTTAATGAGAAGCTTCGAACGATTCCTCGGAGCCGCAGGCCAAAATGAGTATGAGTGCTCTGATAACTCAAAAAAGATCTCGAGTATATTCCCCCTGCACTTCAAATAAAATATTCTGTTAGCCAGATCGCACAGTTCATTGAAATGTGCTTGTAGTCCCGATTCCAGAAATATAGTGCAGCTGACTCAATTGCTTCACCGATTGGTTCCCGATCTCGGGTACACGTCACAAGAGTTGGTAATTACTAGTGTGCGAGGTGGAAAGGTCTGCGACCTATTTGGAGTTTGTTTCGAGTGGTTCCCCGCATGTAACTGTGACTCTCCTCCCCCCTCTGTCTGAGCAGTGGCATAGCCAACTCAGGCGGACCGGGTAATAAAACAGCGCTGAGTAGTTAGGCCCTCATTTAAGAACCGCATAAACACTCTTGATATTTAAAAATTCATTTTTTAGGCTCTTTTTATGGTGTTTTATTTAATTTTTTATAGTTCGGTGTTGCTCGCTGTTGTGAAAAGTTGGGTCCTCACTTCGTATACTGTTTAATATTATTATTATTATTATTATTGTTAATATTTATTTTATGGGTTTTATTCATTGTTGTCGGTGCTGTTGCTGTTTCTGTTTCTGTGGCTGTGCAATAACAATAACAATATTATTATTATTAGTTTATTACATTCATGATATTCCGTTTGCGCCGCTCAGCACTCAAAGCGCGACGGGTATAATAAAAAGTATTTGTCAATAAAATATATTTTTCCATATTTCTATTTTTATTTCTATTTCTAATTCGGTTTCTGTTTCCATTTCGATTATCATTCTGCTTTTCGACGAGTTCTTTTGTTGTTGCTGACTTGTTTTTGTTGTTTTTGTTTATATACTTATGTTAATAATAAATTTTTATGCATTTGCTTATGAGCATTTACGTGTGTGTTTGTGTGTGTGTGTGTGTGTGTTTGTGTGTGTGTGTGTGTGTGTGTGTATACATATTCATTGCGGGTTGCTGGTTTGTCGGTATGTGTGGAATAATTGTTATCTGGAGAAACGAAGAACTTAATACGAATAATATTTCCATTATGGGAGTATTTTTGCCTTTTTATTAATAGGTCGAACGTGTTTCGAGGTTCTGAGGCACTGTAGAGGGCGATTCAAAGTCAAGTGTTCTTTACTTTTATTAATACATTTTAATACACTTGGGGCTCTCCTCGCTTGTTTGTCCTCCTGTTCCACGCTTTCGTGTTATTTAAAACTGCTTTTAATATTTATTCACACTTTACAATATTTACGCTTTGTTGTATGAAGTTTTCTACGGAATTTGAAGAGTCGAGTCTGTGCGCGTCGTTGGCCGCTTGCAGCTTGTTGCGTCTTGCTCGTTGCTCGTTGCTCGCTGCTTGTTGCTTGTTGCTTGCTCTTTTTTCACATTTTACATCTTTCAATATTTACTCAACAAGTCGAACTATGCAAATAAACATGTCAGCCACTAGCTTGGCCTGCCTGCAACTCAGAGCTTCAGCCAGTCAGTCAGCCTTTAATGCAATAATGTTTACATCAGCCTCTCAATTATTTGTTTTAACGCTTTTTAGATATTTACGTTTTTATATTTTTAAGAATTTGTTTTTCATTTGAACTAAAAAAAGGCTAGAAATGAGGCCATTGACTTTGATCTTTAGAAAGTTTACATTATGCAAAAGATATCAATACTTGAACCGTGCTCATTGGCTTCCAGTGACGGTGAGGCAACTTTACACACAGCGAAGCAGGTTTATGTTTCAATAGTTTTTATCTCTACCATCTCCAAATTAAGTCTGTGAACCGCCAGTTTATATTTTCAATCGAAACCATTTTTAGCGCATTACTTTTTGCTTTCCCTGTAAAAGTTCACAGCATAAAGATTTGTCATATTAAAGAACATTGTCAGTGAAATGCTAACAAAAACGGTAACTGCCAGATTTACCCTCGACTTTCTCTTAAACTATATTGCACCATGTGTTTCAGTTTGCATTCCCTATCATTCCAAATAAATATAAATGACAGGACGCGGTTTCTGTGGTATCGAAATTTGCATTTTGTAATATTCCTAGTTTTAGGCTAGTTCTGGAAAATCTGCTCAGATACCTACCAATCCCCTAATTTGATCCCTCCACACATATATCCATATATTCGTAACATACGATGCAATGCAAACTGTTTAGGGCAGTGAGGGTGGGCTATTTGCGGAGGTGTTTACTTATGTTGCTGGTTCGATCTTGGAGATTTCGTATTATTTCTAATCGTGAAATCAACAGATAAATGTCGTTTATTCCAGTATTCATACGAAATTATAAAGGAATTCCGATACGCCACGCCTCTTAATTTGCGTATATAATTTACCACAATTTGCTAATCTGAAAATTGAGAGAGGAGTAGAGTAGAGTTGGAAAGGATCCTCCAGCACACACACTATAACGTGGAGACGAGAACACCACCACCATCGAAACGCGTTTCCCAACTGGCTTATGGGCAAAATAGAGCATAGTTGGTCAGAGCGGAGCGTTGTGGAGGGGAGTGTAGGGGAGGGGGGCGGCTGGTGTAGCATGATGCCAACATGAATGCAACAAACTTGCGGGCATTAAAAACTCACATGCAGCATGCAGCGTGCAGCATAAAATTGTGTTTATGCGTGTTCGGTGGTAAATTTATAAAAGTTAAATTAGTTTACGGCCATAAATTGTTGCGTTGTTAGCCGAGCGTTTTTCTCTGGTGCTGCTTTTTCTATACTTTATTTTTTATTACATTAATATAAAAATACACACTATTTTTCTTGGAGTCAAAGTTGTAAAATTGCAATATAATCGCACATTGCTGCATGCAGCTGCAATAAAACCGCTTCTACCCGCTGCCGCAGCATATGTTGCAGGCAGCGCTTTGCTACGGCGACAGGCACGCCAGCTCCAGCTCTAGCTCCGGATCCGTCGCTACCGCCATCGCCATCGTCGTCTCCGGCTTTGGCTGCGGCTGCGACGAAATGCAGCGCAGCTCGATTCAACTCGCATTGGCAATAAAATTTTTTATTCCTTTTCCTTTTCTCTATTTGTGTGTTCGTCGTAGCCGTCGTCATTGTCGGTGTTGCTGCTGCTGCTGCTGTTGTTGTTGCTATTTCTGTGGTTGTGCTTGTTGTTGCTTTCGTTTTCGGCCAACATTGTTGCGGAATTATTAGAATTATTATTACAATTTAATGGTTAATTCTAATGATATGCGACATGAAAATGAGAAATGAAACGCAATCAAACAAGAAGAGCCGCGAAACGAGGCGAATTGAAACAACAGCGGTGGTAGAAGCCGCGTTGGCAGTGGCAGTGGCAGTTGGAGCAGCAGCAGCAGCAGCAACAGCAGCGGCAGCGGCAGCAGCGCATTCAGGCTATTATTTTTATTATTTTAAATTGAGCTCCGCACAAATGCCGACAGGGACGGACACAGTGGGGTGCAGTTATGCGAAGCAGCAACAACAACAACAACTACAAATAAAAGAAACAAGATTTATTGTTTAGACACAATGTTGCTAAGGATTGCGTTTTTATGATCGTTGATATTGCATTGGTGGTGGTGGTGGTGGCGGAACTGTTCAACTGCTCAACTGTTCAACTGTAGAACTGAGGAGCTGCGAAGAACGAGGGCGGGGTGCGATTTTAATTACTTTTATAGTGCTCTTTTCTTACCGGACTTTTTATGGGTTTTCATTTTAGATTTAATGCGAAATTTTGCACATATTTTCAAACTTAATTAAGCTAAAAGGCTTTTATGTAATTTACAATTTTTATTGGCGCAACAATGTGCGCAATATCAAAGGCCGTTGGAGGGAAAGGGAGCAGTTACACGTGTAACTTCATCAACCGCTCGGCGTTCTTATCGGTGTGTGAGCTCTCAGCCTTTCGTGGTCCATTTGTGTTGGGAAGCGCCGATGTACGAGATAAGTGCCACATTTCTCAATTCAATTACTGTTTGACTAAGCGCAGCGACATGTGTTCTGTTTTTTTTTTTTTACTCTACTACACCAGACAACAACAGCGGCGACAACGACGACGTCGCATTCAACAGTGCTTTCAGCGCTTTTGTGACATCGCTAATGCAATCAATTAATTAATCAAAGGACAATCTAATTAACCCTTTTGTCACGCACACACATCACCAAATTTGTAAAATTATAGCTACATACATTAGCCGTCGACGTCGACAGTCGACAGCGGATGCAGCTTCGGCTTCGGCTTTTGGCGTCAACGCTGGTGGCGGTACCTGTGCCAGTATTTACGCCACTCAGCATGACACGCCCGCTGTCCGCACATAGCACTGCCAACACTTTTCGTGGGAGAGTGTAACGGGGCACCCATTTGGCCAATAGCTGCTCGTATTTAAGTGTGCGTTGTGCGCTGCGTGCGTGCGTGCGCACAGGTTGATGTGTGCCTGGGGCATCGATCATTTAATTCATATTTTAACGCACAAAATGTGCAAAATTGTTGAATTATTGGTTGCGGACTATCAGTCTGTACAACAGTCGGTGAATGCCCGTACTTGACATATCTAAGTGTAGAAAACTTGCAATCCTTTGGTGAATTTCCAATATGTCCGAAATATTACATACAGTTGCAGTAAACACAGAATAAGCCAGTTAGTTGCTTATAGGAGAGTATAGGAGCGAGGGAGTTGGTGCTGTGATTTGTTTCGTGCAACTTAAAATCCTGCACTAAATGCTCAAACAGACCGAATTTGCATTTTACATGACAGCACATCAAATGCTAGAGTGAAATTTCACTTCCAAATTGCTTACAAGGAAACGGTGTCACTTGTCACAGTAAATATCAACAAAAGATGGACGAGACTGCCAATGGGGGACCGACTCGGTAAAACAAAAAACAACACGAAATTGCACGATTACAACCGGAGAAGTGGGCAGTGGAAGTCAGTTGGACATGTCTTTTATAAATAAAACAGCACAAAAGCCTGCGAGTGCCATATTGCATAGGAGAACAGATAATCTTTAATGGATCTGTTTTTTTCTGGCAATTATCAGTCGAACTGTATGCTCACAAACCTATACAAACAATGGTCGGATGGACTCCAGAGTCACACCCGAACTTGTATACAAATAACTCGATATCTGTACAAGATTTATCCACAAAAATTGGAATACGAAACTGAGTGTGTTGTGTCAGTGCAACTGCCACTCCCGCAATATTTGAAACCTGCCCACAAAAAGTCAAGCTTAGTATTAAGTTGTATGGACTCAATATATCGATGTTTTAGCTCGAGGTTCCCTTATTTCTGTAGGCATTATTTCATAAATGATATCGGTCTCAGGGTCTCTCATAGTCGATTCAATGTATAAGGCACGATTAGGGAAATATCTCGCTTTCTGAACATTATTTTGACCGAGTTTATTAGTAGGAATTTTGCTCCGGTTTTCTACTTCTTGTGGAATATCGAGAAATCAACTAAACGTATGATCGAGTATACGAGTATGTACCGAATGCAGCAAATTCGTGTATCTGCCACTATTGCCGACTGTAACATTCACATCATCTTGATTCGGAACCATACTCACTGCCAACTCAGCTGCGATCTCAATTTAATATTTATTTCTGTTCTCAATTATTGAACGATTTCGGTTCTCCGAATTCAAAGATAGAGGATTTTAATGTTCTGTTTCATGTGCTAATGAAGGTGGATGAAAAACACATTTCAGTGCCTTATTAAAAGTGGTTCTTATTTTATTGATTCTGTGGAAGAATTAAAATGCCCTCACCTCCATATTTTTATTCCATCGGAAGAAATTTTTGTTTGTGGTCGAATGGGCCAACAATCGGGGAAGGAATAGGAACATAGCCACATATAGTGTGCACTTACATTCGCAGCACAAGCTGCACACTTTCGCGTATTGCATGCCAAGCTTTTTGCTTCGAACATCGACCTGAGACCCAGCTGCATACCGCGATAAGCTGGCTGGGCCATTGGGCCATTCCTAACATTCACGAACAACATTCGAGTCCGTTGCCTAAGCCCCACCCCACAGCGGTGTGGGTCGAATGCAAGTGGCGGTCGGGCGCAAGTTACGAAACTGCATCATTATCGGAATGACCATCATCAACGTCGTCGCTTTGCTGTCGTCCTCGCCGCTATCGTCGTCAAAACGTTGCTTCACCGCTGAATATTATTCAAAATATGTGGTGACATTTTGAAATATTTGCTCGGTTGGTGCAATTTCGCAAAAAGCGGCAAGGCTGCCAAACTATCGCTCCTGTGGCGACCCAGTCTCCTCCCTTTAATACTCCTGTCGGTGATTCGAATGCAGTTGGCTTGGTTTTAACGGCGTTTATTATTGAAATCGCCTTCGAATGCGACTCGAGTTCATTAATTCCAACTTTACTTAATAGGCTCGACGGCAAGACGGCAACAACAACAGCCTCCATAACACAGACACTTGCTTGTCAGTTGATCGCCGTGACACTGGATCGGTGGTTCTTACGTAATTGTGGAGTTGGCGGCAATTGCCACTAGCATTTTGAGATGTGCGTGTCGCAGGGAGGCAGACTGTCGTGAGACAACTGTCAGCACGTGGTGTTGTCAGCGGCCAGGTTTCTATTGTAATGGATTTGTAGCACGGGAGCACAAGAACAGAGAATTCAAAACCAGAGAATGGCTCAAACAGCGAGCGTCGTTGTTAGCGGGCGGATGAGGCCAGCCTCGATATTTCCATTTCATTCCCTCACTGAATTTCCATTTCCAGAGTGATCGGAGGGAATAAATTAAAGAACCCCTTTCTAACACCACAGGGAAGGAAGGACTTTTTCGCTATAATAAAAAAATAAGAAGGCAAACCTCGGAAGGAGGTACCGCCGCTCACGTCTGTGCCGTGACTGCAGTTCACATCACCCTCAGGGGAGTGTTAGTGAGCAGATTTTTGGGTCTATGGCCCGTGTTTCTGCAGTGCGGGTCAGGTTTTGACCACACACAATTATCTCTTACAACTGTTTACAGTTCTCAGCTTGACCCTCTAAACTTCCTTTCGTATGCGACTTTTCTGACGAAAGGAAGATGCATGTTAGCTGAGCTGTTGGTGCCTCTTTAGTGTGCCCTGCTAATTACCAAATGGGGAAATCAAACAGATTTCTCACCTGTCGGTGGCAATGCGCGCTCCAATTGCGCTCCATTTTTATGCACTTTACTCAGAATATTTCATATACATACGGGTATATTGAGTACGAGTAAGAATGCAGTTTCGCCCCCCACACACACACGCACATCAATATAAATATTTATTTCTGGTAACGAGAAACAACAATTTTACAGCACTTCACAGCTCCGTCCATGTCCACCGAACCCGCAATTCCCCGCCGCAGACGGGCGTTTGCGCCTAGCATGCCTTGGCAGCCGATCCTTGCAGCCAGAGAAGAAAACCATGTGATTACATTTAATTAAAGTCACTCGCACAAACAATGTTTACACAATAAATTATAATGAATTCCATATGCCTTTAATTTGCTTTTAGTTCGTCTTTTATTTATTTACATTTCGCGGCTCCCTCCCTGTTCTCCCCGTCTTACCCTCCCCCTGAAGCACCATCTTTCTCTCCCTGTCTCTGTATTCATTAAAATAAATTCCTGTGAAAGAAAAAATCAAATAAATAAATGAAGCCTCTCGAGCCGCTTACTGCACTTGAGCCGTGGCTGATCGGATCGGATCGGACTGGAGCGGTGCGTTGCGGAGCGTTGTGGTGTGTTGGGCTGCGGTGCGGAGTAGAGCGCAGCGGAATAGAGACGTACGAGTGCAAGCGTATGAAAAATCCAAAGATATTTATCTAAAAATAATAACGTGTCCGTCCGCAATGCGATTGCCGCGGTGTTGCCAGACTTCCACACACACACACACACACACACACACACATACACACACACACACACACACACACACACACACACACATACACACACGTGTGTAATGAGTGCACACGATTTATAAGTACGGATATTCGAGGTACTCACTCATATTGGCAAATTGCATACGGCTGGCACTGTTTTGGAGCGCCACTTGTGGCGGGGTCACACTCCGGCCGCTCTCGGAACTGTGTCTGCTGCAAAGGCTTTCTCTCAAAGGGCTACTTTCAAAGGCCTACTTTCAAAGGTCTAATTTCAAATGGATACTTTCAAGGGGGTACTTTCAAACGCATATTTTCAAGGGGCTACTTTCAAAGGGCTACTTTCAAAAGTCTACTTTCAAAAGTCTACTTTCAAATGGATACTTTGAAAGATCTACTTTCAAAGGTCTACTTTCAAAGGCCTACTTTCAAGGCTCACACGTATTCAGTCGTCAATCAAAAATTCTCCCTGGCCGGCCTAAGTAGTAAGGAAGCACGTTAGTCTCTCAATCGTGTGGTCACTGTTTCGAATCCTGCTCATGCATAGTCCCAAATGCTTATTTCGAAATCTTTTTCTCTTCGAGTCGACAGCCTCAGTGTCTAGTAGTCCTCATTCCCACCATTGCACACATATTTAATTATGGTCTAAGGAACAATGATAATAACAATAACAACTTTCCTTACATTCTCTGTTCGGGAAGGGGCGGGCTTGTACAGGCTGGTTCTGGTTGACCGAACCCTTATTTGGCGCTACCCTGGTCACATTATTTTGAATTTTTTGACTATAACTACTTTTGACCATTTGCTACTCCTAATAAACGGATTGCTTTGATTTTATAGCGTAGAAAACCCTCCTCGGACTGATGGGGGAGTCATCGATCCTCAGTCGACACAGTGTGACTGGGAATGCGTTCATTCTTTCACCTGGTCTCACCTGCATTGCACATATATTTGGAATACTGCAGCACAACCAACAACAACTGTTCAGTTATTTAGACTGATGAATCCCACTCAGGATATGAAAGTCACAGACGCAAAGCTGTGACTAAGTTGAAAACTGGAACCAGACCCTGTGTGAATACGACTACGTATACCCGGGTCGACCGCTATGAGGGTCTCTCAGAAATCGAAAAAAACAAATTGGATCTAAATACCGAATTAGCTGTTCTGGGACGTCCTCATTTCTGTAGTTGAGGGACATGTACTTAACAGTCTGTGGGGCATTCACATATTGTGAACATTCTCGTACTCGTTTGAGACTCGATATTTTGAGAGCAAAGCAAATCTCACCTCATCCAGAAATTCGTTGGCAACAAAAGACGTCGCATTGTGAACAAACTGCTCTTGAGCATAGGCGAGTACACACTGGAGGGCTTTTATCCGTCACCTCACTTGCATACCGTCAGTATAGGAGCACATGCGGAGCTAGGTACAGACAGATCCATCGGCCAGATTCAGTAATCATATTCTCTATTGGTTCTATATCGAGTTTTTTCGCTCTCTCGAGTTTTTTTGGTACTCTCGAGTTTTTTTGCTCTCTCTCTCTCGAGTTTTTTCGCTCCCTCTCGAGTTTTTTGGTTCTATATCGTGTTTTTTCGCTCTCTCTCGAGTGTTTTTGGTTCTATCTCGAGTTTTTTCGCTCTCTCTCGAGTTTTTTTGGTTCTCTCTCGAGTTTTTTTGGTTCTATCTCGAGTTTTTTCGCTCCCTCTCGAGTTTTTTGGTTCTATATAGAGTTCTTTCGCTCCCTCTCGAGTTTTCTTGGTTTCATATCGAGTTTTTTCGCTCTCTCTCGAGTTTTTTTGTTCTATCTCGAGGTTTTTGGTTCTATATCGAGATTGTTCGCTCTCTCTCGAGTTTTTTTGGTTCTATCTGGAGTTTTTTCGCTCCCTCTCGAGTTTTTTTTGTTCTATATCGAGTTTTTTCACTTTCTATCGAGTTTTTTTTGGTTCTATATCGAGTGTTTTCGCTCTCTCTCGAGTGTTGTTGGTTCTATCTCGAGTTTTTTTGGTTCTATGTATATCTCTGCGAAATAACTACAATTCTAGGCATTCTCCTGGCACGGGATTGTGTGCTAAATGCTAAATCGTGAACGATGAAAGGTGAAGCAGGAATGGGGAAAGCTGAAGGTGTTTGTCAAGTTCCGTCTCACAGTACTGTAATTGGAGTTCGCTCCGCACTTGGATATTGAAATAAATTTAATATATTGTGCCTGGGCACTCCGCTCTGTAGTCTGTACAGGCTGTACACTGTTGACCAAACCGTTAATTTTAATGTTAGGAAACACTCAAAGATGTGTTCGTCGCTCGGCCCGTGCCGCTCTGCGCCACTCCACAGAACGCCGCGAACCCCTCACAGTGCGATGCTTTCTACTCTTAATTGCATCTAGATACATTTTGTTAGATGCAGCGCAATTCTGATGCAGCGCAATTCTGTTGCAACGCATCAACACACAACGTCTTTGATATCATCAACCATCACCATCATCATCATCATCATCATTATCATTATCATCATCATCAGCGTCATTATTATTAGCAGCAGCATTTTTATAACAGCCAAAAGAGCAACAAAAACTGCAGGGCGGCACTTATGATTTTTATTAAATTTTATGTTTTTAATGTCTTTCGGCTGAATCCATACTCCCCTACACACACACACTCACACACTCACACACACACACACACACACACACACACACACACACACAACACACGTACTGTTGCAGGCATTTGTAGATGCACCCAAAGCGTGGCGTACTGCAACTTATAAGTTACTTAAAGATACAAATGGGTGATTTCAATGGGATGGGAATGGGAATGGGAGGGGCCGCCATGCAGTAGGCACGGTACTGCCGCATGCATAATATAAATGCATTTTATGGCAATGCCAACCACAGCATCAAAAATAACAATGTTGGAAATTCAATTTAATATAACAATTTTTCGTTTCTCTGCTTTTTGAATGCGACTACGAGTATTTCTTCAACTTATTGAAGCGATACATAATTATGCCGAACGTACGTACGCGTACTTTCCAGCAAGCGCGCACGTAGCTGACAGATACGAGGCATTGTTGTATCTAAGTCTATTTATTTAGTTGCGTATTCATTGTTGGCGTTGTGGTTGTTGTCGTCGTGGAGATATCTTTGCATCTCGACATGCTGCACGGTATTAATTTTGTTTTAATTTCTACGAAAATGAAAAAATACTTTTAATTTTGTTTTCTTAAATTTTGTTGCTTTTTGTTATTGTGCTGCGGCCGCCTACGCCACCCCCTTCGTCATTGTGTGCTCGCTTGCTACAATTGCCAATGCACTGCATGGAGAGTGCAGAAGTTAAACAACAACAAAACATTATTTAAGGAATAAAATTAAATATGGATGTGGAATTGGAATTGGAATTGGAGATTGAGATGGGAAAGTAGAAGGGGGGAAAATTGCGCGCCACTTAGATAAATATTAATAACAGCGTTTGTAGCTCTTGTTGTGGAAGAGGCGCAGCTGCGACAGCGACTTCGACCGTGGCAGCGGCAGCGGCAGTGCTCTGGCGCATACATGAAATTAATTACATTTTTATTTTGTATCCGCGTATCCGTATCTGCATCTGCGTTTCTTCAAGCACTCTTTTAGTTATTATTATTTTTTCAATATTTCCTACACACACATGAATGTAATTGAAATTTATCGCTTGTAGTAATAATACGCGTAATTGTTCTGCCGTACGTACGCAGATAGGCTGCAATTGTGTAATGCTGCGCGAGTATCTGGGAAAGTCGTCATCGCGTATCTGCGAGTATCTGCGCGTTTGGGGGCATACCTGCTGCTGCCTTGACAGCCAGTCAGTTATATGTGTTGCCTTTTGCCTCCCAGCCGAGGCTTGTGTATTTTTCTACATTTTATACTCGTATCATTGTAGTTTTAATTACGTGTACTTTTGCCGATACGACTCCCTGCCTATGTATGTTAATTGCTTCCGTTTTCATTGCGATTAAAAAGTGCCACAATTGAGATTTGTGAAATTTTTTAAAAAATTCCAGTTGCCTACTCATGTTGCATTCATCACAATGGCATAGTTTCATATTTTGTTGCTTGCGAGTCAAGCTGACGTAATCAGGCACAAATAATACGACACCATCATCGACATTCGCAGAAACAACAATAACACAAACGAAAACAATAACAAGGACAGCAAATTAATTAACGTAAAACAGTCTCAAAGAGAAATTAAGGCTCTGCGCTGAGGAGCTCGCTGCGCAAGACACACACACACACCCGATTATCAGGGACAGCAGGCCCTAGACAAATATACAGGTCACATATTCTGAACAGAAGAGGTGCATAAAATGAAGATTTAACTTGATATTTTCATCGGTTGCCTTTGTTAAAGCCACCACAGAAAATTGAGCTAATTTCAGTAATAAATTTCCCCAAATCTTCGAAGATTTCACGTAATCCTCTCAAGCACCTATTACTAAATCTAATCAGATGTGACTATGTTTGAATATGTACCGGGAACTAAGGCCTTCGTCTTGAAAAGAGAGAATATAGAGACAAAAGGAAAATATGATCTAAACAGACCAACTGTGTCACGTATTTAGAAAGCGACAAGAAAATGACACTGACTGACAAATGACCGAGTCTGTATTTCAATCGGTGGCTTGGCAATACCACCGTCATCCTCAGCATTTTCGTCTCATGTTACCATTGCCTTCAGAACTGCCTCTGTGAAGTACATTTGCCTTCGATTCGCAGCGTCGATTTAAGCATTATCTGCTTCCACGTCTGGCTTCCACATTTCCTGTAGCCCGAGAAGATCTGGTATAAAGCTTTATACACAATCACCGACAAAATTTCGTAGTCTTATATTCTAGTTACGATAAATGGTTGACTGTTGTGTGCGGGCAAGTGAAGTTTTCCGAAGATGTGAAATTTTGATATGAACGCTTGTGTGGGAATGTTGGTTACGCTCTTTCGGCGTACTCATAAAAAATAGGGTTTCCAAGCGTGGAGTACTTTCAATTCAAAACAACACCTAAAGAGATTAAATTCCATTCCAAATGTCTGCTCCCCAGGAAATAATCGCAAGATCTTCGAGACAGGTAGGTGGCTGGAAATTACCTTGTTGTGTACTTGTGTCATCTCAATATCATCGATAATTAGGGCCGTATCGCTATCCTGTTGGGAGCACATCTCGTATTTTAACGATCATCATTGACTACAATGTGTACTCCGAATCCATTTTAAAGAAATAGCTCCCATGACGCATTCCCAGAGGTGAATTTTTCTGGATTCATCATCATTCACTGTGCATGCTGAAATTTGACTGAAATGAGACCCACTTGCGAAACGTTCATATCATAGTGCATCTACCCCCATATGTCAGAGCCTTATGTAAGTCCCGGCCTTATAAGAGACTTGTTCATTTGTAATCTTCGTTTCGGGGACAGTCCTTACTACATATGTCAAGCGTAGGCGATATGGAAATATTGTATTCTGGTGGCTGCCTGTTTTCGGTCATGTGTTAATATAGATCCATCCGTGATTTGATCTGAATATGTGACGGCTGTGGAACGCAAGATATCGATTGTAGTCGCGGACAATGTGAGTTCCTAGGCCCTCTCTCCCAGTTGATAATATTGACAATTAAGGAATCCGCCTTTAATTATAAAGATGTCCAAACTAAACAGGTGTTCATTCAGAGATTTCCATTTGATTGGTAGTTCCCACGGTTTATGACGAATAATCAATTCATCAATAGAAACTAATCTTCCCCGTACTAACCTCATTCATTTATTGGAATATTCATATATATTTTAAAATTCCACGTACCCAAGATAGGTAGGTAGGAGTGGCCGCCTAACTTCATGTACACAAAGTGCTGATAAATTTAAAAAATGCCCAAATGTGACCAGTACAATCGGGAATTTAGTACAATGTACTACTAAGTAAGACGCATTCTTTGTGCTTCTTGTACTCTGGGTCCTTCCCTGACAAGTATCTGCGAGTTTGGTGTATGTGTGTGTGTGTGTTATGTGTCAGCGTATGGTGAAATTATCAATTAACTCTTACGCAATACCATGCCAAGCCGTAGCATGAAGCCGTAGCAGCAACTCCAGCACCCGGACAGCCGCAATTGGCATACTCCGTGCAGACCAACGCCCGCAAGAGCTTAGCGCCACACACACAAACTTCGACCCACAAAATACTCATTTACTCAGATTCGCAATGATTGTTAACGTGTCGTTCCGACTCCGGCTTCTCCGCTTATCTATTGGTGCCCTATCGAATCATTACTCCCAACTCCCTCAAGAGGTTGGAGTGGCAGCAGAAAGCACACTCAGAGCACAAATAATGGCCCATTGTGATACCACGGATTGGGCGCTGCACACGTACTGACCACCTAAGTCGGGTATGGACGGTGAGCGCCCATGCAGCACCTCAAGAGTATAATTTCATTATTTCCACACGTCGCTGATATTTCAGTTGGTGTAGGTGTAAATCGAGAGGCTTTCCACTTCCTTTAAAACTCCACGTTCTCTCCAGGTCTACAATCTTTGTTGTCTCCGGCAAGCAGAAGACTAGCCAATTATTCCATTGGTACGCTCAATGCATTACTTGGGAGAAATTCAGAAAACTGGTTGAACTGGGAGCGACAGCTACAATGGAAAGGTTTGTCTGGTTTACGCAGAATAGAATCGGAGGCCCAGCAACTAAGAAATATTATCACGACGAACGGTGAAAATAAACAATTTCTATAACAGATCGCGATATTTCTCTCTTTACCCCTCTCTCTGTCTATCTCTCTCTGTCTATCTCTCTCTCTATCTATCTCTCTCTCTCTCTCTCTCTCTCTGTCTATCTCTCTCTCTTTGTTTCGGCATCTTCAGAGAGATAAATTCTGTCTCTCCCTATCTGGTCTACTCTCTCTCTTCTTCACTGTCCCTCTCTCTTTCTTTTCCTTTCTCTGTCCCTCTCTCTTTCTCTTTCCTACTCTGTTCGTCTCTCGCTCCCTATCTCTTTGTTTCCCCCCTCTCTATCTCTATTTCTCTGTCTTCCTCTCTCTCTTTCTCTGTCTCCCTCTATCTCTATCTTTGTTTCGGCATCTTCAGAGAGAGATATTCTGTCCCTCTCTGTCTCTTTCCCTGTCCCTCTCTCTCTCTATCACTTTCTTTCCCCCCTCTTTCTCTCCCTCTCTCTCTCTTTCTCTTTCTCTATCTTCCTCTCTCTCTCACTCTTTGCTTCTATATATACATATATATTCTGTCTCTCTCTTTTTCTTTTTTTTCTTTGTGTCTCTCTTTTAATCTTTCTTTCTCTGTCTCTCTCTCTCCCTCTTCTTTCTCTCTTTCTCTCTTTCTCTGTCTTCCTCTCTCTCTCTGTTTCTCTGTCTCCCTCTCTCTCTCTGTTTCTCTGTCTCCCTCTCTCTCTCTGTTTCTCTGTCTCCCTCTCTCTCTCTCTCTCTCCCTCTCTCTCTTTGTTCCGGCATATTGAGAGAGAGATATTCTGTCCCACTCTCTCTCTTTCTTTGTCCCCCTCTCTCTAAGTGTCTGTCTCTCTCTCTAAGTTTCTCTCTCTCACAGTCTCTCTCTCTCTCAGTCTCTCTCTCTCAGTCTCTCCATTTCTCTGTCTCCCTCTCTCTCACTTTTTGTTTTTTCAGAGAGAGAGATATTCTGTCTTTCTCTTTTCTCTTTCTTTCTCTATCCCTCTCTCTCTTTCTCTTTCTTTCTCTGTCTCCCCCTTTTTCGCTTTCTTTATCTGTCCCTCTCTCTTTCTCTGTCTTTCTCTGTCTCCCTCTTTTTCTCTTTCTTTTTTTGTCCTTCTCTCCTCTCTCCCTATGTATTTGTTTCCCCTTCTCTCTCTCTCTCTTCCTCTGTCTCCCTCTCTCTCTCTCTTTCTTTTCGGCATCTTCAGAGAGAGATATTCTGTCCCTCTCTCTCCCTTCTTTGGCCTCCTCTCTCTCCCTTCTTTGGCCTCCTCTCTCAGTCCCTCTCTCTCTCTCTCTCAGTTTCTCTCTCGCAGTCTCTCTCTGTCTTCCTCTTCCTTTCCCTTCCTTTCTCTCTCTCTCTCTCCTCTTTCTCTCTTTCTCTATCTCTATATCTCTTCTCTATTAATCGCCGCCGAAGTAACACAAGCACTCAGTGCCGTGCAGTTCCAATATACAATTTTTTCACTATTTCCCCATTTTCCCTCCAGCTTTCCACAGCTTTAGTTCCAGACGACAGATAAAAGGTTGATCTTAGGACTGACTATGAAGGTTCATAGTAATCGATACGAATATTATTGAATTGGATGTGAAATCCGAGCGAGAAAGTTCAGTTGCAGACGCCTTTATCAGGCTGACGGCCACTATCTACTCATAAATTGCTAGTAGAGCCTACAGAGGGACCATGCAGGGACTGCTAGAAGCCCCCCTCAATATCACGCATGCCAAACCGACGTACCGTGCTGCAGCCAAATAAAGCCCGCGCCTCTGAGAAGTAGCCCACTAACTGCCACCCCAATATTTAACGAGGTTATGCTCCGCCGTTGCTGTACAAGCGCACACAAACATAAATACAGGCATAGCAGCAGTTGAAGTACTTGCGGTAGCTGAATTTCGGGCCTCTTCACCTCTGATATCGAAAATTCCGCTGCAACTGCGGCTTTCATATTCATTTCCATTTAATTACCCAAAAGTTTTAACCACACTAGAATGTACTTCCATGTAAAGATATTTAACTACAACGAAATGAACTATGTATGTGGAAAAACGGTTATCTGGGTGTTGGTGCGAGCGTGTGTATGTATGTTCGTTGGTGTATGTGTTCGTTGGTGTGTGTGTGTGTGTGTGTTGCATCTACGCAGCAGTGAAAGCAATTAAAAATATAGAAAATTGAATCGGAAAAATCTAATTCGATTTCAATGCCTTTCACTGCCGTGTGCGCTGTGTGGGGCGCGGACATGGTGCGGGCTTGTAATCTAGTGGGCTATAAGGCTGATGGGCTGCTTCTGACTATGTTAAACCGAAGTACAACGCAGGCTACATAGCCCAGCACCACCCAGCGCAGTCGAGCCCAGCTCAGCCCAGTGCAGCACGCCGCAGCGACGCTTGTGTATGCGCAGCCAATAAGGCTCGATAAGAAAAAGTCCCATGACTAGAATTATAGACGCCGGCGCATAAATTTTTATTAATGCGCGCATAAAATTCTATATTTAGGAGAAGCTAATGAAATTATACCTACTTGCCCTATGCAAGCCCGCTTTTTTCACAAATGCTTCGTCCCGCGCTTTGAGACAAAGCAAAAAGGCAATAATAGAATTTGTAAAGACAAAAACTCGAAAAGGAGCAAAAGTTTACAGGAAAAAATGGCTGCAAAATTAACGAGGAAATGGAAAATTTATAATGCGACTTATAAGAGGCGAGAAAAAATTAATAGGATTTTTTATATGTGGGTACATGGCTGGACTCCTAAATTGGCAGCAGCAGCAGCAGCAAAACAAAATGAAACATAACGAAATGAAACGGAGCGAAGAACCCAGAAAGGAAGCAGGGAAGTGCTTCAGTAAAATTTGATTTTCGCAGCGCCAAAACTTGCATAAGCGACCGAAAATATGGAAACATCGATTTTGAGGGGGTGCACATTTCTTCCTTCTGTGCCCCTGTCTCAGCCTTCAGCGCTGCATGTACCAAGCATTTCATTAACTCGTTAGAGTACTTCAAGCACCAACCAGCCAACCAATTTTAGCGCTTTCCCAAATTCAACAACGCTACACGAGTTTTGCAATTTCAAAGTTACGCACATACACGGACAAAACGGCACACATGCCTTCCCTTACTTGTGTGTGTGTGTGTGTGTGTGTGTGAGTGTGGGCCGTTGAATAATGCGTGCACATTTTAGGAGCTCAAAAGCGCACCAACGTACGCTCAAACGGGCACATTCGGCACTCACATGCAATGCGGATACCCACACAAACACACACGCACACATGCACACACGGACACACATGGACGTACACCCAACGCTAGGCATCGATTCCTTTTTCTGTTGCAACTCAATGCGGCACTGCACTCTCAAGTTCTGTTGCAGCAACTCCAAAATTCATTTCACTATTTCCCCGGACCCTAGACAAATCGTGAGTTTACGTTCGGGTTGTTACGTTGTTGGCGGCAATTTGTATATTTGATAGGATACGAAAATGAATTTATCTCGCACTTTTGCGTCACTCCTCAGCTGCTGCGTACCGACCATCCCTGTGCCATCCGTGCACATGCCTGCGCCATGGCTGATGCATAGGCGCTCGTTCCTTGCCGGCTGTGGCCTGGCTGTGGAGGCTGCTTGGCCAGTGGGGTGCTCAGAGTCGAGTGTTCGTGTTCGTGTGATTGGCGCAAAAATCGGAAGAGTTTCGCAAAGAACCGAACCAATTATTCCGAGTCGGTTGTGCGTCCCTCGAAAGGGTACGAAACTGTTCATGCAGGGGCACTGAACACGAAACTGGGAGTTTCGAATTATGTTGTTCAGGAGGAGAGCTCGACAAGCATCGAGAGCGCGAGAGTTAGTTGTTAAGCACCAATTAAATATCAACGGCCAAACCCAGTAAAAAATTTTGGATCGCTCGCACAAAGGAGTAATAACAGAGCGCTCCATTATTACACGTTTTTGAGCATCAATGGATCAAATTGACAGCTCTCATTCACTTTCCTCTGTCACTTCTTTCTCTTCTTTGGTTCTTTGCTAATAACTCGCCTCTTCAGTGTTTTGTATTGTTTACCGTTATAAAGTAGTTGCACTTTCATTGAGAGGCAAGCTATTGCGTAGGTTTTTATGCTTTAGTACTGAAGAAACATCCGATACAACAAATTCAAGAGTTCAAGAAGTGAAAAAGTGAAATTAAAATTAAACTCGAAATAACCGGCAAGATGGGAAAGAATTTCGAATTTGTGCCTGTTTATTCAGGAAACACGGGTAAGATGTTTTATTTAATGGATATTATTGCATTCGAGGTACATACTCGTATATTACATACATACATTTTTAACTGTCGCAATTGCAGATTCAGTCGATACAACCGAAACGTTGGCGCATATTAAAAATTAATTGGAACGGGTCGAAGGGAAAGATCGCCCTAAAAAGTTACAGGCTTTTTAATTTTGAAATAAACAGAAGCCATGAAGAATACATATGCCACCTATCCAGACTATGGGAAATCAATGCGAGAAGCGTTCCGGCAAATCAAAATGGCCTTCTACAGAAAGACGTATGCCCTCAAGCAGCAATAATTAATATTAATTACTTTATTATATTTAAATATTAATCCATTAATGCTTTTTCCAATTTTGAATTGAATTCCCTGTATAAAATTTCTTATATATATGACTAGAATTTGCTAGAATTATGTTCTTTCAATTTTGTATACAGGCATTTAATATACAGAATAAGCAATAATCGTTTCTCGTTTTACTCGCGTACTATGAATAAAAGATCGCTCCAATATTACTCGCTTAGGAAGTCAAAAGGAGCGCTCCAATACTACTCGCGTAGGAACTCTAACCGAGCGCTCCAATATTACTCGCTTAGGAAGTCAAAACAAGCGCTCCAATACTACTCGCGTAGGAACTCTAACCGAGCGCTCCAATATTACTCGCGTAGGAAGTCGAAACGAGCGCTCCAATACTACTCGCGTAGGAACTCTAACCGAGCGCTCCAATACTACTCGCGTAGGAAGTCGAAACGAGCGCTCCAATACTACTCGCGTAGGAACTCTAACCGAGCGCTCCAATACTACTCGCTTAGGAAGTCAAAAGGAGCGCTCCAATACTACTCGCGTAGGAACTCTAACCGAGCGCTCCAATATTCCTCGCTTAGGAAGTCAAAACGAGCGCTCCAATACTACTCGCGTAGGAACTCTAACCGAGCGCTCCAATATTACTCGCTTAGGAAGTCAAAACGAGCGCTCCAATACTACTCGCTTAGGAACTCTAACCGAGCGCTCCAATATTACTCGCAGAGGAAGTCAAAACGAGCGCTCCAATACTACTCGCGTAGGAACTCTAACCGAGCGCTCCAATACTACTCGCTTAGGAAGTCAAAAGGAGCGCTCCAATACTACTCGCGTAGGAACTCTAACCGAGCGCTCCAATATTACTCGCTTAGGAAGTCAAAACGAGCGCTCCAATACTACTCGCGTAGGAACTCTAACCGAGTGCTCCAATATTACTCGCTTAGGAAGTCAAAACGAGCGCTCCAATACTACTCGCGTAGGAACTCTAACCGAGCGCTCCAATATTACTCGCGTAGGAAGTCAAAACGAGCGCTCCAATACTACTCGCGTAGGAACTCTAACCGAGCGCTCCAATACTACTCGCTTAGGAAGTCAAAAGAAGCGCTCCAATACTACTCGCGTAGGAACTCTAACCGAGCGCTCCAATATTACTCGCGTAGGAAGTCAGAACGAGCGCTCCAATACTACTCGCGTAGGAACTCTAACCGAGCGCTCCAATATTACTCGCTTAGGAAGTCAAAACGAGCGCTCCAATACTACTCGCGTAGGAACTCTAACCGAGTGCTCCAATATTACTCGCTTAGGAAGTCAAAACGAGCACTCCAATACTACTCGCGTAGGAACTCTAACCGAGCGCTCCAATATTACTCGCGTAGGAAGTCAAAACGAGCGCTCCAATACTACTCGCGTAGGAACTCTAACCGAGTGCTCCAATATTACTCGCTTAGGAAGTCAAAACGAGCGCTCCAATACTACTCGCGTAGGAACTCTAACCGAGCGCTCCAATATTACTCGCGTAGGAAGTCAAAACGAGCGCTCCAATACTACTCGCGTAGGAACTCTAACCGAGCGCTCCAATACTACTCGCGTAGGAACTCTAACCGAGCGCTCCAATATTACTAGCGTAGGAAGTCAAAACGAGCTCTCCAATACTACTCGCGTAGGAACTCTATCCGATCGCTCCAATATTACTCGCTTAGGAAGTCAAAAGGAGCACTCCAATACTACTCGCGTAGGAACTCTAACCGAGCGCTCCAATATTACTCGCGTAGGAAGTCAAAACGAGCGCTCCAATACTACTCGCGTAGGAACTCTAACCGAGCGCTCCAATATTACTAGCGTAGGAAGTCAAAACGAGCTCTCCAATACTACTCGCGTAGGAACTCTATCCGATCGCTCCAATATTACTCGCTTAGGAAGTCAAAAGGAGCACTCCAATACTACTCGCGTAGGAACTCTAACCGAGCGCTCCAATATTACTCGCGTAGGAAGTCAAAACGAGCGCTCCAATACTACTCGCGTAGGAACTCTAACCGAGCGCTCCAATACTACTCGCTTAGGAAGTCAAAAGAAGCGCTCCAATACTACTCGCGTAGGAACTCTAACCGAGCGCTCCAATATTACTAGCGTAGGAAGTCAAAACGAGCTCTCCAATACTACTCGCGTAGGAACTCTATCCGATCGCTCCAATATTACTCGCTTAGGAAGTCAAAAGGAGCGCTCCAATACTACTCGCGTAGGAACTCTAACCGAGCGCTCCAATATTACTCGCTTAGGAAGTCAAAAGGAGCGCTCCAATACTACTCGCGTAGGAAGCCAAAACGAGCACTCGCTTCCAACGCTATGTTAAAAAGGAGCGGAAAATACATGAGCTCTAGAACAATTGGGAGCGATCAATGCCTCGCATTGGATCGATCCATGATTGCTCCGAGAGCGATCAATTTTTTACTGGGAAGTAGCCTCCGCAAAAAGTGTGACAACCCGGGGCAAACAATTTAATCTTATAAATCCACCAAACCAACGCACACAGTTGCCTGCGCGCGGATCCAAAAGTGAACAGCCTGAAACTGTGCTTTATTTCGATGAACACTTCGCGTTGCCAGTTTCTAGGCGCATTCTAACGTTTCTTTGATGCACGCCGAACTCCACGACTCACAGCAAAAAATTCCCATATTTCCACAGACCTCCGCACCCGCTGTTGCCATATGGCTCCATACGCGCACGCATACTTCCATCCACCACATCACTTTTTAGTTATGGCTGATGCGCCATTAGAGCAGAGCGTTACTCCATCCCTGCTGGCGTTTCCCCACTGCCACTGTGACAACGACTCTGACTGCAACTACGAGTGTAGTTGCAGCTCGGACTCATATCCCGGCTCGCAACTGCAACTATTTTATTATTGATTGCCATATGTCCATAAAACGGAGGATATTTGATTACTTCTTTTGTGAAGTGTGTATGTGAATGAGTGCGTGTGTGTGTGTGTATTTGTGTGTGAGTTGTCATTTCTGGCTTTGGAGCTCCTGCAACTGGCGCAGAGGAGGCGAGCGCCTGCCTGCCTGCCTGCACTGCAGTTACGCTCCGTCGTGGAAGTTAACTTTATTACCAGTAATAAAATAGTTTGTGGGCTCTTGGAACGGGATTTCCCTCCTTGCAGCAAATAGGGTGGGAGCCATTTCTTGGTAGCATATTTTCCTTCATTGAGTGCGTGCATATGTGCGTATGTGTGTGCGTGTGTGTGTTGGAAATTATTCTGCAACAATGAATGACTTTTACTTACGTGTATGTGGTCAGCTTTGGGTGCTCTGCGGTGAGCATATTAAAAATGAATTAAAGCTAACAGAGCCAGTACAGCAGCGGGGCAGATCCACCGAAAGGTGTTTCAAATTTCGATGTACGAACAGAGACAATATTGTTGCTAGGATTGTGTAGAGAGGGATATGAAATATAATATTTACTACATTTTTGTAATTTGTGTTTTTCCCTTCTTTTGCAGGTAAGTTCTGGACACCCAACCAATACTTTTGTGAGTATCCGTGCAAAGATTTGTGAGTATACGTATTGCTAAAAGTGGGCATTCTAATATATTTCATTTTGATTTGATTCTGGGCACGCAAGAGGACAGGTATTTGTCCCACGCATATCTGCCGGGCGTTTATTCTTAGTAGACAATAAATACTCCAATACAATTTCCAATTTAAATCAAATCGCTTTGCCATAAAAACGATTATAAATCAATTCAATATAAGAGTAGACGCTCTCATACGACAAACATCCATGCGAGTCTTCATACATTGGCTACTTTCTCGTGCCGACTGATCCAGAGCTGAGCCACAGGAACGACGACGTTTCAATTTCATGCCACGTGGCTGCACTGCTTTTGTGAGATTTTGGTGAAAAGACAAAACACAAACGTAGTTTAAGCCATTTTTATGATTACGATTCATTTTAATCCCTTAACTTTCCTCTGAGTTTTCTACGCCGCCTTGTCCTGAAATACAGATGCCATCAAGCAGCTTTTTGCAAGTAAGTGCGTCTATATTGAGACTGTGTGAAGGTTTGAAGCCACCGCAGATCTGAAATTGTCTCTGATTCTGAGCAGAGAGGATTGGATAAGATTTCTCCCAAGAAGCTGCCCTAAGTACACACTCCTGGGCAGAGTACTCTCTCTTCAGGTTCTGGGTTCGGTGCTCTGCGGTTTATTTATAAATGATATTAGCAGTTGTTTTGTTTATTGGCGAGTCTACTTGGTCCCACCTGATGCCGTAGTTGTAGGAATATCCTACTGCAAATATCAGTGATTGCTTCCTCGTGACCTTCGTTAAATCCAATAATTCTTCCTTACTAAGTTACTAAAAGCAGCTTCATATAGTGTCCAAATAAAAGGTCGATCTGTTCTTTTAAATGTATTGTCTTTCCTCTGCAAAATATAGCAGGTCCGACCCGTCTGGTTCCCCCGTTGTTCTTAGAGACCTTCCTGACGTTCGCACATCATCAACCGCGAAACGCTTCAGTAAGTCTGTGTTCCATTTGCAGTTCTTTTAAATGTATTGTCTTTCCTCTGCAAAATATAGCAGGTCCGACCCGTCTGGTTCCCCCGTTGTTCTTAGAGACCTTCCTGACGTTCGCACATCATCAACCGCGAAACGCTTCAGTAAGTCTGTGTTCCATTTGCAGTTCCGTGCCCAATTTCAGATACGATGTCCTTGCGGAGGAATGTCCATGTCCTATAGGATTAAGTTCAATACTCTACAGCGCTGGATTGGGTTCGATGATAATTGCAATTTTATTAAAATTTCACGAAAATAATGAAGACAGCCCTCTAATATGTTCCCTCTCTCTCCGCCTCTCTTTGTTTCTAAGGACTATGTGTGAGTTCCGTAGTGCCACTGGGGATAATTGTGATCTACTCGTATTCACTGTTTTCATCCAATTCTTATTCGACTAATTACTCGTAGGGTTCGCTCTCATCAATAGAAGCTCCAATTGTTTAGCATTGGAAATTGTCGTTGATTGGATAACATTCTTGGCACATGATGTGTTTACTTGAAATTGTTATTATTATTACTATTATTATTAAACCTTGACCCATAATTAATTATGCCTAGGAGGCATTGAGGGAATGAGTACTAGGAATTGAGACCTTTGACTCGAAGAGAACCTGAAATTTTTATTGAATTACATTTATCCCAGAATAGTCTGTGAGGAATTACAATATATTCTCCATCCAAAATCCATCCACAAAAAAGTAGGTAGTTGCATATTCGCACACAAATGTACCTCCTCCTCTTATTTTCCTGAGTTGAGTTAATGCACGTTGGCTTTAGTTGGAACTTCTTAGCCAGCGAGACTGGCTGTAGCCCTACCGCAAAGCAAAACTCACAAATGACGATTTCCTTTTGGAGTGGAAATGACCGAAGCAATTACATACATAATCGAAAGTATCTGGAAATGAAAGTGCATATTAACTGCGCGCCGAAAGCAGAGCACAGTCCAGCTGAACCCAGCCCAACTCAAGCCCAGCCGAACCGAACCAAACCGAACTGAACTGATTCGAAGTAAGCTGAAGGGAACTGAACTGGAGTGGAAGTTGGAGTTGCAGTTGAAGTTGAAATTGAAGTCAGTTAAACGCTGTTTTATTTGCAATATGTAAATTATTTCAATGGAAAAGCAAAAACTAAACTAAAGTGAAGGAAATAAAGAAAAAATACGTACCACATCCGCACACACACACACACACACATGGACGTGTGCACACACATGCCTGAAAGAGGCGGCGAAATGGAGTAGCAAGTGAAGAAAAAGCACAAAAGGCAGAAGGAGAAAAAATTAATTCATATCCGGTGCATGATTATGCACCAAAACACAAAATTGCTTGAGAATATAATTTGAAGTTTTTAAAAATAATAATACAGAGAGAACCAAAGGCGAAATATAACAGAAGTAAAGCATAACAGAAACAACTGCATGAGCAGCACCAAGAAGCACAGAACCCATCGACTTGCAACATGTGAATGCAATTTTAACAAAGTTAAAAGGTGTGGAAATGCAAGAAGGCTGAAGGCTGAAGGCTGACGGAGGAAGGGCTGGCACAGAGTGGAGTGGAGCAGAGGGCCGCCCAGAACGGAGCCCGAAGTAAGCGATAAAGAAATTGAGGCGTAGAAAGGTAATTTTTACTGAATTACAAGCGGACTCAGCAAAAAAGTGCAAACACAACAAGCAAAACAAATAAGCACAGCAGAGCGAGCAGCTAACAAACAAAAAAAGGCCAGAAATGAAACGGCACAAAGGATAAAGGCGAAGGTTAGCACAGACGCAGTTGTGAAGTTCTGGCCACAACAGCACCACAAGCAGAGTGGCCAGTGGCGCATAGAGTGGGCAACGCAGAGAAGCAATGTGCGTGTGCCGCAACGGATGCGAGATGCTTTATGGATAGTAGATGAAAATGTATATTTTATCTGGACACTGTATGCGGCCACCGGCAAGCAGCAAGCGGGATTTGGCATCATTTCCACAGCCGGGCACAGCAGCTGCTGCAACTATAATTTCAGTCTTAATTCCTGCGCAAGCCCTCTCCTCCTCCCGTTCGCCGCTAATAATTAACGGTTTCAATTGCCGAAAAAATGTGTGCGCGAGCCAGGGCGAGCGAGAGCAACTCCAGCCAAATGATTATAACTCATAAATACGCTTCCACACCGAACGACACGACCATTTCACCCCCAGCAACAGATGTCGGTCGCCTGGCAGCACTGATAAGCCGCAGCGAGCTGCTTGCTGCGTACTGCGCGCTCCGTACTACGTGCTGCGAGCGGGCGAGTGGAAAGGGGCTCAGGCAAATAAGAAAAGGTTTTGTAGTTGGTGTAAGCCAGCAAGCAAATCCCCATAAGAGCCCACATACGAGTACACCACAATAACTGCAGGCATTCAAATCGAACTCCACTCGAAAATCGGAAAAAAATGAACTGAAAACGCCGAAAATAAAATAATATAAAAACGTGGCCATAAAAAATAAATTCTAAAAATGCAGATGTTCAAGTGGGAAAAGTGAACAATTATTTACCATCGGCTGCAGCAGCGCTAATGATGACGGAACAGGAGAGGCGCAGGCAGAGCCGTCGACGTTGTCGCAGCCGTTAGTGCAGGCCCGGCAGAGGGGAACGAGGAAACCCGCATATAAAATATAATAAGTGGAAAGAGATTAATTGTCCCTCTCCGAACATGAATATGAAAATGGAAATGAAATGAAAACGGAGATAATGGGAGCACGTATCCTTACCGAAGAAAGCAAAACAAACAAATCGAAAAGCAAAAAACAAGGGAAAAGTTCGTTCAATGCGTCGCTCTGCGTGCTGCTGCGATGCAACTCAGGAAATGCAGTTCAGGAAATGTTACAAGGAGATATTTCTCATGTTTCAGAGATGCATTTCAGGATAGGTTACAAGGAGATATTTCTTCATTGTAGTATTGGTGCTCACTAAATCTTGACAAATATAAATATATGGTTTTCTCTAGAAGAGATTCCTTTCGTTATCAATGTACTATTTGTAAGAAGTCTCTAACGAGCGTCTTCACTTTTGTTGATCTTGGCGTAACGATGGCTCCGAAACTTCTCTACGACCTTCACATTAACACCTGTGTAAATAAAGCAAAGGGTGTCCTTAGCTTTATAAAAAGATGCTCGAGGGAATTTAACGATGCACATATCACAAAAACTCTGTTCGTGCAATTTTGGAATATACTTCTAGCGTGTGGATTATAATTGGTATATTGTGAGTGATTACATATTTCTAAGTTGAATGCAAAATCTAGTCCGAACAGGAAGGGGAAGTGATCCCGTTCAGGAAGATTGAGTACATCTTCTGAACCTTTACCCCCTTTTATGAAACAGCTCTCGCTGGTATACAAAAACTGTTGCGCCTGCCTGTGATCCTTACCTCTATACCGCAGGGAGTGCATTCTAATTCCTACCATTTCCTTAACACAGCAGTTGTAAGCTCTTTGGACACTCCACAGAAGAGTTCAGTGTCAATAAAAAGGTGCAATTCCCTTTTAGGCAAGCAATCGAAGGTGCGCCAGATAATGTGCTTTAGTATATGTGCCGAGAACCTCCTCCACAATTAAACTCTCATTTAAAACTGTCAAGGCGAAAAGGAGTGTGTTTGTTGTCCGACTTTTCGCAGCATCGAACTCTGCTCCAAGGATGCTTTAAACTCATTGGAAAAACTTACGATAAAACTAAATTGACGTGGCATAGAAGTGGCACTGGTTAGAAACATATACACATATACATATATATATATATATATATATATATATATATATATATATATATATATATATGTATGTACATATACATATATATATATATATATATATATATATATATATATATGCATATATATATATACATATATATATATATATATACATATATATATATATATATATATATATATATATATATATATATATATATATATATATATATATATATATATATATATATATCACAAACACAGAATCCACTATTCACCGCAAGTGCTCGGGTCGAGGGTGGGTTGAAACCTTTCTTGTTTTTTGACATTCCACTACGTTAGTAGCTTAAAATATGGACCAGTTGAGGTTCCAACTGATTGAACATTCAGCCTGTTCGTCAGATTTGATTCCCTCTGTGAAAGCTAACCCAGCTGACCCATCTATTTCGAAAGCTACAACTTTCCTGGCTGGGAGCCGATATCATTCCAATAATTAGGCCGTCAGTGCCGTAAATACCAGTTTTGAGCACCCCCAGATGATCACTTTCTGGAAAGGTATCCCGAAGCTGGAACGCATATTAGAATGTGTTCAGATTAGAGAGAATCTTTGGAAAAATTAAATACTTTAAGGTATTCGAAATATTTTTTTTTCATTGGGAAACAAGCATCTTTGCACGAGCCTGAATTTCGTGTGCTCATTAAACACATTTTTGTGCGAAAAGGCCATCACGGAAATCAAACAAAAACTTAAAATGTATTATGGGGACTCTTTACCATCAATTGGAACCGTTCAACACTGGTTGATTCAATATCGTTGCGGTCGTACCAGAACAAGGGACGACGAACGGTCTGGTCGCCCAATTGAGGTCACCACACCAGAAAGGACCGATGAAATCCACGGTATGATATTGGACGATCGGCGAGTGAAGGTGCGCGAACTTGTAGAGGCTACAGGCTTATCACATGGATCAATGATTTTAATTTTGCATAAATATTTTGATATGAAAAAGCTATTCGCAAGGTGGGTGCCGCGTTTGCTCACAATTGACAACAAACGCAGTCGTTTGACAACTTCAAAGGAATGTTTGGAATTGCAATCCCAGTAAGTTTTGGCACCGTTTCGTAACCTTGGACGAAGCATGGATTCAGCACAACACACCACAGACCAAGCAACAATCGAGACAGTGGACTTCACCTGGTGAATCGAAGCCGAAGAAGGACAAGGTGAATGCTCATGGTGTCATTTACTTCGATTAACTAGAAAACGGTAAAACGATCACTTATTATGCAGGCCGGTTTGAAGCAAAAACCACAGCATTTGGCGAGGAAATTAGTTCTCTTCCACCCGGATGACGCACAAGTCCGCAGTCGCAATGGCAATTTTGCATGCATTAAGTTACGAATTGCTCCCTCATCCATATTCTCCATATTTAATCCCCTGCCATTATTTCCTGTTTTCAAATATGAAGAAATGGCTCGGCACTACGAGATTTGGGTCGAATAAAGAGGTTTTTGATGACACAAACGCCTACTTTGAGGGCCTCGAAAAATCGTATTCTTTGGAGGACATCAAATTTGAGAAAGGTGGATGAAGTGTATCGAGCTAAAAGGAGACTATCTTGAAAAATAAAATGTTTTTTTGCCAAATAGTGTTCCTTATTTCAATTTCCAAGAACTTATTGACCCACCCTCGTACCTACTCAATTAATCAGCATTCCTAAAATGTGTAATCAGGTGTTGTTAAAATGACGGCGTCCTTGCAGGCAGTTGTCCATCCTAAGGAGAATTTCGTTAAGGATGTAGTCCATACATGTTGAGGCAGTTCCGAAACTGCAGAAGAGCAAACGCAGATGCCTTATAGATCAGGTGCCCCTAATGAAGGCTGAAAATGTCGACCCATCAGAGTAGGACACACATATACGCACACATGTACGCAGTGGTGTTTCGAGTATATACCATAAAAGTATTTGTTCTGTAAATTGACTGCGCGACCACTTACAAGTGCGGTCAGTCGTCCCAGGCATGCACATCGACCGCCATTAATGAGACCGTCGTCTGCCGCCGCGGCCACAGCCCTCAATTACACGCCGTACGAGTTTAAGTTTGACATTAGAAACAATTTATTTTAATTGGTGTAATATTATTTGTCTTTATGTTTATTCATTATGCAGCCTAATGAATTTTATTGTAACATGACTGATAAATATGCGAGTGTGTGCCGTGCCGCTCGGCTCCTTTCCGCTCCGAACCGCGCTGCGCCACGCCAGCCTGAGACAAAGCAGCGAGGGAGGGGCAGGGTGGTTGCGTCGTGTCGTTTTGCTGCGAGTCGTGTATTAGCAGCCGTGTAGAGACGATGACGCTGCCGTTGCTGGTGTTCACGACTCGAACGCTTGCTTAGTCATGCCGCCGCTCGTTCGTACGAACGAATGAATTATTATTCTCTTTATGAGCGTAATAAAATTATAACAATTGAATTAGTTTTATTGATTTATTTTAATGTTGCTTACATTAAGGGTGGCTTGCTCGCCCCCAGTGTATTAATTTTCTATAAATTCAAATTCAAAAATGTCTGCAGACAATTGCGTCAGTCGTAAACACGCAGAGGAATGATGTACAGTCGCTTGCAACGTCAACATTCGGTTTCAGTAGTGAGCGAGGCAGCTTCCAAATACTCACGCCAGGCGAGCTAGCGAGCGACCCGGTCTGCACATCTACGTCTTCACAGGCAAACACAGCTCTCACATCGCACGTTGCACATTTTCCACTTGCGCTTGCATTTCCTTCGACTGGGCTCCTTTTCTTTCTTGAGTACGTAAGCGCACAGCGCAGTCAACTACACCAGCTGAACATGCTGAGCGCCTGGCAGTCGTACAGCTTCCGCAGCTAGCTGCATTTTTATGCCACGCAACTGGCTCTCAAACCAAGCGACGCACTGCACTGCACCACAGCAAACGCATAAAAAGTTTGGAACTTCCGACGGTTGCAGCTACAACAGCACCCGCGCTAAGCAGCCAAACTGCAACCATTGGCTTCATCATCGTCATCGGCAAAGAAATCATCGTCGTCATCTCGCCGTGTTCCCACTTCTCCATACCTTGAGACGCAATTGAGGGTTTTGGCGGTTGAAAGTTCGATACGTGGGTTGCCCTGCAGTTGGTGCTATTGTTGTTGCTGCTGCTGCTATACTCCTTGTTATTTGCTTCTAGTACTGCAGTTGTGAACTTTGGAAAATCGTTGAACAATTTTCAACTCCTCGGTTCATCGGGTGTGGGCACACTACCACCCACACCCCAGTACCTCCATGCCATCACATGCAACTTCTGTGATTCACAGCGCTTCTTCCCGCCCTTTGACTCCCTACCACCCGCCGAGCTGCCTTATATAAAATGCAGTTTTTAGTCTGAACTTTATAGTCGCATCATTTGAATTCTTTGGGGAGTTTACAGTGGATTTCGCGAAGTCATCACGATGGCAGCCAAGTAGACTGGGTGTAGAGACTTCGCCTGCCTCGGCTCTGCCAGTCAGTGCAAATATCGTTCAGCGTACGCGTATTGATTTTATCTGCGCTTCTGGTAGTTGCAGCGCGCGAACGTATCGAAACGCACCGCGTAGATGTACTCCGGCAGGCGAATGCCGGGTAGTCATAGTCGCTGGGAACACATTACCCCACACAGTTCCCGCCAGCGTTCTGCATCCTGCCCTACCTCAACCGAACTAAACGCCTCTGTGTCCTTCGATATTTGAAACTTCCACTGTAGCGTGCAGCGTGCAGCTTGCATTGGCGTCGCTCTGCCTCTCTCTAACGAAATTCTTCATATTTTATTTACGATTTCTCGTATTTTTTGCTATGCTTTGGTTTTCCTTTTTCAGTTTTTCCTTTTTTATTTGTATTTTTTATAAAAATCTCCTCGTATTTTTCTGATGACGTTGTAAATTCGGAATCCGTATTTATGTGTGCACACTTTAAATTTATGCTCGATGCGTAAAAAGTTCCGCAAAGTTTTAGAACTTATTTTTTATTATTATTTTGCTGGAATATTATGTGAAACTTTCTTGTAATTTATTTTGACACATACGTGACACATACGTGAGCCACGCGCCCACTCAGCCACCCACCAATCCTCTCATGCAACCCAATCAGCCAGCCAGGCAGCTAGGCAGCCAGCCAAGCTAACCGCACCAACCACCCACCACACAAAGTTGCATACATAATGAAAATATTGTCTTGAAGGAGCAACAGCAAGGATACTACACTAGGTCATGCCCGCACATAACACACCCTGCAATCAGCACTTGGTCTTACAATATTGAAATGCGGTCTTTATGGGGTTTAGGCACAGATTTTTCATTCAAAGAACCCTTAAAAATATATTTTTTGCATAGCCGCCCTCTGTGACTTAGTGGTAAGCTTACTAGACTCTCACTCAGAAGGTCGCAGGTTCTAAATCTGCCCCGTGCTTGGCCTCAAAAATGGTTCTTACTAAAAAAAATCTTTTCACTTCGAGTCGAAGGCCTCAGTAGCTAGTGCACATACCCCTAAACCCTTGCAGCCATTATTAATTATGGTATAAAATATAATCATAATAATAATAACAATATTTTTCACTATTTGAGAATATTTGCAATACATCAAATTCACACAGAATTCGATTATTTGGAAAAATTACTCTTAATTTAGAGGTTTGGAGCACCACGCATCCAGCGGAGGAACCGGCAAATTTTTACCCTCCTTAGTCCTGGTGTCTGATGCGAGTAGGCCAGTTGCACCCTATTGGAGTACTTAGCTCCACTCCAGGAATAGTTCACCGAATTGCATAAAAGTAGATCAAAACAATTGCGGCACACACTGGGTATGCATGAAAACGTTCCACACAGTTTTGCATATTTATAAGCGCAATTCCGCGCGTGATGCATGCTCCCATATAAGTTTATGGTACGCGTTTCCGGCCCCGGTCCCCAAGCCGCCTCGAAATAGATAAAGTCATCGTTGAGGACACACGCCTTCAAAGAATGTTCAGCACTGCGGAAGGACAATGCAGTAGGAGATCGGTGGGCCATTATTGCCCCCACAGCTACTCATGTGCATACATTTCAATACCAATTCCAAAGTACCCAAGTGCCAATGTATGTGCTCGCAAAGGAGCCCCTCTATATATAGATATGTATATGTGTGTATGTGTGTTACTGTGTGTGTGTGTGTGTGTGTGTGTGTGTGTGTGTGTAACAAATCAAATGCAAGATTTGGAAGTAATTGCAACATAAATGCTGCGTAATAAAATTAAAATGTTGCAATTTTTATAAAAGCCACCCAGGAAACGCACAACATGTTGCGAATGTTGCAAATGCAGTGGCGAACGCAACATCAGGTAATAAAATTAAATGGTATTAAAAGCAACAAAAACTGCGCAAATAAAACTAAAAGACCAAGAAAATGCAAACTTAAACTATAAAATAAACATTAAACAAGCTAAAAGCGCTTTTACGAGGCTCTCAAAGTGACGCGGTGGCATCACACACAGCCACACACACACAAACACACACAAACACACACCCGGCATACAAGCGCTACTGCCGCCTGCAGTGGTGTGCGTGTGTGCATTAGCTCGGCGTGTTATTCTGGGACTGCACAATATTATTGTATTCGCGGATACGTACCCGTATGTCGTGTGCCCCCGCCTACCCTCCTGCCAACCAGCCGTCCTGTCGGCGATGGTGCGCCGCACAATCGCCGCGCGTATGCCGCAGTAATTTGAGTTTTATGCTGCTTTTTAAAGGCATTAAAGTGAGACATACAAATTAAAATCCTGCATTTAAAATATGACTTACTTTGTAAGGCTTCGGTAAGTGCTTATTAGCAATTGGAATAGGAGAACGCTCAGGATTTCTTGTCGGATAGATACCCCGGAGAGCTGAATTTCCGTCAAGATTATTTTAATTTAGCACAAATTCAGGCAAACATACGTGGCTCGGACAAATGCAGAATTGTGAAAGTCCGTCCAAGACAACTGGCAATTGAAAAGTGCACAATACTCGTAGATGGTAAGTGACCGCAAAGCAAACTTGCGTGAAATTGTGTTGCAACTTTCAGGTCGCATCAGAAACCTCGTCACGAATAGAGACTACTTTAGACTTGCCGTGACAGATATTCGGTCATAAGTGTTATGAATCGGCCATCCATGATTTTCTCTGCTACCGTATTGTGAAGGTCCACCTCCGTCTCCCAGTTGGAAAATGCGGTTCAGATAAGACGTCAGTGGGAATTCATTGAAATCGTAACGTTTTACAGTTTCTGAGCCTCATAGTGTGATGCATTACCAGAAGGAGAATGGAGATAGAGTACAAAAGGAAGCGTGTCCTTAGTTAAACTACTTGATATGCTTATTAATATGGACATAGCAGACTGTAGGCTACAATAAAAATTATAAAAAATAAATAATTTATAGCACTGTAAATTCTGAGGAGTGCAGAGCATGGTGAAATTACTCTACCAGGTGATACGAATGGGAAGAGCGACTGATTTGGTCATTGTCGTGTCATAAAATCACACTTGCTGTGCACATATACCAAAAAAGCAGCTGCATGGGAGTGTGTGTGATTTGTTTACAATGCCCTGAATTTGACAGCAGTGAAAACTATTATTATTATATCATTATATATATTATATTATATTATTTTGTATATATTTTATATGAGATTATTATTATTATTATATCTTACACCCTAATCAATTATGCAAGGGGTTGGGAAATAAGTACTGGCTACAGAGGCTTTCGACTCGACGAGAAACCGATTTTTTTTAAATTTGTGAAACCAAGGCCGGGGCAGGATTTGAACCAGCGACCCTCTGAGTGCGAGTCTAGCATGCTCACCACTGTACCACAGAGGGCGGCTAACAATGAGAATTGAAAATGAAATCTGTGAGGATGAAATCTATGAGGAACTAGTAGAAGGATTCCAAGCTTACATTCTCGGAAAGGTTCCCTGATCAGAGCTGTGAAAAAATATGAGAGAAACCATGGCAAAATTATGACCAGCTAAAAGCTTAAAGCAAAGTTGAGAGTGATAATCTCGCCAAAACTCCAAAGAAGGAAAAATTCGCAATCAGAGGCCATTTGTGTGGAATTGATTTTTCACACGTTTTCGCAGCCGTTTCCCTGGTAATGATTTTGCCTTTATAGGAGAACATAATTGAGTGGGATCATTCCTTATTTATTCCACGAGTATTGAGCTATTGAATTGATTCATGATTAGTCTTCGCAAAAGAAATGACTTTGGTTTGCCACTCGCATGACTGCCAACTACAGTTTCCAGGGGGTCCCATTTATCTGTTACATGTCTGTGTGCTGCTGACGTTGTCTGGAACTCCAGTTCGTAGAGAACACGACGACCGGCACTGATTGTGCCGCTTTCAGAAAAACCACAATCGAAACTTCTGTAAAATTGCCTTAAACTTATGTGGATTAGAGTCAGTTCGATGCAGAAATGTTAAAGTACCCTCTCCTAGAAATCTCGAATGCACTTCTGGCTAATTACCACCCCGTTCGTTTCAACTCATTCCCTTGTTGTGGCGGAAATTATTTTATTTGTTGCCACTAATTACTCGTACTACTATAAAGAACTGTAATTTCCCACCACAACCAACCTCCAAGCATAGTACGCGACCACGTACCCCACCGATCCGTTCCCGCTGCCTTAGTTCGCATTTAAATATTTCAATTCACTCTTTTCGCTGTTGTCAATCCCCAGTTCTAATAAAAAATAAAAACTCATGCCACAAAAGCATTACTGAAATCATTTGTGTTAATTAAAGTAGCACAACAACAGCAGCAGCAACAACAGCAGCAACAACAACAAGAACTAAATAACAACAGCAGCAACAACAGTGACAAAGCGTTCGCTACAATAATGGTAAATGAAATACATAAAATATCCCGCAGATACTAACACAGTGAACTGGATTTGTCCAAAGTGTGCGCTTTAATGCCTTTCTTCGTAAAACTTTTCCAATTTTTTGTATCTCTCGGTTTGTGTGTGGTTTCTCTATGGTTTTCACAAACTATGCTCGTAATAAATAATTAAACAAGTCAGTTATTTGCGGGCGCTACACGCACAGCGTCCGGTCACCTGCACTGCGTCAGTGTGCTGGTGACCTCTAGAAAGTGTACCAGAACCAGGGAAACTTTCGCGAGTATGGCCGTGCAAACTTAGTGAGACTAGAATCTGTTTTCACTCTCAGCAGGAGCAAATGAAGGCAGCGGTTTGATTGTGGAATCCGTGGCAGAGGCTCTGCTAGCCTTGAGTCTAAAATGAAACATTGATAAAACTTCAAATTGCATTTCTATACTGTGCGTCCTACACCTATCAAAGTGGCAAAAGTGGCAATTACCAAAGGTTTTGCCTCTTTCCCTCTGTACATGTCGCACATTCTGGCACGAATTTTAATTGCTATGCTGTGTAAGAGAGAACAGTGAAGGGGCCCAGTGTTCTTTCCAGAACTACATGCAAATGTATACGACTATCCGAGAATTGCTTGAGTTGGTTCATTACCAGCTTAGAGCCACTAATTTGAGACCCCGAAGAGATTACGTAGCACGCAAATCATGAATATGAATCACACTTAAAACCCAAAATACACTCGAATGATTCACAGAGCAAAGTAAAAGGTGAAAAGATGAGCATCTGTTCTTTGTACAAGTACTAAAAAACTGATTTACAAACTGGCCTCAACTGCCATTCGCACAGAATGCGAACAGAATCGGCTCAAAGAAACACCAACCCAACGTCTGCAATGAGCACAGCGGGCATGCAGGCACCTGTGAATGTGAAGCCATGAGTGCAGGAACAATTGCATTCTGGAGTGCCCTCATGCAGTTCTTTGTTGCCGCAAACAAATGGTCGCTGATCCTATTTCTATCCGACCTCAGTTCTTACAATCGCTAACGTCCGGACTGGGTTGCATGGGCAGTTCAGGGTTGCCTCACTGCCCTACCACTGCGTGTGTCTCTACTTGTGCCCAAGTCTCAGCTAGTGCCTCTGTCACTGTCTCTTTACTGCTTCTGGATATGTCTGTCTATTAGTTCGTCTGTTCACATGATTGTCAGTCCGCCTTCGATTTGGTGTGTACACATCTATCCATGTAATTGCTATGGTAAATACATATGCATATGTTTCGTGTCAACTCGACATTTGACATGAATTTTATGTTTACATTTTTCATACTAACTACAACAACAAAACGAAAACGAATGCAATCCAATAAAATTACAAAATAAAGAATGAAAATTTTCCATTACGGCTGCAGTTTCTTTAGACTGCAATTACAATAACAATAACAATAATAATAGTAATAACTATGTAAAAGCAACAAAAAAATAACAAAAACCCGTGGGCTAACATCGGGGTACGCACATGCACAGTGCATGCAAACAAGTTGCCAAGCTGCCGAGCTGCCTCCGGTGTTCTTACGCTTAGCGACCGCCCGACATGCGGAGGGACGGCTTGGCCGCCCCCAACCCCAGCAGCCACTCCAGCCCGTGAAGCGCGCTTTTTGCCACTGGTGAAAAGGTGGCAATTACTTTTGCACAGCACAGCGAAATAAAATTAATATCGCTTAATGCCAGTATTTGCCATAATAAAGCATTTTATGGCATTTGCTGTAATAATTTTTTCGCAGTTTACAACATCAGCGCTCGCATTTGAATGTGCGGCTATGTTTGTATTTGCGTAGCTATCTGAATACTCATGCTTGTATTTTCTCAATGCAATAATGCAATAAATAAAAAGAAATTCCCTCCACTTGATGCATTTCCACACACTCCCACAGACAGGCTCTGCCTCGTAAGCACGCTGAGAAGCGCACAGACTTCGGCCCGAGTTCATTTCGAACTGCCATAAACAGTTGCCATAATGCTGGCAACATTGTAGTTTATGACGTTATTAATTTAATTAGAATTTTAATGCATTCGCGATCATTGCGCCATAAATAGTTTTAATTGTTTACTTAACTGCAGTATCATGGTAGGCGCACGGGGTCGGAGGCCGTTGGCCGGCAGAGCAAGGGGGGTCGGTGAGTTGCAGAATAAGCAGCTGCACCCAGACAGCATTCAGTGGATACCTTAAGCCGCCTAATGGACGAATGAAGGCGTAGATAATACACCGATCCAGTCTGGCTGCAGCACGGTGTGACGGCGCTGTGCCTTTCACAGGCCTTGGCCGCAGCTCGCGACAAGTGCAGCACTGTTTGACTGTCGTGAGTGCATTGACCCATCTCAGTGATTGAATCGTCCCAAGCAGTATTGGATACCTGTAACAGTGGGTGCTCTGAGACGTCTTTAGGAGAAGCGAATACCCTGATCAGAGCAGGGACAAATTACGGAGACAACTTACGGAAAGAGCCAGCTACTCCACTCTAGCTGGTCATCGCTCCTCGGGAGAGTAGATGAAACAGCACGCATTTTTGTTCAAAATTTCCACACTTTCCTTAGTTAATTTGCTCAGTGTGTGGAAGAAGCGGTGCGCCGTCCAAGTTATTGTGATGATGTGGATCTTAGATTATTCCACAAATGTAAATCCAACCCAGTAACTTCAACTACCTCTGATACCCACTCCCGTTCCCGCACCCGCACCCGCACCGGCACCATTGCCACTAATGATCGCATTGTCATTCTGCAGGATAATAAAAACAAGTATAAATGTGTGTGCCCTTGCAGCGCATTTCATATCAAATTGTGTTTATGTGTGTGTCTGCCACTGGGTGTGTCTGTGTGTCGGTGAGTCGATGTGTTTGTGTAGTTGTGCATTCGGACTGGTAGCGAATGCTTTGTTGCAATATGCAATGCAATGTTATTATTTACATTTGCCGCAACATTGTCGTTGTGGCAGCTCTTTTTGTTATTGTTGTTGTTGTTGTTTTTGCTGCTACCGCTCTTGCCGCTATTGCTGTTTTACAGTTGACGATATAAATGCGATAAAATGTTGTTTAGGTTCGTTTACTGTGGCGGTGGCACTAAAACGCTTTCCCACCAAGGCGCTGGGGACCGCTTTCATTTGAAATCTTTGCGGCCAACAGCCAAGACTGCTGCGCCCAATAACACCCAGGCCCACTGTCGCACCATGCCACCATCTCACCAGCGAGCGAGGAGTTTGGCGCTGACTTTGTTAAACTGTTGGCATTCTTCTTTAGCAGTGAATTGCAATTGGAAAATTCAACAAAGCTTTAACTTTACAGCTTTCAACTAAATTAATTTACTTTTCCTCGAATGAACGGGGACGTTCGACGAGGACGAGGACGACGACCACCACCAACGACCGCTGGGCGACAACAATGCTGCGGGTTGTAGTATTCTAAATAAACAAAAAACATAGCGAAAGGTAATAAATGGGAAATATAATTAAATACGAGGACAACGCCGTATGCGATGAGTTCGGAAATGGAATATTTTGTCTTTGCTTTTCTTTTCTTAAGTAGAAATCATATTTTCGGCGTATGAATTACCCTCGGATCAACGATTGTGGATTCATAAGGGACCCGCAGGTGAATCGTCCCATGCAGTATCTCTAACAGTGGGTGCTCTGAGACGTCTTCAGGAGAAGCGAATACCCTGATCAGAGCAGGGGTGGGCTGCCTAAGAAAAATTTTAATTCTGCACCGCAAAAGTAGGCAGACAACTTAATGGAAAAGCGTGTGTTTGTTGTAAAAGGCAGAAGTCGGGTGAAATACGGAAAGAGCAATTTACTCCACTCTAGCTGACCATTCATGCTTATCAATCTCAACTCAATCTCAATACACATTCCGAAATCAGGAAGTAAAATAGGCAATTTTCTAATACAGGGTGATTGACTTAAGAGCGAGATTTTTCCCAAGTTGACTTCTGTGCTCGCCGAGTTGACAACAGACGAGCTGAGATTAGCTTTTCAGTCCTTAGAATACTCTTGCGTGGGCTCAGTGAACTTAACGAGGACGGAGTCTTCGCATGCATTTCGCAATTGTTCTTGTGCTGAGGGACCCAAATGTACATTGGACAGATCAGAAAGGCTCTTCTTCGCTCTCATCCAAGTCCTTAGGCAGGGATGTTGACAATTGCACGATGTGGCTTCGTTGTTCGAGATAGCATTCCTTTCTCGTTCTATCCCACTGCTATGGCACTGTGTTGTGCTATCGTGGATCAGGGCAACCAAGCGATAGATGTATGCCTCCACCTAAAAGTGCCTTCTTCAGAAGTAGTCTGCTAACCACCATGGCTGTCTGGGTTATGCATTTATGCCAAATGCTCCTTTCCAGCCAACTGAATTCACTCGCACCACGACTGCGCCCAACCAGTCCGCTGGCAAGTGCCAATGCGGAGCAAGTGTTGACTGGCACCGCTCGCCGAGTGCAATAGTGAAAGCGGTGTAAATGAAAAAATGCGAAAATTAACAATAGAAAAGCGAAAACAACGACAAAACTCTGCCGCTATAACAATAACAAGAAATGCAAAAGAACAAAGCAGACAGAACGCAGAAGGTGAAAATTGGAATAGAAGTGGAAGTGGAAGTGAAATTGGAAATGGAAATGGGGGCTAAAGAAATAAAATAAATGTTCATTAAATAATTGCACTCGCCCGATCGGGCATGATTTCGTATTTATAATCCAGCAGCGGCAACTGCAAAGAGTGCCGGAAGAGCAGAAGACGCAATAACTGTGGCGCGCAAAAAGGAAGCAAATAATATTAATAGAAATCCAATCAACTAGAAAAGTTGCAAAAAATGTTATTAAATTGGAGACTAATCATAAAAATTGAGTGTGCAGTGCAACGCAAGCAAAAAGCACGACATTCGCTCTATATATGCATGTGTATGGGTGTGGAAATAGATATGTATGTGTGTGTGTGTGTGTGTGTGTGTGTGTGTGTGTGTGTGTGTGTCTGTGTTAGGGAATTATAGAACGTAATGAGAAAAACTGCAAAAAAGGCGCTTGAATTTAGAAGTGCTGGCATGTTGTAATGACGCCATTGAACTCTATAATGACCCTGCAGGAAAAGAGCGCAAGTACGAAATGAATGAAGTGGATCGTGCCCATTGAGCAGCGACACCATACAAAACCAAGTCAAACCGCAAGTGGCGCTCTCAGCTATTTCCGTTGTGCTGACAACAAGCAAAAGCAACCGACGAATCACAAAACTTCAGATTCCAGTCTCGTTTCCAAACCAGGCTGTGGGCTCCATCGGCTTCACACGATTCTTCATTTCTGTTGCATCATTCACATCGTTTCTGCGTGTGTGTATGTTTTTTTTTTTTTTTTTTTTTTTTTTTTTTTTTTTGTTGAGATGAAAAATCTTCAAAAGACACTGTTGCCCCCACAACAATAGTGTGGAACTTTAACCCACTAAAAAACATCTCGAATTACTTCAGCTTTAGAATTGTCCTGCGGCCCGACCGTTAGGTAATACATCGCAGGGCTAGCTTAGCCTATTGGTTAGAAAATCTCAAGGGGTTTATACTACATTCATGGATCTAGTCTCGCTGCTTCGCAACCGTTCCATTCTTCTTAGTTCTTGTAGAACCGTAGCGGCTAACTCTTTCACAATTTGCCAAATCTGCCTTGATTGCAGCATGTGCGGCACTATGTTTTCTGGTGTTACTCTGTATCCTATTTGGTTCTCTAAAAACTTACGTTCTGTATCGAATTTCGAACAGTAGAAGAATATATGCTCTGCATTTTCATTACCCCTCCCACAAGAATAACAGATTTCTCCGTCATCATGTCCATACTTGTACAGGTACTCTCTAAAACAACCATGTCCACTCAAGAACTGCGTCATATAGAAATCAACATCTCCGTGTTGTCTTTCAACCCAAGTCTGCACATTTTTGATGAGTCTGTGCGTCCATCGTCCTTTGGTCGCTGTATCCCAGCATTCTTGCCATACATTCAAGCTGTTTTGCCTTTCTTCTTTTCGCTCTTCTACTGTTAAAGGCCTGCCGATTTTTTTGCTCTTGTCATATACTCTCTTAAGCTCAAGAGCCATTATATCTGGTGGCATTATGCTAGATATGACTCCAACTGCATCGTGAGACACTGTGCGAAATGCACTAGCAACTCTAATGGCATTTAGTCTGAATAACGATTTTGCAATCTTGGCGTATGTTTTCTGCTTTAATGCTTGTCCCCATACTGGTGCCGCATACATTACTATGGATTGGGTAACTTCGGCCAGAAGTAACCTTCTGCTTTGATTTGGGCCGCCTATATTGGCCATCATTCGAGATAGGGCCGTGTTTACTTGCGCAGCTTTTTGACAGGCCTGCCCAATGTTTATTTTATAGTTAAGTCTCGCGTCTATCATCACTCCTAAGTATTTTAACGATGGCTGCGTTCTGATGTTGTACCCGTCTATATTTGGCGTAATGGCTTCCATTTTTTTCCTGCTTGTAATTAAGACTGCTTCGGTTTTTTGGAGTTGGAGTTTCGATGACGTTAGCCAGTTTTTTATTCTTTGTGATGTACTTCTGCAAATGCTCTCAATTTGGCATAATTCTTTCGCCACAATTGTTACTGCAATATCATCCGCATAACCGATTATTTGTACTTGTTTTGGCATAGGTAGACGAAGGACTCCGTCGTAAAGTACATTCCATAAGAGTGGGCCCAGTACGGAGCCTTGCGGCACTCCACCAGTTACGTGTGTGTATGTGTGTGAGTGGGTATTTGTGCCCCCCTCACCGGGAAGCTTGCAACTTCTCAAAAGGTTTTTTAAGGAAAATTATTATATCCTTGCTTTGGCTTTGCTTGTTGGGTGATTGGACGAGTACAAAATTAGAAGTGGCCTGAATTGTTGGTGCAGTTGCAATTGTTGTTGCTGTTGTTAGCCTGCCGTGCGTTATTATTATGGGCAACGCGGGAGCAGACTGCAGTCCCTTAAATTGACTAGGATAATACGATTCTCAGTGGCCATCATTCGAGTCATTTTAGTTAAAAGTTTTCACTTTTTCTTCTACTTGTTTATTAATAAAATTGTTTTGCCTGTCTGTGATAGCCAGGAAGGCCAAGGGCCAAGATACCGATAATCCTCCTGGGCATTAGTATACGTTTCTGCACCTCCATGGAGGCGCTTCGCTGCTGCTACCGGGCTTTCCGTCGGTTCACTCACTACTCTCGGTGCTCAAAGAAATCCTCATTGAGCCCAGAACGACTCCAGTCATTTGCACTAGTTGACGACCATCAGCAATATTTTAATGGGCCTTTTTTGCTGCGGCCGAGCAAAAACTGCCACTATCGCGTTCGCAGTCGTTGGTGCTGCCACTGTCGCCGTTGCAATACCTTACAATGTGTGTGTACTTCCTTTTCTCTTTTTACTTAAAAAGTAAAATTAAAGAATAAATAATAAAAATGAGCGAACGTAGGGAAAAGTATCCCCATAATAAGCACGGCAGAGCAGAAGAAGTCAATTTGCATAAAATCGATTTTCTCGCTTTTTTATTGTGTTTTTTTGTTCCATTTTTGTAATAATATTTTTTAGATTAAAAATTCTGTAAAAATGAATAGCACGAAGAAGAGAGAAAAAAATAGATATAATTATACAGCAAACTTGGAAATGTAAAATAAAGAAAATGAAAGAATATTAATAATTACATAAAGTGCGAGTACATTTTACGTAGGACCCAGGGAAAGTTCGTGGAGTAGCGCAGCGCCAACAATGCCGGCCTTGGGACGCTCAGCGTGCTCGGCGAAAAGTTCCGAAGCCGCATCGCGCAGGCTGACGCTAGTGACGATTCTGCAGGCACTCATCAGCACATGCTCGTTAATGAAGCTCCTGAAGATGCCTGGATTTGCCAGAAGATGCCGATGGACCCACACGAACCACAAAAATGTTGGCTGGCAATTGCATGAGGTAAATGTATGACTTGTAAGACACCCGCTGAAGCGGCTGCCAGTGGAGTGTGTAGCGCACAGAGGCTACAGTGCGTAGACGGAGCAAAGCAGCCATAAGCGCGTGGAGGGGAGCGGTGGTCTACTTTTACGCCATCCGTCCATCCATCCATTCATACAAATATCCCGAACAGCCGTGGAAGTTGAAAATAAGTTGATTGTGCTGATGCTCGAATTATGGAATGAATGTCGGTCCGCCACACCGGATGTCGCGTCATTATTTTAATAAATTATAAATTAAGCTTTGTTCTTCCTCGCTTCGAAAATTGGGAAAGCCAACAGCCAAAGCTAAGCTAAGGGCACACAGATACACACACACATACCCACACAAACACACACCAAACAACAACACAGAAGGCGACGAGGAATAGCAGCAACACTGGTCGCACGTTGTTGGCGTCAGTGTTGACAAAATTAACAAATGATCGAAGGAACGACTCGGCGAAGCCAGGCGTGAGGCAGAGAGGTGGCGAGGTGGCGAGGTGGCGAGGTGGCGAGGGGAGGAGCAATGCGCGAACGAGCGAACAAGCAAACGCATTGCCACAATTGGCACATGCCACATGCCACTGGATTCTTGTAAATGCCGCACTCCGGTGCGTTGTCCTATCACTGCAGTTTGCGTCACCTTTTATTCTGGCGTCCTGTCCGCCTGTTTGCCTGCCCTGGCTACTGTCCGCCCGTCTTGGGTGGCCTGCTACGTGGCGGTCGGTCTGTGGGTGGTTAGTTTCTGAATTAGTTTAGCAACTAATAAGTTTTTAGCGATGAGACTTTTAGTGCAGTTAATGTGCGTGTGCGTTGTTTTGTGCGTGTGTGTGTGTGTGCGTTGTTTTGTGCGTGTGTGTGTGTGTGAGTGTGAGTGTGTATGTGTGTTAATGAGTGTATGCTCGTTAAATTGAGTGTGTGGCCATTTAAAAACGCAATCATAAAGCATTAACTTAATTGGTTAATACGCGCAAATACGACATTACACGCTTTAACATAATTTGAGACCTCTCCTTTGGCATTGGCTTCTTTCCACATGGCCATGTCATTTATTAGCCTCAAACAAAACTCAAGCAATACTTCATTTATAGCCTTAGAAAACTATTTTAAAGGCCACAATACCAAAATAGATCTTAGGAGCCAATTTCGCCACACAAATACCCACAATCGTAACATCGAGAGCATGAACAGGCATAAGGATATTTTTTGTGACTACAACTAGGTTAGGTTAGGTTATCGTGGTAGCCGGTCTACAGACCAACTCACTCAGACCGCCATGGGTTCATTGTGATACCACCGCGTAACGACGCACCTCTGATTTGCTCGTCAAACCATTTCGAAGCTCTAATAAAGCGCAGGATTTGCTTCACCTTCACGCCGGACACTTCTGTAAGAGAATTGAAAGCGTATTTGCCTAAAGAGCCCGGGCACCAACAGAAGAGATGTTCCACAGTCTCCTCCTCCTCCCTCCATAATCCCCACAGCTTCTGCAGTATTCATGAGAGAATACTCCCAGCCTGAGATAATAATGCCTGCCGAATAGCTAATGACTACAACTAGGTTAAATCTTGGTTGGACCGATTGGGTTGTTGGCAGAGTTGGGTATTGTAGGCCTCCAACGTTCAAGTAGCACTCATGGTGGACAATGGTTAAGATTTGCAATCATTTTTTCTGGTCAAATGAATTTTGTTTAAGATTAATAACAAAATTTCCATGTTTTCTTTTTGTATAAGAATTACAAGTGTTTTCGTCGTCTCCAAATTGTTGGGAAGTTTGCAAAAGACTTGGAGTCCTGAACTGAGTTGTATGGCTGAATAATCGATTAACGTGTCCGCTCGCAATAGGTGTGCATGTGTGCGTCCGCCAACATTGTTAACGCCAGTAACTGCAACAATGCTCGATCGCGGCAGCACAACAGTAGCCGCAGCGGGCGGGCGCACCGCCAAAAATTACGTAGTCTTACTTTGTAGCTGTGCATGTGCAGCTTAAGTACTGCAAAACTATAAAATTTACAATGGAATTACTCAACTCCGAAGCGTAATAAAATATTTGAACGTAACGCGAAGCATGGGGGCATTCACTACTCACTCGCCGCCCGGTCGCCGGCCAGTGGCGAGTCCGCCGACATGCACTCCGCCGTCCTGCAGTCACATGTGCGAGGCCAGTCGTAAGAAAACGGAGAAGTGCATTGTCTGCGAGCGAGTGTATATATATGTGTGTGTGTGTGTGTGTGTGTGGCGGTGGTGGCGTTGGCATGTGTGCCAGCCAGGACAACAATGTAAGGCACCTTATTGCTCGGATTGAAGTGAATGGTTGGAGTCGACTGGAGTAGACTACTGGAGGGGAGTGTATTGTAGTGTAGAGTGGAGTGATTGGGGAAATACCAAAAGCGCTTTCAGGCTTAACCCTTGAGTAACTCGTTAAAAAATCGTAACAGAATGGAGTGGCATGCTGCGGAGTGGAGCAGCGCGAGCTGAGGCGGTGTGTGGAACGGTCATGGCGCGCGCTTTTTATGTGAATGCTATTTTCATGACATTCACATTCCCAGTGGCGCCTCCGCAGCAGATAGCGAAATATTGCAAAGCGCACACTTTGTGTGCGTAAAGTATCCAAATGGCTCGGCGGCCGCTCAATTGTGCTTCATTTGGAATTCGGTTGCGCACATTTTTTCACGCTTATTTGAGAATTGCTTTGAAACATAATTTGAGTCCTTTTCAATTAAAACGAAATCGAGGACGACAGCTATAATGTTGAAGTGTCCTTGAATGACCGACCATTGTCGTAATTATGGCAGTCACCCTCTACCGCTCAAGTGCCTGAGTGGCTGTCAACTCGTCAAATTTATTAATAATTTCGAAACTACTCATACGTAAAGAATCAACCCCGATTATCCGCGGACAAGTAAAAAACAGAAATCAACCAAAAGCACCACCCCAAGTCCTAATTTATTATTTAAATATGAGAAAGAAACTCATTCGACACGTAATATTTATATTTGAAATATAAAATAATGAAGACAGCAGCCGCGCACCAGAGTCACCCCCGTCGAAATAAAATATTTAATATATTATAGATACATATATATATATATATAGAAAACCGGCGGCGGGAATAAAGCGCAAGGCAGCCCAAGCAGCAGCAGCCAGAGTCGAGCGCAAAGGAAACTGAAAGCAATGGAATGAAGTGCGATGTGATGCGATGAGCCTGGCCCACATCCACGCAACCAGCACCAACACCAACACCAGCCCCACCCCCACCGTATCCAGAGCCAGCCAGCAGGCAGACAGACAGACCGACCACGAAGGGACACCGGGTGCGGACGGTTTGAATTTGCTGCGCACGCGTTTTGCGCAGCGGAAAAGTTGACTTGACGTGCGTACATAATTTTTCATTAAAACTTGGCAATAAAACTTTTTCCTTTTTCCTTCATAGTTGCAGTGAGTTCTTTATTTTTATTTTATATTTTTCATATTTTATACTTTCTGCTCAACTTGCGACCACACAAAAAAAAAGTGGACACAAATGAGAAACAAAGAAAGCAAACGCCATTTATGACAATTTATGTGCCGTTATTACGAGCTATGCGCTCCCAGCTGCGGGTTGGATCGGGCCGGACCACACAAAGGAGGGCTGGGCAAACTGCATTTTGCTCTCTCACTCTATTAATTACGAATTACTGCGTACAACGTACGCTGAGGAAACCACAGCAACGCTTTCGCTCAGTGTAGCGTTAATGATTTTTGCATATTTAAATATTCGACGATGAAATGCACCCTCGAAGATATTTCAGCATATTTCTATTCGTTGCGCAGTAAAATCAGTGGAAACACATAAACCCAACTGAATCGATGCTGAGCGCACTGGGCACACCCTACACACGACCACCCGTCCACATTCACAATTACAGCCAACAAAGTGTTATCGAAATGGAGTGAATCCGGCCGAAAAAAGTCCTGTTAGAGATAGTAAAGGTATCTACGAATGGTGTTGAAGCCCGTTTCAAGACATTGCTCAATGTTCACTTACTTACTTGCTTGCAAAATGAATGTAAGAGTGTGCAGAGCAACTTGAAAGTAATGAGCATAGAAACAGTTGAGTATCGAAGCATACGGAACAAAGGTCCTTGCAATATCGAGTGCAACGAGTGTGTCGTACGAATTCCACCATTCTCACATATGCTCGGGTTGGAAAGCCCTGCTTTCAGTTTCAACGAAAGAGAAAAGTGAATGCTAAAAACACAGCAGATACTTCGTAAGAAAATAACAAAACAGATAGAGTAAGTAGTTGATGTGTTGAATTGTTTCGAAAAGCGCGGTGGTTGTACTGAACTAGGTGCACTATTAACTGAAACAAACGAAACCATTCGTGCAGGCTGACGTGCCCACTCAGAATGCTTTGACAAAACCGGGCACAAGACACTGATTTGCAGCTATATTCCGAGCATTAATGGGAAATTATATTATATAAATTCGGAGTAACTCGGAAAGTAATTGCAAAAGTCCTGCGACAGCTCAAAAGTAACTAGCATTTAGTTCTGGATAGATCACCCACTGCTGGCGCGACTTCAATGCCGAATCTCTCACTGAACTGGGCTCCAGTGATTGTGCGGGATTGTGCCGACCGTAGCGCATACGAGTAAATCAAAATTATAATAAAATATTGTAAAAAGGAAAAGCAAATGAAACGCAAAATAATAAATACAACAAATGTCTACAAGGATACTGGCACAAAATATCAAATAAAGCAGCAGTGGTGGCAGCGGCGGGCGGATAAGGAGACGGAGGCTGCAAAAAATTCATAATAATAAATACAATAATATAAAATATTCATGCCGCGCAAAGCTGCTGATGGAAAAAAATTCAATTGTTACCCAACCCAACGCGTCATTTCATGTTAATTCAATACAGCAAGAATCCCAGCACACCCACCACCATCAGTACCAACACTGCCAGTACTGCGTATTACTCATCCGCGGTTGTGTTCGGGAACACAAGCCGGAGTACGCGTACATAATCATGTGTAAAACAGCGTGTGGTTGTGAAATCCTAATGCCTCTCTGTGTGCGTGTGTGCGTGTGTGACGACCTGTTTCTTTCGCGCGTTTCCTGACACTTGGCAACACCACCCACGAGCCCACAAATAGACACACGCATACATGGTCAGGCACAAAGGAAGTACCGTTGCCCTAGCTCTCAACAATGCGCTGCAATATTTAATTGTGTGCAGAAAGTTTCTAAAATGGCACTGATTGCGCTCCTGTCGTCACCTCTGTATAGATAACGAACCGTCCTTCCACCTGAGAGTGTCCGTCCACCTTGGTGATGACGTTAACGGTGTGCATATGCACGCCAAACACACGAAAATGCTGGGTAAGGATGATTTCGTGTAATTTTTTGGAAGTGCTCTGAGCGGCAGCAGGATTGATAGACTCCGTCCGCTCGAGACTGCGGCAGAGCTGAGTGACCGCTGGTACAACTACTGCCTGCATCTGTGCCAATCAATGCAGCCGCATTGCAACGGGTACGTTATAGGGGAAAAGCATAAATAAATAACAGCTCACTTAATCATAAACCGTGCTGCCCCGGGCGGCTCCACCAGCTCCGTCGCTCCACCACACAGACAACTTGATGCAAGTGGTTCGGTTTCTTTACGACCACACTTCCAAAGAACCGAATTTCAGAAACTTTTATTTTAACACAAACTTGCGTCTTCGCCACAAACAAAGACACACACACGCACTGCCGCTGCCGAACACTGCAACTCACACCTACAGCAGGATGGCTGATATAACAGTACTATCAGCACTCGAAATAAATGTAAATTCCAATGAAAACAGCAATCGCTTTTCGTGAGTGGAGGCATTGGCACATCCCTCAGTTTAGGCGAGTCTAACAAATTCCATTGAGGTCGAAAATTGTTCAGAAACATTTAAGTTTTCGAATGCGATATGGGAACATATTTCCTTGGCAGTCCGCTTTATGTGTCCAACTATGAATCAGTAATTATATAAAATAGAGGTCTGCTAGTTAAGTCAGGAAAGAAAAACGGTATAGACACGGAAACCACCAATCTACCTATTCATAGACATCAGAGTATCCAAAGTACTCATTCTCAAACCTCAAATCTCTCAAACAAACCCTGAAAACAGGATTCAGAAAAGGACAAATTTTAGTAAAATAACCGAAACAACCGAAAAAAACAACAGCCCGAAAGTATGCAACGAGTTGTGTGCATTTAAGAGCAAAAATTGTGTTTGACGTTCGCGCGGATGTCGTTTCGGAGCTAAAAAGCTAACCAGGAAACGTTTCCCATTTCTGAAATTAGAAATAATTGCATAATTATTCCTTATGTAATTCATTAAATTAAAAAAAAATCATACAAATATCCTTCGGCTTCGGACACACAAATAGCAGATGCCTGGGGTGCGAAGCCCCAATGGACATGGTCGGTTCAATTGTCTTTTATAGTGTTTTATATTTGAGTCGAATGTCCTATCGATAGTTATAGTAAGGTAGATATTTGCCAAAACACCCCACATACAAATGCTTAGATTTGCCGGAGAACGCTACTGTTGAATTTGAGCGGCACAACTTACAAATCAGCTTTCGTGCTTATCATCAGAATCAGAGAATCAGCGCGCCCAGATAAAAGTCCGGTATTTCCAGCATTCGACTTCTGGTTTTTTACGGGAACAGAGTACTGTACTCTGCTGCTATTCCTCCCAATGTTGCAACTGGCCCTGTTTCCCTCAACATACGGCATTGTGAAATCCATTTTGTGTTCGCGGCGACTCACAAGGATCTGTTCACCTGTACAGACGCTGACAACATTGTGTGGAAGTGCGCACGGCGTTTTTCACATTTTTACGAGCATGTGCGCAAAAATATATTTTTATTGTCATTCCTTTAATTTATTTGCTGGTGGAGTGGGGCGCCCTGAGTCAGGGGCAATATTTGGCAATGTTGCAAGCTTTGCATTTAATCACAATCTTTTCTACAATTCAGTGGTAATCCAGAGCCGACTCAGCCCACTGTGTTTTGCTGCACTGTGTTGTGTCTGCAGCTGTGTTTTGCTGCGGAGGTAGCATGCAAACTTGATGATGACTGCTTGACAGAGGAACAAGGATGTGCACTCTGGGCCAACGCAAGGTGCCGGCAGCCATGCAGGCAGACATCCCCGGGAATGTGTCAATTATGTACAATTAATTGAGTTAGGCGAGCAGCAGTTGCACCCACTCCAGAATTAAAAGCACATTACTTAGTTCCAATTCAAATTGCGTGGCGTTCTTGTCCGCCGGAGTACAGAACTAATCAGTTGTCAATGAAAACAATCCACTTGTCAAAAGCACAACTGTATCTCTTGAAGCAGCTAATTGCGGCGGGCATAATTTGTAGCAAAGAGCGCAGCAGAAGAATGTGCCGCAGGAATGCTGTGGGCTGTACTCCTTCACGGGGTGGGCAAGAGTTTCCTCACTCGCGTTTCTAGGTCACCGACCTTGAGCATGTTGTTCGTTCCATCTTTTTCGGTGCATGATACAGACCAAAACGTATCTTGCTACATCACAGACATCTTGTGAGCCAAGCATGTATCGGATGCTGGGGTTATTTTTTCTTTCATATACCTCTCAAGCATGTGCCTTGCATACGTAAATCTGGCGCATTCCATCAAGGCGTGTTCTGCATTTTCATAACTGCCAGCACAATATACATAGGCAGTCTTCAAGCCTCTACTTGTGCAGATAAGATCGAAAGCATCCGTGTCCTGACATGAATTCAGTTAGATGGTAGTTCACTTCACCGTGTCTTCTAGCAATACTTAGTGGGATATCTGGAATCGTCTCATTAGGCTAGTGGTCTTTTTGTTGTGTATCTGCGGCCAAGAGGGTTTATTCTTCGCAAGATTCAACTTATGTATCTTGTCAAGAATAAACCTTCTTAGGCCGTGCTCAGCGCATGTACAATTCACATAAGCTAAAATACATATTTTGCGCCTACTTGTGGATCCCCACGTTCGCCATATTTCCCTCTTTACCCAAGTGTTGATATAAGTTAACAGTTCATGATTCTAGCGGGTTTTTGAGGTGTTATCCCATTTGTGCTGTCATATCACAACCGGCTCCTCTGCAGAGTGTCTTTCTCGCTACAATATCGGCTGGACTGCAATTGACAACGAAGATAGCCCCATACTGTCCTAAATACGCAACTCACCGTAATTGATGCCATCCTGTATACGGACTGCATCCTTCATATACGGCCTGTGTTTGATAACTGGGGCTCATATAAGCACAGCATATTGGAGAGCCTATAAGAGAGCTTTGTGACGCTGGTCAGAAGGTTTCCTATGGGCTGTTTAGGACCACCTACATAAGGTGTAAGCCTTATCACAGACTTTTGATACTTCATCGCTGATATATCTCATATATACATATATGTGTGTGTGTTTTTGAGTGTTGGTGTGTGTGTGTGTGCCTGTGTACACGATCAACAGTGTGGTCTCAGTGCCTCATCGTATTCGGTTCTAATCATCATAATTCCGCTGCAGCGGCCGCCACACTGAATGAATGTGCCTTTGCGCAATGCTGCATGTCTACAATTCAAATTTATTATTTAGCGGATGTTTAATTGTATCTATTTAATTCTGTTATAGTTGTAGACTTTTCATTTGAATTGTAGTTTTTATTTTTCCTTTCACATACGCGGCTGTGTGAGTTCAGTTTTTTGTTTTTTATTTCTTTTGAATTTATGATAAACCTCGACACACAGCAATCCGAGTATGACAGCGGAGCGGCGAAGCGGTTGAGCTCTTGCGCGCAGGCAGAGGCAGAGGCAGAGGGAGAGGGAAAGACAGAGACAATGCCAGCGGCAGTGGCAGCAACTGTTGCAGCAGTTGCAGCCGCACCAGCGCACGAACGACTGTTCGCAGCCACACCGGAGAAAAACAATTAAACTAAATTTAAATTATATGTAATGTGTTTTAGTTTTCATTTTATTTTTCCATTGTAGACATTTGCCATAATTATACAAAAAGAGAAAAACACACACATACACTCATGTATGTAGAGTAGTCGCTCGCTCGCAGCATATGAGGCCGGCGAACGGAACACGCGCGGCAAGCGGACGGCGACTAAGTAGATGCAACATTTTTATTGCTGCTAGTACTGACGCAGTGTAATTCCCACTTAGCGAGAGGATGTGATGCAACGATGTGTTGCTGCCGCTGCTCGCTTCGTACGAAAAGTACAAATACGATAATTCATGCACACACTAAAGTGGAGCAAGTAGTTGCTACACGGCCAGCAGCGTGCGGCTGTGGGTGGGGTGTCGACGTCGTCTCGGTGTCGGTGTCGATGTCGATGCTGGTTTCGGCCGCCTCATCAAGTGAGATACCAAATGCCGTAATTTATTGTAAATGAAAAATTCAACGAATCTGACAAAGCCTTCATGAACTGCGATTTGTGGGCGGAGGGGCCGCAAGGGGCTCTGGATTACAATCGAACTTGCGGAAAACTATGATCTGCTTGAACTGGCAGCATGCAATCATCCCTGTCTAAGCAGGCCCACTACATGTGCATGGACTGATGTGGTGGGTCAGTGTATTCACTGGAAAACTTAATAAATATATTGTAATACTGAGTGAGTGATTTGCCTGCTTTATCTGGCAATCCATATACTCATAACAGAGTCTGGGGGGCTCATTTCCCATATACTCGTAACAAAGTTTTGAAGCGATAGTTTGCCAAGTACTCGTAACAGTATTCCGGACGGCAACGTTTTCCTGTTTCCCATATACTCGTAACAGAGTTCGAGTGCGCCTTGATTCCTTAAACAACGAGTATGAACGGCTGAACGGCATTTACAGCGATTTTATGTTGCTTAGACACACAAATTATCTCATTCGCTCCTCCACGATTTCCTGAAGATTTCCTGTCCCACTATTATTATTATTATTATTATTATATCTTACACCATAATTAATTATGAATGCAAGGTGTTGGGGGAATGAGTACTAGCTACAGAGGCTTTCGACTCGAAGAGAAAATAATTTTATAAAAAGAAGCATTTTGGAGACCAAGCCCGTGGCAGGATTTGAACCTGCGACCTGTCCCACTATAACATGTGGGAATACTTCGCTTTCCTTTACAGTGCGAAGGGAAGGCCAATGCCCCTAAATGAGACTCGGGTATGCTTAAAATTTGGGACTTAGAGACCAAATTTAAAGAGCTCGGTGGAAGAGAAGAAGAGAAGTAAACTATTTTTCCTTTCGTGTTCCTTTATTTAGGTGGACCACCACAATGCAGCTTCATTCTTGAGTGTTGTCGTGCCCGCTCGCAGCCCATGATACATTTCGTCCCTTGAGCTCTTTTTATTATGTTCATAAGAACAAATAAAATTTTAATGTATACGAGTATCACACGAGCTCGCACACATTTTTCCACTTTTGAAGCCACCTGGGTAGGTGCATTCACACGACCAATTCTTGTGAGGAGATTTTCCTGGAATTTTGGATCTCAGCATTTTCCAGCACACGCTTTCTCCGCGAGATGATCTTTTGAGGTGTGTGTGTTTAGGTTGCGTACAATCTGGAGCAATAAAAGAGCATTATTTTTACATCAAGTGTAATAAAAAAGAAACGAACGATGTGTGCAACGGCGTGTTGCAAGCTTCCACTTGCAAGTGCCCGATTGAGATACAAAATATTGGTTTAATATAGAAAACTCGTGAATGAGTCCCCGACTGAGATACAAAATATTGGTTTAATATAGAAAACTCGTCAATGAGTCCCCGACTGAGATACAAAATATTGGTTTTATATAGAAAACTCGTGAATGACTCCCCGACTGAGATGCAAAATATTTGTTTAATATAGAAAACTCGTGAATGAGTCCCCGACTAAGATGCAAAATATTGGTTTTATATAGAAAACTCGTGAATGAGTCCCCGACTGAGATGCAAAATATTGGTTTAATATAGAAAATTCGTGAATGAGTCCCCGACTGAGATGCAAAATATTGGTTTTATATAGAAAACTCGTGAATGAGTCCCCGACTGAGATGCAAAATATTGGTTTTATATAGAAAACTCGTGAATGAGTCCCCGACTGAGATGCAAAATATTGGTTTTATATAGAAAACTCGTGAATGAGTCCCCGACTGAGATATAAAATATTGGTTTAATATAGAAAACTCGTGAATGAGTCCCCGACTGAGATGCAAAATATTGGTTTAATATAGAAAACTCGTGAATGCGTCCCCGACTGAGATATAAAATATTGGTTTTGTATAGAAAATTCGCGAATGAGCCCTCGACTGAGATGCAAAATATTGGTTTTATATAGAAAACTCGTGAATGAGTCCCCGACTGAGATACAAAATATTGGTTTAATATAGAAAACTCGTCAATGAGTCCCCGACTGAGATGCAAAATATTGGTTTTATATAGAAAACTCGTGAATGAGTCCCCGACTGAGATACAAAATATTGGTTTAATATAGAAAACTCGTGAATGAGTCCCCGACTGAGATACAAAATATTGGTTTAATATAGAAAACTCGTCAATGAGTCCCCGACTGAGATACAAAATATTGGTTTTGTATAGAAAATTCGTGAATGAGTCCCCGACTAAGATGCAAAATATTGGTTTAATATAGAAAACTCGTGAATGAGTCCCCGACTGAGATACAAAATATTGGTTTAATATAGAAAACTCGTCAATGAGTCCCCGACTGAGATGCAAAATATTGGTTTTATATAGAAAACTCGTGAATGAGTCCCCGACTGAGATACAAAATATTGGTTTTGTATAGAAAATTCGTGAATGAGTCCTCGACAGAGATGCAAAATATTGGTTTTATATAGAAAATTCGTGAATGAGTCCCCGACTGAGATACAAAATATTGGTTTAATATAGAAAACTCGTGAATGAGTCCCCGACTGAGATACAAAATATTGGTTTAATATAGAAAACTCGTCAATGAGTCCCCGACTGAGATACAAAATATTGGTTTTGTATAGAAAATTCGTGAATGAGTCCCCGACTGAGATACAAAATATTGGTTTAATATAGAAAACTCGTGAATGAGTCCCCGACTGAGATATAAAATATTGGTTTTGTATAGAAAATTCGCGAATGAGCCCTCGACTGAGATGCAAAATATTGGTTTTATATAGAAAACTCGTGAATGAGTCCCCGACTGAGATACAAAATATTGGTTTAATATAGAAAACTCGTCAATGAGTCCCCGACTGAGATGCAAAATATTGGTTTTATATAGAAAACTCGTGAATGAGTCCCCGACTGAGATACAAAATATTGGTTTTGTATAGAAAATTCGTGAATGAGTCCTCGACAGAGATGCAAAATATTGGTTTTATATAGAAAATTCGTGAATGAGTCCCCGACTGAGATACAAAATATTGGTTTAATATAGAAAACTCGTGAATGAGTCCCCGACTGAGATACAAAATATTGGTTTAATATAGAAAACTCGTCAATGAGTCCCCGACTGAGATACAAAATATTGGTTTTGTATAGAAAATTCGTGAATGAGTCCCCGACTAAGATGCAAAATATTGGTTTAATATAGAAAACTCGTGAATGAGTCCCCGACTGAGATACAAAATATTGGTTTAATATAGAAAACTCGTCAATGAGTCCCCGACTGAGATGCAAAATATTGGTTTTATATAGAAAACTCGTGAATGAGTCCCCGACTGAGATGCAAAATATTGGTTTTGTATAGAAAATTCGTGAATGAGTCCTCGACAGAGATGCAAAATATTGGTTTTATATAGAAAATTCGTGAATGAGTCCCCGACTGAGATACAAAATATTGGTTTAATATAGAAAACTCGTGAATGAGTCCCCGACTGAGATACAAAATATTGGTTTTATATAGAAAACTCGTGAATGAGTCCCCGACTGAGATACAAAATATTGGTTTAATATAGAAAACTCGTGAATGAGTCCCCGACTGAGATACAAAATATTGGTTTTATATAGAAAACTCGTGAATGAGTCCCCGACTGAGATACAAAATATTGGTTTTGTATAGAAAATTCGTGAATGAGTCCCCGACTGAGATACAAAATATTGGATTAATATAGAAAACTCGTGAATGAGTCCCCGACTGAGATGCAAAATATTGGTTTAATATAGAAAACTCGTGAATGCGTCCCCGACTGAGATATAAAATATTGGGTTTGTATAGAAAATTCGTGAATGAGTCCCCGACTGAGATGCAAAATTTGGTTTTATATAGAAAACTCGTGAATGAGTCCCCGACTGAGATGCAAAATATTGGTTTTATATAGAAAACTCGTGAATGAGTCCCCGACTGAGATACAAAATATTGGTTTAATATAGAAAACTCGTGAATGAGTCCCCGACTGAGATATAAAATATTGGTTTTGTATAGAAAATTCGTGAATGAGTCCTCGACTGAGATGCAAAATATTGGTTTTATATAGAAAACTCGTGAATGAGTCCCCGACTGAGATACAAAATATTGGTTTAATATAGAAAACTCGTGAATGAGTCCCCGACTGAGATATAAAATATTGGTTTTGTATAGAAAATTCGTGAATGAGTCCCCGACTGAGATACAAAATATTGGTTTAATATAGAAAACTCGTGAATGAGTCCCCGACTGAGATACAAAATATTGGTTTAATATAGAAAACTCGTGAATGAGTCCCCGACTGAGATATAAAATATTGGTTTTGTATAGAAAATTCGTGAATGAGTCCTCGACTGAGATGCAAAATATTGGTTTAATATAGAAAACTCGTGAATGAGTCCCCGACTGAGATACAAAATATTGGTTTAATATAGAAAACTCGTGAATGAGTCCCCGACTGAGATACAAAATATTGGTTTTATATAGAAAATTCGTGAATGAGTCCCCGACTGAGATACAAAATATTGGTTTTGTATAGAAAATTCGTGAATGAGTCCCCGACTGAGATACAAAATATTGGATTAATATAGAAAACTCGTGAATGAGTCCCCGACTGAGATGCAAAATATTGGTTTAATATAGAAAACTCGTGAATGCGTCCCCGACTGAGATATAAAATATTGGGTTTGTATAGAAAATTCGTGAATGAGTCCCCGACTGAGATGCAAAATTTGGTTTTATATAGAAAACTCGTGAATGAGTCCCCGACTGAGATGCAAAATATTGGTTTTATATAGAAAACTCGTGAATGAGTCCCCGACTGAGATACAAAATATTGGTTTAATATAGAAAACTCGTGAATGAGTCCCCGACTGAGATACAAAATATTGGTTTAATATAGAAAACTCGTGAATGAGTCCCCGACTGAGATATAAAATATTGGTTTTGTATAGAAAATTCGTGAATGAGTCCTCGACTGAGATGCAAAATATTGGTTTTATATAGAAAACTCGTGAATGAGTCCCCGACTGAGATACAAAATATTGGTTTAATATAGAAAACTCGTGAATGAGTCCCCGACTGAGATATAAAATATTGGTTTTGTATAGAAAATTCGTGAATGAGTCCCCGACTGAGATACAAAATATTGGTTTAATATAGAAAACTCGTGAATGAGTCCCCGACTGAGATACAAAATATTGGTTTAATATAGAAAACTCGTGAATGAGTCCCCGACTGAGATATAAAATATTGGTTTTGTATAGAAAATTCGTGAATGAGTCCTCGACTGAGATGCAAAATATTGGTTTAATATAGAAAACTCGTGAATGAGTCCCCGACTGAGATACAAAATATTGGTTTAATATAGAAAACTCGTGAATGAGTCCCCGACTGAGATACAAAATATTGGTTTTGTATAGAAAATTCGTGAATGAGTCCTCGACAGAGATGCAAAATATTGGTTTTATATAGAAAATTCGTGAATGAGTCCCCGACTGAGATACAAAATATTGGTTTAATATAGAAAACTCGTGAATGAGTCCCCGACTGAGATACAAAATATTGGTTTTATATAGAAAACTCGTGAATGAGTCCCCGACTGAGATGCAAAATATTGGTTTTGTATAGAAAATTCGTGAATGAGTCCCCGACTGAGATACAAAATATTGGATTAATATAGAAAACTCGTGAATGAGTCCCCGACTGAGATGCAAAATATTGGTTTAATATAGAAAACTCGTGAATGCGTCCCCGACTGAGATATAAAATATTGGGTTTGTATAGAAAATTCGTGAATGAGTCCCCGACTGAGATGCAAAATTTGGTTTTATATAGAAAACTCGTGAATGAGTCCCCGACTGAGATGCAAAATATTGGTTTTATATAGAAAACTCGTGAATGAGTCCCCGACTGAGATACAAAATATTGGTTTAATATAGAAAACTCGTGAATGAGTCCCCGACTGAGATACAAAATATTGGTTTAATATAGAAAACTCGTGAATGAGTCCCCGACTGAGATATAAAATATTGGTTTTGTATAGAAAATTCGTGAATGAGTCCTCGACTGAGATGCAAAATATTGGTTTTATATAGAAAACTCGTGAATGAGTCCCCGACTGAGATACAAAATATTGGTTTAATATAGAAAACTCGTCAATGAGTCCCCGACTGAGATGCAAAATATTGGTTTTATATAGAAAACTCGTGAATGAGTCCCCGACTGAGATGCAAAATATTGGTTTTGTATAGAAAACTCGTGAATGAGTCCCCGACTGAGATGCAAAATATTGGTTTAATATAGAAAACTCGTGAATGCGTCCCCGACTGAGATATAAAATATTGGGTTTGTATAGAAAATTCGTGAATGAGTCCCCGACTGAGATGCAAAATTTGGTTTTATATAGAAAACTCGTGAATGAGTCCCCGACTGAGATGCAAAATATTGGTTTTATATAGAAAACTCGTGAATGAGTCCCCGACTGAGATACAAAATATTGGTTTAATATAGAAAACTCGTGAATGAGTCCCCGACTGAGATACAAAATATTGGTTTAATATAGAAAACTCGTGAATGAGTCCCCGACTGAGATATAAAATATTGGTTTTGTATAGAAAATTCGTGAATGAGTCCTCGACTGAGATGCAAAATATTGGTTTTATATAGAAAACTCGTGAATGAGTCCCCGACTGAGATGCAAAATATTGGTTTTGTATAGAAAACTCGTGAATGAGTCCCCGACTAAGATGCAAAATATTGGTTTTATATAGAAAACTCGTGAATGAGTCCCCGACTGAGATACAAAATATTGGTTTAATATAGAAAACTCGTCAATGAGTCCCCGACTGAGATGCAAAATATTGGTTTTATATAGAAAACTCGTGAATGAGTCCCCGACTGAGATGCAAAATTTGGTTTTATATAGAAAACTCGTGAATGAGTCCCCGACTGAGATGCAAAATATTGGTTTTATATAGAAAACTCGTGAATGAGTCCCCGACTGAGATACAAAATATTGGTTTAATATAGAAAATTCGTGAATGAGTCCCCGACTGAGATACAAAATATTGGTTTAATATAGAAAACTCGTGAATGAGTCCCCGACTGAGATACAAAATATTGGTTTAATATAGAAAACTCGTCAATGAGTCCCCGACTGAGATACAAAATATTGGTTTTGTATAGAAAATTCGTGAATGAGTCCCCGACTAAGATGCAAAATATTGGTTTAATATAGAAAACTCGTGAATGAGTCCCCGACTGAGATACAAAATATTGGTTTAATATAGAAAACTCGTCAATGAGTCCCCGACTGAGATGCAAAATATTGGTTTTATATAGAAAACTCGTGAATGAGTCCCCGACTGAGATACAAAATATTGGTTTAATATAGAAAACTCGTGAATGAGTCCCCGACTAAGATGCAAAATATTGGTTTAATATAGAAAACTCGTGAATGAGTCCCCGACTGAGATACAAAATATTGGTTTAATATAGAAAACTCGTCAATGAGTCCCCGACTGAGATGCAAAATATTGGTTTTATATAGAAAACTCGTGAATGAGTCCCCGACTAAGATGCAAAATATTGGTTTAATATAGAAAACTCGTGAATGAGTCCCCGACTGAGATACAAAATATTGGTTTTGTATAGAAAATTCGTGAATGAGTCCTCGACAGAGATGCAAAATATTGGTTTTATATAGAAAATTCGTGAATGAGTCCCCGACTGAGATACAAAATATTGGTTTAATATAGAAAACTCGTGAATGAGTCCCCGACTGAGATACAAAATATTGGTTTTATATAGAAAACTCGTGAATGAGTCCCCGACTGAGATGCAAAATATTGGTTTTGTATAGAAAATTCGTGAATGAGTCCCCGACTGAGATACAAAATATTGGATTAATATAGAAAACTCGTGAATGAGTCCCCGACTGAGATGCAAAATATTGGTTTAATATAGAAAACTCGTGAATGCGTCCCCGACTGAGATATAAAATATTGGGTTTGTATAGAAAATTCGTGAATGAGTCCCCGACTGAGATGCAAAATTTGGTTTTATATAGAAAACTCGTGAATGAGTCCCCGACTTAGATGCAAAATATTGGTTTTATATAGAAAACTCGTGAATGAGTCCCCGACTGAGATACAAAATATTGGTTTAATATAGAAAACTCGTGAATGAGTCCCCGACTGAGATACAAAATATTGGTTTAATATAGAAAACTCGTGAATGAGTCCCCGACTGAGATATAAAATATTGGTTTTGTATAGAAAATTCGTGAATGAGTCCTCGACTGAGATGCAAAATATTGGTTTTATATAGAAAACTCGTGAATGAGTCCCCGACTGAGATACAAAATATTGGTTTAATATAGAAAACTCGTGAATGAGTCCCCGACTGAGATATAAAATATTGGTTTTGTATAGAAAATTCGTGAATGAGTCCCCGACTGAGATACAAAATATTGGTTTAATATAGAAAACTCGTGAATGAGTCCCCGACTGAGATACAAAATATTGGTTTTGTATAGAAAATTCGTGAATGAGCCCTCGACTGAGATACAAAATATTTGTTTTATATAGAAAACTCGTGAATGAGTCCCCGACTGAGATGCAAAATATTGGTTTAATATAGAAAATTCGTGAATGAGTCCCCGACTGAGATGCAAAATATTGGTTTTATATAGAAAACTCGTGAATGAGTCCCCGACTGAGATACAAAATATTGGTTTTGTATAGAAAATTCGTGAATGAGCCCTCGACTGAGATGCAAAATATTGGTTTTATATAGAAAACTCGTGAATGAGTCCCCGACTGAGATACAAAATATTGGTTTAATATAGAAAACTCGTGAATGAGTCCCCGAGTGAGATACAAAATATTGGTTTAATATAGAAAACTCGTGAATGAATCCCCGACTGAGATACAAAATATTGGTTTAATATAGAAAACTCGTCAATGAGTCCCACACTGAGATGCAAAATATTGGTTTTATATAGAAAACTCGTGAATGAGTCCTCGACTGAGATACAAACTATTGGTTTTATATAGAAAACTCGTGAATGAGTCCCCGAATGAGATGCAAAATATTGGTTTTATATAGAAAACTCGTGAATGAGTCCAACCCGGTCTTCGTATACAGCTGAGAAGAGACTTGATGAATATACTTTTTTCGACGGGCACGAGCAACGCGTCTAGTTCAGTCGAATCACCGAATTCTTTATACTAGAATCATTGGATGCATGTAGCATACACTCGTACGCTCAATTGAAATGGTTTGAAGTGTGAATAAAGGTCACAAATCCGTAAACGTTCCCTGAATAACTGTGAGACCGTGAACAGGAATCCACAGCTCGCCAATATTTTTCAACTTTTATCGTGTTTTCTAGCGCCAAATCGGCAGCGGGCACAGCCTCAGACTCTATAAGTGATTTCTTCGGCTCTGAAATGTGTACTAATGCAGTGCAAAAACGCCGACACCACATATGGATGGGAAACCGGGCCTACATGTAGGTGCGGCTACTAAACACTGGTTTCCGTCGGCCACAATTCCCGTGCTGGATTGCCTTTGACATTTCCTCTTGATTCGTTTTGAAAACAAAACACAGGATAGTAATTGCCGAGCTTCTGCGCGGGCGCTTGAAGGTACTTATCACCACCACTGATCAAACAATATACTATTAGAGAGCTCAAACAGCGAAAATAGTGGTTTAATGAATTGCTCTGTGCTAGATCCCAATGCACAGCGTGTTCCATAAGCGTAGATCCCATACAACAACAATTAACAGTGGTTTCAGTAAACCACTATTTTCGCTATTTGAGCTCTCTATATGTATATTGTTTGCTCACTGGCAGTGCCCTGGCGTCACTCTAACACCTTCATTAAGTGCCGCCATTGACTGGAGAAAGAGTCAATCAGAACAAATCAAGAGACAGTTTGGAATGGTTACTGGCACTCCTTCTTAGTAGCTTCAATGCTTCCTATAACCCACTGAGCGTGATTTTAGATGACTAACAGTACTGGTTTCGAATTCTTCCTGGAAGCGCTTCGCGTTTAATACGAGTAGCATAACAGCTCTCCCAATTGTTGACTCTTCCCAGAACACATTCTTTCTACTCTTTTTTTGGATAGAGGCATTGGACTCGGAGTCGTTTCTTATTTTCATGAAATTTTATAATGGAGATTCGAAAATAAGATAACTAGATTTTTGCGGGAATGAATGCCCTCGTACTTACCCAGATCTGTGGCATATATGGAAAGTACCGTGAGTCGTGTGTGAATCAACTAGAAAACTTGGCATCTGAAACAAGTTGAACTCACAGAACAAAATTAATGCAAAAGTGGAGTGAAATTGAGCAAACTCATCCTTTCCTCGGCAACGGACTACGAGAATTGCAGGAAATCGAAACTTAGGAAAAATCTGGGACTAAGGACATGGTTCCTAGAACCACGCAGGTCTGCAACGATGCAATTGCATCAAACGCAACTACTCGTAAAGTCGATCGTGAAGACAGCTTCATGCAATTAGCACTTGAATGATTCGTACTTCAGAAATTGTCTAAAGGTTGTGTCAATGAAATGATTCGAAATATTGATTCAGTGCGTACGGTTTTGTCCGCATCTTGACTATGAATGTTTTGGCTCAAACGGTCGCTGGCATTCCACTGCTAAAAGCGCTCAAGACTAACAATTTGCATATGAATTGAAAACAATTTGAAGTTTCTTTTCTACGTGTAACAATTTTTTCTACTCGCATTTATCTTTCTTAATTTCAGTTTTCGTTTTATTTCTTTTTTTTATAATTTTTTATTGTGAACGAAACTGAAATGGAAATTGCTGCCGCACATTTACATGCGAAGGAAATCGTTTTGAAATAAAAAACAATTTAATTTTTGCTGGCTTTTGTTTAATTTCCTAACGTGCATTGTTGCTGTGATTTCGTATGCATTTATTTTATTATAAATTATGTAAATTGTCGTGCTTTTGTGTGTTTTAAGTGCAAGTAATATTGGAGGCACAAAAGTTGCGAAAGATTTTCACATCAGATGAACAGCATTTAACCGCCGCACTCGTTAAGGGTACAGTGGGCCCACATGCGGCATTTGTGCAGTTAATTTTTCTGCTGTTGGTGCTAGCGCAGAGGCGGTGCCAAGTGCGCTCTGCGGGCTATTCGGGTGCACGGAAGCGATTCAAAATCGATTGCATGTGATTTCATGCAGCAGGACGGCAGGGCCCTCGAAGTGCGCAGCGTCTGGGCCACTGTCCCCACTGTGCTCCCGTCCCGCTCCCTCTACGATGTGTGCGGCAAGTGCTTCAAGCCAGGCACTGCTTGATTCACCTTCGAATACAAATGTTTGCCGCAATTCACATTCAAATAGACGCAATTTTTCCAAACAATTGCATACGGATAATAAACCCAACACAAGTGCAATTGCGCACGCACACACGCACGGACATGTGTGCATGAGTGCATGGGCGAGTTTCAGTGTGTGTGTGTGTGTGTGTGTATGTGTTTGTGTGAATGCGGCTGCTTTGCCCGTGAGTTCCTACATTATTTTGATTTTCCGTTTAAACATTTTCAAGTAATTAGTTTAAATTAATATTTAAAAAGAGGGTAAACCATTTAAAAGTTGCAAAATAAATTTTTCCCAAGCTTGAGTGTGGTGAAGGTGATGAAGGGAGGAGAGAGGGGGCATACTGTAACAAGTGCAGTAACAGTTGTAGTAGTTGCTGTTGTTTTTGTTGTATCGGCGATAGCAGCAGCAGCAGCAGCAGCAGCAGCAGCAGCAGTCATTGTGCAACAGCAGTTGTAGCAACGCATGCTTAGTATGTAGCTGGCGAACGGCCCCGAGCGCACTTCAAATGCTGCTTGGTTGGATGAATGGAAGCAAGACTGTTAATTGCACATTTTTAATAATAAATAATAACAACAACACTCGCTATAATAATGTTGTTGCAGTAAAAAGCAAACACGTATATGTCAGCATGCCGACTCAGTATATGCGCTACGCATTCGGGCAACGAGCAAGAGCCCCACTTAAATACGAGCAGGGATGGGTACTAAGGACTCAATGCCTGGCCAAATAAGAACTATTTGTATCGGCATTCAAATTTGGAACTCTGGAGGGAATCCGTAATATACAGAAGAGTGTACGGGAAGTCAGCCCAAAATGCTCTTGGAAATGTGGTGAGGTGCTACTGAGCCTTGTAGCGCCTGCCGTCAGACATGGCTAGAAGTTTCATGCATCCTGAAGGAAACGACACGGCGTTGAAAGAAAAATATCATTCGTTGCGCATCATCGGGCTTCTGAGTTATGCCGTGTGTGCCAAGGTGCAGCATTAGCACAGTATAATCATAAACTACAGGAAATATCCCCCAAACAGATAACTGAGATCGGACTGAGTGCAATGGCAGACCATTGGTCTCGATGGCCCCGTCCAAATCATCATCTTCATCAAATATCAGATGAATAGGGGTAAATTGATAGTTCATAATCCTTCTTTTCCTAGAGCCATTGAGGCCACAGTATAGTAAAATGATGCCCAAAAGCACGTCAAATATTCTACCCTCAAAAAGGCGAAAAACTGGTTAACCAATTTTTGTACAGTTGAGCTGCGTTTCAACTACCAGAAGGAGGCGTGCCAGATATGGGCATATATATAATAACGTTCTAAGTAACTTTGATTTGGTCCGTCCGTCTGTCCCTTTGTCTGTCTGCCCATCTGTAAGCACCTCTTTTCCGCACCATTAGAGATAACTTTTCCAAATTATAGACTGTACCTTACGACAGAACCAGAAAGCTATATGAACTCAAAGACAAAGACCACGCCTACCTCCCATATATACACTTTTTTTAAAATGACTATAAGTTCAATTGCTGAAGGCCTTGCTTGTCACTTTCAAATTGGTGCTGTTGTGTAAATCCATATTAATTTATGTTGGAAAGCATAATAGTATGATGCTAACAGGGGTTCCAGGACACATGGGCATTATGGGGAATGAAGTCGTGACTGAACTTACGAATAAAAGATTTGAAACAAGGTTTGACTGGCCTGGAATCTGTTCTTCCCACACCTTTTGGTATCATTAGGGCCACTATTAGTGATTGGGTTGCATGTGCACAGAATCGTGACTGAGGGCCTATAAGAGGCAGCAGATGGGGAGAGGCTATGCTACCTGTTATTTCCGATAGAACGTCAAGGTTTCTTCTGTTACTTGGTAGGAGAGACTGCACACTTCTGGTAGGACTGATGACGGATAATTTTGCACGGGCTAAGCATATGCAAATGATAGGCATGGCAGACAGTGCACTATGCCAGGCATGTGGAGAGGAAGATGAGACGTTGCCCCATGCTCCGATTTCGCTATAATCAGGTTCGAGCCATAATTTTGGCTACTTAAGGAAACTACTCAACTCTATACAATGTGGGCGGTAGATACATAATGCCAGTAATCATAACTTAAGTTTTTAAAAGATTTATGGACGAAATTTTGTTTGGAGAAGCATGTTCACATTGAAAAGCCATATGGAAATGGTTTTGATTACATACAGCACACGCCCACTTTCCATATAAGAACATTTCGGAAGTAAAATGTAAATTAGCCCTTATATGCTCCTATGAATGATATGAAAATAATGTGATTTGGGTCATTCTAGTGTGCATCCAAAATATGGGTAGACTATTATTGCTATTACCATGCCTATAAATAACAAATACTCAAAACTGGGTCCCTAAACAAGACGCATCAAAGAAATCGCACAAGATGGATCAATGTAGCAGAAAACTGTTAACTCCAATGTCACGCCCATATATATGCATACCTCGAGATCTATGCAAGATTTATATAAGCAGAATGGCACAAAATCAAATAATGAATCTTGTTGATCGTAGTGGGCGTAACATGTTAGTCGAAACGCCTACCATCGATTTCATCAGTATGAAAAACGTGCCTACAAAGCCAATGTTTATTATTGTGTTACGTGCGAACAGTATCGCCATGGTTTAACTCGCACGCCTATGTGAGGCTAAAGGATATCTAGAAGTCGGTCTAACTCGGCTTCTGCTTTCTTTACTGGCTTGGATTGATTTTAAAATTCAACATTTAATCACACGAATTTCTGGTACTAATCACATCTTAGACGGCATCCTGCTTTTGAGGATTTCGATTCGAAGAGAAAGAATGTTTAAAAAGAAGCATTTTTGAGACCAAGCCTGGAACAGCATTTCAGTGTGAATTTAGCATTCTTACCACTGGGTCACCCGAATAGCTGCCGAGATCTGCCAGCGAAGACACAATGAAAGCACCCTAAGATGTCAAACAAGGACAGCAGAGTAGACCGAGGAATGAACAAAATAAGGACCGCACTTTTTGGAAGGGAAAAATTTAGTAAGGGATTGAATCCATGGAGCGTTCCTCCATTATAGGGTCCACTTTATTCTCTGCTGATAAATGAACATGTTGAACCCCATTGTACCGCACTCACCTCTGTTTTACTGAGACTCTTGCGATTAACAGCAAAATTACAGCTATACTATAGGAGCGGATCGAAGAGCCTGGTTAAAACTCTTCCGATTTCTTCCGGTCTGGAGGCTTCAAATCCATATAAAACGACGAAAAGTACAAAAAGTCAGAGTGCTTGTTCATTACATTTGTGTTTGCGAACTCCTAGGAGAATTTGCTTTCACTTCGTGCGGAGGCTATTCTGGAGATGGTAGACCTCTTAGTCCGATTAAGATTCCAGATAATTCTCACCTGAATTTTGATACCCGTCTTTAGTTGATAATGTGCTTCTCTGTACTTCCTGTTCGTAGGAGGCTATTCTGAGTGTGAGTCTAGCATTCTTACCACTGGACCACAGAGGGCGGCTATGTTTTATTTTACTTCTTTGGATTTCTTTGCTGCTTGTTTGTTGAAAACGAGCTTTCAATGCATCGCACCTCCCGCACTCTCACTTTTTCACTCCTTATCTCCCTCTCTCTCCCTCTCTCTCCCTCAGTCTCTCTATCTATCTATATCTCTCTATCTATCTCTCTCTCTCTCTCTCTCTATCTATCTCTCTCTATCTGTCTTTCTCTATCTATCTCTCTCTATCTGTCTCTCTCCATCTATCTCTCTCCCTCTATTTCCCTCTCTATCTCTCTCTATCTCCCTCACTCTCTCTCTATCTCTCTCTGTCTGTCTCTCTCTATCACTATCACTCTTTCTATCTATCTCTCTCTCACTATCTGTCTCTCTCTATCTATCTCTCTCCCTCTATTTCCCTCTCTATCTCTCTATCTCTCTCACTCTCTCTATCTATCTCTCTCTATACCTCTGTATCTCTCTCTCTCTATCTCTCTCTCTATCTCTCTCTATCTATCTCTCTCTATCTATCTCTCTCTATATCTGTCTCTCTCTATATATCTCTCTCCCTATATTTCCATCTCTATCTCTCTCTATCTCTTTCACTCTCACTATCTATCTCTCTCTATGTGTCTCTCTCTATCTATCTCTCTCCCTCTATTTCCCTCTCTATCTCTCTATCTCTCTCACTCTCTCTATCTATCTCTTTCTATATCTCTCTATCTCTCTCTCTCTCTCTCTATCTCTCTCTATCTATCTCTCTCTATCTATCTCTCTCTATATCTGTCTCTCTCTATCTATCTCTCTCCCTATATTTCCATCTCTATCTCTCTCTATCTCTTTCACTCTCACTATCTATCTCTCTCTATCTGTCTCTCTCTATCTATCTCTCTCCCTCTATTTCCCTCTCTCACTTTCTCTCTCACTCTCTCTCTCACTCTCGTGTGGATAGTTTGATATGTTCCGGTCTAGTTGGAGACTATAAACTGATCCACCCTCGGTATTTCTTCACTTCTGAATGTTGAAACGAAATTTGCAAAGCAAGTTCACATTTCCAGTGAAGAGAGGTTCTACAAATAGTCATGATGACATTTGATGACCTCTGTGTGCTGTAGAATGGCAGTCTAGAGCGGATGACTGCCAAAAAGTCTGAAGACAATTTGAAATGGGGCTGCACTTGAAGGTCCTAAATTGGCGCTCAGTCTAGAGCTGCCTTGCAGGTTTAGTGGCACAGCCTGGACAACGATGCAGTTAAACCAGGAAATGGAGTTGATACGAATATTTCCGTCCAGAAGTGTTGTCAGGCAGCAAATGTGACACCTTTCAGGAGTAGCTTATTAGTCACCTACGAGCAGTTGCAGTCTCCTTTGTTCGGTTGGGATCATATGTTGGAATTTTAGCCCAAACAGAGTTAATTTGAATTGGAAAACAATTTTAAGGCGATTTAGATCCTTCTCAGCAACTTATGTTTTTGGACGGTCCCATTATATAACCGTCAACAGGAGGGGCTCCTCTACTTACAGAATGAAACTTTCGCAAGCGAACAGTCGAGCAGCTGCACTCTGGCAGTCTCTACTGCGATTGTGAGTCGTAAGCGCCAATCCGGCCGCGGGTAGAGTGCAAAAACAACAAATCAGCAGATTATTTATTGCAAACAAAAAATTAAATGAAATAAAAATACATGGAAAAATGCGGCCCACAAAAAAAGCTCTAATTATAATAATAAAGTGGCAGGGCATAAATTGTTAACAATGTAGCCAGCCGCTTATTTCATGCTTGCAACAGCAACAGCAACAGCAACAGCAACAGCAACAGCAGCAACAGTTAAAACTATAAACAGCAAACGGAGAACAACGAATTTATTATAATAATTTAAAATTTAACGTCTTTCTGATATTTATCTGCAGATGATTGCAATAAAAAGGCAAACGAAGTGCAGTGCTACCGACCCGACGCACACATGCCCCTCAGCTCACACCCCATGCCCACGCTCCACGCTCCACGCTGCACACTTCTCGCCGCATGTCGTCTGCCCATGTGCAATAATCACTTGTGCCCCATCCGCATGTGCGCTGCTACTGCTGCTGCTGCTGCGGCATTTAACTCCTCAACTTTAGTGCAGCAAGCGGCAGAAACATCATCACAGAAGAGCAAAAAGGCAACAAGGCAACAAGGCAGCAAGGCAAAGCAAATGCAAGAAATCCAACTGCACGGCGGAGGAGAAGGAGAGAAGGCATTTAGCAGGAAACTACTTTGCATTTAATTGTCTGTAATGACGTGCAATATAAAATGTACGAGTAAAATGTTAAAATGTGAAAATGCAAAATTGTACTCGTATCTGGATCCGTGCACACACTTTGTTGTTGCTGCCGCTGCTGTTGTTTCGGCCGCTGTTCGTGTGTATAAATCACTTTTTCACATTTCAACACTTTTTGCGCAGCTTTTTTCCATTTTTCCTGAGTTTTGTTTGTGGCAGTTTTTTGCTTTTCTTTTTGGGTGCAACTAACACAAAACTAACTGCAACACTGCCACCGCCTACTGCGCTTTTTGTTTAATTTCGTTTTTGGTTTTTTGCTGTTTGCTCCTTTCCTTTGTTTCGCGCTCTGCTTTTTTGTGTATTCTTTTCGCTCTTGCTTTTCATAAATGTGCAATTATTTTGCTGTTATTGCAGGCGTCGCCGCTGCAGCTGTAACTGCAGCTGCCACAGTCAGTGCCGCTGATTGCCGCAGCAGCACAGCTTCTGTTTCTGCCTCTGTTGCTGTTGCCGGTGCTGATGCATCTCCATCCCACCAGCGCCACCGCACGCTGGCGAGTACGTGTGGCAGGCTGCTCGCCATGGCACAGGTTGTCCGTGCTTCTTCTGCTCTACCCCGTTCTGAGTCCCAAATTGTAAATGCGAATTGATTGTTGCACATTTTGTCGTTAATTATAACAACAAATTGACGTAAATTAGCAGCTTTCTGCCTCGGTTTATGAACTTTCCTGCCGCTGCCTGCAGTCAGTCACTTCATTTATACTTGTAATTTTCTTTCAGTCCACAATAAGTGAGCAATTATAAACAGAGAACAAATGGATTGAATTCAGATTTGAATCTTGTGAGTAGCATATATAATATATATATATATATATATATATATGTGTGTATATATATATATATATATATATATATATATATATATATATATATATATATATATATATATATATATATATATATATATATATATATATATATATATATATATATATATATATATATATATATATATATATATATATATATATATATATATATATATATATATATATATATATATATATATATATATATATATATATATATATATATATATATATATATATATATATATATATATATATATATATATATATATATATATATATATATATATATATATATATATATATATATATATATATATATATATATATATATATATATATATATATATATATATATATATATATATATATATATATATATATATATATAGATATATATATATATATATATATATATATATATATATATATATATATATATATATATATATATATATATACATATAAATATATATATATATATATATATATATATATATATATATATATATACTTATATGTATATATATATAAATATATATATATATATATATATATATATATATATATATATATATATATATACATATATATAAATGTTTTAGTTTTTTTTTTTTTTTTTTTTTTTTTATTGGTTCGGAGGTGGAAATCTGCAAACAGGCACTGGGCGCTCTCGCACCAGTAGTGTGGGGCTCTTACCCACTAAAACCACCTCCTCAGACGCCTCCCAGACGGTACATAGCCGTTAAGCAATACTTCGTCTGGGAGTGGGTTGGTCAACGGACCCCTCCTATTGATTCCTTGAACGTCGCCGCCACTCGAAGTGGCGGAGGTCTCGCATAATTGCGGCCGAGGTGTCACACACCACGTCCCATTTCTCCGGGCACTCGAGCATATAGTGCACGAGGTTGTCCGGTGTCACAGGTTCTCTGCAGACTCTTTGCAGTACCGCTCTGGCACCGCTGTATCGTGGACATGAAAAAAGAACATGTTCCACGTCCTCGGGCTCCGTGCCTCCACAATTATCGCAGCAGGGGGATTCCTCCAGCCGGAATCTGTGTAGGTACGCCCAGAAACCCCCGTGCCCGGTCAGCAGCTGTGTGACGTGATAGTTCACCTCGCCATGCGACCTATCCATCCAGCGTTGGAGATCAGGGATCAACCTCCTCGTCCAACGGCCCTTTTCGGATGCATACCATCGGGCTTGCCACTCCTGTATGGTGCTTTGCCTAATGCCTGCTAAGCGATCTTCCGCTCTCTCTCTCTCTATATATATATATATATATATATATATATATATGTGTGTGTGTGTGTGTGTGTGTGTGTGTGTGTGTGTGTGTGTGTGCAGCTGGTCCTGTATATTCTGACACCAGAAGCAAGTCCTCGAACCCGAACACTTGACGAGGTCTGCCAGCGAAGACACAATGAAAGCACCCTAAGATGTCAAACAAGGACAGCAGAGTAGACCGAGGAATGAACAAAATAAGGACCGCACTTTTTGGGAGGGAACAATTGAGTAAGGGATTGAATCCATGGAGCGTCCCTCCATTATAGAGTCCACTTTATTCTCTGCTGATAAATGAACATGTTGAACCCCATTGTACCGCACTCACCTCTGTTTTACTGAGACTCTAGCAAAATTACAGCTATACTATAGGAGCGGATCGAAGAGCCTGGTTAAAACTCTTCCGATTTCTTCCGGTCTGGAGGCTTCAAATCCATATAAAACGACGAAAAGTACAAAAAGTCAGAGTGCTTGTTCATTACATTTGTGTTTGCGAACTCCTAGGAGAATTAGCTCTATACTTCGTGCTCTTAGGAGGCTATTCTGGCAGTGCATTTGCAGATGGTAGACCTCTTAATCCCATTAAGAGTCCAGACAGTTCTCAGGTATATTTTGATAATCGTCTTTGGTTGATATGTAGGTAAATGTATATCCGTTTTGCATTGAAACGACATTTAGAGAATGTATTTTCAACGATGTGCCAGACACTCCACTTCCGCCCGTATAATTGCCGTCAATTCTATTTAATTCCGTGCATAATTGTAAAAATTAATTTTGCCCTTTTTAGGAATTAATTAACGTAAATAATTTTATTGGCAGTGCTCGCTGGGCTGATGAAATTTTCGTTGGCACTGTAATGAATTATTAAACCGGCGTGTGTGAGTGTGCGATCAATAATTGGGCGCCCCCACAAGGCCCTTGAACGGCGCACTACAAATCTAATTAACCTCTATTCTTGTGGCCAACGCACCACGCTCCCACTCGCACTCGCACTCGCACTCGTCCAGAGCCACACAAGCACATATCTGAATTTATTAACTCGCACAGTTTTAAATGGCTGACCGCTAAATCCATTTAACAAACTCAATTAACCATGGCAGACTTTTAATTTATGCGTTAAAAATTACGCAGAGTCCCGCAGAGTGCAAATAATACGGGAGCCCGAGCGTCAAGCGGCAGAAGCAACAGTTGCCATGACGCCTGAGAGTTGAGAGCCCTGCCACACACGCAACTGGCCCAATTGGCGCAGGGCGTGTAAATCCAAATTAAACTAAACCGATCTTCCTTCCGTTTTCCGCCCAACCAGTCAAGCGGGAAAAAGTGTTGACGGCTGTGCAGCTGTTACAACTAACCAGCAGGGCTGTTGCTGCTCACATCCCACCTTCCGGACTTAGGCCAGACCCAGCGTGCCTAAAAAATGCACATATTAGTGTATGTAATGAAACGCGGCCATCCTCAAGAAATGGCGCCAAACAGATTTCCATTAATAAAGACCCCGTCTACTCTGGAATCAAGTGCACAGACACGCACACTCACATGCGAATTCATGCGTAATTTGCAAATTTATCACACAGCAAAATGTATTGAAACGCAAAAAAACGCGGCAGCGCAAATGCAACAGTTTGCCTCGCTCGCACTCACCACCCTCGCGTGCAGCAGCGGAAGAGGAGGTGTCGGGCCGGATAATTCCGCATATGCGGTCACACACACAAAAATAAAACCGCATAAATACTTATGGCACTACCAACAGCAACAACAGCAGCAACAACAACAGCAACAGCAACAACAACAATAACAATAACAACAACTAAAACAACAGAGAAAGGGAGGCAAGCCGCAAATGTTTGTCGCAGCAAAGAAGATGCCACGGCGGAGCAAGGAGCACACACCAGCGAGCACGTGTGCGTGCACGGTCGCCCAGGGTAACCAATCCACCGGTACTAACAAGTGCGCTAAATCAACGTAAACAGATTTTGCTGGGAGACCATCAAGAAGCAGCAAGCAACAAAGGACACGCCACATGCTTGAACTCGACATTTTTACCCTTAAAGGAAGTGCGAGTGCACGAGTATGCTGTGTCGTTGTTGTCGTTGTAGTCATCGTCATCGTTGAACACATCTTAAGCTCCCTGCTCAAACATACAGCGACGCACACACAGATACACTCCGCACAGTCTGCCAGACTCTGCCACACTGGCACGCAAATAACGGCAAACCCACACAGCCAAGTGGCGTGCTGTGAAGCAACAAGCGGCAGCACACTCACACACACACACACACAAGCACATACATCCAACAACAACAACCTCACTCACGAGCAAACGAATGCTGTCAGCCAAAAAGGGAAAATAAAGCACAAAATGAAATTTAAGTTTGCCACTTCCTGTCTTCCTGCGTCGTGCCGGCGTCAAGGTCAAGACCAAGCACCACACACACACACTTGCGCTTGTGTGAGGGCAGCGGCAGCCGCAGCACCAGCAACAACACGGCTACACCAGCAAAGGCAAGATGGCGCGCCATGTCTGGCAAACGAACGCAGCCATTTACCCGTGTGGGAGCGCGCCCTCTGGAAGAGCACCGCAGACAAATAGACAGGCAGACAGTGCAGTAGCGAAGCCGGAAGACAAGCGTCTCTGCTCTGTTCTGCATCACATTGGCTGGCGCTGCTCCTGCTCCTGACTGCTACTCATCGCCCGCCATCATCCTCAACATCAACGTCGTCGCCGTCGCCGTCACCGTCACCGTCGTCGTGGTCGTATTCAACGCCAATTTGAAAAAGGTTGACTTGACTCTGGAGTGTCGACACGATTTCATATTAGCTTTTATTGTTTGGCGTGTTTTTCCGCCACTTTGCGGTACGGTGCCAACATTCGAGCTCCGCTTGGCTTTGTGTGGCGCCCTCCTTTTTATTTCGTATTTATTTTTTGTGTTTTTCGGTTTTTTGGGGAATCCATTTTCAAGTTGGCTCATTGTGCTGCCTGACAGTGCGGTTTGTTGAATGGCTTCACATGGATTTAATGTGCTCGACGAATGCTCAACTTTCCGCACTGGAAGGCAGCACCGAGAAATGCCGCCACAATTGAATTGTTCATTCATATGCTGAGTGCGCTAAATGGATATTCCGATCCCATGGAGCGCTCTACAAGTGGTCGGTTTGTCACCCTACGTGTGCGCTACGGGCTTCCATGGGCACATTTGAGGCTTCTACGATAGAATTACAATGATACAAGAAGTACAATGGCTTCTCCGCACGGTCAACACTGGGAACGGTCATACGAAATTTTTTGTGTCGTGGTTTGTGCGAAACACAAAGAACTATCAAGGTACCATTTGGATGCTGTAGAAGGGGATTTAGAGTGGGAAGTGATCCGTTTCAAAGCTGCTCTTTGGAATGTTTGAATTAAGGATCTGTCTCTTCCCAAATAGATGCACAGTATCCGCCACTGCGCCGCTTCGTAAATTACGGCAGTTCACGTAAACATCAAACAAGCCCCTCTGACGACTTCACAATATATCTACGAAACTCCACTCATCTATAAAAAGCCTTAAATGCCCCCTCCCGCAAGGGCGAACATCTGCAAGTGGGTTTAACGATGTGCGTAGTAAGTGTGGCGGAATTTCTTTAAATACCCTTACCGAAATCCGGCAGCAAAGAGCTAAAAACTCACCATAAGCAGCAGCAGCAACAGCATTTGGGGGCAGGAGAGGAGGAGACGAGGAGCAGTCTGCCCACCGAAGTGCACCAGCACGCAAAATGGGTGTTAAATTGAAGGAAGCTGACGAGAATAGGGGAAAAACATCTTCTTTCGTTTTATTTTAGCTTTTGTGTTTTTTCTTCTGTTTCGTTGTATTATGTCTGCAAAGGAGCACAGCACGTTGCGGAAAGGAAAATTGGACAAAACTGGAAGGAAATGCTGACATGCTGTAAATACGTGGAAGAACATTAAGCGTCTTTCTGAATGGGCAACTGCGCAATCATAAAATTATGAGGAAGTCTAAAGAAACCAACAAGTAAACACAAGCGGCCACAACAGCAGCAACAACGTTAACAACAACGTCAACAACAACGTCCACAACAACAACAACCATAACAACAACGACAACAGCAACAAGGACACGCACAAGAAAATGTCTACCAAGTTTCGCTTCCGGTCTGTTGGCTCCCCACCCACTTCAATATTGGTAGACTCGGGCAGATATGCAGAGGCACACACACAGATTTGCACTCAAGATGCCGAGGCGGCTGGCTGCTTGGCTGCTCGCTCTAACCTCCAGCCTCAGCCTACTGCTCGGCTGAGATGTACGGCGTACAAGGATGTCTTTATTAAATCTGTTTGCGCCACAGCCTGCGTACCAATGGGAAGGCTAGCTGCTAAGCCGGAGTGTAAGTGTTTAGTCTCATTACGGTTGCATGAGGCCAATGAAGGTCAAGCGGGTGGCGTAAAGAGGCCACCCAACCAAAAATGGCCACCTTGAAACAAAGGGTGCCTGCAAGTGTGGATATTCAATGCATCACCATTAAAGCGGTCTCTTCTGGCACACACAAAGCCACAACTGCTGCCGTTGCCCACACATGCACTAACGCGTGAGCTCTTTAAAAGCGTAGTTTGAATATTTCAGAGTTGCCAAGTAAGGAATTGTGATAGCTTGGTGTGTTTTCCGAATGTCACAAGCAGAGTTTCGTTCCTGTCACGCTAATCTCAGCTGTCTCTGAATGAAACCAAATGCTAATTTTGAGGTATACAAAAACGGTTGTGTCTGGCTGTGTAAATTCTGATTAGCTCGCATTTCAGGCCAAACAAGGACCAGCAGGACCAGGTTTTATGATCCTTACATATCAACTTATTGCCTTACTTTTATATTGGACAGCGACAAGTCAGAGAACGCTTGAATTTTTTCAATATGATTGAGTGCAATTGCGTACTCATAATTTTACCTAATTTGCACAGCGCCATATCCTTGTGGTGACTAACACCATCTTTAACTGAGAGAATTTTAGTCTGTACTTGAACAGCGTCACAACGGTGATGCTCAAGTGTGCTTTTGCTGAACTAAGCTGCCACTCCTACCTACCGACCCACACAATACAAGTACTAGTAAAATACTGGATGCATTGGAGGCTTGTGGTGTGATTCGAATGCTACGCCAAGAAAAAGGGAGACAATGACCGAATCATAGGAAACTCGTCGGTAGTGGAAATCGTATTTGTTCACGTATGTGTCGAAATTTGCAGATTTTTATTTCGACGTTCGATGTGTCAGTTGGTGAATTAGTTCTTTAGCCGAATAATCCGTACTGACTTGTGGTGTCGTTGTATAAGCAAATATAAAGAAGAGAATCTCCCATTGTGCTTCGCAAACGATAACAAAGGTGCGTCTAAAACCCTGTGGCTCCGTGAAAAGGCCTCAGTTCTTTGAGAGTATTTGTTTTATGTTGTCCAGCACTTACCAAGACTTACTTATTGATTCATTTATGAACTCTGACCCTTGGTCGGATTTAGGTACGAGTACTCGAAGCAGCCAGTATTTTGTAGTCCTGTGTGAGTCATTTATCTGACAGTGGATGTGACAGCACAAATTTGATTTGATTCGCAGTTCACGCTGCATTGTTGAAATGTAAATATATCTAAGTTCGTTACATATTTTTAGCGGATCAACGATGCCAATCAACACTATCTCAAAACTTGTGTTAGGGGTGTCTGTGAGGAGTATCATAAGGTATTGGTATGTCTTGTTTGCTTATGTCCTGCACGCACAACACAATTTGCTTCAAATTCTTTTACCAATCTGCTCAAATTTGTCTGCCCTTTTATATGATAAGGGTGGTTCTCGCTCCTAAATCCCGTCCATGTGTTGCATTATGATGTTCGTCAATAAGTTAAACTTTCTTTTCAATTGTTGGATACTTTAACATTTTTGAGTTGAGGGTATTTATTTCTATTTTTATACGGGAATATATTTCTTCACTGGCACTGCGGCACTTTTGATATCGGTTTCCTCTGTGTCGAATCTAGTTTCGCTGATTTATCGCTGTATATTACTTTTACTTCTTAAGGCTGCTTCTTCTGGGTCGTATCTAGAATCGCCGAATAGTCGCTACATCCCACGTGGGTATAATTTTTTTCAATTCGCACTGTACTGTATTTTATACTCGCATTATTGGCCATGTTAAATTCTAATTTCCTCATATTGGAATGGAAAGTTTCATTTGAAGTTTCCTTTGTGCCTTTTGTGTTTTCATTTTTCGGTTTTTCTTGTTCCGCAGCTGGGGTGCTTGCATGCGTTTGTGTTATTTTTAATCAGGCAAATGTGTGAACACACACCCATCCGTTCCACTCAGTCCACCCCACTCATGGGAATGTTGTTTGCTGCTTCTTTTGTAGAAGTGCGAAAATTATTATTCTGACATTTTGTCACAAAGTCAAACAAAAGTCGCTGCTTTGTCTTTACTTTTATTTCTTTGTTCTTCTTCTTGTTCTTGTTTCTGCTGCTGCTGTTGTTGTTGTTTTTGTTTGTTGCTGTCGCTCAGGAATGCATTGAATGTCTTCCCTTTGTCTGTTGTCGTTGGTGTTGTTGCATTTTAGAAATGCACTTTCTTTCGTGTTAAATTAAAAATGTAATCCCGCTCAAAGCAGGCTTCGTGCTCCGCGCGTATAGGTGAATCTTCAGAACCGCCCACCACCCATAATCGCGTCCCCATGAACCGATGCCGCACATCACCCGCTCTACACACGTTTTCATAGTTGCCGCGATATATTTTTCATTTTTATTTTTTTTTTCGTTATAAATCTTTTTCGCCCACATCCGCTCTGTCAGTCCCGCAATCCGACCGCCATTCCACTTCACCTTTTAACATATTCTTAACAAAAAAGTTATTCATTCGTATTTGAAATAAAGCAGAAAAATAATATCAGAATTCTTAATAACACCTGCTCTCCACCTGGGCTCCAGCTCCATCGTCGCTGGTGCCGTGTCATTGCTTTTTCAATGGCAGCGCAGTTCTGAATGTGTGTGTGTGTGTGACTGTTGTCACACTCTCCTATAGAGTTGGGGTGGTGGAAGGTGGTCTTGCAGTCCCTCTCATGCGGCGTTAATATGTTGCAAAAGTTTTGGAGTGACTACTGCAAGAGACAATAAACATCAGGATCATTTTAATGTGCGCCAAATCGTGCATGCAGTCTGTGCGAACGCTTATCCCGGCTTCTGCGGCATTTGCCTATGCATATTTGTCTGCACCAATTAAAATGTGCTTTACTTAAAGCGACTTAATTAAATTTAGATGGTGATGTGAAGTCCCAGAAGCCCACAGTCAACTATATGGAAAACCGCAGAGAGTCTGCGGCTCAGAACTCCTGCGAGGCCCTGCTAATGCTAGTTTGGCAGTTTTAAAAACACAAGACGCAGGTAAGCCGAAGTGTAGGCTTACGCAGAGGTAGAAGCATTATTGAATAACAGGAGCTGATATGAATGAGATTCCCTCCGAACATTTGAGCCTTTCTGAGAACGTCTTCAGATTCAGAGCTCCAAAGCTATTTGCAGGTGGGAGTGCTCCCAGAGCAAGACAGAAAAGCATCAACGAAGCCAAAGATCAGTCAGAGCGGACATCAAAAAGAAATGCGAGTGATGTACTCGTAATACCAGTTCCTCTTTGAGTGGAAGTACTCGTAATACCAGTTCCTCTTTGATTTCCAATGGCAACAAAAAAGCCACCAGTCTTCTTGACTGAACTCATTCGATGTGGTTTTAACTGGTTATCACTGGAATGTTTCAAGGAACTGGTGTCTATTGGCAGTGAAACAAAGGCTGCAATCAACATATTGAATTCATGAATGCAGCTTCAATCTGAAGTCACAATTGCGTGTAGCCAAAATAATTTCCAGACATTGATTTCACAAAAATATTGAATTCATTGTTTCAAAATTAGCAACTGGAGAATAACGATAGACTCCAATAAGAAACCTCACTCATAGACTCGGTCTTCAGTGAATGCTGCTCGTAGTGAACAAATTTTTCACAGCTCTGGCACTACGACATTAGCTGTTAATGAACCTTAAGAAGTGGGGCACACTTCGAGGCGCTTACATAGTTAGTGAATGTCTCACGTAGCGGCATAAAATATGTTTTCATTATATGCCAAGATTGTAAGCACCTAAAAGGGACTTATTGAACAGATAGACCTGCTAAAGACCTGAAGGAGTTTTAATTTTAAGCCTTAAGTCCATCCCTCAAAATCCCTACAGAGTCTGAAACAGTGATCATACGATTCACACTCAGGAACTGTGAATACGAAATGGCGAGCGAAGCGCAGTGGCGGTATTCTGTAGAAAAGAAGCTGCTGCCGTCATTTCCATGTGAAACAAAGGAAAACCATGCCGTCCACATCCAAAATTGAGGGCCTAAAAGAATTAGCTAGAGAAAGGATTACTTAAAACTGGCCAAGCATAGCATGTGGATGGATATGCGTACCCTTTGAATGTACGAGTACTCATGAAGATTTCTGGAACCTTCTGCTATAGCAAGGAAAACCATGCCGTACACATCCAAAATTGTGGGCATATACGAATTAGCTTCAGAAAGGATTAAAAACTGTCCAAGCATAGCATGTGGATGGATATGCGTACCCTTTGAATGTACCAGTACTCATGAAGATTTCTGGAACCTTCTGCTATAGCAAGGAAAACCATGCCGTACACATCCAAAATTGAGGGCATATACGAATTAGCTTCAGAAAGGATTGAAAACTGTCCAAGCATAGCATGTGGATGGATATGCGTACCCTTTGAATGTACGAGTACTCATGAAGATTTCTGGAACCTTCTGCTATAGCAAGGAAAACCATGCCGTACACATCCAAAATTGTGGGCATATACGAATTAGTTTCAGAAAGGATTAAAAACTGTCCAAGCATAGCATGTGAATGGATATGCGTACCCTTTGAATGTACGAGTACTCATGGAGATTTCTGGAACCTTCTGCTATAGCAAGGAAAACCATGCCGTACACATCCAAAATTGTGGGCATATACGAATTAGTTTCAGAAAGGATTAAAAACTGTCCAAGCATAGCATGTGAATGGATATGCGTACCCTTTGAATGTACGAGTACTCATGGAGATTTCTGGAACCTTCTGCTATAGCAAGGAAAACCATGCCGTACACATCCAAAATTGTGGGCATATACGAATTAGCTTCAGAAAGGATTAAAAACTGTCCAAGCATAGCATGTGAATGGATATGCGTACCCTTTGAATGTACCAGTACTCATGAAGATTTCTGGAACCTTCTGCTATAGCAAGGAAAACCATGCCGTACACATCCAAAATTGAGGGCATATACGAATTAGCTTCAGAAAGGATTGAAAACTGTCCAAGCATAGCATGTGGATGGATATGCGTACCCTTTGAATGTACCAGTACTCATGAAGATTTCTGGAACCTTCTGCTATAGCAAGGAAAACCATGCCGTACACATCCAAAATTGAGGGCATATACGAATTAGCTTCAGAAAGGATTTAAAACTGTCCAAGCATAGCATGTGGATGGATATGCGTACCCTTTGAATGTACGAGTACTCATGAAGATTTCTGGAACCTTCTGCTATAGCAAGGAAAACCATGCCGTACACATCCAAAATTGTGGGCATATACGAATTAGTTTCAGAAAGGATTAAAAACTGTCCAAGCATAGCATGTGAATGGATATGCGTACCCTTTGAATGTACCAGTACTCATGAAGATTTCTGGAACCTTCTGCTATAGCAAGGAAAACCATGCCGTACACATCCAAAATTGAGGGCATATACGAATTAGCTTCAGAAAGGATTGAAAACTGTCCAAGCATAGCATGTGGATGGATATGCGTACCCTTTGAATGTACGAGTACTCATGAAGATTTCTGGAACCTTCTGCTATAGCAAGGAAAACCATGCCGTACACATGATTGCCATATTTTGGGTTTCAATTTCACAAAGCGGTGTCTAACTGCCTTATATGTGTATAGGTATGTTCGGCGCACACTGTGAGAAGTTCGGGATTCGCAGAGCAGCTGCCAGCTGCACCGTTGTGCACCGTGCTCTCCACATCATCAATAATTCGAGGCTGGAGTGGGGAGCCATGCAGATGATGGCTCCGTTATATATTATTCAAATTGACATGACAGATGACATATTTAAAATCTGTTAAATAACCACATTACGCAAATGTCATTAAAAATATGTCACGAAACGAACCATTTGTCATTTGTCATAGAAATTCGCACGCTGCTGCACGAGTTCCGCATGCCCGCTCGTATGTCCATAAATTAAAGAAAAATTGGGCCATTTATTACAAATTAGACGCAAATCAGTTTTGCATACAGGCACACAGTCAAACAAACAAACAGATAAACGGACAGACAGACAGACAGACAGAGTGTCACATTGGCAGAGAGAGAGGTGGACACGTGAGCACGGCGCCAGCGGCAACAAAGCCCTAAAGCACTCGATTATTGTGTATTAATTCAAGTGGCGTGTGCGACATGGGATATTTTATTAATTGCGAAATATCAATCAATTTGGCAGGCAAACTGTCAAACACCGCAAACAGACACACCTACTCGAACTCGAAATATGAATGCAAATCCAAATCCAAATCGAAATCGAAGTCCGAGCATCGATTGACTGCCACGTGAGGCAGCGGTGCGTGCGCCGACGGGTGTTTGCAGGAGCGCTCCGATTCGTCTGGTAAGTTCAACTTCGGATGCCTTTGCCTATCAGAAGGATACGTACACAGCAGACCAGGTAGAGCGCTTGGATGTAAACACGACATGGAGACACACGCAAAAGTGTCATACAAACGCACACACAGAGCAGATATAGTGTCAGTTATTAATGCAATTAATTCAATCATTATTGAATCATAGCATTGCCAGGGCCACTACCTTGATCATGTTGTTGTTGTGGTTGTTGTGGTTGTTGTGGTTGTTGTTGTTATATCTGTGGTCGTCACTGCCAATGATGGAAGATGATAATGTTATCTCAACTGATACTTGCATAAACGCAGCTACATACACACAGGTACATAGTCGCCCGCATCCTTTTAGCTGCTCTATTGGCGATATTTCTCGGCTCTGCAACGACTGCATTAAACATTCCGCAAAGTTGAAGGCAAATTGTCAGGTAGAGCTGGCCGTCGGCACATAGACACGCACGCAGCGCTATGTGTCTGTGTGATGGCATGTGGGGGCTTGAGTGCGTCCTGCAGGCCCGCTCTGTGCGACCCAGCTAAATTAGCTGAAATCGTAGCGTCACATATTAGTCATTCAAGGGCGGCACAAGGGCGTAGTGCGACCGGTCGCGGTCAAATGATGTGCGCATAATGTACGAGTTGCAGTGCCACATTATTGAATCACAAGCGAGTTGTCTTCAAGAGCAAGAACGAGAGCGCATAATTGAGTTTGGAGCGCACTTTCACTTAAAGTTCGCTTAATTGCACCAAATTGGATCAAAGCACTCACTTACGCAGCATTCAGGGAATTAACTGAGTTACTGCCGTCCTAAAACTACCTTGAGTGCGATCCAATTAGGACGGAAATCAATAACACCTGCGAATCGTGGACAGCAGCCCCTCCGGATAGCAGTTCGGATGTGAGTTGTGGCCGTAGCCGTGCTCATGGCCGTGGGTGTTCATCTCCGTATAAGCTAATGGGCCAGAAGTGCATCGTACGCCAACCCCATCATCGAACCTCACGCCCCCTCCGGCCATTGTGCAGGGAACAAATTCGAACTTTTGACGACAGAAATTGCTTGAAGTTCCCCGCGGCCCACCACTGCCAGTCTGATCGGAGCTCGGCATAATTGGCTGTCGTAAATTTGCTTTTATTGCTCGCATTCCAATTTCATTCCAATCAATTCCATTGAAAATTCATTCGGCATTTCACATTTGCAATATTGCCGCTGTCATTAATAAAAAACAAATATTTTATTCATAATAATAATTATTATTGTTCTTGTTGTTGTCGTTGTTCTGGCTGTTGTTGCTGTTGTTGCTGGCGCGGTTGTTAATTTTTATGCATTTGCAACCGCAAGGTTGGCAATATATTTAAACCGCGGCCAAGCAACTCGCAAGCACTTCTCTTATGCAAAATCAACAAAACATCCGGCAATGGAATTTTGTAATAAATGGCCGCAAGAGTCGTCGCTGCGTATTTTGACACTTTTATTGCGAGAAATTAACAGAATTAAAAACGCAAAGCAACAAAAACCAAAAACCAGGACAAAAAAGGAAAATCAGGCACGGACAACGACAAAGTGCGACTTTTCACACCAATCGCACAATGAAAAACAACAACAACAACAACAACAGCAGCAACAACAACGCCAAAAAAGAGAACGGCGCAAAAAATCGCATGTAAATGCGGGGCTGGACCTGGCTGGTGGGCATGCATCTCCGCATAGCCCAGGATATCAGAGTTATAATGTTATTACTTGCGATATTTAAATAATTCAATAATATTATTTATGCGCAGCATGATACGCGTTTTCTGCACGCGGACACAGCGGATGCGATGTCACAATGCTGCACAGTGGTGCAAATACACGCGACACGGGAACTCGTTATACTCGGAGAACGTGTGAAGAACCACACCGTTGTTTGAAATGTCCATTTAAGGTACGGAGAAACTGAACCAGGAGCTGTGAATTGTTATGAAAGGGTGAAGAACTGAGTGCCACCACGTTCTGTACATGCCATTCAAAGAGAAGGATTCATTCTTCAGCATTCTCGAAACATCGTTGTGTGACCGGATACTTCTCTAATCATCTCCATTCTTTAACAGGAACACAAGTAATCTAGGAATCAAGTTAAAAAATCAAAATTAAAAATCTGTTGCGGTCATTCCCGATGCCCTTTTAGCGTAATGGCAATTCTCTTTTTGTCATTAGCAGGTGTTCCGTTCTGAAGCTCTTGTTGTACTCTCGTAAGACTGTTTTATTGAAAGAAGTGCTTTTGTTGCCCAATGTTTGAGTGCGATATGCATATTCAGTTTCCCTCGTTATATGCGGTTCTTTTTGTTACAATGTCATCCCTTACTCTTCTTCAAGCTAAATTTGGGATCATCCTCGTCCAAGAGGTTCGCCTCTTTGATCGTCGTCTCAAGTTTGCATCAAAGTGTCCCAGCAATGTTTGTAAGGCGGGGCCGCAGATGGCCTTGCAAGGTGCTATTCATGTGTATACTCAGTTCTATAGGCTCAGCCAAACCTAGGCGTGGTTCAGTTGATTTTTCTCTAAACAGGCACGAAATAAATACGCCGGATGAGTGCTTTGACGAATTGTTGCAGTCGGTGCGGCAACAGTGTTGAACTGCACTAAAATTTGCTAAAATGCCGCATCCGCTTGCATTTGTGGTTATTTTTTCGTGGAATTAAAATATGCATGGCCAACAATAGACGTAGACAATAGGACTGCAATTGAAACAAAATTTTCTTATGAATGTTTTATACAAATTTGGGCAACTGTGCACTCGGCCAGACTGCAACTAAATCTGCCGCACGCAGTTTGCTGAGCAGCCAATTAACATATGCCCATGCACACACACACCCGCCCACATGCACATGCACACCCGACTGCCAATGGGATGGCAAACCAGAACTTGTGCCTGAATACTTTTCATTTGGAAATCAATTTGCCATGGGTAATTGTGAAAAATATTTTCAATAAACAAATTATTTGAGTATTATTACGTCAATGCGGACGGAGGAAGACTGCGAGTTTTGCGTGATGCACGTAGAAATTGTTTTTTTTTTTTTTTTTGTCATAATTACGCCTTGCTGAAAGGACAGCATGGCGGCTGGATTTGGCCAGCACAGTCAGAAATGAAATCCATTTCGATACTCTGCAGACTGTTCAAATAAGCTGTGCTTTTCTCATATCACCCCTGCGGCAGTGGCTGCACACACGTCCGACGTCAAATTTTGTTGTCGTTGTTGCCGTTCTCTTGCGCCATGGCCTTGCATGGAAGTCCGCAGTTGTGGCAGCGGCACGCATGCGTCTGTGTGTTGATTAGTCTATTTGTGCTGTTTATCTGACGGGAAATTTGTGTAGCTGCTAATTTTTCCTTGTTTAGTGTCCATCGTTGCAAGCCTCCGAATATACATAATTGCCAACTAATTAAATCTACGGTTCAGTTCTCTGGCATAGCGCACCCGTGCATAATTGTTTCGCCGTTAATACTATTTAAGTGCACTCTCGTTCGAACGAAAACTAGAGACTGCTTAAAGCGCCACCCGACCGGCTGTCAGGAGTGCTTTTGAACGACACTTAACAAGTGGTTGGAAGAGGTTCGTTGAAGGGGCGTCACACTCCCACATAATCGAAGGAGTACTGTTTGAAAAACAAAATGTTGGCTCCAAAGCAAATCGCCACTAATCCTCTTTACAACTATTAGTATTAGTCTGCAGAGGGCTCGTTTTGAATAAGAATAAACCACAAACTATTTGAAAAAAAATATTTGTTAGTTTTGAGGAAAAAATGCGTATTCTACAGGGCCAAGCAACTCAAATGTGCTAAAAGGTAGCAATAGTAAAAAAGGTTATATTAAAAGAGGTAGACTTGAGCACCTTTGTGCCTCAAAGTTAGACATTCTTAAGTCACAGAGACGGCTACCTCCGCTTCCGAACTGTTCGTCTCCTATGGTGAAAGGAATTTTAAAAAAGTACTTTTCACTACAACAAAAATTGTAACGTAAATGATGAGACCTAAAAGTATGCAACGATTTTTCCCCTATATCAGCAAACATTTAATTAAGATGCAGAAATGGGTGCCTAAAGAAGCCAATGCCGTTTAGCAGCTTTGCATCTCAGAAGGAAAAGTTCTCTCTTCTGCATCTGGGGAACTATAGTTACAGTATATTGAGAGATTACCAGATTATCAGTTGCTCCCTATAGTCTGGTGGCAACTGAAAGCAGAGGCCGTGGTTTAATATTTAAATTTTGTGCAAACTGGCACTTGAAGCAATTAACGCAATTTTCAGGGGAACAGCGTTCCCACCGCAGTACCTCGGTGCAGCACCTGTTTCTAATTATCTAACTGTTCGATTTCCAAGCTTATCATTATAAATACTATTTTATTGAAACTAAATGCGCGAAATTCATTTCGACAAAAAAATGTGTGTAATTGGCAGAATATCACATTTCATTTGGCTGCCGTTGCTTGTGTGCGTTGTTTGTTTGGCTTGTTTTGGGGTAAATATTAAAAAACACATATTTGTATTTTTCCGTTCCAATTCGTTGTTCGAATAACTGCAGCCTCCATGGTGACGCGCACTCCTTTGTGTGTGGCTGTGTGTGTGTAAGGAAATTTTTTCGCGTCTATAATTAATGCTAAATACAGCTGGTGAGGTTCGTTTTTCCATGGAAACGTTTTAATTTGCATTTACATTTTCGTCTACTGCCGCCGCTGAAGCCGTCCATCATGTTGGTCATTATTATTAAATCGAAGTTTAATTTTTATGAAGTCAGCGCGATTATGGAAATGTGAACGAAATTAAATTATTCCATTTTCGTTAATATTGAATTTTAATTTGCAACTGTGACAAACACAGACAACCTGAAACAGTCGCGGCGTTGCTGGATGGCGGGAGACGAGAGGCGCAGCCACCTGGCAGTGGCAGTAGCGCTGGCGGTCACTCAGTTGATGGCGCTCTTTAATATTGAATTGTACGACAAGGGCGACTGTGCGCTTGCTGTCGTTGTCGCTGCTACAGTTGCTGCCACTGCTGTTCCTGCCACTGCTGCTGTGTATTGTAACGATGTTTGTAGTTGTCAATATGTCACAATTATAATAAAATTCCGTTGCAGTTTATTAAAAACAAAAAAAAAAAATACACACCACGTGCTTGCCGTAAAGCAGCTCAAGTATCACGGATTCAATTAAAAGGCAGCGCTATAATTCGGTTAATAACTCCCCGCCAGTTGCTGCCAATTATCACGGTCTTCATGCTATTTGGTGATATTTCGAAATTAAGTGAAATCCTATTTAAGTGCTTTAAATCTGTCAATGCAGGACAATTGCTGCAATTATTTGTTATGCAAAGTTTTGGGTTCTTTTATTTTATTTTTCAATCATTCCATAGCATTGAAATCGAAGTTTCCGACAATTCTCAGAAAACACACATACACCCGCCGCAGTTCCCAACGACCTCATAGTGCCACGCATCAACTTCAACTTTCAGCCGGGGGACTCCAATTTCAGAAGGCCCCCGGCTGGAGTGAGGGTTTGTTTCACTGCTCCGCAAACAAATTCATAAAAGACGGTTGCCTAAAGCCATTTGGGCAATTGTCGGTTGAGGTTCATTGTATAGGCCTAAACAGCCACAGAGTTGACGGACTCAACTGCAGTTGATGTTCCACTGCCAGCGAGCATTCAGAGTGTACTTCTTTCTGTGTTCACGCAGTTTCCAATTAATAAAGATTTTTTTAAGCATGAATTCTTCTCTGATGTTTCTAAAAATGCTGTTCTCTGTTGTCAACTCTGTTGAGAGCAAAGGCTTATCCATATTATTCCAGTAAATTAGCGCATTACACCAAATACTCTATAGAGAGTATTTGATTACACCCTCAGTTCATGTAGGCTATCTTTTGAAAATTGAACATAAAACGTTTTGGGAGCGTTGTATCTGTATTTTTGTTCACTGGGCCCTAGCCTTAAGGCAAAGTCACTATCTCACATACTAATAAACATACACTCTCCTGGCCTTAAGGCAAAGTCACTATCTCACATACTAATAAACATACACTCTCCTGGCCTTAAGGCAAAGTCACTATCTCACATACTAATAAACATACACTCTCCTGGCCTTAAGGCAAAGTCACTATCTCACATTCTAATAAACACACACACTCTCCTGTACACACACGCACACAGGCGCAGCAACGATCAGCTGTGATCAGCCGGCACTCGTACTCGTGTACTAAATAACTTAAATATTCCACAGGAAATATACGCCAATCAAGTGACAATCTTGACTTGACTTGAGTTGACTTGGCAGGCAACAAAAAGCCGAGTAAATGGTTTGGAGCACACACACACACACACACACACATGAAACACGACGCTCAACTCATTGGGTAGAAGACTGGTGGGTGGGGACTGAGCAATGTCTTTTGTTCATGCATAATTTGGCCGTAAAGTGAACTAAGAAAGAGCGGCGTGAATGGCATGAGCAGCGTATGCCGCATGGTTGCAGGTCACGCTCACGCCAGCCGTTAACGGATGTATGAGCATGCAGCGCACTGCGCGATATATTAATGGAACGCCATACCGCGCCAATCCTCCAATGCGGATATGCTGAAATTGAAAACACAGTAAGCTAAGCAACAATACACACAAACACAGAGTCAGACGCAGGGATGAGAAGAGCGTTAGCACACATTAACAAATTTGTGCTTCCTTTTACTGGTGGCGTTTGCTGGCAGCTTCGCGTATTATACATGCGTTCAGTGGTTATGGAATACACTCGCATCTGCATCTGGTTATGGAATACACTCGCATCTGCCACAGCAAAAGCGCCAAGTGTCAACTGAAATTTTCAAGCAGCTGCCTACTTATAAAATATCCTAACAACTGCCCCAGACAACAATACTCTGGACAACACATAAATATACCACATGAAATCACGATATCAATTCAGCGAAGAAAATGTTTCCTCACAGGACTCCACCCTCTATTCAGCAGGCAGCCCAAACGTGGTGGCTTCATATGGGATAGTGGTCGCCTGATTCTAACAAATAACTCACGACTAACGGAAGTATATTCCCGATTTTGTCTGAAGCTGTTAGTCTCAAGAAAGTTGGGGGAACATGTGTGCCACCAGCCTAACATATTCCCACAATTCTGTACGGCCTGTGCAACAATTACCGATGGGTACGTGCCGCGTTTGTGTGGTATCCAAACTGCCAGAGACAGCAATTACTGCTGTTATTGTTGCTGTCGGTATTGTTGTGTTTGCTGATGTTCGTTCCTAGCCTCAGCTACAAATATGAAGACTTTCTGTGCTCTCGTTCCTGTTAAATATTATATTATATTTTATTGCATACAAAAGTGAGAGCTTCATTGCCCCAGTGCCCCACTCCCACACTCTCGAACTCCGTCCTTTACTGAGCTCATGTCACTGTGGCAGTTCGGCGGAGGTGTGCATCTAAGGCTGACGCTGGGGCCGGCGCCGGTTTTGCATACAACAGAACGAAACTTGCCCAGATATTATGTGAATGTGTGTGTGTGTGTGTCTGTGGCCGGCGCTGACACTGCCGCTGTCGCTGCTGTTGCTGCTGCTGCAGCGGCAACAAAAATGTCTTATAAAACATGCATATCGGTCAATGAATAATTCATATGAAATAATGCCATTTTGTGCCTCATTTTATGGCAGAGCCAAGAAATACGCTTACTTTTACTTTATTTGAAATTCTACAAATTTTACAAATGAGCAACTCGCAGAGTTGTGGTTGAGCTGTTGTTGTTGCTGTTGTTTTTGCTGTTATTGTTGCTGTTCAGAGTGCGGTTGAGTTCAGTTTTAGTTTAGTTTAGTTTCATTTTTAATTTTTCTCCATTTTTTCACTTGCACCGTAATGCATAATAAATAAAGCAGGAAAAGTTTGCGAGCAGGGAGAACACTGGCGGCTCATTTATTCAAAACGGTGCTGTAGTTGGCCTCAGGTTGCCGCTGAAATGAGGCGACGGAGGATGGACGGGACGCGTCACTTCGGTGGCAAGAGGCAAAAGTTGCAATTGCGAAAGTGTGCAAAAGTGTGCGAAAGTGCCATTAAACACAATTGCTGGCTGGCGCATTTCAAGTGGTCAAAAACTGTTCCTATTAAATTGGCTGAGCAGTTGGAGCGCCAGATTTCATTGTGCGCGTATATCAGCATACACCCACACATAGCAGGTCCCAAAACGAGAGCCGCTCCCGACTCCGATAGATTCGTATTGATGAAACATTCTTTGGATCGTGGCTTGTTTCAATAGCAATCATCTTTGATCAACTGTGCTGTCACTCACCGCTGCATGTCCTCTGTATGTTGATTGGTGATGCCGTCAGCACATTCACACTCTCAATAGGCCATTCAGATCTAACTTTGCAATGTGAATCGTTTCAGAGAAACTAACCTAGTTCTTGAGTTGCTGGGCTATCATCTTTAAGCATAGAAACCGCCTCTTGCATTCCCTTATCTTTCATGACTTTTACTTTTCTTTACTTTCTTCGCCGCTCTCACGAGCCCATGTTCTATTTATGTAAAATTACGGTATCAAACTTTCCGGCTCGTTCTTCACACATGCCCGGCAACCCAAACATTGCCCGCACTTCGAAAAGTTTGCCTACTTCTGCAATATTTCTGTGCAGTGTCTTCAACAATACTCCTCTTTAATTCCTATTAGATCCAAACTTCCTTGCTTTGTTTTTGGACTTTTGATCTATCTATTCCAGACACTCAAGAGTACTCTCGTCGGGTTTGTCTTCTTCAATTCCAAACACAAAGCAATTGAGTTAGAACTTTTCTTCCTGTAGCCGTACTCTCCTTGTGTGAATGGGAATGGAAATGGGAAAGCGGATGGGTCGACAGAATTCTTATCCAAAGCAGCAAATTTGGGGTGTTTCCACATACTTGCATTCAAGTAAGCAGCAGACAAGGACACGTGTAACCTAGGTAGCTGTCTCAGCAGCAACTCCACGACAAAGAGTGGCGCAGTGTTTTGCACACCAATAGCACGAGTGCGGGTATGTGGGAAAACCCGAACCGTCTGATTGCTCCCCATTTAAAATGCCCCTTCATGCCGCTGGACTCAACACACATTTACATATTAAACACACACGAGCGGGGCGCGCTCGCACACCTGTGGGGTTGACGAACGCCTCGTCAGCTGCACTGATCAATGGCTTGCAAATAAGTGTTGAAAGTTATTACACGAATTTTAATTCTAATCCAAATTTACGCCCACACAAATTCCGCTTCATTAAATTCCGCGTTCGCTCTCGCTCCCGCTGCCGCTCGCTTTTTTGCCGGTTCGCCCTTTTGTGAGAATGGCTTTAATTGTTTTGCTTGCTTGGCTTCGTTTCGTTTTCTTTTATTTGATACTCGTAACTCAGACGCCGCAGCGCAAATTGTTTAATGCACTTCCATGCTGGAAGCGTGTGTGTGCGCGCCTCTTAAATTAAATTTGCAGCGCTCAGCACGCCCTCTGCTCCGCTCCGGCAGACATCTTACAGCCGCCATTTTTTGCTTCATTTGTGGCTGCGGTGGAGTATGCGGTTTGCTTATTCGGTGCTGCACTGTAGACGTTGCGGCCAAACACCGCAAAGATATAGCAACACGGTGCTTAAGAAGCCAACGAAGAGCCAGCAGAAGAAGCAGGAGCAGGGAGTGGCAGCGGCAGGCCAAAATAAAACATGGCGGCTAAGGTGAACGCGCAGGATGTGTGGCGGTGGGTGATTCTGAAAGCGAACATTTGCAGACACAAATGCGAAGTGTGGTGGCGATTTCATATTCTGTGGCAGTTGCGGTGGTGGTGGGGGATTTGGTGTTGTTGCGGGCCTGTTAGACAACCGTAATGAGTTCATTCATTTACCTCGCCCCCCCCACACTCCTCCATCCCCAAAACAGCTGACTCGTTGGCTTCAGCTTGGTTATCAAAATTAATTTGCTTTCTTACATTTCACATCGCTGGCATATTTACATATTTTTTTTTAAACAAAACCAAAACCAGGAGAATGATAAAATAAAATAAGAGAGCGAAATAAGGTTAAGGAGAAGGTGAGGAGGAGGAAGAGAGAACAGAATCCCAAGACGCATATTTTAAACACCAGAGACACGCAGCACACCGAAGGAGCGCGAAGAAGGAGCTCAACCAGAATCGCCGGGGCGAAACTGTCGAGAGTTTATAATTATTTTGAATAACTTACCAGAAAGCACCGCTAAAAAGAAACTATGCAGCCGGAGGATTGCGTTCGGCGCTGCCGCACTCTGTGAGCGCTACTTCCCTGAAATTGTGAAACACGCTCTTCTCACCTACACACGCGATTTGGGTCGGATGTCTATCGGAAGTGGATTGAGTTCTGCCTGCGGATACTCGCGGTCAGGCTTGAAGCCACAACTCTCTGCCTTGCAGACAACTTCGGAACGCCGCGCTCTGCTTTCTATGCACACCTGCCCAACTCTCCAATTGTCCAACTAGCCGGCTCTTGGCGGTGTAGGGTGCAATTAAAATGAGTAAGAAAAGTTTAATTCTTGTCAGAACGCTTATAATTATTATAATAATTATTTAAATTTGCATGTGGGGCCATTTTGTACGGGTGCGGCGAATGTTTGAGTTGGTGAGTGTCTGAGGGGCGGTGCGGCTGTTTCTTGTATTCGCGCACTTACACAATGTGGAATGCAAAAGAAATGTTGGAATTATTCTTACCCGTATCCTTCCAACTTTCTGCGCTGGTCTCCTCACAAGCAATGAACAAAAGTTTCGTGCTTCAGTGCAGTTGAAGGATTTTTACTTTTGGAAAGTAATTCACCCGTAGACGGTGGGGGAGCGTGGAACAGTTTTTAATTAGTCGCTACTTGGTTCTTGAATTTAAAGCAAAAGGAATATTAATCTCGAATACATTTGTGCGCCGAGACAACACACTTTCATAGAGAACAACACAGAGAAAGAGAGCGAGAGAGAGTGAGGTAGAAAGAGAAAAGAGAGAGAGAGCATTAGATTTCAAGTATCTTTGGATTGAGAGGTACGCGGTTGAATGGCAAATAAATATAAAAAAGAAAAGGATTGCAAGGATTTAAGCTTCAATATGACATCAGGATATTGTTTGTTGCTACCCATCCTCTCAACCGCACCCAATTATACAATAGCTTTGACACTTGCCGGTTCTCGAATTAACACATGCGGTCAAATAGCAACCGTGGCTGAGTTAATTCGAGAACGGCGTAAAAAATGGAAACAAAGCTCACAGCAACAGGTCGACCGCCCACCCTTATGATGCAACAAATCCAGTTGGAGAGGAGCAGAGGTCTTTTCCACAATTTTGATCCTGCCGCTTTCACGGCTGCTGCATTTTTATTGATTGCTTATTAGATTTGCCACCGAGCAATTTGCAATTTGCCACTGCAACGGTCATAAAAGCTATGATGGCTGCGGTGGAGGTGCCCTAGAGCCAGCGCCAGTGTGGTGATGAAGACGGTAAGGGTGGTGTTGATAGTGATGCTGACTATCACGCTGAAAAAATGGATTCCAGGACAACCGGACGCAAGCACACCCACGCACACACACACACGGGATTGAAGCAAAGGTAGTTTTAGTTGGGTTAAACTCCCACACCTCGGCATAATGCTTTCCACCTAAAGCAAAAATAAAAAAAACACGCACACAAACTGCGAGCTGCAAGCGTTGAATATTTGCAGTTGCAGTGGAAATTTTGAAAAATGCGTCACCAATTCGAATGGGATTCAAGTTCTAAAATGCAAAATAAACTCAAATGATTGACATAACGAAGGATCACATTCGCAGTGCCCATGCACAGAGAACAGCAAAATGGGCTCAAAGCGACGAATATGAATCGTGTAAACTGTAAACTGCACTGAGAACATGCAAGATGCCCACTCATAAAGTTAAACGCACTTGAATCATTCCATGATTCAATAATTTGTGGCGACACGTTTTGAATCCACTCATCAAAAAACGATTGAAAACGCTTCGTCACTGATTTTGCATCCTGCCCGGTTTCCTCTCTTTCTTCAATCGTTTGTTCTTGCTGTGTTCGGTCTCTCGTCGAGGTTCTCATAGTCTTTGTTCTCATTGCTCGGTGCTGAGCGGTTGTTTTTAGTACAATTTGGTTTAAGTTAGCGCATCGTTTGACTCTTGAAAACGCTCATTTTACACAAAGGTTCCGTTTTAAGTGAGTTTAACTTTTGTTTTTGTGTCAAAAATGTGGAAAATATTTTCTAAAAAGCGTGCGTACCAAAAGCAAGAAAGAGAGCACTGTTTCGATTGTTTTCTCCCTGAGCGGCCAATCAAGTTTGCTGCGGGGTTGATGCTGTGAGTGCAAAAACAGTGAAGTGACTACTTAACCGAACTTCGCGTACAATTTGCGCCATTTGAAAAACACGGAAGACCACAGAGCCCGAGGCAACAAAAAGGAGTTGGGCAGATGAGGCGCTATGCATGCAGAATGGTGACAGCCGATTCTCTAAATAACTGCAACAGGTGGAGGCGCCCATACCCGTATGTAGCTTCAAGCTGCATCAGATGCAGGCGTAATTGCTGCAATGAGCTGCGGGGGTTTGGCGATACAGTTTGCTCACAAAGAGAATGTCTGCCAGTGAAGACTCCCGCCAGCTGGTGAAAGATATTCCCATGGGATAGAATTGAAGTGGGGTAGGCCGGATAACTGCCGAAGAAGGAGGTATCCAAGCACTCAGGCATCGATGCCCATTGTACCATAGGACAATCCCCATGGGATGCTTGCAAAATCTTAGATCTTACTTTGCATTCAATATGTTTCTCTTTTCCTTCGCGACTAAGTGAGGTGGCGACCCAACTTCATATATCAGCGCCAACAATAGCTTCCGTTCGATTTACTGGTAATTCCAGCGGTCAAGTCTCTCTTGTTGAACTCGCTTGCCTCATTAGCACATTGTACCACTCTAGCAGCACCCGCACCAGGAGTCACCCTCCCCGCAATGCTGGCTCTACTTGCTGTGCTGCGGCCCACTTCAAGGTCCTCCTGTGGCGTAGTCAATTGAAATAAATTCATTTGTTTTTGGTTAACCAGTTGTTTTGTTATTGTTGTTGCCATCGAGTTTATTGGAATTGCGTCCGATTTGCGCTTTGGATTCGCATTTTTTTTTTGCTTTATTTATTTGAATGCCTGCAATTAAAATGTTCGTCGCCCCAATGCTGCTGCAGTGGTCGGCCTGTGTTGTGCATTGCAGGCAGTGGAAACTAACTTTCGGAAATGATTGTGCTGCTTTTAAATTCACTTGGCGGTTGAGTTTCTTCGAGACCCGCGTGAACAGTTCTGAGGACAGTTGAATGAAAATATGAGGATTTGCAGGATATTCCCGGTTACGGGGTTCTCCCGAATTTTCTCTAGCCCTTAATTAGTTTCACACACCTTCACGCCCTGTTGCACTGCGGTTGTGGACTCTGGCTGCTATTAGGCTACTTGTGCGGTGTTAAAGCATTCTGTTTACAAAGGACATGTACCGACTTATAAAACATGAAAGGCTAAGAAAGCTACTATCAGACTGGAGTAAATATAGTCACCTTTACTCTTCAATAAATCCTGGCCGCTCTAAACCATGGTGGGCTGCCTCCAATCCAGCATTTTACACCATACACTCGTCTTCGTCTTGGCCGCACAATAATTACGAATTCTCATCTACTTCAAGGCCCAGTTGGACCCAGACGCTGCCCTTTTTGTAACTGTTTCCTCTGCATAGGTCATCTTTTGACATCCTGTCCTTGAACTCGAACTACAGAGACAGCAATACTTTAATCATACTGATGCTCTTCAGTTGTTAAAAGACTCCACGGATCCTAAAGGCACCATGATATATTTCTTCCTCAAAGATTCCGACCTTCTTCGACGCATCTGATCTCGCTCTAATCCACAGCTGAAAGCCTCCGATGCTAGCGCTGCGTTAATTGATAAGTTTATATAATAATTTTAATTGTAAACCTTTATAAAATAAAAATAAATAATTAGAGTAGATATGTGAAGCGAAAAAAGAAACAGTTCCTCTCATTTGTTAGTGTGGCAGCAGAGTGGCGGACCTTCAGAGAGATCGGGAAAGCAGACTTCCCGCTTGCGATGCAGTACTGATCGTACACGAGTATTTCCTTTCATATCTTCGGTGTTTTTCCGTACGATTTCTGTGGCAATGAACTTAATTCTTTCCGCGTCTTCTACTCCTGTGCTTCTGAAGTGACACATGGATAGCCTTCAATGTCGAAAGCTTCACAAGTTTTCGGCAAATTGCTTCAGCGTTTCCCTTCTGCGATTACCCAAACAAACTAATTTCCTATGAGCCATTAAAAAATCCCTGTAATTATCGTATTATCAGTTTTTGTTTTTAGCTTTTTAATAGTTTAAGTTGCTGTTTTTATTTTTATTTTTATTTTTTTTTGTGTTTCTGTTGTTGTTGTTGCTGCTGCTGCTGCTGCTGATGTTGTTGTTTTTATAAACAAAACGCAATAAAGTGCAAGTCGAGCATGCGAACTTAAAAATTATCCGCAACGGAATTACGTAAATTGTTGTTTTTGTAGTTATTGTTCGTAGTAAAAGTTGAAAACTAATACTTATGCAATAGGCACATAACTCCACACAAACACAGACAGAATAATGTACGTATAGAATTACACCCCTCACTCATACTGCCAGCAAATGCGTTCGCATTACTCTAATTGCGCAAATCGCATTAAATACTTTTTTCTAAACTTTTGCGCGGCGCTAATGTTTAATTTAGCGCAAAACCGTTATCAATTGTGTCGGCGCAAGGAGCGGCCGCACAGGAGCAAGAACTGCACACTCGCAATATCGCAAAATTACAGTAATTTCTACAAAGCCGCAAATACAAAAACGAATACTCATAAAAAACATTACAAAAAAGGAGCGAATCTAAAAACTTTAATACCAATCGACAAAATAATGCGTTAACTTTGCCCGCTCGCCTGCATTGCGTTACGCTACGCCACGGAACGCAATGTGCAAAAGCGCACAGCAACAACAACAAGAAGAACAACAACAGCAACAGCAGCAGCAGCAGCAGCGGCAACAAAGCAAGAACAAGTTTCAAATAATTTTCTGTTCAACAACTCGCACACTCGCTCGCTCACTCACTCACACTCACACACACAAACGCACACGCAAAGCCACTTTAATATTTGCTTCATTTAGCTAAAATAAATTTTCCACTTTTCAGCGCATTTCCGGGCGGCGATGAACGCTTCCACACACACACACACACACACACACACACAATATAGCTGTGTGTGCATGGGCATGTCAGTGAGTGTGTGTGTGTGTGTGTTTTCCGCAAAATAACAACTATACCTAACAACACCAACAAGAATGCCAAACAGCAGTGCAAACACAAACACAAATACAACATGAGCGGAAATCAAGAATTTAAATTTGATTATATGCGATTGCGATTGCGATTCCGTTTGGTTGTGCCATTGTGGGGCTCGTGGCGTCCCTGTACCACACATACACGTACGTCAGTACGTCCGCTCTGCCGGTTCGACTCTCACATATCCATTCGCACTCACACTCACACTAGCGCACATCCGTGCAGCACCCGTGTGTGAGCGCGCTGCCTTATAGGCAATGTCCTTGTGACTTTTAGCCAACTTTTCATTCAGTTTGTAATTATGAGAAATCATTAATCGCTCCTTGCCTCCGCGGCGTTACGCTTCGTTCCGCAAGGATATCGAAAATACAAGAAATTCATTTCCATTTGCAAAGTTTACCGAGCTGCAGCAGGGATTCTGACATTACGATTGGCTCAGTTCGCTAATTCGTTGGCGGTTGATTTTGTAAGCATGCCAATCCGTTTCGAAAACGCTGCACCGACTTGTCACAAACGCGGTTTCCAGCCACATTTCTTCCGATATTGCATTTAGTGTCTTCCCCACCCAGCCCACTGGATCCTTACCCGTACGTAGCACTTCTGCAGCGGCGGGGGAAATCCAAATCACTTTGGCCGTTTTCCACAGATTGGAACGCTGACTAACTGCCCAGATGCCTATTCGGGTGCACCAAATGCAGCCAGTCATATGCTAGTTAAACATGAACATTTGCAAGCACTCCAAATATCTCTGGATGTGTGTTTGTGTGTGTGTATGTGAACAGATTGATTTGAGCTGCATCCAGGCAATATGTCATTTCTAATTTTGATTTGATGCTTTGTGGTAATTCGCACAACTATTTCCAGGAAATATAACAAATTTAATGTCTACTCTGGCACAGTATACCAAAACCCTCAAAACCTCCTCAAAACCACGAAGTCGCAGCGGCCACAGAAAGCATGTCTCTGGACTGAACCAAACACATTCCGAATGAGGGGGAAATGCGGCGTGCTCCCAACGGTCGCTCTACGTCTCTAGGTGGGACTTTACATGGCAATCATCGTGTCCCTCTTCTTTGTGTTGACTGAAGTCGGGACACAGTGATTGAGTGCGTTAGGACAATAACTGGGAGATTGTTAGCGGGGTTGCTTCGTGTGGCATTTTCAGAATGCTCCATTGTACATTTAGTGCGACAATGAACATGGTTTTCACTAAAATTTCATTCAGAAGCAGAATTTGTACTTGTCAATGGACTTTAATTCAGCGAAGACAACTTGCATTATCGAATCCTCAGTTTGGATATACTCGTATATCTTCAGATTCCAGGTCACATGATATGAGTAGGATTGAAGATTTGCATTACCACATCCAGCTTCAATCGCACTTACTTCGCAGTACTCGTAATTCATTAGAACTCAGGAGACTTCGACCGAATGTCCCCAATACCACATCCTGTTGTCGTTTATCCTCACACGTTCCTACCGGCTGCGCCAAAAATATTGGTGTTATGGTCTGGTCCCACCACATTAAATTAGTTTAATTGCTGCTCCTCTCCTTTCATCACTAATTAACATTTTAGAGAGCCTCTGCTCTGCACCGGTGCTCACACTACAATTTTTAAGAATTTCAGAGAGACTTCGAGGTGGGAGGATGTTAGAAATTCAAAGTTCGGTTGTTTCTGTACTAAAGCTCACGCCCCGATGTTAAGTGGGTTCAGGCACTGCGGACAGGTGAGCCTCTGACTATTCTAACACGTGAGCCTCTGACTATTCTAACTCCACATGGGAGCTCTAGCTGGGCACATTGGTAAATCTGACCACTTTAGTCGACCCTTTCACTACCCTTTGTAAACTCCTTGTATACTACAGCAGCGAAGGATTTCTGATATGCTTGTATGTAGGTGTATGTTTCTTCCTAGAGAAGCCCGACACTTCTGCATTTGCTTTTCCAAGTTAGTCACATTCCTCATCTCAACCAAGCCTTGTACCAAAGTAACCAACCGAAATCGCTTAGTTCTGAGACTGCCGCCAGCCTTGGTCGGCAGTGATTGACATCGCCCGACTGCAAAGGTGTTCAACGGTTCGCCTTTGCTCAGCTTCATTCCACGGTGCTCAATCAATGTGGTCTTTATTTCGATTTTAGTTCTGCATGCACACACTCGTCCATACTTGCCTACCCTTTTCTATAACTAACAGAATCAACTTGCAGCCAACCCGCACACAACAACGACGCTGTAGGGTGCTGCAGCTGACTCAGATGTGAATTATAGGGGAACACGTAATAAAATTGTAGCGGAAATGACGTTCGTACACACACGATTGAATGAGCGAGTGTGCGAGCAGGACTGAAGCGCAGGGGCAAGGCGCAAGGACCAGGGAGCAGTCACATCGACGAGTTTATTAAAGCCATGAAGTTTATGAGGCAAATATCAAAATTTACTTGATTGCAGTTTTCCACGTCGAACACTTATGACGGGGATTTTCTTCTTGTTGTTGGCATTTACGAGTGTTTTTCTATTTTGCTTTTCCCTTTTTTCAGATTTGGATTTTTTTCTATTTTCCCGATTTGGCAGCCGCCACCGTCACCGCCTGCGCTCATTACGCTGCCGCCACCTCTTCTCGCGCTGCCACTTGCTACTTTTGGACGCTGTTGTTGTTGGCGGCAATGATGTTGTTATTGTTCTTGTTGTTGCTTCGGAGTAATTTATTTTTCAAGTAGGATGGTTGCATATTGGGATATATTTATGTATTTTAGAATTCCGACAGAGAGGCTGAGCGCGGCTCTGTGCTGCATGCCTGTGACCTCAGCATCCTGGCTGTGGAAGTCGATGAGTGAGTGAAGGGGGCTACATGGATCGTTGGGGTGAGGGGGTGGCAAAGCAGGCAGTATTAGTGGGAATCGAATTTAATCAGCGTTCGTGCCCTTTCATATTAGTTTGGGCATTGGTGGCATTGGCAGGAACTGCACATACCAAGTTGTTGCTTATGTGGAAGCGGTCCCGCCTTCTCCCCACTGCCGCCACATCGTGTATGAACCCGCCTTCACCTGCATTTGTATATATATTTTACGCTAATTAATTTCTCGTTCGTCAGCTTTTCAACTTGCCAACTTTTCACGCGCCTCGCACGACTCACGAGGCACACTCATTCGCCCGCCCACCCTATCACGCTTCGCTCTATCGCCCTTGACTCGCGAAGATTTCCTTCCTCAATTTCGGCAAAAATCTTATTTCATTTGACATTAGAAAATTGTCGTTTCCCGTTGAGTATTTATTAAATTGTAATCGCTGCGGCACTTTGGTGGCTTCGTCGAGCACGCTCGCTTGCTGTGCTCGAACCCCTTTTTGTCCGGAGGCTGGCACTGGCTATGGCTGTGGCTGTGGCTGTGGCCGTGGTTGCCGGGTGGTTTGTTGTACTTGACTATTTATTTATTCTTATTTCTGGGTAGTGGGACAAATCCGCATAAGTGCACTTGTACGACACCGCAAAGAGAGGCGGCAAATTTAGCGAAGGCTCAAATGGCAGAAAGGATTTTTACACTCAATTGATGGTTTTACGCCTCAAAAAATGCGCGCACACACCTAAGCGAATACAAAGGCGCGCGCTCACCGAAGCTGACGCCCAGACGCTCCGCTCACACGGACGAAGAACAATTTGCATCAATTTTCGCAAGACGCCAAGGATGTTTTCCGTAATCGACGGATTTGAGCTTTCAATTCCGTCCTGATTGAGGGTTCAATGTTGCGTAATTTGCCATTATGTGAGCACAACTCCTTTTTCCTGGATAAATAACCGAGAGGCGTCGCCACGAGTTTCATCTTCAGCAAAGAACTTGAAATTTATATTATTTAATTTTCCTTTTTAACTGCAGCAACGCCCATGCGCCCTTTGGCGCCTTTTTCCAATTTCAAATTTAATCTCCCCTGACGGCTCGCGGAAGCTGCTGCGTTCCTTTGAATTATCCCTGCCAGTCAGTGGGCAACTCCTGCTGCCTGCAGTAGAGTAGACGAGCGCCAAGAAATTATGTGAAATGATCGATTCTCGACATCGTCAATTTGTTAATTTGCGATTGATTGATTGAATTCGATTATTATTTGAACGTCGCTTCGTAGTCGTGTGCCCCCATGCGTCGCTTGTGCTGGCTACACCGCAACGTCAGCGGCAGTGTTCGTAGCACAGTTAGACGCAGCTGATTGTAGACCGTGCCTGCAGTGAGCTATGTGTGCTTTGATTTAAAATGGTCGTGCACTTGTGACCACTCTCCGGCTATTCCTACTCTGCTCCGTCTGTGTGGAACGGCTGTCATTCACTTTAACACATCGTTCCGTTATGCGTGCGGAGCGAAGGCAGGCAGAGCAGTTTGTCAAACGATTTGAAATGAAATTTCTGCGCCAAAACTACGAGGACACCAGCCACATTCGCTGCCCTGAATGGGCAGGTTGCTGTGTGCCCGATTCGGCTGCAGCGGCCGTGTTTGCCATTGTAGCTGTAATTGCCGGCACAGTGGCGACGATACATTATTCAGCAGCCTCCCTAGTGGAGCTGGCGCATATTTGGCATTAGTTTCCGTTCGCAGAATTAACGCACGTCCATGGGTGTTTATTGTTTTGTGTCTTTGAAGCACGTATTAGGCTGATTGCTCTCCAGTTGCTGCCATTGTTTCTATATGCGCAGAACTAAACCCGTGTACGCCCAAAATTCGCCAATTTGGGCATTACTTTCTTAATGAGTTGAGCACAACGAATGGTGGAGTAAAAAGATGCGAAGCAGAGATCTGCCAAGAGTGAATATTTGCACTCGAAATTGAAAATTGAATTCAGGTTATTGACTCTACGCACTGGTAGAGGGGGAAATGGCCAACAAAGGATTGCACTGTTTTTCATACACTAAGAATGCTGTGCAGTTTCTCTCCACCTGCCAAATGCTTTCCGAAACAGCAATCAGACTCCTCACTGGCGAACACAACTGAGCAAGAACACGGTACGCCTTCTTGTTCGCTTATATAGGGGCTCATAACAGACGAACGAGGCTTATTCCTCTTCGAACTCTTATTGATGGACCAACTCGATTCGGTTGGCAAACAGAACGAGGCAGTATACCTTACGTCCATATTAATGCATTCGCCGTGCCACAATTTACCTGGGGAAAGTGGCGACTTATGTTGCACTTATTGCTGCATTTACCTAGTGCGAGTGTGAGAAGGATTGAAGTAGAGAATAACTGGCAATGGCGCCCTTTCAATTTACCTTGAAATATTTTACCTCTGTAGAAAAGCGACAGACGATAACTATTTGCTTAATTTGCGTGGCACGTAGCTGAAGTTTATGGAAATTAGTTGAGTAGAATATCGGTCTGTGATCAGTGCCTGACCTGTTGAACAGTTTCCTAATCAAATTTTGAAACAATCGCTTCAATTTGCAGATTTGCCATACTCAAGTAAGACATTGAAGCAGTGTCTTTCATGCTTTCAAGTATGCATTTCCACATAAACTGACAGTAGCAGCGAAGCCGTAGGCAGACGACGGTGGAGGCTACTAGAGCGCAAATAATACAGTTTAAGCTGCAACTCCCATCCGCCTGCTCGGCACATAATTTGCTAAAATTGCTGAGCAAAATTAAGCAATTTATTTATAAGAAACTTAACACAACTACGAAAGAAAATATGATTTTGCCAACTAGGAACAACAAAACGAAACGGAAGAGTGCAAATAAATCCTGCAACAATTCATGCAAATTGCATGTCGTGCCTCTATAACAGTGTTAAGTACACAAGAGTGGCATACAAAAATATTATGCAATAGTTGCATACGAATTCAAGACATGCGAAAGAGGTGCACGGCAAACCAAGGCAGCCAGGCATGCATGCAGCCAGACGGATGGACGGACGAACGGCCACAGAGACAAACTACACTAAACTGCACATCGTCATTTTTATCATATTTCAGCAGCGGTATGTGTGGAAATGCACTCGCCACGCCCACCCACTCTCAAGCATACTCCACACAATTCAGGGCAAGTACGAAGCTCTCTTTGGATGGGCGAAGGGATGGCAAAGGTGGGGATGGAGGTGGCTGCGGATGTGGATGTGGATGTGGCAAACAACACATGAGCCTTTGATATGTTTCATTGTAAGGAATTCCATATTAATATTATTGCTCCGCAGTCAAGCGGTGCCGGCGTGGTGTGTGCATCCTGGCGTTGCTGGAGGTTGATTAAACCTTCGAGTGCTGGTTTTAAGTATATTAAGAAATTAAGTTCACTTGAGCCACTTGGAACTGCTTTATTAAAGTTTTATTAGGCCAAGTGGACCGAGTGCTTAGAGTGTTGTTATAAATTCGAATGTACGAATTTTACATTTTCGCAATTTTCCCAACACTTCCGCATAGCACGAAAGTATCTTTGCCAAAGACCCTATTAAGGAGATTCACCAACCATCTCAAAATTACCTACAGGGGGTACATGAGAATACAGCCGTTCGAGTTGCAACGTGGCGTATGAGTGATCTGAATTGCATTTAATAATTCATTATGCAGCAAAGCAATTTGAATTGGAGTATGCCCTGACTAAAAGTGCTGCAATAAATTAAAAGAAAACTGTGTTGACAGACGAGTGAACCCCCTAACAATGTTATTTTATTACAAAATGCATATTGAGAACACTCCGACCCCACTGCGGGTTGCTGGCGTGCAAATTGCAACAGCATGTCTGCCAATTTTATTTGCTAATATGTAAATCTCATTTTAAGAGGTTCACTTTTGTGCAAACTAACATGACTCCCCTGTGTGCCCGCATGCACACTTCTCGTCGCACCTGAGATGATCCGAAACGAACTCAGCCCCGCGCAGCCCACAGACACATTGTGGCATCGAGTGTGTGTTCGAGCCTAACAACCTTTTCGTAACTTTACTTCTACATATGAAATTAATGAAAGCATTGTTGTTGTTGTTGTTACTTGCTATTCTTGCTGATGCTGTATTTGTTGTTGTGCCTATTGTAGCCAAGGTAGTTTTTGCCACAATTTGCTATTCTTTAAATGAAAATGCATATTTTTTGCAAAAAACGAATTCACAAGTGTTGCCACAATTGCCGGCAGTGCTCCTACACACACATTCATGCATATCCTCACACATGCAGCGTACACGCATACACTTATAATCTCGCATCTACACTCGCATACGAACCTTACTTTGTTATGCAATTAGTGGATTTAGTTATAACTTAAGAGACTTGTATTATTTCCGTTATGGTAGGCAGACTATCAGGCAGTCGGGAAAGCAGACGGGGCTGGGAGCTGCATGAATATGTCGGAATATGGGTCGATACGATGCGAGTGCAATGAATCAATGAATACGGAGTGCATAAGTGCAGCAGAATCGAGCCCACTTTCGCATGCAGCTCAATCCAATTATCATGACGACTCTCTAATTTTCGTATTTTCATTTTCAGGCCAAAATGTTAGAGAACTCTCACGCTTGGATGGGTGCCTCGAGCTCTTCTATTGCAGGTATGCGTTTAATATTAATTTGTCGCCAGTCGCAAGTCACTATTTTCGTTCCAATTTCCCCCTTTCCCAGCAGACAGTTACCAGTACCAGCTGCAATCTATGTGGCAGAAATGCTGGAACACCAACCAGAATCTCATGCATCATTTGCGATTTCGCGAACGCGGACCGCTGAAGTCGTGGCGCCCGGAGACCATGGCTGAGGCCATTTTCAGCGTGCTGAAGGAGGGTCTGTCGTTGTCGCAGGCCGCTCGCAAATACGACATACCGTATCCGACGTTTGTGCTGTACGCCAACCGAGTGCACAACATGCTGGGTCCCTCAATAGACGGAGGACCGGACCTGCGACCCAAGGGCAGAGGACGGCCCCAGCGCATACTTTTGGGTATTTGGCCAGACGAGCACATCAAAGGGGTCATAAAGACTGTTGTGTTCCGCGATGCAAAGGATCTGAAGGAGGACACCATGCCCCATATGCCGTACGGTCGCCATTCGGTAGGATCGCCAACCGCCACAGATACCCTAATTAACTTACATCCAACTAACGGTACATTATCTTTTAGCCCGTTTTCCCATTTCAGGACCCAGCTCTAAACTATTCAGGCGTTAGCGGCCCTTGTCCAAACGGTGTGCCCACCCCAACAGGCGATCAAATGTCGCAGGAAGCCACCGCCGCCGCCGTTGCCGCCGTGGCTCACAACTTGCGCCAACAGATGCAAATGGCTGCCGCTGCGCAACACCAACACCCGGAAAGTGCTTCGGGACCACCCAGCCTATTCAATATACCACCGCATCTACAGCCTCACTTGGCTGCAGCTGCAGCTGCTGGTGGCGGCGGCGCTGCTGGCGGCCCAATGCTTGGCCCTGGACCCGGCAACATACCTTTGCCAAAGGCCAGCATTTCACCAGCACTCAGCTCGGTTTCAAATTCAGCTGCAGGTGCCATGATGGGCCAGCGCCACCCAACTTCACCTTGTGGCAGCGGCCTGTCTGGGCTGCCCAACCTGCCTCCCAGTATGGCTGTTGCTTTGCACATGGTGGGAGGGCCAGGTTCACGTTGCGACCCCGCTGCTATGCTGAGTCAGCAGCAGCAACATCAGCTGCAGCAGTTGCATCTGCAACAACAACACGCTCTGCACCAGCAACATCAGCAACATCAGCAACACCAGCAACACCAGCAACACCAACAACAGCAGCAGCACCAGCAGCACCAGCAGCACCAGCACCACTCAGCTGCACATGCTCTCGGTTATGGTGGCAGTTCGATGAATCATCCGTCGGCTTCCGCACACCATCAACAGCAGCATCAGTCGCAAACGACCAGTTCCTCTGCGGAGATTGCCGCCTCATCCTCACGTTCAAGTTCCGCAGCAGCTAAAGGGAAGCCTCTGTCCGCATCTCCATCGCACGAACGCCGACGCAACAGCCCACTGCACGCCGGCACGCCGCTGCACGCCGGCACGCCGCTGCACTCACCGCTCACAGAACTGGGCCTGGACATGGGCTACAAATCCGCTCGTGGTTACTCACCGGCGCGTCTCTTTTCCGAGGACATCGCCGAGTTGGTCAGTGCTGTGCCGTCCTCAACCACCACCGCTATCACAACGTCCGCCAGGACCAGCAGCTCCGTCGCTGTGACAACATCCACCACAGTATCCATTGCGACCGCCGCCTCCTCTGCGACGAGCGCCAACATCAGCTCCAGCAACATAAAGGTCGAGCCCATCACCACGAGCAGCGAGTAAGCCAATGAGTATTGAGAATATTTTTGTTTCCTTATAGCTTATCAGCTAATCGTACTAACATAGCAACTCTTAAATTCGGCAAAGCACAACAAATTCTTCACAGTTCTTGGCATCGCAATTCCACTAGGCAGGAACACTGTGAGCGGAAAACTGCTGCCTGTGTACTGAAATATATTATAATTATCTCGAGAGATCGTACAATATCGTAAGATTCAACCAACTTCTCATATTGGCTTGTAACAGCACCCTTTCACAGTGCTGGTAATGTCCGGATCAGTCCTCGGAGAGCAAAACGGGTTGTTCAACTCGTTTCATTGCACGCTTCCCTGTTGAAAAGTGAACTTAGCACAGAGTTGTATTCACAAAAGCCCACAACCGAAATACGCCGGAGCTAAGAGGAAAGCAATAACTCGAGCCCAAAGAATATATCGGCACGTTCCCAGCATTTCGCTACATGGTTGGAGCCGAATTTAACAGGGAATTCGCGTATTGCCACAGCCAAAAGGGCAGCCAAAAACTCTGCTCGAACTGTTTTCATATGAATATTTGCATTCACTCTCCTATTTCCTTGTTGCTGAGATTGCTCAGAATTGCTTTCATGTCCAACTTTGAGCTCCATTGGATGAGTTTCTACTGGGTCTTATGGACGATCACGACAATCGGAGACACCCACTTCCGTAGTAATTGCCCCATGGCTGGGCAATGGGCCAGTCTGATAAATTGTACGCCCTCTGAAAGCGCCAAACCAAAAAGTGTCGAAGAAAATGTTGTGCTTTCTCCTCACATTAATTTTTTAAACTCACATAACGATTAAGGGTAGGACTAAAAGTCGAAATAGAAAATACCCCAAACACTTACAAGCAATTTGATGAAATGGTTTCCAAGTGAACCCAAAGCATAATTAAATATAAACTTAATCCGCACTACCCGCATAGGAATACACCCAAATAACAAAACAACTACTCGCATAATGCGTATGTCCATTAAGAATTGACTTTCCTCTCCTCTTGAATGTGCAATAGTACGCGTAATTAGTATTAATGAAAAGCAAAACAAAACAAAACAAAACGAAGCAATAAGAGCCGAATCACCCCAACCCCAGAGCGCGAAGTGCTGCACGCATGTTACTTAAACCAACCCCAATACCGCAATTGATAAGGAAGCTTTTAACTTTAATTTAGCAATTGAATTTAATTTATTTTCGCGTTTAAGTTGACTTAGTAGGCTATTCAGACTCAGATACGAGGATGCTTCTGAAATTCGATGCAAATACTATGTCCAGACCCAAATCCGCTGCAGACCAGCACTGCGCAAGAACGAAGTTTCTCTTATCGCTCAAAACCAGGCGCTGAATGGTAAGGACCGATTGTGGTAGTAATGCAAACAGGCGCTGATTAAACTTCAGTTACCGATATCGCGTATGAGCACTCCACCCTTATACATCGCCACATTCACTGGAACAAATGGAAATCAGTCAGTCCGGCATTTCTGGAGCTAATCCTACTTTCGACTTAAAGTCATGCATGCTCAGACGTTGCCTGATTTTCAAGCCGAACACTTCTGTGCAAAAGAACCAAGTTCTGCTGCAGCTGATGTGCCCACACGCCCCCTCCCCAACGAGCGGCAGAGCAGTCGCACAGTTTCAGAAGCGCCCTCGTATCGCAACAGATATTCAACTTGAACCTAGATTACTTAAAGCGATTCTCGTAAGGATTTTGTTAATTTTAATGTTAAAGTTAAAGCACGTAGGCATAACTTCAAAGAGTATTATTTTAACGGAAGATGTTATCTTTAATTCGTGTGTATATGCATTATTTTAGGCCCTAATTTAAACTTAAACTTAATTCTACATTTAAATCTGTACCAGATCTCTTAACTCTTAAGCCACAATATTGATGTATGTAAACAAGTATTTATGTAGTTTAACCACTCCACTCTGTTCAGTTGGAACATTCCAATGAGACAAAAACCGAAATGAAACAAAAAAGTAAATCCAAATAAAAGAAAACTAAAAACAACACAAAATAAAAGAATCAAACGTGTGCCCAGTTGGTTTTTTTGCGTTCTCTTCTTGTATTTTTTAGTTTATGCGAACGAAATTACGAAATTTCTTATACAAAAAGTGTACAAAATCCAAAGAGAATCAAGCGATACTAAACAAAAGGATTCACAATTTTGCGAAAAATTATTTATAAAAACAACCCATACACACATACCCACACATACACACACCCACACATACACACATACACAAATAACTTTTAGGACTAAAACAAAAAGAAAATCACACAAAATGCCTTTCGGAATAAAATTCAACAAAATTTATGAACATTTAACGAAATTGTAAATTATGTATTGTAAATGAACAAAGAAAATTTAAAGTATTTATACAAGAATGAAATTTAGGAAAAATCTAATACAAAAACAAATTGACAAACACAAAATATATTTAGATGCAAAATTTTTAGACTGATTTTTGTGTAATTTTGAGCAGAATCAAATGAGACGCTATTCAGCGAATGGTGGAGAGAGTGGTCCACTCCATGATGCTTCCCCCACTCTCACTTTCAACAGTATACCTCCTATTCACATTGCAAACACACCCATTTTTCTACAAATTTACACATCCTCCTCCAAACCGACTGCTCGGCAAAGCAATCAAGTCCACCTGTCGAGTAGACCGCTCCAATTAATGGAACGAAATTGCGTGCATAGAAATTGAAGAAGCTCCTAGAACAATCCCGTAAAAAGTCCTTATGTCAAACACTAAATCCTGCTACATAAATGTTACGCACACAATCAACAAATGATTGATTGATTTGATACTTGCTTGAAAGTTTTTTTGCAGTTTAAGGACATATAAATATGATATGTGGTTATACTGATGCTAATAGGATACACTAAAAGAATATTCAACTCTTACGTTATGAGATGTGAACTGTGCCACTTATAAAGCTGCAACCGATTCAAAAACTTTTGAACGACATTATCGTGTTACGTACGATCGTATACTGTGGATCAGATTATCAGTTGTGTGCTTCACTGTAAGACCTCGCGAAGTGTAGCCAAACAAATTTAATACTGTAAGACTACAATATCCTTGGATACTGTGGATCAGATTATCAGTAGTGTATTGCATTGTAAGACCTCGCGAAGTGTAGCCAAACATATTTAATACTGTAAGACTACAATATCCTTGGATACTGTGGATCAGATTATCAGTTGTGTGCTTCACTGTAAGACCTCGCGAAGTGTAGCCAAACAAATTTAATACTGTAAGACTACAATATCCTTGGATACTGTGGATCAGATTATCAGTTGTGTGCTTCACTGTAAGACCTCGCGAAGTGTAGCCAAACATATTTAATACTGTAAGACTACAATATCCTTGGATACTGTGGATCAGATTATCAGTTGTGTATTGCATTGTAAGACCTCGAGAAGTGTAGCCAAACATATTTAATACTGTAAGACTACAATATCCTTGTATACTGTGGATCAGATTATGAGTTGTGTGCTTCACTGTAAGACCTCGAGAAGTGTAGCCAAACATATTTAATACTGTAAGACTACAATATCCTTGGATACTGTGGGTTAGATTATCAGTTGTGTGCTTCACTGTAAGACCTCGAGAAGTGTAGCCAAACATATTTAATACTGTAAGACTATAATATTCTTGTAGTATTCTTATATTATTTGAATAGTGTACTAAATTTAAAGCATAATGAGCCACTAGTTTTGTACTCCACTGGTCCACAGTTAACACAGACACAGGTGGACTTAATGTGGTGGTCTCTATTTCCTTTCCAAGTAGACACCTGCACAAACGAAATGGAACCACATCAACTGTCCCTGCATTAGATCTGATGTGATGGGATATTCTGTTGATGTTTGCAACACTAAACTCTCGTTTAGGCTTTGACCTGGCACTAAATAGTTTTGGCATGGTGCGCCCACATGTGACCAAACACAGTCATCCAATATCGGAGAGAAATTGTGCGCTGTCATACATATATACGACCGGTTTCTTTGATGAACAGAAAGCTCTCTTTCCATATGTGGGCTAGATCCACACATAGTCTAATTACAGTGAACCCGAATCTGACGTCTGATATACCCATTGGGTGCTTTCTGGACATTTACTTTTTATACAGAATACACCACTTAGGGACGCCGGCCGAGGTTCGTAGTTGATCCAAGAGGCGGTTTCTTTTCAAGCGACTTTCTTAAGGATGTTCCCCGACGAACTTAGCCACTTATACTGGTAGTTTCAGGTACTATGCATGCACCTCATCCATAAGTTCTCATGATACCAAGACCCAGTCAACCTAGTTGTGGCGAGAAAATGTAGTGAAGTTACGAGTATTACGATACCACAGAGAGATGGCTTATAGGAGTATTCATAGGGAAATTATAGGAAGTGAAGTCGATTCAGGGAGCGACGAACTTTTATAATCTACGGTTCTCAGACACTCGGTTTTTTATCAACAGAATTTGACTCCGCAACGGCTCTGATACACTACTTCACCTTTGATAATTGCATCAGGGGAGCGAACTGTGAGAAACTGTTTATTTTATTTTTCCATGCTAATTTATTGTTTCTTCCAGACTACTCTAGAAAGTTCCTTCCCCCCATAGACCTATATACCAGACTACGATGGGTCATTCGTCCCAATCCAACTGCTGCAAAAGTGTTTCATTTGATGTATTAGAATTATGCGAAACTCAAAAACTTATATTTTAAAAACTTTCGGATAAAAAAGAAAACAAAAATGAAACAAACAAAAAAGCAAAAACCAAACAAGACAAAAATATCACAAAGCAAAAGTTGTTTTTTTTTGTGTTAAAAAACTTTCGGCGACATTTTCAATTTATGGTTCCTGTTTTTTGAGTTTATGAACAACGCACACAGCAAAACAAAATAAACAAAACTAAATCTAAGAAAATAAAATATTGAAAAATTTCAGATTTAATTTTACTCGTATTTCTTTAAAATCTTAAAAATATAATAAAATAAATAGTTAAATGTTTAATTAAAATTATTCAATGATACTAACAAAACTAAATAGTTAAAGAAAAAAAACACAATTAAAACCAAATAAAAATCCTACACAACAATTTACAATAGCCAAGGCGAACAAACCCTAGAACAGTCACACCAATATACCTCCCCCACACGAATTGACAACTCCTCGAAGCACTTCCCCTTCCCCTCCTCTTCAGCAACCCTGTTTCCACGCACAGGAACAATAAACAGCCACAATAGCGGAACATTTGATTTAAATGAAATAAAAAACAGTTGAACAACCTTCCATCCCCAAACGAAAAAACATAAATAATTATTAAATAAATGTATTTAAAAGCTAAGTGAATATGTGTCCCCTTCCCGCGCCCGAAACAAGTATTCAAAAATTTAATGTATTGAAACTAAATAAAATAATTATTATTATATTAGTTGAAGCAAGCAACTTCGACGTTTTAAGCAGCTTAAATTCCAGAAGACACAAAACAGCAACTACAAAAACAACAAAAACGAGAACAAGAACCAGAACGAGAACGAGAACCGGAACGAACACAAATAAATTGAGAGCCCCAAGTACAGCGAACGAGGTTCTAAGAGACCGAATTATCGAAGAAACGGAACCTGTCTTAGCCAGTAATGAGAAAAATGAAAGCAAACTTGTACTTAACCATTTTCTTTTTCCTTTTTAAACAACGACACAGAAAATACGTTTGGAAGCCGAAATTGTTATTGCCACAAAGTTTATTTCCGATCATTGTTTACATTTTCATGTTTTGTTTCGATCGTTTGAAAGGTAAACACAAAAACCAAAACGAAATCGAAAACGAAAACGAAAACGAGAACACAACAAATTCAAAACTAGCAACTTAAGTGCAAATGTTTAAGTTTTAGTTGACTTTTATTGTAACAAATGACAAAATCATATTTTTATCTCAGCATACAAAGGTATGAGCATAAATAAAAATGAAAACGATGAATTGTTTCAGAAGCAAAAGTAATAACAAAATATACGATTTTAAAACCATTTACAAAGAAGTTTAATTCACTCGAATTGTAAGGTCCGCGGACCGCCTGGCACGCCCACTTAGTTACTTAGTTGCCGCCTGAGATATTCTGCGGAGACTCGACCATTTTCCAACGTGCAATGCCCACCGCTCGCCTCTCACTCACGCCAGTGGCAAGCCACGATAGATGCCTCTGAGCGAATTGCAGTGAGTGTCCCACCGACGTCCCCAATTAACCCTTCCAAAACTGACGCAATCAAACCACTCGCAAAATAAGATTCGTTTGATTTTATTATTGACGTTCAATATTAAAATTAATATAAATCTGATTTTTACAAATATGTTTAACAAAATCAGCGATGGTTTTACTTGCAAATACTTTATACATGGATACTATATGCAGCCTGCCCAGACTGACGGTATAACTTTACTTTAATAATAGTGGAATAGTCGCGAACTCCGGTGCACATTGCCGTTGTGGTGGGGTTTTCTTTGATTGAGAGCTCTGCTGTGTTTGAATTAGGAAAAAGTTCCTGTCGAGAGACCAAGTACTTTAAGAGGCACCACAGTGAGCGCTAGTAAGCCCCGCCCGTTACTTCGTCGGAGGCATTCTGTATCTCTTGGTGGCGCTGCAGAATGCTAAGGCACTGGTGTAGGCACTGAGTGCTTGCCGTAGATATCGCCTTCAGTAGTAGAAGATCGGGATCTGTAGGCGAAAATGCAGAACACTCGATATTCTCAATCGAACGGGCCAACGAAGCGTTGCTGCAGGGCAAGGAATATGCGAAGCAAACGGAAATTAAAACAAAATCGTAATAAAATTCAATTACACAGGCACAAACCATTGCTCGGTTAAATAGAGCGCTTGTCGAGCGGACACCATGGCGTCAGACGCAGCCAGCAGCTCCCTCGGCGGCAACGGGGACGCATTACTTATGTCCATCGCCTGCGTGTAGCTTTCCACCACTGCGCGCAGGCCGTCCACCCATTCCTGACGCGCGCGCGCATCAGACGCACGCAATTTCAGCGTATCTCCGGAGGCACAACCAATGGAAAAAGTGCGAGAGTCCTCGTCACTGGGGCAGACTACGGCGCCGCCCAAATGCACCTGACCTCGAGGCGCACTGGCAAGAACGTGCGGAGAAGGCGCCACATCATCGGCGCCGGACGAGGAAGAATCGCTCAAGTAATAGCTAAGTATTCCAGTTTGCGGGTCGACCGTAAACCAGCGGTACTGCCAACCTTAATCAAACAGCAATATGGCAATTACACACATTAAGCACACGACCGCAGTGGCCTCCAATTGCATTTACTCACCTTTCATTACATTCGTGTACTTGCACAGCTGCCCATTGAGCTGATGCCGTATCCCCTGACTGAGAACGCGGTTCAGATTAGTTTCCATCCTTTCGAGATTCCCCCCTTGTATAGTCACTTCTGGAGGAACTTCTTCACTGTTCCTCAATCCCTGATCCTTTTGTCGCGATTTCTTCTTTCGGTGCTGCAAAGTAGTTTTTATTTTACGCAGAATTTTGCGGGTTTATCTACAGACTTTCCACAATAGTTTCCGATCTCTGCCATCACAATTCTGACGTTATTGCAGCACAACAAGAAGAAGAGAACGAATATACCAGAATATACTAGAATCGTGCTCTTTTACTCGTCTGTGTTTGCTGAGGTGAGAATGAAACGAATTCATTGCCGTCAAATACCGTATATAAATGGTAGTTGGATGATACCGTATATAAATGGTAGTTGGATGATAGTAGTTGATATATCGTATATATATATATTTGGTAAATATTACCGTATGTGACCCACTCCCAAGTTTCATACAACCAAATACTCTCTATATATCGTATTTGATTGAACTGCAAGTGAACTTTTTTCAGCTTTGCGCCGATTGAATTGTATGGTTTGTGTCTGGACTTTGTGCTTCCATAGCAGTGCGTACATCACTGCGGTACTTACCATCAGCTGGATTGATGCTTCGTAGATGTAAATACCAATTTCGAATTTCAGTTGAATTTGTGATTTGGCAGTACTGAAAGGAGGAAAAGGAAGTATGCGGTTTACGTTAATCATAGATCTAAACCCGATTTGTGCATGAATCTATTTCCGTACAAAATACCGTTTAAAATCAATTTGTGCTCAACTGGTTGAATTGAGAAACATTTAATTCGAAGTTGTTTTCCGAATGGGAACGGCTGGCAATATCCAGAGTTCAAGAACCACTGTCTATGAATATAGTAAAAACTATTACTGTAAAAATGAGGGAGCTCCCTATAAAAATTGTGCCGCTTCAATCCACCGAACCATGCTAAAGATACACTTTCTTTCAACAGCCAATTAGTCACTAATTGAAACTTAACTGAATAAAAAAATTTGCCTCTATATCGTCGGTTATAATATCAGGTAACATATAATTCGATTTTATGAAAATATCCCATAAGATTGTTGGGAGCAACAACAACCCAACCTATAAAAATATATATTAAAATATATGCTTTTGTTGTTGTTTTTGAAAATGTTCGCAAATAAAATCGTTGCCGGACATACTAGTCTGTGGTTCAAAACAAAAACTCGCGCTCGTGAGTTTCCGAGCAAACAGCTTTGCGCACGTTTGCAGTTTTCTCGCTCCCGTTCGCGAGCGTTTTGTTTTGTGCAGTTTGTGTCGAACGCCAATTTGAAAAGGTACAAAAATTCTTTTTATATGAATTTGTTAAAAAGAAACAAATAAACGGTCAACGCTAAATATAGAAGCGGCTTTGGTTTGAAAATACACAAAGTATGTCCCCGCGTACGACATATGTACTTCGCATATATAATTTAATAATATTGTGTATTATTTAAAAGCAACACCATCATCAATGCACGGATTAAGTAAATTTTACGAAGGCTTATAAACAGTTATCGTCACGGAATTAGAGAAGGCATACGAGCGGACGTGAAGGACGTTGAAAAGTGGAGAAAGAGCGAGTTTGTCCAGCGATAACAGCACCGAGGCGAGATTTTGCAATAACAAATATTAGCAAGTGAATTTAAGTGAGTTTACCCAGCACCCCGCCCAAAAATGCCAGCCTCCAACACAATCGTCTTGAAGAGTCTCTCGATTCTTCTTGGCTTATTCTTCGTATTCGTGGGCACGCTCAAACTAACGCCACTCATTAGCAAGGATTTGTACAAGGATCTAGTAAGTTTCACAAGTTTAAATCGAAAATCATGTCCATAGTTACGGCCATAGTAACTTGCATTTATGCATTTATGACTGTGTGTTTGTGTGTGTGGTCTGTCTGTGATTTTTTAGAGGAATACACCCATGGAAAATCGATGCATTTTTGTTTACCTTCTACTCTACTACTCCAGTGGTATATACAACTGTTATTGATTTTTGGACTCTTTCGGCTGAAAAAGGTGGTTGAACTATGCAGTTGCGAACGATTGCCCAGCCAGCACTCGCTGCCTAACCAACCACCCAACGAATCATCTAACGAACCACCCGACCGACGACCAGCAAAACTACCACTTGGGTCGATGCAGAGAAATGTCTTTAATGAAAAGAATTTGCGAATTTTTAGTGCTAAATATAAAAAACAATAATATATAAATATAAACATAATAATAAAGGAAAAGCAGAAGCAAAATATTGACATTGCTTGCAAAAATGTTCAATGCCCAAGGCTCAATGTTCAAGTTCAAACTTAAATGTGGTATTGTCGTTCTCTAAAATGAAAAATCTAATTTGATAAATCTCGTACAAAAACTGAATGAGTGAATATGAACAATTTGAAATGAATTTTTCTGCTGACCGACCGACCGACCTCGCTCAGGCAATGACATCAAACGATGTGAAAGTATATACACAGGCACGTGCATATTTGTAAATACGAGTGTAGATATGTATCTTCGCAGGCACTTCTGTTACACTGAAAATAACGCGATACACGCCAGAGTGTACCGTGGGCTCCCTTCAGGTGCACACTTGATTCTCTATGCCTGGTGGTAATTTCATATTTCAATATTTCATACATACATATTCGTGTATATACCGTGACTGCCTTTTACGTGTTTGCAGCTCATATCGTCCCATCAGTGTCCTTTCCTTTCATGAGGCCAATATTGCGCCACTTCCTTCACAGCCACGATATCTTATATGGACATTGGGGAGAGGCTGTCATGGCCCGACTGACTACTTGTATTACAATGAGGCATATCCGTTTCTTGCAGTGTACACTTAAGGCGCTAATGTAAAGTGTTTTAAATCTGATTTCTTAAAGTTCAATAGCAAATTTTTATATACTGTTGCTCATGTTTGCTTTTGTGGGTGCGGGGCAAGCGTGTAGCATAGTTCCTGTTTGTTGCGCAGACCACGGACTTTGCGAGACGGAAGCCAGAAATAAACCTCATGCGAGTGGCATTCTTCCATAATTCTCATATTTATTATAATTATAAACTCGTAATACGGCGGATGTGTACATGAATAAATACACAATGGTGCATGTGTGTTTGTGTGTGTGTTTCTGAATGTTTTTGCCACGGAACTTTGCAAAATGATGCGTGGGTGTGAGAAAATGAAAAATATTATTTAAATATTATATTTTTAACATTCCCAGCAGTTAATGCGCGAAATAATACAGCCGGGCGGCCCGGCCAACCCAACGGGAGGGCTGCCCAAGTCAATTGAAAAGAAATAGGAGCGAATTTAACACAGTTGAATCCCTGTGTTGCCAATGCCAATTATGTATGTAGTTAGACAAATTCAGTGCCGGAGCCCTAATAAAAACTCGAGTAAAGAAACGAAAATTCCAGAGCAGAGAAGATCAATAGTGGCTCTGCGTTGCTTGCATGCAAAACATTCAAGTAACCAAACTGGGGGAACTCGTTTTATTTCAGTGTCCAATGCTGTGCTCCAATATAACGAACTACCTACCAAAAGCCTTCTCAATCAATAAGAAAAAGAGACTAAGTATAAATAAAAAGAGCCAATAAACACTCGAAGGACTGTCGTCTGTGCTAGTCAGCTTGTAGTTTAAACAAATGCAACTAAGAAATACCACTTTCTCGAACTGTTCTCGCAATGCGTCTGCGACCCCTATTATACCTAGGGTCCTTCGTCGCTTCCCAAACCACTATGCACCCTTATTTAGTAGGATTCACAGCACACGTTCCAACTCCCTGTCTCTTATTCAGGCCTCCTTGATACATGTTCATATATCGGTACTGGCCCAAACATGCATCTACATATAATAAAAAGGCAGTAGCCGAACTATTCCAAATTTTGATGCTTCTTGCTTAAAAATACGCCGCCATGACGGCCCAGCGGGAACTTCAGACTTCTCTTTAACATAATCTAACCCAATATCCATGCGGTTCATGTCGTTTGGAGTCGTCTATTCTGGTCCGGTGTTTGGGGACTTCCTAAGCCTCAATGCGCCTCTGGATAAATCGTTGCCACGCCAATTCAAAATCGCCTTAATTTGTTTATCAGACAGCCGCATTCCCCATTGTCGGAGAACATGCGAACAGTACATCCACTAATATTTATTGTTGTTACACTGCTGAATACAAACAAGCAAACAAATAAAGAGGCAAAATTTGTTGATAATGTGCGAGTGGACTCTGCGCGCACTCAATCAGCGCAAATATTCGCGTTTTCGGACGGCTCAACCGCCCAACGCCCTGCGAGATTTCAAAACTAATCTCTTGCTTTTATTAGCATGGCTTTATTTTAGTTGTTGATATTTCTGAAAATCAACACTTGTTCATGTTGGTGCATATGTATGTGTTGATCGCAGGGGGCGTGCATCGGCGGGCACATAATTTCGATTGTATGTTTTGCGAATTTTGAAATCAGTTCCGAAAATGCTTTTCATTTTTCACATACGTAACTACTTTGCTTACGAACACACATACACACACACACACACACACGCACACCTGTGTGCAGATGACTGCACGATTCGTAAACGAACGACTTCAGCCCAGCAGAAGGTAACAAATAATATGTGCGCCCCGATGTTTACGTTTATTTTTAAAGATTCTTCTAGATCGTTTAAGTGTGTGTGCGTGTGTGTGACTTATGCAGTTTTGCGCCGATGGGTCATGATCTTGCATGTGTGTTTGTGTGTAATTATGTTCAGATATTAATTAATACTTGCTTTGTTTTATTTTGGTTTTGAAATTATTAAATCTAAATTTACATTGGTTTCGATTCAATTTTAGCGCGCCGAGTATGTGAAGTATGCCAAAGTGTTCCCGTTGACGGCGCTCTTTGGCATTAAAATACCGTCGAAGTGGTACCGCCGGACCGTGGCCATACTGGAAATTGTTTGTGGTTTGGCAATGGCGTTCATTCCATATCGTAAGTGTTGTACACACTCAGATACCTCATGCTCCAATTATTTATATTTCGAATTAATCAACCGCAGATAAGCTAAAAAATGCCGCCAACATCACACTGTTGTTGCTCATGCTAATGGGCATCTACCAGCACTGGATGGTCAGCGATCCCTTCGAGCGCTCGGGACCGGCTCTAGTGTTCACGTTCATGTTGTCAGGCCGTTTGGTTGTCTGGTACCAGGTGGGTAAACCAGCATTTGAAGCCCTTCCCTTCTTCCTGTTTTCCCTTCTAATGCTCTCGCCTTTCTCCACAGACAAGCCGAAAAGGAACTGAAATAACTGCTGCCAATCAACAAGCAAATGGCGTCAAGCAAGATTAAAGCCAAAGCCGCACGTTTTAGCATCAGCACCAGCATCCGCATCAGAATCTCAATTCATATAAAGTAGACACGCTTCCTCGCACATTTGAAAATATTTGTAGCTCGACACATTGAAATGGCAGCACTTTCAAAAACACAAAGTACATCACCAACGAAACAAAAACTGCACCCAATCCTCTGCCACATCACCCAAGTCCGAACGAACGGCAGCATGCCACATATTAATGTATGTACATACTAGTATGTGCCAAATCTACGTGGTTCTCCTCGAAATTTGCTTTAATAATACCGAGACTAAAGCTAAGTGTGTTCATTCAACTAAAAGACCCTGTAATACTAGAAAGTTTAAAATATGCACGCGTACGGCGCACACACGCACACTAGTTGTGTGCGTGTGTGTGTGTGCGCACTAGGTTTAATCAAATCAAACGATATTTAGATTATAAAGAACGCAATCGAGAAACTTATAGCAACAATTTTAATAAAGACTAAATTAATTAAACATTTTAAAGTGAAGACGTATCCTAGTACAACGTGAACTAAGATCACATTTTGCAAAGAGAAGACTTGGGGAACTTCCCTTTTTAGTGCCTTTATTAAGTGAACTCGATTAATACAATTTGGAGGCGTGATAGCATAGAAAACACATAGCGTAAGTATGATTTAATGCAGTGTTTGTGTTCAAGGGTGTTAGTTTGACGCTTGCGTAAGTTTTAATTAAGCAATAAAAGTAGAAGGAGGCTTAGCCAGAGCCTCCAAAGCAGCGCAACTCTGCTCAACAGTTTTAATACTAAGCAAATTTATTCGTCCTTTCCTGTGGTGAGCAAGGTCAAGGCTTTGTGTAGGTTTTCCACAGCCGTTTTAACGTCATCGTAATTTAGAGCACTGCCAGCATATTTGCAATACTTCTGCGCCTTTATCATTTGATCGGGTGTAATTGTCAAATTCGCTACAGGAGTTGGCACCACAAATGCTGGATTGGGTTGTGCAGAAGGTACATAAGGAACAAAACCTCCCGGCTTCTCCTCCTCAACCGGGGGACTGGGCAACTTATTCGGATTGATAAGTATTTCCTCGGCCGTAGGGGGTGTCGTACTCGGTGGTGACGCATCGATAGGCTTGGGACCTGGAGATTCTTCTGGGGACGGATCTTGCGGTGCAGCATTGAAGGCAACATCGGCGTTTGTATCATCGGCTCCACTTTCGATAGTTTCGTCTTCGCCCTCTTGCATTGGACCGGGGACGGGCACCTCTCCATTCTTCAGACAATTGTGTATGTAAGCAGCCTTCCATTTGGCGTACTTGCGATTGTGCAAAGCCTCATCTGTAAGCTCACCAAAAGTCTGCATCACATCGTAAATCACTCCACAAGTGTAGAAGGCCTTCACTACATTTCTGCTCATATAAATGGCGACATAAGAAATTACCAGATATACATATAAACGTTTACACTTACTTCCCGAAATTTGCCTCACGATCTTGCTTGTCTGCATAGAGAAACAGTTTCAACGCGTAGTTCTCCATATGTGCCTGAGCAACAACTTCATTGGTGATGGCTTCATTGTCAGCATGATCTTTCTTCGCTGACTCCAGCCAGTCCATAATAGCTTTGGCGAAAAGAGAAGTGCTCTTTAAGCAAACTTTTCTCAAACACAAATACACAGCCCTTTTACATACCGAGCAGCAGCATCCGCTCCTCTACGTTTTGGGATGATATTTTTAAACCCATCTGTAAAGCATGAAGACGCGCCCAATAAGCAACGACTATATCCCGTCCATCGTGCTCCTGAGCTATTTTTAAAAAGTGTTGTATTGGTCTCAAAGCAGGAGGACACGCTGGAAATTCCATGATTGCAACTACAATTAATAAGATAATTGATTAGTTTCAAACATTCTTAAAGAAGAACAAATAAATATGTTAACTATAAACCTACCCAACTGTCTGGTTTTCTCCGGCGGTAACTACTGGACTCCTCTTCCAATTTGATGTGTATTCCAACAAATTTATAATTTTAAGCTATTACGTGCAAACTGAAATTTTTCATTCGTTGGACCAGCGAAAATTCTGGTTTTATTTTCAGTTCTATTAATTGGTAAATTACCAAGTTTCTTGAAACTTCTTTTAAATCCCACAAAATCGAAATATTTTCGTTTGAGTCATGACGCAGATTGAGGAGAATTCTATTTTTATAGGAATGGAATGGAACGAAACGTACAAGCTGTGCCATATACGAAAAGTACGAAACAAATTTCAGGAATGTTAAATGCGAGATGACCAGAGCAGAAGCATAGATGATATCATATATGTTTCTGACGATACTTTTGCAGTAACATATTGTTTACAGAAACTGTTAATCGTACCTCAGAAAACTTGAGGGTGAACACGGATCGTTGCAACTCTCACATGAAAATTGTCACATTGTACATAATCTCCCATCAGCATTTCCCAACTCCATGGAAGAGCTGGTGAACACAAAAGAATTGCCCTCACCGAACACCAGACCACTTCACATTTTTCTCGTTTAACTCGCGTTTTTTCCAACACAATCCTGCATTTGCTTATATTGCAGCAAGAGTCCATCGTACATCTGTTACGTTCGTGTCCAGCGCTGTACAAAAGGAGGCGCACTTTCCTGGGTGACTACTTTCTGGACTCTCTTTGGGAGATATTCCATATAAGAAAATAAGTTCCAAATGGCTGGACCTTTGAAATGGATTTGGACTTGTGTCCCAAGAGGTATCACAAAGGGTCAAACATGTCCTAAGTATGCCTTTCTGACGACCGCTATATTGCATACACAAAAAACCAATGAAATTCACGAATTCAATTCTTCTGATAGTGATTGTAGCTTTTCTCAGAAAATTCCATTATCTCGTGCAGTTTTTAACAGCTGCAAGGAGAGCTCTCCAAGTCCATCATCTCACAACTTCAGCAATTTGTACAAATCGAATGATAAAAATCCAATGTGACAGACATAAATTTGTATATGGAAAACATATCAACAAGATGCCTGTGGTCACTTACATATAGTGCAGTGCGGTAAAAAACAAAGCGACAATTGTACTTATTGCAAGAGATTGTATCCAATGTTTTTGCTGAAAGATTCCACTCACATACAAGGAACAACTTCATCGAGCAAAAACATACATATATTAGCATTCCCACAATGCAAATTATTTCCTAAGGCCCCACATGCATGCGCCAGATTCCCACCGGTAAATTAATCATTTTCGATGGCAATCGCGTCTACAATAGTAAATTCTTTCGTGCGAAAATAACTGAATGAAAAGTAACTCACTTTACTATGTAACAACCTTGGCGCGCAGCACAAACACTTCGCACAATAAAAACACAAAATACAACTGAGCAGTTTTTCAACTTTATTAAAATTTGCATAATATTCTCGTGTCTACATGCATTGTAATGTAAATAAATTACAATTTCCTAAAAATACTTATAATTTTAGGTTCGTTTTTTAATTTTTTTTCGCTTTTTTTGTTGCTTAATAACACATTTGAACTTTACTGTTAGTAATTAATTAAACAAAAATGGACGCATTGTATTTGTAAAAGAACACAATTCCTACAAAGGCATTACAGTTACTTACAACTTTAAGATGATTGTCAATTACAAGGTGTGTCGAATAAATAACCGCACTCTTGCTGAACAGCCGTGGACGGAATTGCTGGACGCGCTTTGAGCATCAATTTCACAATATAATAAAGATTCAAATTTAGGCAGCCTGAGAAATTTGTGCGATTTTTAATTGTTGCTGGTGATGATAATGATGATGATGATCAAAAACGGTGTCAGTTGTAGTGGCGGTGCTTTGTTAATTCAACAAAGTGCGGTTATTTGTGCGACACACCTTTTCATATGAAAAAATTTGGGTATATGTAATAATGTGAACTTTTTCAAAGTTATAGAAAATAGATTTTAAAGCTATTGTGTATTTATAAAATTTAATTATATACTTTAAGATATGAACTTCGTTTTGTACAGCAAAGGCAAATATACGTTCTGTATATACTACTATGAACCCCAACAATTACATAGTTGTGTATAAATTAGCTTGTTTGTTTTAAAACTGCTTTCTTCGTAAAGCTAAGAAAGTTTTGCTTACGCATTTGCAGATAGGATCGGTATGAAGTGGACCTTATAGCCTAAGTTAGTGGAAGTTTATGCAATCAATCGATGTCGACGACACGAATTGCGTGCGACTGCAACTGCACGTCTTCTGGTTGCGTAACAGCAATTAAGGCACAATTGATTTGAAACTAAAAGAGAAAAATTAAAACTAACAAATTAGAGACAGCGTCGCAGTGCAGACGCACTAAACATCATCTCCTTGAATTGAGGGGAGGTTGGAAACAGCTAACATCGAGATTCACTGTGACAGCAGCCAAATGCAAATTGTCGTCATAGAGGCGTGGGGCATGTTACACTTCATTAATCGAACGGAAGACAGTGGGGGTAGGGTGAGGGCTTAGCAATACTTTTCGTTCTCCGCTTGAAATGGCAAACTTAATTTTCGAATGCCACCAGAGCAGACCGGATGAGTCACATGGTTCTTGCTCTGGTTGTGGTCTTCAAATTCATTTGCATCTCTTACAATTGAGCTGGGGAAGGTATGTGCGTTAAAATTTGAACTTTTGGTCTTCGTTGTTCATCAAATTGAGACTCATAAAAATTGCGTTCTGTATTCAGTCAGTCTTTAATTTGTCTTAATGGACGGATGGATGGTAGAAGGCGTAGTAAATGAATGTAGCGTATAAGTACCAACTGAAAGTCTACGATTCGCTATTTGCTATGAACGCATTAAGATTCCATCTATTTAGTTGTGATGTCTTATATTGATTCTTGGAAATTGCATAAACTTACATCTACTTCTTTAAATATCTACCGAAATAGGGAATGAAAAGGAGCCAAAATTAATAATTTCGTTTGTTGTAAAAATATTTGAAAAGTTCTAGGCTAAGTATCTAAAAAGGACGGAATGTTCGCGATATTTCGATATAAATTTGCGTTATAGAAATTTTACTGAAATTGGACATCTTCCGATGAGACCACTCAGCAATTCTCTTAAATTTCAATAAAATTCACCAAATTTCTAGTTACCCATCGTAGAGTATTGTCATGAATTGCCGCGGTGGAGACGGTCTGAGTCGCTCTGTGTGTCCAATTCCAGCTAGTGGTATCTATCGTTCGCCTAAGCGCTGCCTCCGCGCACCAACTCAAATCGCGTCTGTGACTCTTTGAACTGTTTTCGCTTTCGAGACTGTACATTAGCCTCGGTGAGGAATAGGATTGCTGCTACCAGCGACATGATGGACCCGACGCACGCAAGCACGAACGACCACCCGAACCAGTTGTTGGCATGTTCCGGCATCCAGCCGTTGCGGTTTCCAAAGCAAGCGAACACAATCACAGCGATGGAGGCACTTACGCCCGCTGCCAGCAGAATGTACCCAATGAGTTTGATTAACAGAATGAAATGCTTCTGATCCGGCCCAGCGCAGAGGAAGAATACCAGCACCCCAATTGCCGACACCAGCATCCCAATAAAAGCGAGCGTGTAGAAGAATTGTGTGGTGATCATGAAGGCGGGCAGCAGGAACCCACGTATCTCGTCGTAGCCTGTTGTGAATGGATCATACACCCAGCGGCAACCGACAAAGAATCGACGCTGGCTGTCATCGTTGACATCTGGCAGAGAGCGGAAGCAGTGGACCCACAAGCCGAGCCTGTCCAGTTTGGCCCCCGTTATGCGGTAGTCACTAACCAGCCAACTGGGTGTGGCAAATGCTATCACGATCGTTGCAAAGGCAATCACAAACACGCCAACGCCACAACTGCCAGCCAATGTGCGTCGCTTCATGTTCACAGTGGGTTTATGGAAGTGAGGTAGCTGCTCCTGGGAATCCTCGAAGTGAGACGATTTTTGCATTCTCTGCATGAAAATTGTTTTCCAAGAAGTTGTTTTTGTAGCTCGATTTTGGGAGTGACACTTGTTCGTTTGAATGGTTACGCTCAGAATGAGAAAACAATGCACGCATTAAACACTGAGAGCTCAGCTTAGCGAGTTGAAAGAGCGAGCGAGCGAGCGATAATGTGTCATGTTAAACGCGTCACGAAACTCTTCCATTGCTAAAAAATTCATATAAATCACAAATCACAGGGTTGCAATTTTCGAATAGATTTTGAAAAATTCGTACGAAATGAAAGAATGATGGAAATTTAAGTGGTGAATGTAAAGAACGAGAAATTTTTTATATTTGAAAAAGTATTGAATTTTGTTTTTCCATTGTAAAATAATAATTGTATTACTATTACCACATAGGCAAAACATAGAAGAGATCGCGAGCTGCAAGATAGGAAAAATGTTTGCGTTCATAAACCTTTCCAACGGCTTTGAGGGCCGGCACAAACAATATTCATTTGCAATAAAAACCAAAAGAGCGATATAAAAGTGGGCGCATCTGTGCTAATTGGATGAGGGATCATCGTAGCTGCAACCAACCAGCCATCACATAGGCTAGGTTAGATTAGAGTCCCAAACAAATAAATAAATAAGAAATTAATTAAAAATAATGATTATTTGAAAGACGCCATTTCTTCCCCTCCTGTGCACAGTGTGTGAAGGCGATGACATACAAAGATCTGAGCTGTGGAGTTGTACCAGAAACATAAATGATATCATTTATGTTTCTGGTTGTACTAAACACAACATTTTTTGATGACTCCAGCAGAACGTCAATGTTAACATATTATATTTGTTATGTTTTAACGAGTGCTCAGTGATATATTTTATTGTTTTTTAATTATTGTGACGAATCAGATATGTAAATATCATATTTATTTCAAAGTTACCCAGTTAAGAATTCTAAAAGTGTCTTTGTGTACTCTGCATTTTTAGTGCTGAGTTTGAAATGTATTTGATATCGCTTAAACCCTGCATAAATAAAATATTAACAACTTATAGTTATATTATTAATTTTGATAGATTATACATTCTTTTAAAAAAGTATTTAATACTACTTTTTATTAAATTCAGTTGTTTTTACAATTAAAACTGAGACTGAAAACTCGCCACACAATTTGATGAAAACACTGTTTGATTTAGGTTCGTAATTGGTTAACTGTGGTTTTGTAATCTAACAATATTTGTCAGCTATTCAAATGACTGCTAATATTTCTCCATTGATTTCATTTCAACGAAAATGAAAAATGTTGATTTTTCTCCGACTAACTTATGATCTCATTTATAATCTAATAAATTACACGATATAGTTCGAGGTTACAATTTCCATATTAATATTATATGCAATTGTATTATTAAATTTAATAGAATTATTGAATATACTCCGATAAGAAAAAATTCTTATATCTCGTACTATTTTTTCTGTTAAAATGCTTGAAACTCTTCTATAATTGGTAACACATATAATACAGGGTGCAACTGCGACACGAAGTTCCACAGTTCTAAGCTGTGGATTGTGTATTTGCTAGCCATGGTTTGTGCATTTAATATTTTATCTGTTTTGTTTCATGTTGTTCCTTACAAAAACTGTATCAATTCACAGCTAACGCCCTCATTATTCCAAGTAATAATGAGATAATCCAAATAGAAACAGAGCATTTAATATAATAAATAGCAGTACGATATATTGTCAATATTTTCTTTGTATAGCAAAGTAATACAAACCGCCTGGGAGAATGGCGAGGAAAATATGGAAGCTAGGAAGGGGAAGAATATGAGTCTACATCTACGATTTGTCTCATCATACTGAGCAGTTTTTGGAAATGGTCTATTTGGATTGTTAAAGTGGCCTAATACCAAGAACTTATTATCCTTATTAAAATTATCTGGAACTCTTCAATGAATGTTAGAATAAAATTTAGATTGATTGGTGGAAATTGAAAACCGAAAATAACCCTTTAATAAAACAAAACATTTTAAAATAAACACTAAACATTTTGCTCACTGAATCTTGTAAGGTAATGGTTTCAGCGTGATATCGAATTGTTCAAGAATACAGGTGGACGCCTTTCTATGAATGGCCCCTGACTCTGCCAAATCGTTACATGCTTAGTAGGGCCAATTTCCAAAGTCTCTTTGTGACATGTTGACGAGAACGCCATGGTCACAGTCTGTGGTGAAAGTGTGATAGTAGGGGTCCCTGTGGGATGAGACAAAGTCTCGGAGACAATCCAAAGTAAGTTTATGTGCTTTCCTCAGCCAACCCCGCTGGGAACCCTCGGGCTAGTTTAACGGAATTGCAGTTCCACTACAATACAATGAAAGTGACTTGTTGAAAACCCAGAGGTGGCATTCCATCGATCAGACTCCATGCATCGCTCCAAACTGTAACTGCACATGTCGACGCCTATCGTTTACAACCGCGCTTGTATTACGAATGAAGTCAGCACAAATTAAGGCCACAATAAATTGATTAAATTAGATCATTTTCGGGCTCTCTCGATTTAGAATGGAATTACCCAAAATGTAAATTTCTGGAAAAAACTCAATTTGAAGACAATGCGATAATGCGAAAAGACCATAACCAGCAAAACAGGCACATAAAAACATCCAAAAGGAAGACACAAGTTTCAATTCGGTGAAGAGACCAGAAAACGCAAACTACAGAATACCAGAATCGCCTTCTCTGGCCAAAGCTAAGAGTGATAAATTCAAAGAAAAATGACTCTAAGCGCGCAGCAATATTTCTGAGTGGCAAATTCGGGACAAATTTGTGACAAATGTTTTAATACATTCTTTACAAATTTTTTATAACTTTGGGATCAAGTTTCTATAACTTTGGGGCAAAGTTTTTGTAACTTTGGGACAACTTTCTTATGAATTTGGGGTAAAGCTTTTGTAACTCTGGGAGAAAGTTTCTATAACTTTGAGAAACAATTTTTGGGGCTAGGTTTTTATAGCTTTGTGACAAATTTTTTATAACTTTGGGACTACGTATCTATAAATTTTTGAAAAATTTGTCATAACTGTGGGACTAGGTTTTCATAACTTTGTGACATATTTTTTATAACTTTGGAACACAGTTTTTACAACTTTGGAACAAGGTTTTTATAACTTTGGGACAACTTTCTTATGAATTTGGGATAAAGTATTTATAACTTTTTGACATATTTTTATAACTATAGGATATATTTTTTATAACTTTTGGGACAAAGTTTTGATAATTTTTGTGACAAATGTTTTATAACTTTGGGACAAAGTTTCTATAACTTTGTGTACAATTTCTCATAACTTTAGGACTAAGTTTTTGTGACAAATTTTTTATAAATTTGGGAAAATATTTTTGTAACTCTGGAACAAACTTGCTATAACTTTCTGAACAAATTTTTGGGGCTAGGTTTTTATAGCTTTGTGACAAATTTTTTACAACTTTGGGACTACTTTTCTATTAATTTTTGAAAAATTTGTCATAACTGTGGGACTAGGTTTTCATAACTTTGTGACATATTTTTTATAACTTTGGAACACAGTTTTTACAACTTTGGAACAAGGTTTTTATAACTTTGGGACAACTTTCTTATGAATTTGGGATAAAGTATTTATAACTTTTTGACATATTTTTATAACTATAGGATATATTTTTTATAACTTTTGGGACAAAGTTTTGATAATTTTTGTGACAAATGTTTTATAACTTTGGGACAAAGTTTCTATAACTTTGTGTACAATTTCTCATAACTTTAGGACTAAGTTTTTGTGACAAATTTTTTATAAATTTGGGAAAATATTTTTTGTAACTCTGGAACAAACTTGCTATAACTTTCTGAACAAATTTTTGGGGCTAGGTTTTTATAGCTTTGTGACAAATTTTTTACAGCTTTGGGACTACTTTTCTATTAATTTTTGGAAAATTTGTCATAACTTTGGGACTAGGTTTTCATAACTTTGTGACATATTTTTTATAACTTTGGAACAAAGTTTTACAACTTTGGAACAAAGTTTTACAACTTTGGAACAAAGTTTTACAACTTTGGAACAAAGTTTTACAACTTTGGAACAAAGTTTTACAACTTTGGAACAAAGTTTTACAACTTTGGAACAGAGTTTTTACAACTTTGGAATAAAGTATTTATAACTTTGGGACAACTTTCTTATGAATTTGGGATATATTTTTATAACTATAGGATATTATTTTTATAACTTTTGGGACAATGTTTTGATAGCTTTGTGACGAGAATTTTTATATCTCTGTCAGAAATAATGAGGTCCATTAGTTGGCTAGATTTGTCCATTGTGCACAGGGACGTGCAAAGTGATTGGAGAAGGAGGCGCACTGGACGGGCGTCATGGGCAGAGGGAACCAAATCTACCTTACAAGTTCCTAGTACAGAGAAGTACCAAGGAAGTGAATGTAATCACCGGAAAAATGTCATCAAAATTAATAAAATGAGAGGTCTCGAAAACTCCGATAGACTCCGATGCTGAGAAGAGATTTTAGTATACTGGCACTCTGAAATGGCATAGCACCGTTACTAGACTTGGAAAAAATTGTTGAAGAATTATTTCATCGCCCCTGATGAACCTATTCACACGGCTTTGCTTTTGTTGGGCAATCTGAGAGCATACCGCAAGCCAACAACTGCCTGACGTCCCCCACACAAAACGTCCATGCTCCAACCCATGTCAGAATATTTGGACGTTCAGCTATTTCATTTGCTGGTTGGTGTTAAATTAACAATTGAACTGAACTGAACCATCGATCGGTTTCCTTTATCGGGATCTTTCTAATATGGTCGAAAACCTTTCCCAGTTAAGGCCAATACTCATGTTTTACAGTCAGAGACAGCATCACTAACGACACTGGTTGATGCCTGATGCCTCTGCGTAAACGAACGATACACAGCAACAGCGGAGCATCTCGAATGTTCTACGCACTCACAGACGTGTGTGAATGGAGCAGTGATTCCGGTCTGGTCGTAAATGCAGAAGAGACTACTTCATCACTCTATGACTCCCAACGACTATTGCGTTGTCCATAAAAATTGACGGCTTAACTTAATCGTGGCCCTCAAAGTGAACTTGATCCAAATTGTATGTCGTGCCTCGTGATTCACAAACAGAGTTCAGCGACTAAATCAATATTCGTATCGATAAGCAAAACAAAAACAAATTCGCGTAAATATATCTTGAAAGAGGTAAAAATAAATGCGAAAAAGCAAAACTAAACAAAAAAGGCGATCGCAGAAAATTTAGCATCAATTCCAGAGCACGGAGTTTTCAAAGTGGAGCACCAACTGCTGTGACCATTCCCACCACCATAGGAGCGACTGTTTCCCCACCTTACTCAAGGCCGCTTAGTCGTTTCTGTTACTCTTTTTGGCACACTTCGTTTGCATAAGTTCGCTCTCTTTTCGTAGGTGGCAATGCGGGACCCCCCTTGGTGTGTATGCGTGTGTGTGTGTTAACGTTTTTATTTTGCCCATTTAATTACTTTGATCGCTGATTGCAACTGTCAAACTGTAAATAAATTGAAATTAATGACTTTAATGACTCCGTCGAAATTTGTTTAAAGTTTGATTTGAAGCAGAAATAACGGTTCGCATTTATCACCAGCAAGTGATATGGTGGGTGGGGTAGGCGGGGTCGGTGGGTTCGATGGATCATGTCGCCAGTGTGGAGTGTGTCAACGGCAAATTAATTTGTGCTTGCTACGCATTGCGGAGCATTGCAACACTGGCACTGAAGAAGACCACTTCCACGTCTGCAGCGGGGGGATTTCCAGCCAGGGCAGAGTTCAGGTAGCGGGCTGCACGATTCTAATTTAGATGTCAATGTTGGTGGACGTTGCGGCCGCTGCCGGAGCATTCGCGTCCGTTGCGCTTGTCATGGAATATGAGTAGTAGTAGTTGAGAAGCCAACTACGAGTATTTACCAACTACACCAGCTATTCCAGTCACCCCGGTTAACAGTTGTGCAATCGTTTAATTCGCGCCGTCGATCTGCCAGCAGAAATGATCACGTTGCATTATTCTGATGCATGTCACTCGCTTTTAAGACTTCGCTGCAAGTGCGAATGCTGCACGTACGAATGCGGCAAGTACGATTGCTGCAAGTACGAATGCAGCAAGTACGAATTTTCGTTTTAATTGCCACAGAGCTAAAGCAAATTCTCGTACGACTCCGCTGCTTGGTGGCACTACGTGTATCTTCGTGTGGTGTGAGTGGATTTCATAGACTGCCTTTCTTAGTTATTAAGACAATGTTCGGCCAGAACTGCCGAGATGAAGATGAGAGCTGTCAAGCGAAGAATGCCCGGTGGCCATGTCAGCGGCGATGAATACAACATTGGCCTTTTGTGTGGCACAGACCGCCCTGACACTGTACAAGCATTTGTATTGCTGTACTCGAAGTAAGCTTGGATATGTCCTTGCGTTGGAGTTGGGCTGACTGCACTGCCCCTTTTATCCCGGCATGTGATTCTTTAATTACCAGACCCTGAATGCCTTCAAATTCTCGTTTGCAAAACTGTGCCTTCGAACTGAACATCGGGTTCAAATCCGTGGCAATAGTTTAGTTCCGGAATTTATCCCTGGAAATTCCAGCTCAGGCTCGCGTAACCTTTCTCTAGATCGTGATTGTTTCGTTGTGCCTGAGTCTGTAATGCCTCAAACAAGAAAATATTCATATCAAATAAGAACAAAATATGAATCAAAAAGGAAAAAAGTAAGCCGCGTTTGCAAGCGGCAGACTTGGATGGCGGCTCACTAAATGAAGCATCAGCGCCGCTGCAGTTTCCGTTCTTCTAGAAAAGTTGACGGCCTATAACGGAGTGGCGGCGCGTCACTAATTGAAGATACACGCTCACTGCTCGGAGGCCGTCGCAAATGCCAAATTCGTTATGGAAGCGGCACGCTCGGCGCTTCGGTTGACTGCGAATGTGTGCAAAAATTGAAATTTAATGAAATTTATTGCAACACTCGCAATTAACAGATTTGCAATGCGAGAGATTACAGCACTCGAAGCGGTGGGAAATTTTGAATATTTACAGTTTAATACGCATTAAGTGTAAGATTATCCACACACACACACACACACACGCGCACACACATGCAGTTTCAAAAAGTTCATTGCCTAAAATAATCATTTCGCTTGGTTATATAATTCCTCATGGGAAATGTCGCTTTTATAACTGACGACCAAATTTAACCAAGACCCACACAGAGAGGCCTTGATTTGCATTTTTATTTATATTATTTTATTTATTTCTTTTTTTATTTCTATTTCTGTTTTTATTTTTATTTATACTTATATTTATGTTTTTGTGTCTGTTTCTTGAGCGAGCATATATAAAAAGCTTGGTTCATTTGCATTAATTTATAGATTCTGCCATTGTCTCCCCGGGCTCTATTCAATTTTGAACCTGTTCTTAGCTAATTGTAAATTTTAAGCAATTCTTTGCCTCACACACACACACACACACACACACAGCCACACGCAAACGCACATGCATACATATGTATTCTGATTTCAATGTGCATATATATATATTATGTATTCTCAAATCGAACATTCCAAAAGATGCTGTCACCATGTTTTACGAAAATGAAATCAAAAGTTTCAACTTTGCTGTTTGTTTGACTTTTATTGAAGCAGAAAATCTGAAACTGGATGCAGTGAAAAGAGGAGTCACCACCATTCCAGTTGATCAGGTCATGTTTGGAAGACATCATAAACGACTTCGACAATATACCAGGTTCTTGTAAATGGTGCTGCGCAATTGACTCTGGTGACATTTTCACACATTTGTGGAGCGGGTGGTCGAAGACCGTCATAGCGAAATGTGATCCACTGCGTCATTTACGATAATGCAACTCCGTGTGAGTGCAGATGAACTTATTCACTATTAAACTACTCGACCTGCCCGCTTTCTAAACTATTCGTCCTACAACCAGAGTCTCAACCAGTGCTCCGCTTCGTTTCATTGTTCCCGCTTGTAGTCGTTCGGAGAACTCACAATCATATTTTTTGTTTTATTCCAGTTGAACGGCAGACTTCCAGAAAGCTTAGTTAATATATTTCCTAGGGATTTGCGTTGATCTCGTCTTTTCTTCTTCAGCATACGCGGCCTGGCTTTCCGTCTATCTACAAGTGTAACAAACAATCACCTTTTTTTATTGGAAGCACTTCCTAAGCCATTTTTTGGGGATTTTTAAAACGTTTAACTTACTTGTCGGTCACTAGGGGGATATGCCCCTCCCTTCTTCTCCAGCATACACGGGCTGGTTTTCCGTCTATCTACAAGTGTAACACTAGGGGGATACGCCCCCTCCCCAAACCACTAACATGCACTCAAGCAGCTGCTCTGCCGCAAGACATTGTCCGCGATCACATCAGCTACGATATGCATTGGATCATCATTTGTGGCGATTTCATAGCGAATTTTTTCCAACTGGACTATTAAACAAAAGAAAAGAAATGCTTTGAAATTCTTGTTCAATAAAGAGAGAAAGTATTTATATTGTATCATTTTACTTTTAAGCGTCTCGATACGAAAGTGAGCAGAGGGAACGATACCGCTTGTCTAGAGGAGTGCTGAACCACCGTCACCCATTCTACTTTCTCTGAGTAGCTAATTGTGTTAACTACTCTGCCAGTTTCAGAGCAGCCCAGAAGACTACTCGCAACCATCCACTTTCATTTGACTTCGAAGAGGGTTGCGACAGGTTACCGGGCAATTACCCAGCGATTTTGTGAGTTTTCACACAAAAACTTTGTGATACTGCTCCATTCGCGAATGAAGTGGAAGTGGAGTACAGCAGGATACGCCAAAATAGAAGTAGATGCGGCGGCAGTGGGTGTTGCTGGGGAAACACTACTGTCCTCGTAGCAGATTATAGTCCACCTATCGATGCAGATGGATTTTTAATTCTTACATTTATGAATAGTACAGATTGCGTTGCAATTTGGGTGATAATGCTTCAGGGATCATAACGGTTGCTCCCAGTTTGGTGGCTATATTTTTTTAATCACCCACCAAAGCAGGAGAAACCGTGCATAACCGGCGACCCGCCCACCTTTTAGTGGATTGCGCAAGACACGATGAAAGCAGCTCGGCGTGGCAAACTGTCTCAAATGGTGTGGAGCTGAATTTATTCGACTGTCTGCCACTTTCGCGTGAATCACCGCATCATTTCTCTTACATGGCATGCTATGAGCTTATATAAGAGAATTAAATAACTTTTAACACCTTTTTTAATATTTTTTTAATAATCGCTTTCGCCGCTAGTTCGAGTGTCCACACTAGAAACTTCTGCAGCTTCGCATCCCAGCAAATCGCATCGAATCGCGACAAATCAATTTAGCTTTTATGGTGGGTGCTCTGCTCTGCTCCACCTTGTCCGATCGCCACGCACATCGGCAGAAACTGCGCACAACGAATGCCAGCAAATGTTTGTCAAAGGCACACGTACGTGACGTTGCCGCTGGCCACGGCACCGGTGCTTGCTGACTGCATCTTCGGCGGTATTCGACATTTTCCTTAATTAAAATTAACAAAAACAAAACGCTGAGGAAAAAACAAGGGCAATTAAAAGTTTAACTTCTCGTCAGCTCGGCACCATGCACGCTTGGTAACTGCTCCGTTTAAGGCGACTTCACTAATTGCTCTGGTCAAACACCGGACAGATCTGGCCGGATGAGAGCGGCTCATGTGCTTCTGTAGTTGGTGTGCAGTGCCAATAAATTCCGAATCCAGATTATTAGCAACATTGAAATTGATTTCAGTGTCACGGTATCACATCATTTGCGACTGGCACTGTTTGGTAGTTGATCATGTCGGAACACATCAGGTGACGTGGAGCTTTGTATGAGCCAGCTGTGCGTACATTTATGAGAGGTCTTTCCGGCTGGAGTTCGGAAGAATGGGAAAAACAGAAAAGTGCGTCCTGTAGTTGTGAGGGCTTGTTACAACTTTGGCAATGAAGTCAAATATTGAGGCGGCTTTTCTCTTTGCCTTAGCTTTTGTCTGTGAGTATGTCCCCCTGATGCGAATGGGAACTTGAAATCGCCCCTCCCACCCAATGATCTGTGCTGAATTTAGTTTTGTGATCATAGTCGCAGTCCACTTAAGAAGTACCAATTTGTGAGTAATTCTTGTCCTTCTTGCTGAGTCTGCTTTCAGCGTTTCATTGGATCAACTAAATCAGCGTTTCTCCCCACTTTATCTAACCTAACTTACCCTATTTTTTCAGTTCTTCGACCTTGCACTCACTTCGCGTGCTTATAACATAAATGACTCGTGCTTGTATCGCGATTTAATTTAATTTAATTTCGTTTAATACTCGTAAAATACCATCAATATAAAAAATAATGAACTGGAATCGAAGGGAGGAAAAGAGGCAGCTCGTTCATAGAATCGGAAAACTAGTTCCTGTGTGCAGACTGCCTGTACCTGTGCCACACCATTTAACTCAGTACACTTGGATTAGAAGTCTACTTACCTCACATGACAAACCTGAGCAGCTGTAAATCAAACCGAGCCTGACCTGCTGGAATTTGAATTAAATTTTTCCGACGGCCTTGGATCTGGACTTGTTCTGAGAAGCGTTCCTCTCCCCTACAGAGCTCGGCTGCGGAGCGCTAGAATTCAGCCCAGCAGAGCATAAATTATGCAAATATGCGATCTGGCAATATTCTGGGCAATAGACAAAATCTGAATGGTCGCATAAACATCCAATTTGATTGGGGATTGATTAAACGCAAACTGGTTCCATCCATTGGGTACGTGTCCGCTCCACACCGGTGCATGCAGGCTCAGAACATGGTGGTGGTCGATGATAACGCTTTTACAGGCCTGTCGACGGCCTGTGGTGTGCACACAATTGCTCCGGTTAGCATCGAAGCACCTCTAAGCTGGCGGTTTTTATGGCTCAAGTCTCACCTTTGATGGTCGCCACGATAGCTGGAGCGATGGCGTGTTTTGTCATTTGAGGGAGTTGCAAAGGAGATGTCCTATATACTGCGCGTCGCTTGAATCGTCGTCTATGCCGGTGCTCTTGATAGTCACTGCTACCTGTGAGCCGAATGCCTGAGACGTGCGCGATGACCTCAATAATGACACCTCAATTTGTCTCGCGATTTCCGGTGTAGATAAGCTGACTGGCTGGTCGCCTGGTCGCTTGGTTGACTAATTGACTAATAGCCCGACTCCACTTCGATCGAATTCGTAGTTCGATATTCGCGCGTTTGATTAATGTCTCCTCCACAATCTTAGCCCTTTGCCGCTTGTTTCTTTTATCTGGTCCACTATCGGTCGATACGGTGTATTTGCCGCGCTGCTCGCGATGTGGTTTCGCACGCAACCATTTCAAAACAGACTTTTCTAGAACAAACGCTTTTAACACTGTTATTCAACATTTTTCTGTTTTTGGCTTTTGCAGCTGAAGGCCGTCGCGGCTGGTGGGGCATGTGGCCTGGTCTTTAGCCTGTCCAAATTCTAATTCAATTTCGCTTTTAAGACTCAATAAAACAAGAATTTATTAATTTTCGTTCGTTTAAAAGCGAATAATATATTTTGCTGTTGCAGCGGCCGCCAACCTTTCTTATTCTCGATTCGTGTTAAAATCTTATTCCATTGCAGTAAATTTGGAAGACGATTTAGAAATGTGGCCGAATGCAATTCTTAGCAGCCTGGAACCAAGGTGTCAGCGAACACATTGGGAAACCCGATGGATTTATTGATATCAGTCAATATACGAGTGTGTTGTCAAGCTGGTGGGGTTTTAGAAGGTCGAGAATTGGCAAATCATTCGTGAGACATGACCCCTTGAATCTAAGTGGGTGGTTCAGAAAAGTAGACAACATCTTCCTTTACCATACGCAGGACATACGAGTGCGAAGTGTGCTTTTGTTTACGCTCAGGAAGTAATTGAATCATGTTATCAGATTTTGGATAGATGTGCATCTACGTAAACCAAGTGGAACCGATTGCTGGAAAAGCCTATTATGATGCCCGAAAGTTTTGTTCTCGATTTGTTTGCTCTGTAAATTAATAACCGCAAAAATCAAACCAGGTTTATGCATAAAGCTCCGTGAAAACTGCTGGGATCGTTTCGTCGACCTTTCATCGAGATCTCTTCTTGCGTTTAGTGAATATCCTCCCATCATATCCTTTCGGTTTCGAGTTTTTAGAAACCGATTAATCGGCGGTTGTTTGGGTATCATTTCCGTTATCTGGACAGAGGTGGGCCTGCTGTTATATTTTTTTTTTTTTGACACATTCTTTGAAAGTTTCCACATCCACAGGGGTTTTTATTGAGAGAATATATACCCATGGTTTATTTATGGACTCGCATTGAGCAAATTTTCTTAGTCTTCTCTAAATCTACCAAATCAGGCGTGACTGCTCGCAATTCGAGTATGTCACTGCACTTAGGCACAAACGCGGCTGAATAATGTCGCAACCGAGGGAAATCCAAAAGTGAAGGTCGGCTCTGTGGGAAGGGGTCAACGTATGTGGAATGTAGAGAACACGCATGGATGTGGTTGTGATGTGGCGTCGAACATGACGGCGAATTTGCTGGGTGTGGATATGTATGCGTCCGAGTTCGGAAGGCGATACCGGTTTGCAGTACCAAATTTGAATATGCACACTTGGGGCCTGCTTGGGCTGGCGTAATCGTTGGTGTCTGTTTAGGCATGTATTGAAATGCAAATATAATTGCCGTTATTTAACGGATAAACATTCCATTTTATTTGATTTTATTCATAAATAAGCGAGGAATCAAGAAGTGCCTGTTCCTGAGCGCATTGGCTGCTTTTCGAAGGGTTTGTGGGTATGTTTGCCATAATGTCGATGGCAAGAGATCTTTCAATACAGTTGCTCGCATCTATAGGCTCACGTGTTTAACGGGAACCCAAGCTCTTCGATGCTTTCTATAGACAGCTAACTATGCAGAGCACTACCCAAAACAGATTTCGTAGAGGGTGCTCCTCGTATATCTATAGTGATTGGGGGGGGGGGATGATATCGTCGATGTTGTCAATTCTGTCCTTCTACCCATTTTTTGACCCTCCTCACAGCTTAAAGCATGTTTAAAAATACCTCAGCAGCACTGCGAGTAGAATGGCAGCATTCATCAAACTGAATGAGCTCGACATCCCGTTGACTGCTCTTGATGAGTTGCAGAGTTTGAAGAGTCATTCTTTGCCAAGCCAATTACAGGCATGCATCCTTTCTCCATTAGCGTGCCGACTATCAGCTTCGTCCTTTGCTGATTTGTCCGGCCTCTTTTCGCATTTCCCCGTGTGTGTTGCTTCGTAAGCGCATACATGAATTGCTAATTCCACATATTGCACGGATTAAACTAAGCGCTTTAATAATTCACCCGCTCGCTCGAACGTTCGTGAAGAATTCGTTTGTTATTATTTAATAATTCTTGTTTCAGTTCTCAATTTGAATTCCAAATATCTTAAATATCTACCGTTATAATAAATACTCTTATATGAAGGTCATTCGGACAACACCAACAACGACAACAGTAACAATAACAACAATGAGCACCGATTGATTTCGCTGCTGCCTGCGCCCAGTGCGAATTGCTTGTTTCATACCTAAAAATAACAGCTCATAAAAGTCGGTTTATATATTTAGATACACCCGTATGTGCTGCGTCCACTTCCGCCTAAACGAGCTGTCAACGCTTCTTTCCTCGTGTGTAAGCATGCGAGTAGTACAAGCACAGAACACATCCACAACAATAACAAATTCAATGAGCACAACAACGGCAATGTGGAGATCGCTTATGCAGAGAGATGCTTTGCAGCATTCGCACTTCTAGAAAATTCTCGAAGCTTCCAAGTGGCTCTGGTTAAAAAACTCTGTTCTGAATGCAAGTCAAGCTGTGATGGGGTGGTTGGTGGAGAAGAATCGGGTTTCTGTGGATCTTAACGGGAAAGAATGGAAGTGTTCAGATGGTGTCGAGAGCCACTCAGAACCAGATTTACAGTATTGGAAGTTGTCACAGAAAAATTGCATTACGGTCGGTGTCCAGATGCTGCGACCGAAGAGAAGGATGTTTCCAGCCAAATGGGTTTATTCCTTTCTACAAAGTTCAGAGTGAATGACTTAGACCTCCATCTTCTTCCAGCCCACAAGGGTCTACTCAGGTCACAGCTCATACGCCTCAGATTCCATCATACGGCCCGATCTGAAAAGAGTGTGACATCGTTTGACCCTAGACTCCAACTTACTTAGACTCCAGCCTACGTAGGCTGATGCTGGGTAAAAACATCGATCTCCGTCAAAATTTGGGGTGATATGATTAAGCTGGAAAAATTAGATTTGCTCCATAGTCGGCTGGCTTCTTCAACGTTCTATGTGCTCAATGTCCTGGAAGTAAGTGAAAGTGGCAAATTCCAACCACAAACGCAGACCGCTCACAACCGGCATTTGCAGCTACTTACAGAATGGCGCGTCATCATGTGCAGATGCGGCAACAGACTGTGCAAAAGCGAGTTGAAGGACAAAGAAGCACTGACGCCGGACACTCATAATCGATCTGATGCAGTGTCCAGTTACCGTACCCGTATCTGTGGCAGCACTAATCCTTCAGCTGCAGCTGCGGTGGCAGAGAGAAAGTGCGCTCTGTACAGCTTGGTCTGAATTGAAGCTCAGACAGCGAATTAAGCAAGTAGCAGGGTAGTGGGTGAACGGGGGCTGAGACTGAACGGATGATTTATGCTCATGCGTTGTAATTGCCGATTCAAGGTACCCACGCATACATACGAGTGCACAAATTGACCGCAGATAGCCGCCCAAGAGCAGACAGTAAGAATCATTCAACCTGGCAGTTGGTAGGGGGAGTGAGTTTGAGTGTCTGGGGGGAGTGGGGTATTTTTGGAGCCGTTACAGTATTTCCTGTTCGCAGCTGGCAGGGATTCGAGCGAAGCGCTGTCACGCAGCTTCAAAATGGGTTCAAGGTGAGCCGTGCCTATGTGCGTATGCGCATAAGCGCTGACTTAGCAGCAGCATAGCATGCATTAATGCGATGCACATTTGCGGATACATTGGAATTAAGTTGCGTGCAGAGGTGAGTCACACGTTGGTAGGTGTGTAGTGCAACGAGGAGACTGCCTGAGCATTCAAGCGGTCTGGTTTTTGTAAAGTGGTATGAAGGCATCCGTCCAGGAAATTAGCAGAGTTGTTCTCTTGCATACTCAGAAGACTTCCTTCCAAAGGACCATATTTGTAGCAGATTTCCAAAAAAAGTCTACTACGTCTTTCAAAAGCTATGCATAAGCTTTTTTCACGTGGTGGGAGAAACTTGTTCGCCAGGAGTGGAATCCTGGATATGCGTTTTGGAAGCAGTTTTTAGGGAGGGGGGAGGTGTGCAGAGTTGGATCACATTTAAATTGACTGTTAAGGTTGCTGCACATATTCGTTCATCTTTATTGCCATATGCGGACTTTGGACACACAAAGTTTAGTAAGAGTCAGAAATGGCTGCCAGCCGCTACTGTCATCTTAAGGTCCAAGGAGACCCATTATGGTAACAATTTACGGGAGTCGCCCCTATGCAAATGAAGCACACGCAAATTAATGCAAACGAATTACGAAGCCAATAACAAAAATTGTCAACAATGTGCTAAGTGTGTCGATTGAAACGGGGGCCCACTTGTACCTGAGGCCCACAAAGGCCACTGCCGCAATTTCCTACAGGGGCGCTTCGTCGTTGAAGCGGATATGCCTATTCTTTAGTTACAGAAATGCCGACATGTGCATGTGTGTGTGTGCGCGAATGAGTGTGCGTGTGATAAATTAAAATTAATTCTTTTTGTGTGCCATAAACTGAAAAAATTATTGCATTCAAATGACAAATTATGGCAGAATTGCTCATTCGCCCGCCTAAAATCTAAAGTGCAAAAGTCTCGGTCGGCGTTGAGTGAGTTTCCAAATTGGTAGAACTGTTGCAATTGCCACGAGCGTTGGCATTACTCACGCTTAATACCAAGTTACGAGTGTGTCTCAGCCGCCGCTGCTGCTGAGGATGATGCTGCTGATGGTGATCATGCCGGAGATGCTCGTGGCGGTGATGCAGTTGTGGTGATGGCTTCTTTGGCATTTGCCGCAAGTCGCCGCCGCACTGACTGCTCAGCGCAATTGTGCTCGGTGAAGGAATTGTGGATCGCGTCTAAACGGGATTGCAGCCATGCCCACGCCGCTGACCGCCACAGGCAGCTGATGCAGGCTGCCATCACCACTGTGCGATTGTGTCCCTTGAGTGATGCGACGGCTGCATGCAGCGTGGAATGGGCGCGATTGGTGCGTCTTGTTTGATAGCGGAGTGCTGAGGGGACCGGGTTGGAGATGCTGATAATTAGGCTGTATCTGTTATATTTGATTTGTTAATTTTCATCAATTTTTGGCACCTCTTTTTACTGGTTTTTTTGAGCGCTCGTTACACTCATTCACTGCAGTGTTGTTGCTGCTTCGTGCTGTTGTAGTTGTCGGGTTTCGAATTATTTCCATTAACTGGTTGTGGCGCGTATGAGTGCCATGTCGTTGCCATCGTATTTTTTATTTTGCTTTTGAAATTATTTAAGGTCGATCGGTTTTAAACAACAAACCAAAAAGTCGAGAAAAAACCACAAAAAACAAAAAGACGAGCAAAAGCTGTATGCGAATGGATGCGAATGTTGAAGATTAATTTGCATTTTCGCCCGATTTCAGTTAAATTGCCGTGTGTAAATTTAATAAATTTGTGTTTCTCGTTTAATTTCTGTCTCTTGTCTGCACTTCTGGCATTATGTGATGCTGTGCCTGGGTTATTTAACTTAATTGGCGCTCTTTAGTCGCCATTTCCCGTTCGGGTTTTTTATTGGCGAGTTGTTATGTTTCTGTTTTGGCAGCTACTGTAGCAGACCACATGCTCCAGCGCCCTGATTTAAGCAGAAAAATAATGTCTTGATCAGCTGAAGAGGAACTGTGAGCGCGAGAAGGCTTCTTGACAATTCTTCCAATCCTCCCCTATTGTCTGAAATCCCATCCCAAGTACGATCCCAGCAATGCTCCTTGCCAGCATCTGGACTCCTGGCCCTGCACTCTGTGTGATTAATTTCAAGTTCCAAGGTCGTTGACGCCGATCGCTTAGAACATGACCTTTACAAAGGCAGTGTGCATGACTCAGTCGTCACAGGCAGGCGCTGAGTTCTCATTGAGGTTCTCGAAACGACGCAGAAAGGAATACCATCTCGTTAAGCGTACGCGACTCTGTAAAAATGCACAACAGCAATTTATGTGGTTAAACGGCAAAGTGCGCAGCCGCAGTCGCAGCCAGAACTGCAGCCGCTGACTCTGGTGCAGCCAGGTCCGCAGCCGCTTCCATTGAAACGGGTTTCTTTTTGGTTTTGGTAATTTCTGTTATTAAATATTTTTTAGTTATGAATGACTTTTGGAGAAGTAATGACCCGCTGCGCTTCGGTGTGTGACCAACATTTTAAAAGACAACGGCGTCATTATCATTATCGTTGGCGTTGACGTCCCCGATGCTTCGTTGTTGTTCCATTGAGGACAGGACTGGCTAATTTACGCGCATTCACGAAACTGTTTACTCCGCATTTTTTGGTGTCAATCGATTTGCGCTCAATTGCGTCTTTCAAGTTCAGTACGCACCCAATTGGTGCGCATTTGCAGCGTTTTGACGCAGCGTCTCCATAGGTGGTCGCTAGACCCTGGCTCAGGTGCTCGACCAGTCTGCATTATTCCACACAACAAGCAGATAAACAGACAAGCGAGAGGGGCATGGTGACGCTTAAAATCCGTACAAATCATTTGCTAAATTTCATACTTTATCGTCTCATTAGGAACAGGCAGCGACGGACGGTGGGAGACTGGGTCACAATTCTCGACCTTTCGTTGCCGGTTGAAGTTTCTAAAGCAGCTTCAGTTGACATACTTGTATTGCGTACACCACGAATCTGGAGTCGTCCAAATTTGTCCCAACTTCGAGGACTTCTATTCAAGTCTGACTAATCTCGCACAGCTATAGTATCAAAGAATTATAAGCATATCGCTAGAACTTTGGTAGCGTCTCAGGTGAACCCAGTTGAATGGTCAAAAATGGGAAAGGAAAGGACACAAAATTTTGCAAGGGAGGCATTGAAAAGTTCGTAGTTTTCGGCCCACTACCGCTGAATAGTTTAGTTCAGGAGTCAAATGGACTCTCCTGAGTACGTTCCTTCACACTTCTAGATCTATAAGAATGGTAGGTACGAAGATACGAGTACGGCAACAACGGAAACAATTCAACCTTCAACATGGATAATAGAGAACCAAAGTGGAACTGAGATACGATTGGTGAACATGTTCTGAATCCATTCCAGTATGCCGCGCGTCGGCCGGTCAAGCAACCAACCAACTCCACTCTAAAATATTCGCTGCGTCGATGTAGATTTGCATAAAACATGTACGAGAGTGTAATTTGTATTCAAATATTATCGTTTCTATAATTTAAGGTGTGTTAAGAGCATAAAACACCTGAGCCATTTGTGGGTGACGTTAAGTATGCCGGAGCCTCATTTAACCATTAATTAGCTTCAATTCTTGCGCCTAACACGATAAAGTCGCATTTAAAGTGGAATGTGGGGCCGAAACGAGACGAGTGGGCCCCCTTTTGGCTTCGTGCCTTAATGTGGTTCACATGCATCGCTGTCGTCCTGACGACATGTGCACTCGTAAGTCCTTCAGTAATTGGCCATGCACGCCGCTTTCTTACTATGTTGCCCATTTCTTAAAAACTGGGTCAAATCATTTATCAAAGGGAGTGAAAAATGGACTGTAAACTGCACTCGCATTCCGTAAAGTCATGTGGAATGTGTGAGCTCGAGCGTCTCATTTACACCTGTCCCCTGCAGCATAAGATGTGGGTGTATGCAAACGCAGGCACGCAAACCAACGACCTTGTTATGATATGTTGTTAATAGTGACATCAAGTTAAGGTCGCATGACAGACGAAGAGGCCGTTTGCGCATTCCACAACTACAAAAATTAGCAACAAAACTGCCAGCAGAGCTACGCTAGCACAGCATCTCAATCAGTTCAATTGGCCAATAGTATATGAAGAAAGTAATCAGCAGTAACGAATCTTTCCAAGAGCGGGTTTAGATAATATGGTTTAATGCCTGCTGAAGATTGCTGGCGTTGAAGGAGAAGTGGGCTCCTTGGCGAGTGCATAAATATATATATATATATATATATATATATATATATATATATATATATATATATATATATATATATATATATATATATATATATATATATATATCAGACAGTCTTAGAACGGTAGCATGAAGATTTCCTTCATGATGTTATTTATGGGCCGAAGAATGTTCACGAATGCGTGGAATCAAAAAGTGGCCGGTGTTATTTAGCAACCATGGCAGCGCATTATAGGGAATTACAAGAGATTGCTTCAGAGTCAAAGTATACCACTAACCCCACATCCTGTCTTTCAACTCGTAGTTGACTGCTGAATTAGCTTGAAGGGCCTCTTTACAAGTACAACTGAAGAGTTTCTCAGCAAAAAAGAAACTCATTTGTAGTTAACATAAACTGGAATCAAGATCTGAGGTGTTTGCAAATGAGGACACAGATAGGAGATAGCAGATGAATGCATAACGATTAACTGCTGTAAGAGATTAGTAGACCAGTAGATAGGGAGAGAGAGACAGAGTGTAGGAATGAGAGCTTCAGACTGTCATCTCGAATATGTCATATCAGTATTTTCTTAACATCGAATAAACAGGAACAAACATCTCTTCTCTACCAGGCACAGATATTATGTCGGGCTGTACTTCTTCATGTACGGTACGAGTGCGTCGGTGAAGATCGCCATTGCCTTGCACCATTAGAAAAAATATAGGCTGCTTGAACGGAGATTAAACAAAACAAGGAACTCCGAAACCGAACACTAACTCGCATCTCATTTGCGGACCGCTAAATCTGACATAATAACTCACTCGCCTTAGCATTAGCATGCGATTTAATTAAATTGATTCGCATCAAATCAAAACTGTGTTAGATTTTAATTAACACTAATTACAAAAAATAAGTGAGCTGTGCCAATATTTGAAGCAAAAGGAATGCTGTACAAAGCTACATTTCAAAAGTGATACAAACAAAAACCCCAATACCGTCACAACAATAACAACGGCAACAACGCCGACGACGGCAGTAGAGCACCGGAACATCCCAGTACGCAAACATACAAATTTATGTAGCCAGCAGCAGCGAGCGAACGGTGCTGGAAAAGCTTTCCGGAAACAATTCCATTAATTTAATTCCTTCGACAATTTTAAAATGGAAGCATAACATTCAATTGCATGTAAATATGTGTGTGTGTGTGTGTGTGTGTGTACGTGTGTACATGAGTGTGCTTGGATGGGATTAGTTAAATTCATTTTTGAAATTGATGAAACTGCCTGCGTTCGCAGAGTCTAGTTGCGCGGGGCTGGACGCCAGCAGAGGGTTCGGTGCGCTCAATTTTTCATCAAAAAATTTTCAGTGATAACAGGAAAAACGTGAAATTCCAATTAAAGCCAAAACGAAGAAAACCAAAATCCGACAACAACAAATAATGACAATCGGAGACCCACCAATTCGGAAATAGGTGCGAGCAGGTTACCAAAACGAACTCAAAAGTGTGCGACTTGAACTGTCACAGCCACACGCACACAAACGCACACAAACATACATAACTGCAGCACTAAGGGTGGTTGCTGGCGCTCTCCTCACACCCGCGTCGGTTGCGCAAGAGAGCGGGAGAGCAACACAATCGGCCGCTTATCAATGTTGTGTGGCCTGTCTTCGTACGAGCAGCGCACAACCGCTCAGGCACTTCGCGGACATTTCCAACTCGGCTTAAACTTGTTTCCTCGCACACGCACAAACACACACATGCGCATGCCAAGTCAACTCGAGTCACCTTTGGTGAAGACGCTCTCCGCCGTCGCAGAAGACAGACAGATCAAAGTCACGAATTCGAATTCGTATGTTCCTCGTCAACGCCCCTGCCGCTGTCGTCTTCGTTGTCTTGTTGTTCTTGTTGTTGCTGCGCGATCGATTTTGTTTCGCGCAGTGCAGGCGTTGTTTATATTGCAAAGTTGCACGCTGATCATCTTCAGTTCTCACAGATCGGTCCAAACGGTACGGTCTAGAGTTGTTCATAATTTTAACAGTTGCTATTTTTGATCAATATTTAAATTAAAAATAACATTTTAAATCAATTCAGTCTAAGCAAGCAAGGATAATACAAACGCCTTGGGATTGTTTAAATTTTTTAGTAAAAAAAACATATAAAAATAAATTTGCCGCACGAACTCTTGCAATGTGCCACTTTAAATAAGTGTTAAATTCCAAAATTGCCTTTTAATTGTTTACTTATTTTGCTTTTTTCAAATATTTTTCTCTTTCTCCATTAAGATTTTTTGTTAGATTGCATTGAACTTTAAGAAAAGTTGTTTCTTGTGTCAAATTATTTGAAAGTTTGTTGTTTTTGAAAAATGGCGCGTGCAGTCTTTTGCATGGTGAGTGTTTACATCATATTCATACTTCACATTTATTACTTTAAGCTTAAGAGTGACATTGCTAATATATAATACATGCGAACAAAAAGTGCTGCGTAGAGAAATGTACATAAAAAAGCGAATGCGGCAATAGGACAGCGTAACAGCAGAGCAGAGGGTGTTCTGACAACGAATCGTCCTTGCACGAAGGTAGGAAGCGAGACCCCACTATGAGCAGTCTGTTGCGTAGGAGTGATCGATCCTTCACTACTTCATGAAGCAGTTGAGCAATTTTCACTCCTCACAATTCTGTGGGTGGCATCATCAATTATGCAAATGCGACGCAGTCTCACAACGCGTAAGCATGTGCATGCTAGGTTGATGCTTAGCCGTATCATTGTTTTTTCTGCCAATTTTAATGACTGGCCTTGCCTAATTGCTATTAACAGCACAGCTATAAAAAAGTTATGAAAATAACACTCATACGACCCGTTGCAATGCCGAGCCGCTCAGCTGGCGGCTGCCCTAAGCCAAACAATTTCAGATGAGCATTGCACATTCGTTTGTGCAAAGTTCTCCTTTTTTCAACACTGACTGTGATGGCATTCGGTACTGCTGCCCTTTGCCGCGAGTCGGTGGAAATGTGAATTCCTCTAGTGCTGCTGTGTGCGCCTGGTTGGCAACGGCGCTTGCCCCTCTTTGTGCCTGAAGTACCCATGCCAATGTTAACGACATTTATCTAAAGTTGGTGTAAAAGCCCGGCTCTGACGGACATACGAGCAGAAAAAACACATTTTTTCTCCTCGATTTTGTTTACTTTCCGCACGAACGTAATGAATAGTTAGCAGCACTCATATATTTTGTGCGAGTCATGGGCTAAAAATGCCATTGGCAAATTTCAAAACAAAACCATGCGAGCACCTCACTAATACAAAGGTATGCAAAAATGTGTACGTTCAATTTCTAACTACTCGTAATAAACTGGAGCAAAGCGACTTTGGTTATCTGGAATACACCCAGAACGACAAACATCTTGGCTAGTTTAACGACAGCTTTGTTGGTGAACTACTGCAGAGACAGCGCTGTGAGCAAATATCTCCGGAGTCTAGGGTCTTCACCTAAACAGTCTTGTGATTTTGCAACTGGAACTGATCATTTTAGTTGCAATTTGCACAATACAAGCAAAAATTGAGGGGAAGTTCAATTTTCTGAACAGAATATTGATCATCTTTCAATTTTGGTGTGACTCCTTTAGACTAAGCTAGAATAGCAGTCATATAAAATGCTATTGGGGATGTATTTCTACATGGTGGAGTGATTTTTTTATTAGACTTTTAACACCCATACCGCAGTTGCATAAAAAACTTTTTCTGGAGATTTCTACGGAACAGCCTTTTGACCCTCTTCACCACAAACATCAGTTTGAATAAGGTAAACTGCAACTGCAACACTGTCAGAAGTCCTGTGAGGTCTGCGTAATACATGCAGAGATTATGAGTTCCGAAGTGGTCCAGTCTGGCATATTCAGCTCGAAGCTCTCCTTCAATGGAGTTGACTGTTGTACCAGTTCACCAGAACCCCACTTGTGGTTGATGGAAGCTATTTGGAAAACCACAGCATGCCATTCATTTGAACTGAAGTCTCAAAATCACTTCAAAAGTGAAAGAAGTGAAGGTCGGCCTGTTTCCACCGCCTTCATGCGTTGATCCGGTTTGGTCTTTTATGGCATTTCTTCTTTCCTCCGTTGAAGCATTTTATAGCAAATTAATTCAAAGTTTTGGAAGCGTGCGTCATGAATTGCTACAGTTAGTGTCTTATGAAAATTGCCAAACTGTTGTTTTCGCTGCTGAACTCGTTGTTGCTCTTACACTACTTTCAGTCTGTGCATTTGACATTTCTGATATGCGCCATGGATGTGCAGCTTTTGGCCCGCGCATAGCATCGGTTTCGAGTATTTCCCGAACTCGTTATAAGCCGTCCTGCATGACAGTCGAGATGAGACGTCGCACAACTGCGAGTATATGATCAATTTGCAGTGGCCTCCTCAGCACCCATGAGGCCTGCGTAGCCCTTTCTTGAGCCCCATCAGCTCTAATTGGCGGTTTTAATTAGCCACGCCAATAAAAATTGCCTTGATTGTTTCATTTTGCTGAATGGGAAGATGTTGCGGTCGATCGTGACTAGAAATTATTAAAAAATGTTGCAATAACATTTGAACACATTTCAAGGTCATCAGTTGACTTTTCTCTGATTTCGGACTTATTCGTGCTATTTTTATGGCATTTAATGCTAAATTGGCTGAATGTGTGAATGCGTATGCTCTTACGCTGCCGCGTACCACTGCTGTTGCAATAGTTGAGTGCTAATTGAATTAACCAACACACAAACAGTCGTGGATATGGGAATGGGGGGATGGGGATTGAAGTTAGGATTGGCCTTCTGAGGCTTGTGATAATAAATAGTTTTACCTCAGCTCTAAAGATTTTGTAAAAGGACTCTTTTCTAATCTCCAAGATACTTGATACACAATACTATTTGTCACTATCAATTACTTGAACAGATAAAATGGGCACGGTAGCTGGGTTCAGTGAAACATAACCCAAATTTGATTGGCACACAAAATTATGCCATATTTTGAAGGAACATGAACCAAAAAACTTAAAAAGCTCTACGAAGTATCACTTCAAAGGATCCCTTTATCAATTTTACCCAGGATTTTTCATGATTTGGGTTTGCAAAGATACAAAGACTTTGAGCTTTCACGGAGTTTACGGATTCGAACTATTAGGAACATAAAATGGACTGGCTGCGCACAAAAAATCAAATTGGTCGAACTGCAATACAGCGATTGATAGTAATAACCTGAAATAATGATTAGTCTAAAAGCAAAATTTCAACGAAGACAAAGCCACAAAATTATGAAAACAAAAAATTTTATGAAAAAAACACATTTTACATATTCAAATTTTCAAGTTCGTTTCCCGAGTCTTTTGAATTTTAAAATGTTTTATTTTTAATTGGTTTCATTAAATTTAGTTATTTAAAATCGACTTTGTCGTGTTTGTTTTTGTGTCTGAAAACTGACTTAGCTGTACGCGTCCAAAGTGACCCTGAATAAGTCACTGCATCAGGATGTGGATGCCACAGAAATGTTGGCGTTCAGCACAACAAGAGGCGCTCCTCACACGGCGCCACCATGAATATTGTAACCTGCCTGGCCACAAAACTGGTGTCACACCCCTTCAAGATGAAAAGCTATGAATTTCAACACTGTTAGCACCTCCTTCAAACTTTCTGTATAACCCATTGCAACATTCCACAATAAATATGAAGAAGTGTTCTGGAAGTGCGTCTGTGCTCTTTCTTAGGGCTGGCAAAATTGCCACTTTCAATGGACCACAGTTGCACTGATAAAAGTGGGAGTTCATTTTTAAACTGAACTACTAAAAAACGAAACGACAATCATAAAAAAGGCGATTTGAAGAATGATTATAATAAATTTTAGAGATAATGTAGCAAAACCCCGCCCAGAGCTGTTTATGCAGCAACCGTAGGCACCCGATGCCGCCAGGGGCAACAGTAGCCGTGGTGCATGCGCCAATTGACAAAATGCTGGTGGCTAATACGGTGCTGATTAAGCCAAGATAGGGATCTCATTAATGAGCACAATACAAAGCAGAAAACGGCAAACAAAAAAGAACAAACGACAAACGACAAAAATTTGCAGGCGCAGAGGCGTGAACGGTTTTTGAACTTTTTCTGTTTGCGATAAAAGCGTACGCTTAATGCCAGCAATAAAACAGCAACAACACTGCAACACAACAAAGAGCAAACGCCAGAATTCGCGTCAACGCGCTTCTAGCTGATTTTAGGTGTTAAAATTGGCCGCGGGTCTCTCTGGCGTCGGGGCACGTAATTTGCTTGTGGCAGAGGCAGGCACTAATCGCTGTTTAACATCTTGTTAGCATGGCCTAAGTGTTCTGGACGGCGGCAAACTGCCTGCCCGTTGAGAACGCCGCTTTGCCAGAGGCTTGGCTGTGCCTGCCGCTTTGTCGGAGATGGTGGCTGGCGAAGGTAGGCAGAGCACACGTAAGATTTCATTGGAATGACTCAGCAAAGGTAGCTCTGTGCGCGCTCGCCTGACCAAGATTAGGCATTGATTTGCAATGTTCCGGTGGGAATTCACACAATAAAACTCAAGACAAAAACGTAAAGGAGAATTAATCACAGCAATGAAAAGGGCCACTTTGTTAGCAAGTGGCCCGAAAGTGTCATGTCTGCATGGCTATTCGCCAAATCTAGGCCTGATGGCACTTGAGTGATCGAAGTCTCTGGAACTTGTTGCAGTTAACTGACTTATTAGGGATTCCTCTTTGAAGTTTCTTTGCCTGCAGACTAATACCGTGAGGCAACCGCTCATGAATATGCAAATGTGTGTGGTGCATTGAGGCTAAAGTGTTGCCACACCAATCGCCTCCAGTTTGAGTTCCAGTTCCCCGTCGACTTCGACTTCGATTTCGCTTACGATTTCCATATCCATTTGTCATAAAGACCTCTGAACACAAATAGAGCCATTGTCATGCGGAGAGACAAATGTATCTAATGTGTTTGTTGCGGTTTTTAACTTGCTCCACAATACTTCAGCTGGCGTCAGCCACAAACGCTTTTGTTTAGTATGCGGAGTGGTCGTCAGGTTCTTTAAAATGCAAATGCGGTCTGAGACAAATTTTGATCAAAGCAAAGTCAGTTTCACTTTTTCACAGGGCGGGCGGCAGCTGCCCACGGCTCTGAACCCGCAACAGTACTGGCATTTCATAGGCTTGTGTGGCGTTTGGGGCATAGAGTCCTGCCAGCCGGAGAAGGCAAATATACCATAGGAGAGGCCAGCTGAGGGCATTGTAAGAAGCAAGGGGTCCAATGATGTCATTGTTTTCATCATTGTGCCAGCGTGTGACATCGCAGCATATCTGAGCAGCGCGCTGCTTCATTTAAATTCAGACTCAGAAGAATTTAACTAGTTTCTAGCGAAGGTTTCGTTTATCTAGCGATCCAATCGTTGCTGTCTTCTGCAGCTGCGGCTGTTTTTGTTACTATGCGCACAGTCCGTTTGTTTTGAAGATGCTTGCTTGAAGTCAAACTTGCTGGACTCGTCTCTTCGTCCCGGTTATTTACTGCTCAAACGGCACATTTTTAACCAGAGCAGCAAGCAAAGTTAATGTGATGGGCGAGGGGGTGTTACGCAAATACTTTAGAGAACTAGAAAGTTCACGAATGGCTTTCGTTGGGAGCGGCCAAACCTCAACATCCGTGTCCGCATGAGCGTGTGTGTGAGTTTATTTCAACACTTACTTTAATTCGATCGGTCAGGTCCAAATTGTGAGAGCCATTTGCATGCCAGCAGCCATAAATTTAACCGAAATGGCCAAATCAGCAAAAAATGGAAAAAATACTTGGCTAAAGATTCAGCTAATTTAGCCAAATTGGACATGACACCTACCAGCAGAGCGGTCGCAGCGTTTATGACATAGCCATCTACCGCACGGGCTTAATTGCACCTACGCGCACTTAACACTTCCGTAAAGAGCGCTTGAAACGTCGCTTGCGCACGTATTTCAACTGATTTTATGAGCTTCGCTAGTCGATTGCTTGATTGTCAACCGCCCGAACATTCCCAGATGCCAGTCTCTGTGCTCACTGCTCCAGAAGAGGTGGAGGGCGGCGAAGTCGTTGGGCTTTTGGCAGTCGCATTATTCTTTAGCAGAACGTTTCTTCTCAAATGAAGTGGACTGCCCCACCTAAAATATCACCAAGAGCAGCTGGTGGCTGCGCAGCAAGCAAAGGAGGCTCGATTGACCACACAGTGGGGCTCACCAGGTTAGCTCTGGTTAGAAGAACTCAGCTATTCAGTGCTGTATCGGGCGCAAAACAACAACCGAATTGTTTCAGTTTGGCTGCGTTTGGTTTTCGTATGAAATCTTATATCCAAGCGGATTTTGATCTGTGCTAAAGGTGTGCACCAACGTGTTTTGTGAGGCCTTCTAGAAACCACGCGAATTTATGCAAATTTTTCTTTTACTTTTATTAATCTTTTCAATTAGCATTCAAATTAGATTCCGATATTGATTCCGATTTTGATTTCGATTTCGTCAACTGCTGCTGCCACTCTTGACAGAAATTTGTAGAACAGGTTTCGGGTTCAAAGCGAGGTTGGAGCAGCGTCGCCCTGAGTAGGATTGAGGGTGGGGAACAGTATGAGCAGCCTTTGTGGCTATAGAGAAGTTCTGCGGCCTTATTGTCGTACATCTCCGATTTGTTTACGAGCTTTCAAACATTTCTGTACTGACTCATGCAATTGTTGTCGGTTTGATTTCGCAATTGTTTTGCGCGGCTGCAATGGTTCCAGTTTCGCTTGTACGGGCAGTGTCACTCGGCATATTTATGGCTTGAGATTCCTTTTAATTTATAAAATTTATGTTTTCCTCTTCGCAGTCCTCTGTATAGGAAACAATTGACTAATTAATTTATTTTCTTTTGTTTCGTTTCAGGTGAGTAACTTTAAAAGTAAAATTATTGAAAAAAACCCATTTTGTGTGTTGCGCATATTTCAAAGGTGGGGAGCGGCTAACTCAGGTATTTTTACGGCATAAAATGTTATTGTTAAAGATAAAAAGTGAAATGAATTTGGGCGGCACTTGAACTGAAGCAAAATAAGTTGCAAAATATGTGCAGACGTCGAAGCTGCACTGCAGCTGGCGGAGAGGAAGTCACTGTGGCAGCACACATACCAAGTACGACCTTAAAGGCGCGGAGCAGTTCAGTATATCAAATTCAAGATTTCAAGGTATCAAGGATTGCATAACGAGACAAGAGTGCCAAAAGAAAGCCACACGCAGCTCAGAAAATCGTGTCTTGGTAGTCTTCTCGGCTAAAGCAGTCGCAACGTCACCAGTCGGAGAGCAGCTTATGCAAAACTGCTGAGGGCATGCATCTGTGCATCGCTGTGGCACAGTTTTGTGGCAGCTGCCGCTTGGGCCGAAGCAAACGCATTGAAAGACACAAGAAACGATACAAACATACAGACAGACAGACGTGCAGAGCAGCCTCTCACGCATGCGGTAAACCTGTTTGGCCCAATCGGAGGGTCCACGCACATCGTGCGTGTCTGCAACAAAATCGAAATCCAAATGAAACTGAAATCGACAACGATAAAGAAAATCAAAAAACCGAATTCCTAAATGTGGCTGTGGGAGAAACGCTTCGAATTTTTGAACATTTTAAATAAATCTTTGCGTGCACATTTCCGTTGATCCGCATTGCAGCGCTTCACATGTGGTACAGTTGCAACTGGTCGCTGACGGCCGTTATGCAATAATCTTTAAAGCTTACAACTCCATGCGCTTGATGCATGTCACCCGAGTGCGGTTGACCTTGTTGCCAAGTGGCTGCAATGGAAACGAATTTACGCGTGCAACGCGAGTGCGTAGCTAGTGCGCAAGCGCAGTCATGAGGCACATCTTGTGCCAGTAATGAATGCTGCTGATGATGCCGATGACGGCGAAGTTGTTCTTCTGAAGAATGCAGCAACATTTTTCTTAAAAGGCGCTGTGGCATGATTTATGCGCTTGCACATGCGCACAGTGCGAGCTGCCAATACGCCGACAACATGCACCGCCGCTGCACTATCGCTGCAATTAGACACACGGGCACTGGGGCGACTGCATTACTTGTTGAGTGGTTGCACTGAGCTGCGTTGAATGGAGTGGCGGCGATCCGTGCCCGTGTGATAAGCGCCTTTCCATCGGTACACACTTGGACAAATTGTAGTGTCATAAATTCGCTTATTGTCAGTTCATGGTAACATCACCTTCATGTACACGGGTGTTTCTGTGTGTGCGAGAGTGTGCTTGTATTTGTAATTTAAATTAGCATGTGTGGAGGTCTGCTTAGTTGGAACAGTTGGATTCTGCGGGCCACTGTCCGTTGTCCATTTTAATGATGCTGGTAATTAGTTCTGGCAATTGTTGCTGTTGTTTGCATTGTTGTTGCCCGCGCTTAGATGCGTATCCAAGCGACCGTCAAGTTGTTAATTTATTTTGAACTGGTCAGTCAGTTGGGCAGAAAGGCCCAAAAACAAAGGCTTTGGGTAGCATTTGGTGCATGGCTCTGGCGATGTAATGCACTCGGAAATCGGACTCCTGCGCCTCCTGCTTTAATTAACTCACGTGAACTCTCCATTCGCAATTCTGGCATTGCATTCAGTCCCGGTTTCACTTTCGATTATCGCGATTCGATATCGCAGAATTGCGCCTGCCTGCAACTAACACAATTCTTGAATTGTCAACCGAGAATTGAAGGCATTCCAAGTTGAATTTTTGCAACTTTTACTTTCGAAAATCTGTAAAACAGCAACAATTTAACACACGCACATACACGAATTTATTATGCAAATTACATAGAAATAAGCAGCATTGCTGACAAGTGGCTCGGCATTGCGCGCAGCAAATGCTGCAAGATCTTCTCTCAATTGACAAATGAACTTCCACAGACAAAGCAGCGCAAATGACGAGCAGCTTGGAGCGGGCTGAGTGGAGTGGAGTGGGCGTTGAAAGTGAAGACGCAAGGCGACTTGAGCTGAGTATAAACTGCATGCCACAGCTATAACAAAAACAACAACAAAAACAGCAACAATAGCAACAGTGAAATGCCAATGCTACACGCAGACATTGTAGGACGACCTCAGACAATAAAAGCGCCGATGACGCGGCTGGGGCATAATTAACTTGACAAATTGATCATGGAGTGGCTGAATGTGTGTGTGTGAGAGCGCTCTGGGAGGACACACCTATTTCTAGCGCAGTGTGTTGCCAGCATTTCTGTGGCATTTGGTTTAATCTGTCCACGCACATTTCGCAATTCACTTTTATGGGCCACTCAAAGTGCAATTCACAATTATAAATAAATGAATATATTAAAATGCCAAATTCTGCACGCAGCACTTGTACGTCAAATGTCACGCGTGCACGCATGCCCAGTTTGGGTCTGACATTTTTACATTTTCCTGTGCAGCTTTTTCGGTTTTTCCGTTAGACATGAAAAGCCATAACGAAATGTCGCGCTTGTGCCGGCTTAGAGCAGCCACAAACACACACTAATACACTCATGCACACTCATACGAGCACGCGTTTGTTAAAATGTAGCCGAATGCGTAAAATGTGTGTCAAATACCTCACCAGCCCGCCTCAAGGGGAGCCGGGCAGGGCCGGCAGTTTGCTCAGATACCTGCTCAGGCGTCTTAAGCGTTGCTTCGTCATATTTTGACGTGTACCAAATGCGAAGAAGAGTGGGGACGAGCGCAAAGAGACGCTGACGTGCCGCAGCGACCACGAGTGCGGCGGGGCTGGCTGCCTTTAATGCCGCTGATTAGGTACACAAAATTAAGAAAACAAGCAAACAAACGAATAAGTAATAAAGTGAAGTAATTTGAAGAGATATGGAAACGGTAGCTGCCGACCCAGCGTTTAGCATAAGTTTCAAATAAAACTCGAAAGCGATCAGCGCCGAAACTGCCCGCAGACAAGTGGGGAGCAGTGAAACAGTTTCATTTCGGGCATTTACATTGTGGCTGTCTGGTGGAGCCTGCCCTTGGGCCACTCGGGCACCTCTGCGGCCGTGCAGTGCGTCTGGCTCAGCGGTAGCTGGCACTGCTGCAGCTTTCGACGATCATAAAATGTATGAAATATGGGCATTATCGCCAACACTCACGGAAACCAGTCACTCCTGTTCATCTGTTTAATTAGCCAAACCTGCACTGGTGCCGATGGGACAGTCTTGATAATTTTCGGTTGTTATTTTCGTATTGAGTTGTTGATTACTGCCTTTTTGTTTTGTTGCGCTGGTGTTGCGTTTATGTTGATGCAAATCGCTCAAGAGAAGAGTCTAGAAATTCTTATAAATATTAACAATGTCAGTAGCCAAGTTGGGGTGCGTTCTTCGCCGCTCAATCTGCTTCATACACAGTCGCAGGTGACTGGCATTTGATGATCAGTAAATGCCGCTCGCAGTGACATTTAGCTCGGAGCTGGCTAAGGGCACTATGGACCCTCGCTAGGACTGAGCTGAAATACACGCCAAACTGTTTGAAGTGATTGAAAGGACTCCAATATGCTGGCAAATTGCATAGATGCATGTAGAGTGCCAAATTCCCAAGTATGTGCTTATTAGTCAGCAGATTATTCATTTGAGGAGACACTCTGCACAATGATGCGCTGCAGCGTGCTCAATGCCAATGCGTAGCTATGAATGCGGTTGGGCAATACAAGAGATACAACAACCGCCACGCCCTTACCTAGGCACAATCCGACAGAGAGTGTCCAAATGTCTGAACCGCTACACTCGAAAGAGTCAAGCGCGAAAATAGTAAAGAGGAGACAAATCATTTAAAAGCAATAACAAAGAAACACTGACGACAATTCAGCAGCAGCGGCCGAGAGGTGTCGAGAGAGACTCACAATCAGCAAATAGCCACTTAAAACATGATCAGCTTAAAGCTTAGCCCAATAGGAACCAATTCACTGCTTAACATAATTCGAAGGTCGCACCGTATAAAAAATCACAGTTTATTAATAATCTTGATTATACATTTTTAAAACTTTGAAAGAACATTTCACACACTCTTCGTGCTACATAAATTAATTCAAATAATTAGTGCCGCCTGCTCAGAGGGGGGAGGGCGGCAAAAGCCGAAAATTCAAAATATGAGGTGTTTGGCTGCAAACTGCCCAGAACTCGTTCAGGAAGAAGTTCGTGTTCCAAACTGGTTGGCTGCGTGCGATCTCACCTCATCTGAGACCGGGCATTGTCAACGGCTTTTCAGCAATGAATAAGGAAGTGGAATTTAAATGCTGGCTTCCGTCGTCTACTGATAGCACACCAGTCTTCCAGTTGTGCGATTTTGCGACCCATACAAGATCGAGTTTCCCTATGCTACTTGTAGTTTCTGGCTATTCCAGACTGGCACTCAATCCATTAAAGCCGTAGTGAAGTAACATGTTTTTTGAAGGATGGGTCAGTTTTGCCAAAACACCCATCGCCAGTTGGGTGCGGTACTTGTGATCGATGCTACCTTGTTTCTCCTTACAGATAGCGTATGCGATTCGACAGAATTCCCCCTCTGTGAGGCTTTCAACATATATCGTTGCACCAGTCAGGCTTCTTTCAAAAACTCAGCTACAGATGAGTTCATCTGTGTTACTGATTTTAAGTTTCATAGTCAGTCCCAATTTGACGCTAGCGTTGCTGACTTACATATGTATACGGATCATAGAACACATTGTATATACTTATATAGAGATTAATTCGTGGAACTACAAATCCTCCTATGCACAGTTAGGAATGCGAGACTTGACAGTGGAGTGGGACATATGCCTGCCTTGAACTCAGCGAATGCATTCGCTCAGCCTTATCTCAGTCTTATTCTCAGTATGCATACACGATTCGTACAGTGGCAAATTAAAGTAGGGGTCACACTAATGTCGACCAAGCTGCTTGCTGTGCTCCAATTTATATTTAAATTCATTTCAACTTCCGCTTAAGTATTGATGCCACACAAATATTAAAGCAAGAAAAAACCTCGTATATAAATACAAGCAAAAAATTTGGCGCGGAAGCGGAAATTTGGTTGGCAAAAATGGCCATAATGAAATCGACGAAATAAATGCACATAATTAAAAGTTGGCAAGTGGAATTTGCATTTAAATGTATTTAAAAATGCACATTTCATTAAAGGTATGCTCGGATCCGTAGAAAACGAAAAAAAGATGGTCAAAAGCCAGCACAGCATATGAGAATGTGGGGCGCTCGGGCGTATGAGCGACGCGCATTTAAGATGACCCAGAGGAACCGCAGTCGATATGCTAACAAGATCGCGCTGATGTATGCTTTTATACAAACACGCGTGCTGCTGCCGCTACCGCATCCTTCAAGTCCTTGTACGGGTCATATGCGAATGTTCTTACATGCGTATGTAAAAGTGTTGAATGGCTTTCTAACTGATTTGGCATTCAGCTACTCAAACACCAAGGAGCAGTGACACATACGCATGTAGACGACCGTGTCACACACACTCACATACCCACACAAACACACTTACCCACTCGCTGAAATAAATGCACGAATTGCTATGCGTGAAAGACACTAAATTAGAGATTCGAACTTCGCAAATTAACATAAAAGGTGCAACTACAGCTAATTTAATTTCTGTTCAGCTGTCAAATGAGAGGCGAACAATTTGAAAAATTATTACTTTGACATTTAAGCAAACAAAGCAGCAAACAAGAAAAACTGTTAAATCTATTGAACCGGATCTGCATGCGCGAATGTTCAACAAAGCGGAGACAATTCAATTTGATGTGAATCAATGCGGCAATGATAAAAATTGAAACATGAAAGAACGAAAGTGAAACTTGAAAATAAAAGTCAAAACTCACAAAACACGGCGAGAAAGACTTTCTTTGTTCTCGGCCGAGCGGTGAGATTCCATAACATAAAAGTCAATTGCTGTTATTTGGAAGCGAACGAACCTGAACCCAGCCATCGGCGGGTATCAATAACAAGCCGAATCAAGATCGAGATGAGAAGCGGCCAGAAGGGTAGGGCCACTTCTTGCCAAGCTGCGACTATAACATAACTGAACGTGTTTGCGATGTTCTGAGGAGTTCTGAAATGTTCTGACAGCTTAAATAAGACTATCTAGGCTCGCGTGTCTGCATAGTGAAAACGTTGGCTTTGGCTGCAAGAGCAAAAAGAAAGGAGCTGCTGAATATAACGCAATAGACAAAGCAGTGAAAGTGAACGGGAACATAAAATAATGGGAAGATCCATTGTGCATGTGTCACTGGTAATTTTAAGCGTGCCTTACACGGTCATTCATTTGACTTCAAAGTGATATAAGTATTTTTGAAAATGTGGGTATGCGTCACATGGACACCAGTTGATGAACTTTTTTACACACATTTTTCACTGATCCATCTACATGATTGACCGTCTAAGGACCGCTTTTGTCTATAAATCATCGCGAAAGCTTCAGCGAGCATAGAATCACACGTTAAAAGCTCCACATCCACACATGCGCACACTCGACTGCGTTTATGTGCGCCGGGCACTACTCCTCTTTTATTTTGTTCCTTTAATCTCAATCCCAAACTAAGAACCATTTTTGTTTTCTCTCCCACACAGGCCATCGCTTGCATATTAGTGCAATGCGCCCTCTCTGCGAAATTTGACGCGGAGAATCGTCGTCTCCTTCTCGATATAAATGATCCAAAAACATCAAATCAACAATACTATTCGTCGAACTTTGACACAAGTAAGTAAAACGTTTCCAATTTCTTCACTACAGTTGCTCTCCTCATACACACATGTTCCTCATACCTATAACTTACTACTATTACTACTACCACCACTACTACTACTACTACTCACCCATCTCCTTACTATAGTCATAATAATCTCTATCTTCTTCTCTTTCTCTTTCTCACAATTACTATTACCATCTCTTTCTCTCTCTTTCCTATTTCAATTTCAATCATTGTACTTTTTCTTGTCATAAATTGTTTTTCATTTCCTTACCTTCAGATAGTTAGTTTTTGTTCACATGTTATCACCCTGTATTTCGTAGTATTTGTTTTTTTTTTCTTTGAAGTGTACACGTGGCCGTGCCTACACAAATACTCTCATTTTACTATTTCAATTGACAAAAATTTTAAATTGAAATTTTGGAAATGTGTTCATAGACGTGGTACTCTCACGATACATTCGTTTTTAAGTGAATTTGTCTATTTTTATAGTTGAACTAATTCGTAGTTTGCTGTCGTAGATAAAACATAATAATTTAATTAAACATTTAAAATTTTATTTATTCTTTAATAATTTAATTTATTCTCGTAATTAGTTATTTAATTAATAATACCGTAGCGCGCTGTAGCCTAAACAAACTTAAAGCAAAACGTAGCTGTATGTAGTTTTTGTACGCAAATGCCCAACAACAAAAACAAAAACAACAACAACAACAACAACAAACTAAAAATTTATGTATTGATTATGTCACATACACACACATATGAGGTATTCATTGAAAGAATTGTTGTTCTTGTAGCTTTACTAAAACAAAAACCATGTAGTTAAAACAATAAAAAATCGAACTCAAACTCAACTCTCGTAAACTCCTCTCAATTGTAAATATTTTCGAGCCAATTCAACACACTTTATATCTATATTTATTTCGTTAATTGTATTAGTGGAAACAGTTACATAAAAGCTTCGCATACTCATCCCCTCACCATTACCCAACAACAAAAACAAACACCATCCAACTATTTCCTTTCTAAACCGAAACAGATCACAAAAGTAAACCGTAAAAAAAAACCAAAACCAAACCAAAACCAAAACCAAAAACAAAACCAGAACCAGAACAAAACCAACACGAAGAAAAAGAGGCTAAAAAGATTCAATATTTTCCGCACAATTTCAGTAAAGAGACAAAATTATCCCATCCACAGTCCTTGCACCCTATGAAATCCCTGGACATGCCTCCCACACCCCACAGCTTATCTGGCACTCTCGCCGATGAGCCCACGTGCGTTAAGCCGAACTACACTTGAAGAGTCGTGACCATATTTTGTTGTATATTGTTAGAGCTCCGACCCGGGTATTTGTGAAAATGTAAGCGCATCTACAGACGCGCAACAACAGGAAATTTCATGTATGTCTGACCTGTCCGACCCCCCTCTGACCAAATCCACCATTACACATAACTCTGTCGTTTTCCTTCTATACCGTTTCAAATCATTCTTCACTTGCAAATCAAATCACAATGAAACAATGAAAAAACGCACTCTGCCACACTCCTCTAAATGAGAAAATAAATAAATAATAATAAAAACAATTAAAAACAAAATAAATGAAAAATAAAACGTACAAATTGAAAATCTCAACACTCACCAAACCCCAACACCACTCTAAGGCGCCTACCGTTACGGTTACGATATCGGTACAACCGGTAATTTCCACCACGAGACGCGTGGTCCCGACGGCGTCACCTACGGCTGCTATGGCCACATCGACCCCTACAAAATCCTGCGAGCTACCCACTACGTGGCGGACAAGCACGGCTACCGCACCGTCGAGCCCTCCAAGCCTGTTGAAACGTTCCCCACGCAGGATGGCGGTGGAATCGTCTTGCAGTGGAACGAACTGTACTTCCCTGTTGGCTGCGGCAAGTTCGAAGGCGGCGCCCACCTCGAAATTCCATACATCGTAGTTGATGAAGTACGTTTCTGGCAGTTCATGCTTTCCAAATTGCGGCCCATTTTATACGCTGTTGTGTCCTTCCATTGCAGAGTAAAAAAGTAAATTTCCCCGAATTCAAAACTTCAAAGATCAGTAAAGGCTCAGCAGATCGGAGCGAAACAATTACTATTGGTGGCGGCGCGAAAGAACGCATTACTGCCGGCACAGGTCTCTTTGATACTGGCAAAGATCACACTTTTGAACCTGGAGTACAGGCGCCCTCCTCCCACTCCACAGTGGCGGCTCTCAGACCTGGCGCTAGCGGAAATCATGATAGTGAGCATTTTGAGAATTCGCTTGCCTGTTGAAGTATGTGTCGCTGCCAACGCGCAATTTGCTTGTGTTTCAGATGGCGACGGAACAAAGATTTCACATGGACATCCATTGCCAGGGCTTACAATTCAGACCCACGTCGGCCATCAAAAGACTCCTTCAGATTATAATGTGCAGCCAGTGGGTCACCCCGCTGGCGGTAGCGGTGGTTTTGGTCCAGATGGTCCGATCGGCACAGGTATAGGGGGCTCGGGCCTTCTAGTCGGCTTTGGCGGTCCAAATGGTCCAAATGGTCCAAATGGTCCAAACGGCCCAGACGGCTCAATCGGTCCAAATGGTCCAAACGGCCCAGGCGGTCCAGATGGACCCGATGGACCACAAGGTCCATACGGCCCAGGCGGTCCTGGCGGCCCAGGCGGTCCTGGCGGTCCAGGCGGTCCTGGCGGTCCTGGCGGTCCAGGCGGTCCTGGCGGTCCAGACGGTCCTGGTGGCCGACCCGGTCCTCCTGGCCCGGGTGGTCCTGGCGGTTTTCCGGGTCCAGCTGGACCAGCCGGACCGTATGGGCCTCACGGATTCACTGAAACTGGACCAACAAGCCCCCTCGGAGCCGGTGCACCATATGACCCAATCGGACAAGCCAATATAGTCCCAGGCGGCATATCCGGAACACCAAATCTACCAGGAGTACCATACTCACCATCATCAGGTAACTATGGACCTCAGGAGCACCCCGCACCAGATTCCATTGACAGTTACGGAGTACCTGGCCTACCTGGTCTACCTGGACTATTGGTGAAGCCTGAACCAGCCGGTTTGGGCACCCCAGGAGAACCGTCATCGTTCACACTGCTGCATAAACAGACAACATTCCTAAGCGGTTCTCCTGGGGGCGTCGGATACGAGCAAGGTTAGCGAAAAGCAATCGCAGCGCTAAATATTAGGCACACTTTCAAAGAGCACTTACGACCATTCGAAACGATTGTGAGCTTTGCGGAAAGAGTTTGGAATGAGCTTGGTTGAGAATGGCTGAACCACGGGTTTCCGCTGTTGTTGTCGCTGTTGCTGATGCTGTTACTGTCACTACTGCTGCTGCTGCTGCTGTTGCTGCTGCTGCCGTTGTTGTTGCCCACAGAAAGTCTGCTCATGAACAGGGTGTTTCAGTGGACAGCAGACGCGCACTGAGTAAACTCGCCTTCGAAGCAGAGAAAGAGCTTTAGAGCTGCCCAATGTTGAATGCTGTGGACTGCTGGCAGTCGACCAATATTTTAAATGAGTTTTTGGCATGATTCCCTCATTTCGACCCGCCTTTTGGAAGATCAAATCAAAATTTTCACTAGCCCCCCCAAAAAACGACACATTTAAAATATTTCGTTGCTGCCCTGTCGCTATTCTCGAGCTCTTTTTCTTCTCAAATGTGCTTACGTTTCGTTGAGGAAATTCAGATGTGTTGCAATCGTTACACTGATATCAGGAAGACACGCTCATATCGCCATGCTTACGTTTGAAAACTTTCCAGTAGTTACTTGCATAGTTTTGCTAACCACACTACTAGCCGTTTGCTCCTAAAACTCCGCCATTATCCGCTTTGAGCTGTAATCATTTAATAACGTATTCTCGTAGTTAAACTAAACCAATTTAACCACTGTGCTTTATTAATCCAATACAATCCAATCGAATCCAATCCAATCCAATCCAATCCAATCCAATCAATAAGTTTATTTGTTAGAGAAAGACAAAAACTGAACAAATCGCGAACGAAAAGATGGTGGAAGCGCTTGCATTGTGCGCAGTCTGGCTGTATGAGTGAAGCTTCCCATCCCTTCAAGCTTCCGCTTGGCAGCTGGTTTGAGGGGCTTAGAGTATCCGAAGTGCCTCGGTGCACCTCCAACTTTCGCTCAAATTTCTCATTCTGCCTGAAGGGCTGCTGATCAGGCTCTTTGGGCAAGCGATTTGGAGAGTCTGAAGATCCCCGCCCGCTCTTCACAAGCATTCGCTCACATAATTGCATTCAAAAGCTTCCGTTTCGTTTACCAAGTTATTAACTAGAATAGTTCTGGAAAATTTCAAACGTTTATGATCTGCAGTTCTAGAACCAACCACTCAGAAAATAACACATCCCCGCAGAGCATGAGGCAATAATCAATTAGCGAGGCAACGGCAGGACAATTCAAACCTCTCAGCGAGCGGCCCGACCTAACAGCTCAGCTCGTTCCAAATTGTTTTTCCGAATATACATTTAAGAGCTTTTAAGGCAATTATTTACTACGTATTTATAAAGAACGAAATGCACTGAATTAATTTATTGTACCACCTTATATGCACTCACATACACAACTAGCTGCTATCTGGACACGCACCGAGTGTGTGTGTGTGCGTTTAACCACCTCAAATGCCAAGCACAATTAATAATAACAACAACAACAACAAAACACCACACAATATACTATTTCACATAAATAATTAATGCCACTTATTAATTAATATACCAAGTATAGCCAATGCCAATTTTATGTATAATTTACTTTATTTAAGTTTTGTTTATTTTCAGCCGAAATCAATTTTTATTTGCAAATATGTTGACCGTTAATCGTAACCGCACCTCTTTGAGCTTTCCATTGAGACACCTCAAGAGATGATTGAATCAGTAGGGAACTTTATGTCACTGCACTTTTTTTTTGCTCAAGCACGTTTGCATACGAACTTATGCGGCTCTCTTTCCTGTTCATCTGCACATGGAAGAGAGCTCACTCTCAGTCTCTCACTCACACACCCACCATACAAACACACCCACACACACACACACACACACAAACACACACACACACGCCCAAACACACACAAACTCACACACACATACACACATGCTCAGTCACTCATTCATACCCTCATTGACACGCACCCACAGATACACTGGCCGTAAGCCGCCAGCTGTCATATGTCATCCCTTATCCCTCATCCCTCATCCGTCATCTGTCATACCAACGCTGCTTGACCGCACCTAATCCTAATCCTAACCCTAATCCCAAGCTAACCGAACCGACCCGACCCGAATCTAACCTAACCCGATCTAAACTAATGAACACTTGCCTCACCCATTACCGCTAAGGCAATAACAACAACATCAAGAACTACTGGCAGTCACGGTGGGGAGCTGGTCAACTAACACAGTGGTTAGATCGTTGAATTGTTGAAAGGAATTGGAAGGTTGAAATTTGGAAATTCATTTACTAACACCCCATCCAGGTTTGGGTTGCTACGTAGTCGTTCGCTTTATTTGAAAGCCTGCAGCTTGAAGCTTTTAGAAGTATACTAAGTAGTTATTGTTGTATGTACTCATACCTAGTCGTATGTATCGTATCTCTTATCAATAGTTATGAATGTAGTACCCGAAGCACACTATTGGAACCCATCATTAATACTTGTTTGCAACATTATGCTCTCTTTTTCTATTTTATAGGATCCGGTAAATATAGTGGTTTTGATGATGGTCGTTATAAAGGTAAGTTTGTGAAAAGTTCGTCCCGCCCACAAGTACTTATATCTTTGTCTATCGTCTTGTTGCAGGTATTAACGAGGGTAAATATTATCATGATGATTCCGGTCGTTATGTTCATGTTGAAGGCCCAACTGGTCCACCAGCGCCACCCTATGTACATGTAATTGGCCCTGAAGGCGGTGTAGGCGGTGAAGGCGGTACAGGTTCTGGTGGAGGCTTCGGACCAGGTGGCCCCAATGGTCTCGGCGGTCCAAACGGACCCGGCGGCCCATTTGGACCAAAAGGACCAGGCGGACCACCCGGACCACCCGGCCCACCAGGACCTAACGGACCACCAGGTTTTTATCCATTTTGGTTAATAAAATTGATTACATTCTAAAACGGTTGCGTGAAACATAGGACCTCATGGACCCACTCGCCCAGGACCTGGAGGACCATACGGACCACCCGGACCTCCCGGACCACCTGGCCCAACACGTCCCGGCCCTGGAGGACCACCCGGACCTCCCGGTCCACATGGTCCCGGCAAACCAGGCCCACCCGGACCTCCAGGACCCGGATATCCAGGACCTCACGGACCCAATAAAACACCAAAAGATCCCAGAGATTCAAAAGCCGACACACCTGGCTATCTGCCTCCTAACGGCAAAACTGGTAAAATAATGCAACCTAATAAATCGACCTCATTTCAAGTAGACATTGCACAACCTAAGAAAATAACCACCACAAATACGCAAACATCTTTTGTGCCAAATTATGAAAACAATAATGTAAACACACAAAAGAAAGTTACCACAAGCACCACCACTACAAATACCAATAAGCAAATTTTTAATAATAATAGCAATGTTAATAAGACTCCACTAACTTATATTCCCCCTTCTTCTCCTCCTTCTCCTCCCCAATACATCACCACGAACACAAACAATAACGTTCCTGTGAATCCACCATCCTCCCAACTAAACCAACTACAAAAACTCACAACGACAACTACAACCACGCACCACCACCAGGATACCACTATTGAGAAGGACAAACCGCATAAGACCATAACCACAACGACGACCTCGAATCAGAATTCTGGTAATATAAATGGGTTCAAGTTTGATAAGACCATAACAAGCAACCACAACACTAACCCATACATCGACACAAACACCAACACAAACACAAACAGAAACACGAACACGGACTCCAACAGAAACACCAAGACCAACACCAATACGAATACGGTCACGAACACATACTTAGAGGGAAACATAAACACAAATCGGTACCCGAGACCAGAGGGATTCCGAAAGGACACCACGACGAATACACACAACACCGGCACGTACACCCAACCCGAGACCATTGAGAAGACCACTACCACCACCACGCACTCCAACACGCAGAAAGAGAACACAAACACGTACACCAAGCCGGGAAGAGTTGAGAAGACTTTCAGCACCTTTACCAAAGACAACTACGTCAACAAAGCTGTACCACCGTTCTCCTCTGAGAACCTCCAGAAGGTGGTGGAAACGGGGACAACGACGACGCACGTCGACTCAAATTTTCCAAGTAGAACCACAAACACCCACACTAATGAATATGACCAGTTCCGTGAGAAGAATGTGATCACTCCACCGAACTTCCACACAAACACCAATACCAATACCAACACGAATACAAACACGAATACAGGCACGAACAGAAACACCAACACGTTCACGAAAACGCACAACAACATTAACACGAACACCAACACAAACACCAACACTGACAACAACAGCAACACGTACAATTCCAATAATAACAAAAATATAACCCCACGTCCCACTTCTCCCGCATTCCCAATACCACAGAAAACAGAAAACTACTGCCCATGTAATGCTGATAAGACGCACTCATCAAAACACTCAACAACCTCTACAACATCTTCCTATAATCCGTCCTCCAACTCCAACTATAATCAGCAATTTGCCACAACAACCGGCTTTACCGGACAAGCGAATTTTGGCAACATAATGAACTCCATGTCACTACTACAGCAATTGCCAGTATTCCCCCAAGCACCAGGCTATCCGGCAACATACGCTCCAGACAAGATACCGAAGGGGGCAGTTATTGTCTTCATGCCGGTGGTCATATTGCCACCAGAAGCCTACGACAACTGCGACGAGAATACGAAACAGTCGAACAATAACCATCAGCAAAACATCGACTCCTTCCCATTGGGAGTCCAGCCAGCACCCATACCGGCGAGCTTCAGCTTAAACTCGCTATTTGCCGGAGGCGCTAGAAGAGATCAGTGCATGTGCCCCTGCTCATGCACTCAGAACATACCAGAGCGAGTGCACAAGAAACGCGACACAGACGTGGCTGATGCACCAGCACCAGCAACGGAACAAGCAGCAGCACCAGTAGAATCGGCTGTGGAAGAATTGGACAGCGTGGCTTCTGAAACTACGCAAACAGGTAAACTCGACGACCGTGAGAACTCACAGCCACAGATACAGACACCGACTCAGACGCAGGCGACAGAGACCAAAGCGACTATTGCCGCTGACAGCAACGTAATTAACAATTCGCGAACAATCAAATTGACCACGACGGGGGCGCACGCAGCAAGTGATGCCGGTGGGGAAAAGGTAACGGTAGAAACGACGAAGGAATCGAAACCGACCACCACCAACACGACCACAGCGACTGACACGACAGATAAACCTGTAGCATCAACAGTCGCTGCTGAAGAAAAGAGGAACGCCTAGACGAGTCGCAAGCGTCCATTCCTCGAACAAATGTACCCGCCATCCGAGTCCCGCACCTATTGAAAATCCTCAGCGAATGCTGAACAAACCCAATCCAGCACACTCACCCCGGTTACGATCCTCATCCCTATCCGTCCCGTTCCGTCCCGCTCCCGATCCTGCTTAACCCATAGCGCAACAGTGGCCGACGTGCCGATGTGCCGACGCTCTAAAGCTCCACAGCTCCAAAGCACCATCCCGAGCCCGCTCCCGATACGATCCATGCGTCCACTAACTACAATAGCAACTAAGAGATTGCGTTCAATACTCCACTTACTCGTAAGCTTGCTTCTATGTCGCGCTGCAGTCACTGCCTGCAAGAGTAAATCTAAATCTAAATTGTAAAATTTTAAATGTAAAATGTAAAATGTAAATTGTAAAATGTAAAATGTAAAATGTAAAATGTGAACTGTAAAATTAATCGCTGCAAATGTGTCTCGCCAGCACCTCGCTTTGTAAACTTGTATCTCGAAATTGCTTGTAAGCTCGCTCGTAAGCCTTCGCGCGAGCACGTGAAGATAAATTTAATGATTTGTTTTGTTCTCGTCCAGAGAATTGTTTATGTCTGTGACTGCGACAAATTTGATTGATTTGATTTGATTCTGATTCTGATTCTGATTCTGATTCTCATTCGATTCGATTCAATTCGACTCGATCGCATCGATTTGTATTGTTTTGTTTATGTTTGGCAATAATTTGAGTTGTGAAATGTTGTTCATTATGCTTTTTGTGAAATTAAATTTGTATTTTTTTTTGTTTATTTTTATATCCTTATTTTTTATTTAGTAACTAGTTCTTATTTAATTTGTACTGTAATAGTAATTGAAATGCAATTTTGTTAAATCGAAGAAATTCATTTTCTTTTATTTAATGTAACGATATGTATATGTATTAAAAATTATAAACAAAAAAAAGGAGAATGGTCTTTTCTATTTCCAATATCCAGTGCGAGGTCATTTCAGATTCCCTCCCCGTCACAACGTAATACCGACTCCAAATAGACATGTTTCTCATACCACGATTCTCACAGAAACAGCGCTGACATGCACAATAGCTCTGAATATATCGCCACTGGGCAGTCGAGGGCCCATTGTATGCCCGTAATAACATAACGAGGCGCTGCACAGTGGGGTCGAAGCCCAGATCCGCTTTTGAGCTTCTAATTTGAATGTCTGTGAAAGAAGTAGCAGACTTTGGAACCCAACTGGTTTAAAAGGGGTTTTTGTGATATGCCTAAAAGCAGGCAAGCATTTCTGTCAGACGCACGCAAAGCTTTCGAGTCAACAAAAGGAGTTCATATTCAAAGAACAGCTTTCAGAATTACTGACGCATCACCGACAGCTGGGGGATTGCGAGATGCCGAATAGGCAATAGCTAGGTCTGAGCTCAGTGCATAAACTGATGGCGTCTGGTATACACAGGACTGGGCGTGGCCCACCTCTGAATCACAGGTAGAACGCGGCCCCTAAATGCCCGCACAACATAACTTAGCGTAGCAAACAGGCCGCATACTGTCTATTGGACGATTTGATGTATGGTGACGCTGCTGCTGCGCCACTACCTCCTTGTCTTGATCAATTTGTGGTGTTGTTGCTATTAATTTGATGGTCGCCAACACAATCTCAGCCCAGCACAATTTCACACAGTCATTTAAAAGTGAGTAATGCACTGTAAGCCGCGCTGCGTAATTAAGTATTGCGTTTTTGTTCTGGTCTTTTTTGTTGTTGCTGTGTGTGCGTTTTGTGGTCGCACTACCCGCATAGCCATATGTGCATTAGGGGTGTGTCGCTGCTATTAACCTACACCATGAAAGCGAACCCGCAGGCAGAGCACAGGCACAGGCACTGTTGGACCTGTTGCAAAACGAGTTGCGGTGCTCGAAGTCGACTTCAAAAGCGCAGCACCCCGGGCTCCAAAGCGGCTCATAGCAATGCTGCGGTGGCTGTTATGTCCGCAAACGAATGGACAGGTGTATGACGCGCACAACACGCACGACTCCGACTGTTTGCTCAGCCAAATTCAAGTGTCGAAATTGAAGACCCCCGCGGGTGCCATACGGCTGTGCTTACGTGCTGGCTAGTGAGCATCTCTCGCATTACCGCTGAACTCACAATTGAAGTGATGCTTTTGTGATGCTTGTGGCGCTTACCGGAGTAGGTAAGAGTTTGTAAGCGCTTTAGCAGATTCTGAGCGTGACAAGTACGAATGCCCTGGCTCCGCAGTTGAGCACACGCCCAGGGACAGAGACTGTGATGACTCTGCGTGTGGGAGGTCTATGCTAGTTCTATATTTTATTTCTGTGAATCAGTGGTGGAGTCACCATACATCGCGAGTTGTCTGTTGGCTGTAATTATTTGTGTTCGCTCCACTTCTCATACTGATATGCGGTCAGGGGTCTATGTAATTATTTTGCATCATTCGCACTCACATGAATCGATCAGTCAGTCACCCGCTCCGCATAGAAGGCAGAATCATTTTTCCATGCAAACTGCAATTTGCAATCTGTTCATTGACTCGCTTAGACACCTGTCGTTACATTCCAGCAGAGATCGCTGCGAACTGTACGCCCAGGCAGCATGCAAAGGAGGGCACAAATTGAAAGGTGCATTTACTAACTTCGCGCCCCGAACGAATTTATAATTGCACTCGAATGAGTCAGTACACTGGCAACATCACGAACGATTTATCAAATCAAATTACTCAATCTACAAAGTTGTGGCCCCTTTTCAATGCGAGATTTTATTACAAAAATATGAGATTCAGAAACAAAACTGATAAGCAAATAAATCAAATAAAAGGAAATGCAAGAATATCAGTGAGAAATGCAGCCAGAATGCAGTTTTCTGAGATTCGGAGTCATCAGTTAAATTTTGTACGAATAATAGCGTGGAAGAATCTGGAAATATTGGGTAAAGAATGGAGGAGGGTTCCTCGGACTGCTCCCCAAGCGTAAGTATGATTCATTCTATGTATATGGCAGCAAATTAGTAAAACAGCCAGTTCTGTACGCATTGCATAAGCAGTTCATGCAAAATAGCACGGCATGCAGTTGGTGTCACTCGCTTCCCAGTGGAGACATCGCTTGCCTTGCGTAAGTACCCTCTATGCCAAACTATACTGGTAGCAAACGTTATCTGGAAGATCCATAACAAACTTTTCAGTTACAAATTTTAAGAGTAAATTATGTATTGGCTTGAACAGAAATTGAAAATTTATCAACAATTACCATTTGAATTACAAATGCTCAGTTTTCAAGAAGATAACTACTATATACGAGGTGTGATCAAAAAAGAACCGTTATTGTGTGATCAAAAAATAAAGTATTTATTTATTCATCAACAACTATCTTGTCCCCTTCAAAGTAATACCCCTCAGATATAATACACTTATGCCAGCGTTTTTTCCTATCTTCGAAACACTTCTGAAACGCTTTTTTTGGTATCGCCAAGAGCTCCGGTTTCGATTTTTCTTTTATCTCCTCAATCGTAGCAAAAAGCTTTCCTTTCATCGGTGTCTTTAGTTTTGGAAAGAGGAAAAAGTCAGCGGGGGCCAAGTCCGGTGAATACGGTGGTTGAGGCATGATAACGGTTTTGTTTTTGGCCAAAAACAGCTCCTGAGCGATGTCCATGCGACGTTGTTTTTGCTCAAAATTTAGCAATTTTGGAACAATCTTCGCTGCCGCACGTTTCATGCCTAAAACATCCGTAAAAATTGCTTGGCATGAGCCGAACGATATGCCAACATCATCAGCAACCTCTCTGATAGTGATTCGACGATTATCCAAAATCATTTTCTTCACTGCGTCAATGTTTTCATCGGTTGTTGACGTGCTCGGGCGACCAGGATGAGCATCGTCATTGACATCTTCTCGGCCTTCCTTAAACCGGTTATACCAATTGAACTTGTGTTCTGCTCATAGTAGACTCGCCAAAGGCCACAGTCAACATTTCAAATATCCTTGCGCATTTAATTTCATTTTTTACACAAAACTGAATACAGTTTCTTTGATCTATTTTTTTCGAATAGTACAAAATCGAAGAGCACACCAAAACACGACTAACCTTTTTATCCGTCAAAAACAAACTGACAATCCAAAATGGTTGGTATTGCCAACATATATAACAGACATGTGTACCAACATAACAGAAAAAAAATGCGAACATCGAACATACGTAACTCACGAAAAGATGAAAATAACGGTTATCTTTTGATCACACCTCGTATCCAAGAATGATAGAATATCTATTTTATATATCACTCTTGCTATATATCAGTAATAAGTATTTGGATTTGATGATTATATGCTGTCATAGCCAACTTTTTATATTCGAATTTTGGTATCTAGTACGAATCCTTAAAAAGAAGTGTCTATATTTTTTCCTATCAAGTTTCGGAAAGATTAGTCGTTAAGCCAGTGCCTTCGTCTGCCCAACACCTTTTGGCTTCACTCACGCTGCTATCCTTCAACATTAGTTTGCAGGTGGCAATTGGCCTTGCATCTGTCCGTACACAGAGGAAGCTTGGCACCCCGTTTGGTTAGCTCACCAGCCCTACAGTTCCCTTCAATATCACTATCTCCCGGAACCCTGAAAACTGTGCTGATATCATTTCAATTGACTAAAAACTGACGCTTTGGTATATTTGCCTCTAAATATGCATCTGTCCACTGTTGCACATTACCACAAACTTTCCAATCGAAGAATTTAGTGTGGCAGACACATTTCTGCCATTCGCTGTTCATGCCACCCATACCGAACAGCTTGGGAGCTATGGATAATGACAGCTATTCTGGAAGCTTCCTTATAGTCACCAATAACCATCGCAAACAACGAAAATTAGTGGCGCATTAACAAACCATTTACTTGAAGTCTTGATACACAATACTAGTAAATGAGAATAAGAAATTCCCGTAATTGTTGATAATAATTTAAATTTAAATTGGTAATTTTAGGTTCGTTCCTCACAGCTGCGAGTCGTGTGCAAAATTACCTTCAGTGGCGAAAAATTGGTCTCCATTACACGGAGTCATTATTTTAATTGAATTCCACATGACGCACTTTTCGGCAGGAGTAACTCGCTTGGCACTAATGGCGCAAGTAAGCAGCATGTTGGCGGTTGCGGAGTTCTGGGGCTGCTTTAAAACAGAACTTAATAAAATAATCACACATAGTAAATAAAAACACCACCAAATAGCAGAAAATGAAGGCAGCCGCCTTCACGCACGGCTCCGTGTGTGGCTGTGTGTGTTTGCATGTGTTCGTGTGTAGGACTGTAAGTGTTCGTGTGTATGGGTGCATGGTGATTGCTGTACCAAGTCGCAGGAAATTACATAAGGTGAATGCTTGTGTTGGCTGCTTTCGCCACACCTCGACAGTAAAACTGAAATTTTATTTATGAATGAATTTGAAAGCATTCAAGGCCAACTGCGTCGAATGCCCACAGAAGGTACAGGAATACGAATAGCTGTGTTCAGGCCACACCAACGCGGTGAAGAAAAGGAAAATCAATATTTTCCAAGTCAATTGTAAATATTTGCAAAATGAGACAAGTGATACCATGTGGCACGGGCACACAGAAAACTGGCACAGATACTCTGGGAGACACTTCTTGCATACAAATCAAATAAAATTTGTATTAGGCAGAGAAGTGCCGGCAAGAATGTACCAAATATGTACCCTATATAAGTAGATGCACTGGTAGCCATCACCATCCTCTTCCAATGCTACGCAATCGTTAATTCTAATTCAAATTTTCAAATGTACGAAAGTGCAAGCGTATTTCAAATGAGAGTGCGTTTTGTTCGAGAAGAAATTACATGTAAATACATCACCAATAATACTTGCGTTTAATGTAACAGCAATTTCTTTCTTATTCAATTAGAGAAGACCGTAATATTTCAAATACCACTTTCGGAGAATTGGAACTAAAACTGCAGCGTCATTGCAATTGACATCGAACTATTGCTGTTGGAACCAGAACTGTAAAAGACAAATACAAGTATCAGAACAATTACAAATTTCAACAAATAATCACTTAATATTTGTAATTGATATTTATATACTTTAATTACAATAAAAACAACGTCTTCAATTACTTCAAATACTTTGACCATCTGAGAACTGTATTCAGCAAATTCCGAATTTGTTGAATTTCATATTGCTAGTACACTGCCACGCCCATTTCTTAGACTCTCCACAAGTGGGTACTCTCCATCATGCCTTGGGTACCCTACATAAGCCCCCCCCAATTACGAGTATATGCGGCAAAATTCAAACATGTTTTTGTGACTCTTTAACTTCGCACCTACCCCCACCCCCTTATCCGAACCAGCCGCTGATGACAGCGACACCAGCAATTTTCGGCTTAGTTCGCTGAAGTTGACAACGCTTTTATTTGCCTATAACCAACTTAAACAAAGTCGCACAAAAGACGAAACAACAACAATGAAGATAAAGAAAAGCAAACAACAAAATTAAAATAAGCGACTCAAATACGCATCGAAATGGTTTTCCGCTTTTGTTGTTGCTTTTGTTGTATTTAACTTAAACGGTCAATTTTAGTTAAACAGTTTCTTCAAATTGACAATTTTGAATTTTGAAATAAAAAAATTGTTGTGCTTTAATTATCAAAAAAACATAAATAAATAGATACAAAAAATAAATGAATATCCGAAGGCAGAGCTTAGTTGGGGGGGTTTAAAGTGTTTCGACAGAAATCTTGGCTTCAAGTACAATAAAAGTGAAAAAGTAAACAAACGAAACGAAACACAACAAAACGACAAAACAACAAAAACAACAAAAACAAAACGCTTGGCAATAATTTAGCACTCGGCATGAGTAATAAAGCATTCAAACTTGGCTGCTGCTGGTGCGGCTTCTAGCGTCGCAACTCAGCCGGAAAATGAAAATATAAATTGACTGGTTCGGTGGGAAATGGAATTATTAAACGCCAAAACGCCGGAATAAGTGGTTGCCAGTGCTTCAGACGCTCCATGCTCTACGCGCTTACTACGAACAACGAATAATAAAAAGAATACGGGGAGCCAAAGGAAGCACCTAGGAAGCAGCATACCTGCCCGACTCTAAGCACTCCTCTAAATAACCCGCTCCTTCTGCTCTGATCCGTGCGTCAAGGACTCAATCGGGGTGCCAATCGCAGCAGCATCGCTCGTGCGTGTTTGTTTCGGGTCGAAATGTGGAAAATGTTTGCCAGCGCAAAAGTGTTCGTGGCGCTGGTCAGTGTTGTTGTTATTATTTCAAATATTGTTGGTGATAAATTTAATTTAATGAATATTCTTAAGCGTGTTCGCCACAGTGATTAGGACAACCATATTTAAACGCTCGTATTTCTCTTCCGCCACAGTTCACGCTCGCATACGCCGCCGATGTCGGAACTGAGAGCAAAGGCGCAGCGGTATCCGATCTGGACACATCCGCCACGTCCGCAAAATGTGAGTATAGGGTATTAAAAGGCAGCGGCGCTAACCCTGACACAGAGTCCTCTGCTTTGGACCACTACGAATTTGGGGGTTTTGGCTCTGCATTCACAGCCAATGGTTTTGGCTTCGAACACTCCATCCTGTATTTCGTACTTTTAACGCTTTTATCGTTACTCCCGTTTCGTTACTCGTTGGCTTCATTTGTAGCAATCTCCTCGTTGGATTCACCCCTGACGCTACCGTGCATGAAGGCATTACTCGGTAAGCTTAGAATGACTGCCTCTGAGTTCTCGTTACGTAGGTATCTGAGGAGTTACAAATACTAAAGTAACGACAAGTCGTCCTTATGTTGAAGCACCTGGCGTAGAGTGCCTTCCGCTTCTGTGACATTCACTTCTCTATCCAAATCCAACTTACCGTTGAGTTTTTGTGAGTTAGTTGCTGGGGAGTCTGTTGGAACCTTCCTCATGGTTAAATAATTCTGGCTGAGTGCCTTCCGCTTCTGTGACATTCACATTTGAGCTGGATTCGATAGGTGGGACAACTATATCCAAATCCAACCTAGCGTTGAGTTTTTGTGAGTTAGTTGCTGGGGAGTCTGCTGGAACCTTCCTTATGGTTAAATAATTTTGGGTGAGTGCCATATTTTTAGTCCCGAATTGTTCCTTCGAAAATTCGCACAGTAACTTCTGGGGACAAGGTTATCACTGAGGTATCTGAGGGCTTCTCGGAACAAGGAATCTTTTCAGTTTAACACGACAGAATTCCTAAAATAGAAAACTATTTTACCGCACCTTATTTAAGCAACGCTTTAGCAATGTGTTTGAAATTCGTATGTCCGCGGGTATGGGTTTCCTCACACTTCCCCCATGAGTTCTTTTGCCTGCTCAACGAGTACATACTCGCAAGGCCATGTCCAACGCAGCCCTTGATTCCAGTGACCCATCTATGCTAATGAAATGTCGTAACTTTTAACATTTTCGTTTATTTGAAACAAATTATTTTTCCAGTATTTAATTTAGGGAGCCTCTTCGGCCAATCCTCCAACAATGGCTACGGCTACGGCAGTGGTTACAACCCGAACACCTACCGGCCGTATTACACCTCAACCAATGGGTACTATCCCAGCACTGGATCCGGGTATTACCCGAGCACGAGCACCGGCTGGATGGGCAGCTCCTATCCCGGCTACGGCAGCAGCAGCGGCTTCTATCCCGGCACCACGAGTGGATACTACCCCAGCAGCGGATACTACCCCTCGAGTGGCTACAACCCGACCGGCACTAATATACTGGGCGGCAGCGGCGGCTATGGCGGCTACAATGGCTACGGGGGCTATGGCGGTTACGGAGGTAATGGCGGTCTACGACAATATTACGGTTACTCGAATCCCGATTACGCAGGCTACCGCAATCGGGGTTACGGCTACTTGGCAGACACTGACCGCAACGGACTGCCCAAGCGCGAGCGCTATGGTGGCAGCTCTGGCGCTGGCAGTCGTTACGGCAGTGGCTACACCAGAGGTTACAGTAGTGACGAAGGTAGTGGTTACGGCTCTGGCTATGGTGGCCGTGAACTTGATCGCGTACCCGGCGTGTATCGGGGCTACGATTGAGCGTTCGGCGCTGTAGAAAACTCATCGCTTATGCTTTCATGTGTTAACAATAAATTATAATTTGTTTGTGTGTTGATATTAAATAGTTACTTTTGTGTTTCTGCGTGAGTGTGGCTGTCTAAGTGTATTGCATGTTCAAAGTAGCTAATTCCCTTTCCTGCCATTGTAAGAAGAGTTTCTTGTGTGACATCACAATGTCACAGCTGTCGCAGCGGCTGGCGTTGCATGCCCAATTGAGCGCTAATTGCGCAGCTGTCATACTGCAAATTCACGAGAGTACACTGTAACTGAAAACGCACAGGCGCTGGGCAGCTGAGCGGGCATCGCAGCCCGTCGATGGCGCATTGGTGGGAAGAAGTGGCGATGCACGACAGGTGTGGACGTTCTAAACTCTTTTACTAAATCATAAACTTGATATCTTCCAGAGAGTATGCTATATGACCAGTGGTAGGCAAAATAGGTCGTGACGACCTCACCTCTCATAATGATGATCGTGTAAAACTGTTGTGCCTGCTGTAATTCGCTTAACGGAACTGTGAAATGGTCAATGGCGAAGCAATGCTAGTTAGAATCTGATCCAGCGTTTTTAAGAAGACTCCCTAAAAATATAGGAGAGAGAAGTTGTCCACATTTTGTATGAGATTCTTATTGGATGATCTTTGCTAGAACCTTCCAGAATCTGGGAATCATGACATAGCTTGACACTGTTTCCGCACAACACTCTTTCTGACTGTTTGTTTACATGCATTAACTCCACACTAACCCAGAGCTTTGCTCATCCACGCTAAACTAACCCCCTCGTAATTATATCTTGCATCAACTAACTCAGTAAATCTTGTAGCTAAATACCATGAGAGCCTAAAAGTATGCAGTAATTCATGTTAACCACGACGTGGTGTGCTTTAATGCGACTCTGATAATCAGATGGCCAGCTTGTGACGTAAATAATTAACGACAACAAAAAAGTCCTCACTAATTTGCATATTGTGTTGCTTTTTTAAAAATATTTTTGTATAATTCTCTGCGGCGTCTGAACGAACGCTTGCAAATTTTATTTCTAGGCTACCCGCTCAAATCGGCTTTTGGCGGCTACAAGTACTGACAGCACATGCGGGTGAACAAGCGCCCACTGCAACCAGCGCAGCAGCAATACAGCATGGCAACATCGCACGCTCATAACTCATCTGTCCATCTAACCGCTTGCGCCACCCACCTCATCATTCCCACCTGCCAGCACAAGCTACCAACCGACCAAACCAACTGAGCACTTGTCTGATTTATGCTAATTTGAAATAATCATTTAAATACGGAGCGATTCTCATCTTTCCAGCTTTTAAGCATCTTTTCCACGACTCAACCTCACTGTTCATCGATTATTGTCCGCTGTCATGGCTGCAGTGCTGCCTGCTCACATCTAATACTGGCTCCATCCCTCAGTCACTCGTACACTCAGTCACTCAGTCACTCAGTCACTCAGTCACTCAGTCACTCAGTCACTCCTCAATTCATTCATTCATCCATTGACTGTGCAATTTATGCGCACCAGCGTCATTCATGTTGAATCAGCGAAGCGTGCTTGATGTCTTCTTTCTGTCTGGTTGCGTCAGTCGCGGCTGACGTCACTGGCCGCCGTCCGTCTCCAAGGCAGTTTTTGATGTTTGTGTACGCGTAGCTGCGGCTGCGACTTGCATGCAGCGTTGTGCTGGAATTCACAGATTTTATGCTCAGCAGTGTGGTACGTTTATTAAGAAGGCAGCGGCCGTGCACAGACTCGCACAAACTTAAAGCTCTACACCAGGCACTCACTGCACCGCAGCGCAAAGCCGTCAACCGCAGTAAATCTTCACACCTCCGCGTAGCACGGATTTCGGGGCATAGCATTGACTGAGGGGAGTGCACGAGGAAAGTGGGATGGGGCATGGTTTCTTTTCATTATAACAGCACAATGGTTGCCCGCCATTCTTGTGACTTTTGCTTACACGAATATTTAAGTAATTGGGCGTAGCTCTAAGTCATCTTTCAAAGTTCCAGTGAAATACTGAAGTAGCAAATGAAAGAAAAATAAAGTTCAATTAAAGTTATAAAGAAAAACTTCATTTTTAAGTTTATTTGCATATATGTACTTTTTGATGCTGCTTCAATTACAGACATCGAGGCGGACAAGGCAGGTAGTGGGATGGAAGTTCTGTAATTCGAGCCACACTCAAAAATATTTTCCCAATGGCGTTCAATTCCAAATTCCGACAATTGTTCAACTGTGCCTGCCTACAATAAGGAGAGAATCCTTTAGAGGAACTTTAAGAAAAGCCACACGCGTGATCAACGAAGCTGTCTGTGCGTTGAGATCCTCTTCTGGACATTGGTCGTATGATACCCCTACGTATTAGCCACATTGTATGGAACTCCAATTATTATTGGGCCACGCCTGGAGCACGCATCCGTCGAGTGGTTTGCGTTTTAATATACCTCTCAATAGGTCTAACACCAAAGTAGGCAGAAAATATTTTTTTTTCTTTTTTTTTTTTTATTCTGGCTGACATAAAGTCACGCATAGACCGATTGGTCCCTAGCTATACAATCAATAATTTTTTCTTGGTATTGCCACAATTACTCAGTGTCCCAGCTTAACTCTTCAGAGCAGACCAACAAAACTTTAGTGAAAATAGAGGGATAAGGGGGAGAACAAAATGTACAACGCGCGGCGGTAGTACCCAAAGGCAGTATTTGGCAACGACGGACCAAAAAATGAGCAACGACGTTGGTGGACTGTAATATAAGTTTTAATTACTCTGCATCGTTGGGTGCGCTCTCGTAGCTACGCTCATATATGAAGTAATAGACAAACCAGACTTTATTGACTTACGCAAGTATTTGATACGTTTTACAATGTTGTTAATCATAAAAGAAGGGATAAATTGGAGTATATGATATAAAATGAGTACAAAATATAGTATACATTTAATCTATTAAAGATATCAGAACACTCCCAAACACATAATGTTCACCATTCCGATGTCACACTATTCAAGCCAACAAGACAGTGAACCCTATTTAAAGACATACCTTGGGATGTGACTCACTAATATATGACACAACGTGAGACTGCTACAGACTCATCGAGGCCAAGAGAGTAAAGTTGTATTCACCCCAATGTGTGATTTGCTCCACTCACCGTAAGGGAAGGATTGTTTATGCAGCAAATGTGATGCCCATATCAACCAGAGCTGAAACCGCAGTATGTAACATTAGCATTATTCTTATCTACTGGAGACGCATTTATCAACAATTCAAATTCAAAACAGGCCTACACCGGTACGAACGACTCGTAATTCGGGCATTCAGTTTTCTGCTCAAGAGATCGCATCGATCCGAACAAATTTGGGATGGTCGCTTCCTCCACTCGCCAGTTCTAAATAGCAATGCGTTTTTGACTTTATTGATATGGTGTTGTTGGCGTTGTCTGTGTTGTTGGCGTTGTTTATGTTGTTGGCGTTGTTTGTGTTGTTGGCGTTGTTGTGCCTCTTGTATAGCGTTTTTATATGTTTGTCTTAGTTGGAAAAGTTTTGATTTGATTGTGTTTTTCACTTTGTATCTTGGTTTATTTATGCATGCGTTTAGATGGAAAAGTTTTTATGAGCTCATTGCTTACGCCACTCCAGAGTATCTTGGGCTTACGCAACACTTGCCTCACTGTAATAATTGCCAATAGAAATGAGCTGAACAAAATATTAACAAATGTGACTGAAGATGTCGAACGTTGTTTGTGAAATGGAGGCAATTTGATATTCGGTTAAATCATAACGCTCCTTTGATAAATTAGAACTTGACAATAGCGTCATGACAATAGGCACAGAGGAAATTCGCTACCGGAACCAAGCCGGAAACCCCTTCAATAGTGGAAATGGCAAACAATTGGAATAAGGAAATGTTTGCCGCTAGCTGACCATGGTTTCCACAATGTCAATTGTTGATTATTTTGCGATTGTTGCTCCCAATTATCACTTCGGTTATTTTTTAAATTGCATTTGGATGTGTCTCGACGTATTTCATCCATACTACTCGTACTCGTACTAATTCGTGAATGGCGGATGCAGGAATTATTCAACGTCCTTGCTTTCACAGGAAAATTTTCTCGATTTGACTGCTGCGTGTACTGTGGTTGGCAAAGCTCGTACCCGCTAAAAATAAATGGTATAAGAAAAATTGTTCATTGGGGCTTGCAAATATCAGAAACACAGTTCTAAAATGTCGAAAGCACTGCGCGAATTGCATGCTTGCAATTTCCAAGCTTATTTATAAACCAAGGACATTAGAAGCACTTGTGAATAAATTGCAAGTGCCAAAGGAAGTGGTACTCAGTGCAGACTGAACACCGAATATACTGCGCATCTGCGGTAAAAATGGATGAAACTGGGCCACTGAAAGTGACGAAGTCGTTGGAACCCGCTTCTATCTAAGACCAATACTACAGCCCTATTGTGGTAAAGCTAACTACTCATAAAACCTGACTGGAGGCATTGAGGAAATCGATTGCGTCAAAGGCCCGACATTTGTGAGGTTGCAAGTAAGTGGCAGCTGACAAGCAAAAACTTGTACCCCAGTCAGCAAACTTGGCTAACGAGTAATCCGCGAGTAACGCAGTCTAATCTTGATTGGGTAAAAATGCTCCAAATTTTCTCGGCACACTTGTGACAATTGTATGGCTTGCCAGAATATGGCCGCAAATCTCAAAGAGCCTGCAATGTTGTGTGACACTTTGAATTTCGCAACAAGTCGGAATTGTCGTAGGCAAACATTGGGAGATATGCGTGTTTAAGTGCTGTAAGTTTCGTTGTAACACATATGCGTGTGCGTGTGTGTGTGCGTGTGCGTTGTTGTGTGCGTGTGGCCATATAATTTAAATTCTAATGATAATAAATAGTTAATTAGCAGTAACAACAAAAAACCCGACCAGAACAGCAGCATTCGCTGGCGCAATGCCACGGCTGCCTGTATATGTCAAGTCATGGTGCAAGAGAAGGCGGTATAGAGACGGCTCTGTGTTCGTATATCAGTACCTTTGTATGCCCCGGTGTTGTTGGTGCTTCTACTGTGACTCTGTCTACTCTGCATCCTCTCCTCATGCTTGTATACCGTTATCTGCCTTCTCTTCTGGGTATAGCACATTTTCATCTACCATGCTGGCAAGCAATGCCGCAGATTATGGCACACACTGCTCGCAAGATCCGTGCACACCAGCGGAGCGTACATGAACTTACCGGAGAGGGACGGCAGAGCGCTATGCAAATTAGTTTCATTTTATTCACTGCTAAATGAAAGCAAATATTTCGTTTGCTCATGTAAACAAATCTGTTACAGAAATAAACACAGCAACAACAATACGAAGAGTTCAATAAAAAATGTAAATGAAAAAACAACAAACAAAATATACAATAAAACAACAACAACACCAGCAGAATCTTATATAATAAAATTCAGAAAGAAGAACGATATACTCAACAGGTCGAATCGCTGGGAAGCCACAAGAATGCCGGCCGCTGCTCTATGGCAACAGATGCGATGCTCGGCAACGGACAAAGTATGGTCCGAAACAACACCATCAATAATAACAACAGAGCAGCAGCAACAAAAACAAGAATAACAATGTTCAAATTCTTGGGCTGAACTAAAAAAAACACTTCTTTTCATGCGAGCGTGGGAAACTGCGATTTATGCTCTTCGATGAGTTCGATAATTGCATCGAAAGCATTCTTACGGACATGTACAATATACAGCAGTGTTGTTGTCCTTAAGGCGGTGTTGGGCTGCCGCCCTCTCAAACGCCAGCAAAGTAACCTTCTGTAGTGCGGCTGTGGCCTGGGTGCAACTGAGCTGCGGCTGCCACACGCGAGTGATTTTTAACAAAATGTGGTTCTCTCTGCTATTCGCCTTTTTATCCTCATATTTGCTTATTTTCAAAGGTGGTGCATCTTGTTGTTAGGGCAAACATATGCAAATATAGATCACTATCATTATATCTTGCACCATAATTAATTATGACTGCAAGGGTTTGGGGAATGAGTACTAGCGAAGCTATTGAGGCTTTCGACTGGAAGAGAAAAAGGTTTTTTAGAAAGAAGCATTTTTGAGACCAAGCTCGGGGCAGGATTTAAACCTGCGATCCTCTGAGTGTGAGTTTAGCATGCTTGCCACCACAGAGGGGGGCTTAACATAAAGATTAAACAATGTATTCTTATGACAATAAAGCCAATTGAGGAATTCAAAATCTGGAACATTCGGGTGTTCTTACGCGTCTTTTATAATGCATCTTGGCAGGATCTTGTCAATTTTGTTTGTTGACTTTGGTTAAGAAAAGTTAAGTATTATTACCACGAGCCATTTGCCAATTCGACCAATGCGGCTAGTTCCTCGACGCTGCCTCAATGCCGTAATCAAAGTTCAACTCTGACGTCAGCAAAGGACGATGCGACCGGTTTGCAGTTAACAATAACTGTAAATTTAATGTGGCAACGGAAATGGATTTCCTATTGCGAAGTATGTGAAACCACACACACATGCGCTGAAAACTGAAGTCATATATGTGAATATGGTCACCCTCTTTGAATATGGTCACCCCCTTTGAAGGAAAGCCTACCATGTCCCTAGCCACACTTCGTTATGGCCTGCAGCGTCTTTCGCTGTCGTCTTACCCTGCACTGTCACCTTTCTAGCTACTGTGCTCACTGCCCAACTGCTTGGGACGGCTATGGACACTCGTCCGATTGTCACTTTGAATCATCGCTGCTGCCGAGCTTTTTTGTGGAAAAATTTTCTTTGAATTGGGTCGCAGATACTCGTGTATAAAATTCATCTACACAAAGAAAATACTTTCATCGAGAAAGTCTCTCCTTACCAAGAGTTCCTCAACCCACCGATGGACCCTTCATGTCTCATTTCTGATACTCTAACTGTGTATTGCTCGCAGCAGCCGGAATGAAGTCAAAGCATTTCTGCTTAATTGAATTCCTGCACTCCAAAGGAACTGGTTCAGTTGCGTATTTGTCGAACTCGTACATTTTTCGAGTCCTGGGGAAGTTTCAAAGAAATGTTTGTAGAAAAATGTAGTTCGCATTCGAAGCGGTAGAAATCTGAATGCCAACGATCGAGTGATTCCCCCTTCCTGCTGCCTACGAGTTCAGAAGTCATTGAAACATATTTCCTTCTATTTGCTTACCATTTGCAGATATCGTCCACTCGATTGGCTGAATAAGTTGTGACTGCAATGCCAATCTATGGCAGGCAAGCCTGTCTGCCTTAAAAGCAACAGCACCCCAAATTGCTATTAATTTCTCATTTCATTTCCACTCATATGAGCAAAGCCTCGAATCCATTATAATGGTACTTCCATTCCAAAGGGTGCCTACAGGAGAAAATGTACTGTAAGAGCCCAATGGAAGTTGACCCCAATCCAAAGGTGGCGGCAACGCATTGTGGCAAGCGAATTCAAAAAAGTCTAATATTTAGCAACACCCGTTTGCATAGAGAAGTGTATTTAGGATCACAAATGAGAGACAGGAGGCAATTCGTGACGCCCAGCCTCAGGGATCGCAAAGAGCTGTATAAGGACAAGTTTTCAGGAGCCCAACAAAAGCAAGTCTGAAGTGGGCCTGCACTAACTGAGTTCGAACATTTGCTCGATGCGGTCTTATCATCATATTTCTGTTGCCCACCAGATTATCCAGATCTGCGAGGCTGCTTTTTCTGCCCCCACCCAGTCTCTTTCAGTTTGGTAATTTTTAAAAAATTTCGATATCTTTTTTGTTTCGATTTTCGGGCGCAGTTCCGCGCAAATCTATAAAATAAATCGCTCGTGCTACTAGGCTCCCTCGGCACCCAGCGCGTCCCGCAACAATGCCGCACGCTCGCCGCTAAGAATTCATTGAATAAAAGATAAAGTATCTTTATGGAATCAATAGACGCGTAAATGCTACTTTAGAGCGCCGCAGTCGCTTCTGTGCACTTATTGTAGGCAGACACTTCGAAGTGAACCGCCGGTTTCGAGGAGGCAACTGAAGTACGTTTTTGTCGCTGTTGTGGTTATTGTGATTATAATTGTGCGTTTGTGGAAAAACTGAAGAGACAAAAATCAAGTATGGATAAATAAATAAATTGGATTCAAGACTCGATACGAGTGTGACTAAAAGCATAATTATTGTTGGCTGTGTGTGTGTGTATGTTTGTGAGTGTGGGTGGTTTCGGTGCGCGTTTGTGCTGCTGGCTGCCTCCACTTTCTAATTGGCGCTAAATGAATATCAATTAATCGAACTGACACACTCCAAGCGCGAAAAGGCATGCCAACCGAACTCTTTGCTTCGAATGCGCGTTTTGACGTCATAATTATCGCTTAATCAAGTTTTTAATTTAAGTTAGTACAAATTTTAGTTCCTTTGCTACAATCTGTCTTCCCAAACTCCCAATACTGTGCGGGCATGCAATTTAGAGTTTCACAGTGTAGTGTTCTACGGTTTCAGCGAGGCGCACGGATCGCGCATCACAGATCAGGCCTGCGAGCAACATAGTTCGTGTAAGAAGCATCACTCAAGTAAGCATACATTTTTTTTCCGTATCGTTTTTCATATTGTGATTGCGGTTGCACTTCTGTGCGGCTCGACCAGCGCTCTACGAAATTATGGCGTTATGAAGAGGAACACTTCCATGCTTGTACAGCATTTCTTTGCAAGTATCCTGCCAGTTACCAGTGTCTCCCGCTTGCTACTGACATCGTTCTCCCTGAAGTTTGTTTATACGCGCTAAAACTGCGATAGAAGACACTCCACTAGTCTCCCCTTTTTACGGGGGAAACTCAATGTGGCTGTTGGAGGGCACCGTTTTGACATTGCACCTCTGCTTACCCTATGGTGGAGGTTGGGCAGCACCTTCACCCTTTTGTGACCACAAATGTGACCCTTTGCACTGTTTCGCACCTCCATCCGAACAGCGAAGCACTCGTATATCCATGCCTCCCCCAAAGTATTTTGCACAAATTAACCCTTCAAATCTCCACATTAAAACGATTGCGAACTTCCTATTATGCCACAAACTGTGCGCTCTTTGGCAACGTTCGAAACTACGAGCAATTTGTAAGTGGAAACTGGCGGTAAGGAGACCATCATTTCTTTGCTATACCGCAATGTTTGTGTAAATTAGGCTGCTGCCCCCCAGCGGAAAGGTATCATTTGCATAAACAAACAGAACAAGGATATTTGTAAACGGCACCAGCAATTACAACGACAACAAGAACAACAGCAGCAGCAACTGGCACATCCAAAGTAAATAGGACCACAGAGAAGCAACTTGAAAAGAGGTGGTATTGAGTGCCTGTTGCTCGCACATGTTGGCTCGGGGCATCGGTTGGTGCCGCCGCTCGCAGCTCCGCCCTTACCACCCCATTACCACCACTCCGTTTTGGAGGTCGTTGTAATGGTGCCGGCAATCGCATTAATTTTAGCTTGTGGCACGTGGCACGGTGACCACGTCAGACGCAAATTTCGTAAAAAAAACTTTCAATATTGCAGCAGTCTGGCACCTGCCCGAGACTACATTAAGCGATAACTTTAATCGGAACTGTCCAACGAGTAGACAACTCTGCACCGCAATCGCCTGTCTGCCACAGTGGTGTTGCTCTAGTCGGGACACAACTGCCACAGTGCCTGGAGGAACGCTGCCAAATTCGCTATAATTATGGTCAGCCACGGCTCCATTCAGATGCCAAAAGATGTCCACACTTGCAGTGGGCCTTCATCAGCACATGGCAACAGACAATGCGTCACTGCAGCTTGCCTTGGGCACTTGGGGAACTAAACTCGTATGATTAAAAGTGAAGTGCTCAACCGCCCAATCCTCATGGCACCCAATCACCTTCTCGTTAAATAAAATAACATTTTGCCTGCTACCGGTCGAGAATGGTTTTAATAGCTGCACAGAATTTCCACTGATGTTGAGTTATCCATTGTGAGTTCTCAGAAAGAGCTTCTGACTCCTCCGCTCCCTTGTGGTCATGCCCGCGTTTTGTCCGTGAAATATGCGTGCGTATTCTGCTGATATTTATTCATTAAAAGCGGAGGAAGTTTTGATTCACCATCAGAAAAGAAAGAAAATAATAATGCAATGTAAACTTTTCTAATTTGTGTGTAGAACGGCACTAAAAATAATAACAACAACAACAACAATGCCGGAGCTAAGAATTTTGATTTGCCACCATGACGTATGAGTGCTATTTTCGGGCAGTGTGGTTGACTTGGTGTGCAGGAGTTGGTGTGTGTGTGCCAGGCAGAGGGTGTCAGAGTGATTTGTGGCGCACGCCTTCGTCTGCAGCCGCATTTGCTCTTCTGCCAGTGCTGCTGCGGCGTAGCGTGCGTGTCCTTTGATGGGTTTTCAATATTAAAATTGTGTTTTGCTTGCAACACGGAATCATCGCTTTAAGTGACAGAAGCGAAATGACGAGTTGTGCCTCCACGCTGCATCCGCCACATACGCAATGTATACAAACGCATGGTACGGCAGGCAGAAGGATGCGACGACCGAAATGGAAAGAGACACCAAGCACAGAAGAAATGAAACGAACGAAAACAATACTTGTAACCTTGAATGGAAATTGCCAGGGTTCTAAAAATAAACAGCGAAGCAAATACGAGCAAACAAATAATGACAATCGCAAATATGCATTAATTGCGGGCCAAGTGCTTTTGCGCATGAAGCACTTGCCACGGAAATGAGCGGAAATGAAATTCGACTCGGGTTGTCACTGTGCGTCTCGGCGCCCCTCAGCCTTCATCACAAGCTCCTCACTGCACGCCGCTCAGCGGAGCGGAGCGGTAAATTAATTATGCAAAATAAATAAATTAGCAGCGAACATTACGGTTATTTGCTATGCTGATTGTCTGCGGTCCAGAGCTAAATCGGTGTTCAATTCTAATCTCTCGACTCGGCGCTCCAAGTGAAAAACTTAATTAATCTGGAACACAACAAGGCAACGAACGGTACAAAGCAAGGCAACGAACGGACACGGCAACACTTTCAGGTGGAGTCGGAGATGTAAGCAGCACCGTGCTCGTGCAATGTCGAAGTGTGCTTCAATGCATGCTCTCATGTTTGCTTTGTAGCCCAACTGAGTAGCAAGTAGTGAAATGTGAACTGTGGCCAGAGAGAGTCAGCCGGTGGCGGGGGCATAGGGCGTAAACTATATGTACCAGCTGCTGTGCAAAACGCAACACTTCACTTATTGCGGTGTTTACTCGTGTACAAATTTCGATGAGCTTGCAGAGATATTTGCTTAGTGAACTGGATGCGGCGAGTGAGCAGTGGGGTGATGGTGTTGTTGGTAGTGGCAGCGACTCATGTGCCGACTGCCGTTCTGATCTGGTCTGGATTGAGTCGCATTGTCATGCTTCAATGATTTGATAAGCTCATGAAGGGAGTCAAACGAGTAGGTCTGGAGGCAGGCGGGGTGGAAGCCGTGCAGGTGGCCAAGTGGCTGTGAACATCAATCAACTGTGCAGCTACACAGTTTAACTCTTACGTATTAAAGTCAAAAGTGCGGAAACTTAGTCCAGCGTATTAAATGGCTCGAGCTGCCTAAGTCTGAGTCAGGAAACAAAAGCATTATTGGAGTTAACATTATACAAGTAGAGCATAAAATGAAATAAAGGCTTCCTTTCTGCTTCCCTGGCATTTTCTACTGATTTTCTCTTAATTTATTTGAATAGCAATACCAAAATTTCAATTTGCATGCAGAACACTGAGCAATGCAATTCAAAGAAAGGTGCGACTCTCGGAATATCGCATGAGGAGCAGCAGTGCATGCACAGGCCCTTAAGGTAGTATGCACTATCAATAATGAAGCTCGTAACCACCTTCCTTTCAATTGCTCTGCAAGCGCATTGCAAAATGGCTCTGTCCCCAACAAATGTACTCTCATGCAGATGAAAAGCGCACCATATCCCCGAATTTCCCCTTTTCATGAGGCATTGCTGTCGATTGAATTTAATCACAGTTTCTGAAGCTTCAGCAATTGGCATGTGATGCTTTACGAGCAATAATTCCACAAAATGTGTGTTAAAGGAGCACTCACTCGCACATTCCAAAAATTGCAAAACCATGCTAAAAATACTGAATAACAGTCTGTATAAGCCGGAGAAGGATGGCTGCAATTGTCCTCAGCGACTGCAGTGGATTTGGATGGTTGTCTTGTAATCGCTAGCCTCAAAAGCCAGCACACTGCCTGACCTGCAACTTTACTATAAATGTGTGGTATGCACAGGAAAGGAAGCGGCGTGCTTCAAGCTGTGTGAATACCGAATATAGTTGCTATCGGGATGCTGAATTTCCTGTGCGAATGATGGATGGGTGCACTGAAAAGAACCACAAGCTATTCCATTGGTGAAAGCTACATTCTTTGGAATGTACTGCTTGATAACTGTTCTGCTATGAAGTGGACATTTTCAATGAAGCAGAACGATGTACTTTTGTGGCGTGGTCACCAGTCTTGATAATCGTTTTGCAAAAATGCGTAACCAGAATCAAGAAAATGCGATATGTCACTACGGATTTTCGATCAGCTTCCACTCTAGTGATTCGGGAGTATTTTTGTTATTTTTAATTGACTGGTGAACTGCGCACGCTGCCCTTAGTAGCGAACATTATCACACCCCGATACAATAGTCTCTGAGTCAAGCGGTATACTCGTACACGCAATAAACACGCATGGACACATTTGCATCAGACTGAATACCCCTGAGTACCCAAGGTCAGCGAGGCTGGACACATTGCTACCACCAGCAAATAAACAACCATGAAACAGTTTGTACAATATATCAGATATCAAGGCATAAAAACATGGACAATTCTCTTCATCTTATGTGCCGGCATTAATTGCGCAGTCAATTTCAAACTAATGCAGGTTTATTGCTCAGAGTAAGCTTCATTTGCTGTCGCTCAATACAATTATGGGCAATACATTAGCACCGTGTGCCGAGCAACGAGCAGAGGGCACACAGCACAGGACTGCAGACGATTGCTGGCTCGTTCGTATTATAATTCGAAGCCAATTGAATTGCAATTGAGTGCTTTTTTATAGCATGTTGGGCTAGCACACAGACGCGAACAAAGGACTCTGCCAAAGGGACTTGAAACCGTTTGGAAGAGTGTGCAAGGTCAAGTGCCGGACCCGTGCCAAGCTCTCTCACTGTGGCAAATTAAGTTGCTTGTGCATTCCCCAGTCACCGGTTAACTTGCTATCAGTGCAGATATTTGACCATGGAATGGAGCTTCCATACCTGCAGGAACAGCTACATGTCAGGTACGAACTAAGTGGCTGCGCTTTGTGGCGAACTCTCCAGCAAAGTGGGCTCCGCTATATTTGGATACTAATGCTGTTGATTTATAAACAGAGCAACAACGTTGTAATTCAATTAAACACTCTTGCAGTGCTCCGTGAGTGTAGCAGCTCCAAATAATAAAAAATAAACTGAACATGAATACATAACATACGTAAATTCACCTTCCCAGTGACGCGGCATCATTTTTTCCTCTGCGTTTCTTTTGAATATTTCCCCCAGATCCATGGCAAGGTGCTGCGCCTGGCATCACATGCGCCTGCCTGCTATGCACAGAAAGGTCAAACGCAATTTGGCAAATAGAAGAACCAAACCCCCAAGTAAGCTGTCCACCTCTGTGCTATTGTACAGGAATTGCCGCCAATAAGAAGAATATTTTGGCGCGGCCGCCTCGCACTTGCGGTGACTTGAGGAACGTTCCACTTTGAACTTTCAACTTGCAGCTTGCGAAAGTAATTTCAATTATTTATATGATATAAATTCCAATAATGATCCTCTAACTCGATTGGAGCCGCATTTTCATGTTAATTTCTTTGATTGTTATTCGAATTGGATGACGGCGTATATTTTGGGCGTGTGCAGTATCTGCCCAAATTTACGGGCAGCAATTGAGCAAATGCTTTGCTATGTGGTGCGGTGGACTGAGAGAGTTGGGCACAAATTACAGAAAATATACTGCCATCGAGCGAGGGCAACAGGGAATAAGTGGACTTAAGACAAAATTTAGCAAAAAGTTCAAAATACTCCGTCTAGTGGACCTAAGACACAATTTAGCAAAAAGTTCAAAATACTCCTTCTAGTGGACTTAAGACAAAATTTAGCAGAAAGTTCAAAATACTCCTTCTAGTGGACTGAAGATACAATTTAGCAAAAAGTTCAAAATACTCCTTCTAGTGGACTTAAGACACAATTTAGCAAGAAGTTCAAAATACTTCTTCTAGTGGACTTAAGACACAATTTAGCAAGAAGTTCAAAATACTCCTTCTAGTGGACTTAGACACAATTTAGCAAGAAGTTCAAAATACTCCTTCTAGTGCCATAAGCTCTTAGAGGCGCCGAGTACAGTTTACCAACTGAGATTAGACAGTCTCATTCAGTGCCGTTGGTTTCCCCATTTCGTACTTGTTACAGGTAGAAAAATTCCCACGAAAATTGGCAAATTCAATTCATACTAACAATACGACTCCGATTCCACCTCTATTTTATCCGTTGTAAATACTCCGAAAAGTGGCTAACAAAACAAGAACTTAGCTAAAGTTCTTCTCAGTGGATTTTGCAAAATATCACTGGGTCGGTGTGCCCAAAAATATTCCAACTGAGGTGTTGAAGGTGTGGTGGAATGTGCGGGCAGTTTGAAACAATCAGTGTCGTTTTGGTGGACGTAGACAGCTAATGGGAGTTTTCTTCTTTAGTTGGTTTTTTAATCCTACGTTCAGATATTTGCTCAAGAAACCAGTCTCAGTTCTGTTCTTATTTTATTAAAATTTTCTAACACTCGAGTCTTGGCTGCTTTTATTGTTGCTTATTGTTGTCTGTTGTATTTCCACTATTATTGTCAAAGCAAACGAATTCTCATCGTGCCTCATTCACCACAAGAGGCATTCGCTCCTTTTCTGCAAATTTTGGATTCAAAAGTGTCAGCATCGGAACAGATGGAGTTAATCACCTAATTAAGCGAGCGGCGGCAGGCGAATCGAACTCGACCAACATTGGTCGTAGGGCGAAATTGTTCCTAACTTCGGTCTTACTGAAATAAACTGCTTTGAAGGCAACAACCCAATTTTCGGTTTGACACAGCAGCTCCAACACCACTGCTTGCAACCTCCAACTTGTATGAGCTGCGTTTGAAAACTTGTTGGATATTGCCGATACATATCCAAGCACAAAAACACACACAGCCACAAACAGAGGTTACAAGTGGCCCTTTCGGATGGCTCCTAAACGGGTTCGTTGCTCACAGCCCGGGGATTTGCGAAGGATTTTGGCGCGTTCATGAATTCAGATGAATGAATTTGTCACACAAATATGCGGATCGCAGTGTCATTGGCCAATGTTCACTGTTTCGGTTATGATTGCTGTCGCCCGCCCGCATGTGTGTGGGCCATCGACCGTGAAATTAAAATGACAAACGGTGTCGCATTGATTGCAGTCATTTCATGTGCATTGTAGTTTTAATTGCTCAGACAGATTAAAGCAATCCAAACTCAAAGTCGAAGTTAAAGACAAAGACGAGACTAACACAAATCCAGACGGAGTGCAGCCACACGGTTGGGAAGATTGCTGGTAAGTGATATGGAAAGCGTTGTTGTGTAAAGTAGAATATGTTATTAGCTGAGGAGATTATGTGCGGCAAGTGGCGTACAATGTTTTGTACCTACATATATCGAGCGCGCTTTGTTGTTTGCTGCCGGCACTTTACGTGGCTTAAGCGCTGAAAGTTTTGCTCTCATCTTCAAAAAACTGAACACACTTTGCAATTAAGCTATTTACAGGGACCGAGCGAGCGGACGAGAGAACGACACGTAGCGGGGCAGGGCGGAGAGCAGAGCACACATCTCTAAGCTGAAAGTTATTCAATTTTTTGATTAAAGTGAAGTGGCAACGCTTGAGCGATACGCTTCAGCCACTTACTGAAATGTGAGCAGTCCTAAGAGCGGTGCTCAACTTTTAACAGGCCATTAATATGTAATGAACTAACCACAACGTGTAGCAGCCCACCAGTCGAAGGTGTGTGGCTGCGACTACTCTGTCAGACCGTCAGTGGAGCATGCCCGGATCATATTTGGGGATATTCTCAAGAATCATTTTTAGCTTTATTCCATTTTATTTTTTATAAATGTTGATTAAAAAAATCTCATAACGAGCTTAAATTGCGTCGAAATCCTATTTTTGTGGCAATTCCTCGTTCTCCACTTTCCAAACGCACACAAACTTGACGACCTGTAATGCTTAAGTGCCGCAAGGATTGATTTGAACTGCAGTCGGCAACGGGCCAGCGAGGCAGAGCCAACAAATAAGTATCGAGTGCGTAACAAGCACACGCAAAAGGCAGCGGTAGGCGCATAGTTAGGGCGCTACTCTGTGCTACTGAGTGCCGTACAGCATGCGAAACGGCATTATAAGCAATTGGTGCCTTGAAGGGTATTCCATGACTAGCGCCACATGCATGAATTGGGCATACAGTCATCTGATGGGCTCTCACCCGTCTGTATGGCACAACAGATGCGGTCAGTGCATATGCCCACCTGTGTGGACTGTAGCGCAAGTGTGTGGCATTAGCACAAAGGAATCGAACCCTTTGTATTGAGCGGTGATATCAGCAGAAAAGACCGTAACTGTCGAAAGCTGTGTCCTCATTATGAAAGTACGAGACAAAAAGAAAATAAATGCAGTTTGTGTAATTGAAATATTCCTGGTCCTCTAGTAAGAAGGCACTTTGTGTAATTTCGTTTCATTGGTAGTAGAGAAAATGCCACAAAAGGTGGCACCATCTTCAAAAGGTTGCACAGATCAATGCGGAAATTTAAGCTGTCTTTCGGAGGAGTTGAGTACCCCAGTTTTTCATTAAGTAGCACACCAATTTAATATAATGAAGCACAAAGGGAATAAATCAAAGTAAAGCAAAGGGGTTGAAAGAACAGCCAGGCGGGCTGTTTCCTCAGCTACGCACACAAACACACACACAAGGAAAGCAACATTTAAGCAAATCAAAGCAAAATTAAACAAAACTCGTTTTTAACTTTGGTGCTGATAAGAACTGGACAGCGCTCTGCAATTGACACAGTGAACGGAGTATAAAGAAGGAAACGGCCCACTATATTCCATCAGAGCTGCATTTAAATTACTTGGCACGCTGTGCTCCGGTCGCTGCTATTGCAGTTCTCGACGGGGCTGTAGTGCATCTATTCGGGATCTTAGCAGATTTGATGCAATCATGAACTCGCAATCGTAAGCAACTCTGTAGTAGCTCTCGAACCTTTCCACAATGCTGTGTGACCGAAGATCTCATCAGAGAACACGGGCGAAGACACTCATTGCGAGCATCCTGTCGGCTTAATTGCGAGCCACTTCCTACACCTGCTGACGCTGCCTTGGATTCAGTTCGATTCGTTGGGTGTGCTAAGCACGTGCAGCTCATGAACACACGATTGTCGGCTGAGTTGAAGTGCCACGGGACACGCATTGAAATTTGGCGGCAGGATTGTGCGCCAACCGCACGCACGCCCGCGGCCATTGCTGCCCTGAATATAAAATGACGAGAAAATGCTGGCGAACGCTTCCCTTCTTGGTTTTGAATTCGCAATGGCAAACAAATTTAAATGCTGCCTTTCTATTGCGGCCTATTGGAATGCGCTGGGACTTTCGTCTAAAAATGGAATTATTTATTGAATTGAGTGCCGTTGAATGGGCACAGTCCTGTGCGCTGATAAAAGTGAATTATGCCATTGATATGGGCAATGATGACGCTAGCCGACCAGTCCATTTGTGTTTTAGTTTGCGATGTCTTGGATTGAACAAATAGTCCTCTGTGTGTTTAGCATAGTACTAAGATGGAGCTGTTCGGACGCAACACACTCGCAACTAAATATGGCAAATTTAAAGATATCCATCCCAGGAAAATTACTTTGAAGTGAACATTTGTTGTTCTCGCAGTGCCATTGTAATGGCTCACCTACCTCGAGAACACTTTGAGCGCTACTATTAGCAACGAGTTCCTCCTGCAAGTTATCCAAGACTCAGAGTCTTAGCCGTACAAGTAGGAGGAGCAAACACTTTCTTGCTTCCCTCCGACGCGGTGTGCCGTATCACAAGTTTCACTCAAGCACTAGGAATGCTTGGCAACTATGCAAAAGATGAGCATTAGAGGGTTAGGCATCAAGTCGAGTACAGTTTTTGATGTATTCAACTTCAGTTGTTCAGTGTTCAGGCGTTTCTGCGGATTGCTGCGGAGTTACATGGGGCTGCAAGGGAGGGTATCTCACAACAGAACTCAATTGACAGTAGGCGAGATACAGCATTTCCATACGGCAGGCGTAAAATGAACCTATTTTGTCACTAAGTGCCTAAGGAGCAGCCGAACACTTGAGGGTTTTTCCTGCAATAGTTAAACCTTAAAGATTTCGGGTTTATATTAAATCCCTGGCTAAAATATAAGCAAGGATCCAAGTTGCAATGTTCCGCCGCGATATGGATACTACTGCCATCCTTCAACACTGTATATAATTCGCATTGTAATAAAATACTCCTATCATTACGCACAAGTGGCGACCGTATAAGCCCAGAGCCGACACTATCTTGCCCTTGACCCTGGCTGACGAGACTGCGGCTGAAACTGAAAACGATGTGCCATAATGTTTTAGTGGGTCTCGTTGACTAGATTGGTTTACGCAACTCCGACCATAACTTGGTTACCGGCATACCATCTTAGAAATCGAGGCATGGGTAGTCCCTGAAATGTATTGCTATCGCTGGACTGCTACTGGACTGTCTGGCTGAATTATACTTAATTAATTTACACCAGTTTCTTAGGCAATAAGTGCCATACAAGCAATCACAGACAAATTGTAATCCAATACTTGAAGCTCTCAGCCTACCCCATCATCACCATGTGCTCCTTTGCCCCTGTTATGATGCTCTCGCCTCGAAATTACAAGTGGGTGTAATGTGTTACTTGCTCAATCACATTGCATCGATAATTTGGGCAATTCCAGTGAAATTCCAACGTTTGTTGTAATGCGGCTCAAAACTTCGCAAAGCAATTAAACGTGTCAAATTGTGAGGCAAAATAAGACAATAATATGGATCAAGTGCATGGCAGAATATGAGGCTACGAGTGAGAAAACGTTTACCACTCTTCTCATAAACCAATGCAAGTGTGCGCTCCTTACGAGTTGCCGACCGTTATAAGGTTGGACAGTGCTACAGAACTACAATGTAATATTTGATCGTAGTGAGGCTCGAGTGACCGCAGAGTGCGTGTTATAAGTACTATGAACACAGCACAGAAAACCACTCTCTAAGCTCTGCGGACTCTATAATTTTATACAATATTTCCTTGTGATTCCAATAACCAGAATACATAACGTACCGGACCACTGCATCCACATTAGATATGAGCAAAATTTCGCTGCCGGTGATTAGTTAAAAATCGCTGGTAGCAACTGTTATCGAATATACAAAGTAACAGCGATTTGATCAAAAGAGTGATTTTTAACAGTCCGCTCTTTTTTCACAGTGATTGAAAATCCCTACTTCTAATAAAAGCGTGAAATAACAGGGGCGATTGATTTCACGCTTTCATAGAAATAACTGTTTCTGTGGAACTTTTTAAGTGAATACAGAGAGAGAGAGAGAGAATGGTATTATGTGAATTTTTGCTACACTCATGCACACTTACACATTTAACATTAATTAATGTAAATATTCACATAAACTTTCTTTAAAGAAAGTTTATGTGTATATAAAGCTAATCAACAAACAGGGGCAGTTTGCTATTATTTCAGGAGTCATTTTAAACTACAACAAAAAGAACATACTGTAAAATATCAGTTTATTTCTTGATTGCTGTTACTTTTAATGCATGAATTTTATACAAAGGGAAAGGTTTAATTTGAATTTTTTTAAATAATTAATAAAGTTTTGAATTTAATTATACAGGGTAGCTAACAATAATGGAATTTCTCAATGGTCTTATACATTTTGTAGTTGTTATTATACAATTTATTTGATTGAATAAGTAAATTTCGTATATTGGCATTGTAGAAATTGAACACATTCTGATATACATTTGAAGGTAAAACTAATCAATTGAACGATTAGTGCATTGCTAGTGCCATATCTCAATCAATAACTTACAAGTAGTCGTTTTAATATCTTATCATCTACTAATTAAATTATTAGATTCAGCTGGAAAAATACATTTTATTTTTAATAATCTAATATTTATAAATAATAAGAAATATTAATAAATAAAGTTTAAGTACAGTATTTATAGTTACAATTTAAAAATAATAACATTTTTACATTTTCATCCCCAAAACGATTTCGCCGCTCGCTTAATATCTGTCCAGCATGTGAAAAAAGGCGTTCGCATGATACGGAAGATGCCAATGTGCAAAGATTTACTTGCGCTACTATCGAAACATTTGGATACTTTGTTTTATTGTTCCGCCACCATAATAAAGGATAGGAATTTCGCGGAATTAAGTCATCTTCTAAAGATCTATCAACTTCTCTATTATCTATGCGCAAATGTTAAAATATAAAGCGATACGTATGAATATTCAAACTTTGCATAAATTGTCACCCTCTTCAACAATGGGATAATTTAACAGCAATAACTACATACATACATACAAAAATTTTCTTAACTAACATGATAAAAACAGTACTTGATATATTCATTCGTTACCAAAGTAGTGAAATAACAACTCGCTGTTATTTCACGCTTTATTATAAGTAGCGATTTTCAATCACTGGTGGATTACAGCTGTATGTTAAAAATCGCGCTTTTCGCTGTTACTTTGCATATTTGATAACAGTTTGCTTGGCTGCATGCATCCATACATATGTATATGTATGAACAAAATGGAAAGAGCGATCGCAGTCACTTTTTAAAATCTCGGTGATTGAAAAATAGCAATCACTGGTAACGGCGATACTCAAAAATCACTGGATCGCTCATCACTAATCCACATACATACGTCAACCAAACACCGTTGTGAAAAGCATGCCCGGACGCACTCTTATCTGCCAAGTGGCTGCAGCAAATTTGCCTGTTTACATATTGCCGTTCGTTGATGAGGTTTCCGTCAGGATACCATGATCGTCAGGTGCATACTTCCAGGATCACATGACAGGATAGCAGACCGTTGGCGGATAGGTTGCAGACATGGGCTCTTGCGGTTATAGTCGTCCAATTGGTAATGTTTCTCGCGTCCATCTGGATTTATTTGAAAGTTTGACCTCTCTTTTCTGGTCAACTTCGACTCGAGTCACGTTAGCTGCTGTATGCTTGCCTCATTAATATGCCTCGCCTACTCGCGTCCTTCGGTTATTTAATTCCCTCTTCAGATTTATTCAATTTAATTCAAATTTCACTTTTATTCTGGCATTGAATTAGCCCCATAAACAACCGGCAGCTGTTGCACATTATCATTTGTGAATAATTTGCCAAAAAATCTTGGTTTCTCTTTCGTTGCTGCTGTTGTTGTCCTTAGTTGTTTGTTCGCCAGACACACCCCCCATTTATCTTGTAACAACATACAAATATAATGAATGAATTACATTTTTGTTGATTGCACGAGGCAGAGGTGGCAGGGCTTGTTTTTCATTTTCATTTTAATTTTCCTTCGACTGGTCGCCGTCTCCGCCGTGGCCCCCCCTCCTTCTACCATCTAACTAGTAAGTCTGCTGCGTGTGTTGAGGGTTGTGACTGTGTGCATGTTAGTGTGTGTGTGTGTGTGAGAATTCATTGCTGCTGTGTGTACTCAACGAGGTTGACTTGCTGGCCATTAAATCTATTTTAGCTGATAATTTGGCATTGTAAATCAAATTTAAAGCCAGGGGCAGGCCGTTCTTCACTCCTGTTTGTCCGCCAGCAGTAAAGGCATAGTAAGCCTCTGGATTAAGACTTGTTCATTGTTCGTATTAATTTCATTTTCAGTACCAGATATCATACCTGGCCGTGGTTATCTGGGGAAACTTAATTGAAATTGACCTGATCGATGGCCAGAGTGTTGCTTGTATTGTTCACTTGTCACTTATCCAGGTCGCCAGCATTTTGTTTCTTTTAAAAAGAACATTTTCAAGGATAATTTGCTTTGTGCGTCTTTAGGTCATAACCACCTCTTTCCAAACAGCAAAACATGAGCAAAAAACCGATGGAAGCAAATAAAGCGACCGCTGAGCCTCTTAATGTGTTTATCCATGGCAAAGTGCTGAACGCATGGGTGTGCTTGCATGAGTGTGTGTTGCTGGTTGTGTGCATATGTGTGTGTGCGTGTTTTTTTTTCTTTGTACATTTAACGAGTAGCAAAACATCTAAAATCTAATCCCCGAAGTTGCGGGACTTTAACTCTGCTTAAACCTCCTCTTGTCTTCACGGCATTTACCCCCCGAAAACATTGATTAGGTTTTATGTCGGGAGCCGTAAGAGCATAATGCTCATTCGCCATTGTTAGGTCTGTCTATTTGTCAGTCCTGTGTGTCTCGAGTTCAGCATTGCGCGTTCATTCTGCGTTTCGTAGCGCAATCATAATGAAGGCCGCTGCCGAGCTTACTGCTTCCCATATGATAAGCGTACCGCACATATGTTTTCTGTGGCTGTCCATTGTCCGAGGTACCTCGAGAATGGACGCAGTTCTACCCTGGCGCCTTGATAGTTGCGCATTCTCGTGTATCCCCAAAAAGTGCGGACAGCATCGGTCGTCCTTATACTTCCACTCATAGAGATACTGTTTAAACCAGCTGTGGTTCGCTAGTAGATGGGTGACATATTAGCTGAGCTGACCATGCGTCATTGTTGCCAATGTTGTAATCCTTGGAAACAGTTTAAAAGTACATCGGCATTTGTCGGTTTGCGGCCACCTGCGTGCCATTCGGCAATAGTCTTGACTCCTTATGTAGGTTTGGTGATGTTCGTGGGTCTCCCTGTCTGTTTGTAGCTGCGGTGCATCTCAGTCGCCAGCAAGCCAACGAGCGGTTTGCTGGTTATGACCGCGATTACCTCCTTCGATATACTGCGGAAAGCATTAGCCACCCGTAGAGCGCTGAGTCTATTCGTTGAATATGTGCCTTTGGTGCAAGTTTTGAGTATTGTGGCCTCCACCCAGATTGGGAGGTATACAGTATGGTTGGGCGGCATACAGTATGATGGGGCTGTTGGTGGCAGCTTCCGTTGAGTTGAGCGTGGGCGCCTATATTCGGCAGCAGATGTGTGAGTGCCGCATTTAGTAGTAGCGAAGTTTTTTCGCAGACTCCTCTAATCTGCTCCTTAAAGGCGAGCCTGCAGTCAGTGGGTATTTTGGTTGGGATGAAATATGTTGACCTCACACCGTAATGGTGAACTTCTCGCTTTGCATTCCCGAGCCATTCCCTAACACACAATTGCGTCATTGCATCTCGTGTGTGTCTATGGAACTGCCGTCCTTTGGCGCTTCTACTTTCGCCTTCATAAGCGCCGCTCTATTTTAAGCCGCTTATGTACAAATAGAACTGGTGGTCACAGTGAAGTGGACTCCGCAGTTTCCATATTATTTAGCTATACTTAATATTGCTAATGAGTGCCATTTAATCGCAGCATTACACTAATTGCAATGCCGCTCAACTCCCAAAGAGAACATGAGATAAAATGTCAAAACTGGCGTAATGCGTGTTAATTGCCAAGTTAGTAGATGTTTGCGCTCAAGGAAATTGGTGGTTGTTGTGTCTCTGCGTGCTGCAAGGGAATTCCGGGTAGTGTGGTGCAACACGAGTTTCCACATACATGCTGTGCTCTTTACTGCACACTGCCTCGCTTCGCCATGCCGTGCTTGGTTTCTAGTCTGGCATTAAACAAGATTTTATTTTAACTCTTTCTGGGCATTCATCCTCAACCAGAGCTGTTTTTCACTTTCTTTATCCAAGTACTGGGAGAGTGGGGCCCGGAAGTTGCAAATGCTTTAATTGAATCCGTAACGACTTACTTTGGTTGCTGTGCACTGTTCGTTCAAAGTACAAAGTCTGGGACAGAGAGCATCATTTGGCCAGTTGGACAAGCGAGCGAGCGACACTAGTTTTACGGCTTCCACACGTGGCACTGCAGTTGCTGACATGGGTGTTTCCGCTTGATCTGTGCTTTATGGCAGCGACACATGTTGCCGATGCGGCAATTTATTTCCCTGTCTGCTGAGTGCACGACCCGTTGCTCACCACTTTCGCACTTTCCTGTTCATTACTCAAGTGCTGCTTTCGGCTTAGCTAGTTGGCCCTTTAGTGCTGCGTCGACGCATCACATGCGTTTTTTTTATGACGCTCTTCAGCCCGAACACTTTCCATCCGAGGTAATGACTTCTCGCTTAGCAAGCGCACGAACTACAAAATCGACGTCAAATAATTTTTCAGGGATTCTTAATCGCATTAGCAGGGAATCTTTTTGTTTGTTGCATTCATTCGATTGTTTGTTGGCTCGTTATTGCGGTAAGGGAACAATTTGATGTCTTGGCTGAGCTGGTGGAGCAGGCAACCCTGGCAGTACTAAAAAACTTAACCCGTGGTTTATGGTTCGAAATGCAGATAAGTAATGAAATAATAAAAAAAAATTTTATGGTAATGGAAATGATTTGCGGTGGATGATGCTTTCACTCGCGCTTTCCGTTCACTTTACATTCACTGCCAATTTCAAAGAGCATGAACGAAAGTGGCCTTCGCTTTGTTGAAGCAATCGGCCAATGCAGACTCATACCTGACACTTGCGGCTTGACGTTAATGGGGATAATTTAATGGAGCTGATACTACAGCGGAGTTGCTTAGCGCGAAACGCCATCCTCTTCCCATTTGAACCACAGCCGCCATCAGACTTCCGTTCAACTACAGTCAAATTAAGATTAATTGCGTTGGCTTTGGAAATTTCAGCAAGCCCTCGCAAGCTTCCTTGCCCATTTACCCTCATTGCGTCCAATATTCGGGAATTTACGGGTATTGTTATTCTTTAATTGGCTATTTCATGAATTTATATCCTTACTACGCCGCATTCAAGCTAGAAGGCACTAACATTGTAATGAATTCTCTATCAATGCATGGCGGTTTCTTTGCGGCCCGCATTTACCGCACAAATATGAATACTTTCACAATGAAAATTTAACCGTGTTGCAGAAATGCAGCATGCTACAATGTAAGCAAATGCCACAAGTGAGGAGAGTAGCAGCTTACGTCCTGCAATGAATCTTGACACCCACAACTGAATTGAAAACCTACCCACACGCCTCCCCTATGTGGGAAATAATTCACCCCAGCCTTAAAACTCACTGCAGCAACTCACTGCCGCAGGGGGGGATTATTAAGTAAGAGTCCTCCCAGATGAGTGGGACTACAAACGGTTTCCATGCATCTTTAAGTTTTCAATATACCAGTGTGCAAGACTTTGGACTTCTGGCGCTCCATACTCCGCCTTACTTGCTGCACACCCCCATGTTGCAACATGTTCGCTTCGAACTTTCTCTAAGTACAAGAAGCACACAAGCTGAAGAATTCATTCATAAATAGCGAACCGTAACGACTTCGCCATCCTCGTCGCTTTCGTCTACCCGAGGCTGCTCTGGCTGCGCACTGTTGGCTATCCGCAGAGCAGTTCGATGCTACTGTTTGCTAGCGTGCTGCCCCATGCAAATGCCGCTGGCTCGTGCCAGCCAAGGAAGTGCCTAAGAACTCGGCGGCACGCATAGAACGGCCACTGTTGATAAACCGAAGCAGCAAACACAAATCAGTTGATAACGTACTCCCGGCCGGTTAAGACGTCGGTCGTGCAGGCACCACTACACATAAAACTCAAGCTGTGTCTTCATAGAGCAAATATTCAAAACTACAGTTTCTGAAAGCGAATGTGCCCTACACTCGTTCGCTCCGACTCGGTTGGATTTACGTCTCCTAAAGGGAGTTCTGTGCTTTTTACAATTTCAGTGTTATTAAAGTTCTATTGTGATTTTGTAAAGTGAACCACAGTGAATTAATATTAATATTAACAAAAACATAAACCGTAGCAACAACAGAAGCTAGGAAAACCGCACCAGTGGTACTGGAGTAGACTGTTGTGTGGTAAGTGACTATCTGATAATATTTATAATTGAAGTCGAATTTATAATTGCTAAAAAAGTTCCGGGAAGCTCGCCAAAAGAACGCGAAATTTGAGCCGAATCGCACTTCTGATTTAGGGGGGGGGGGAGTCCACTGGAGACGGCGGCCTTAAAATAGCAATACATAAAGACGAAATGAAGACATTGACGCGGTGGCTTGTTGCTCAGACGCCAACCTCTCCCCATATCAATTTCTGTGCGGGATAATTAATTGCCCGGTCACTGCTATGTCCCAAAGTCATGCAACAAGTCATTAAAAAGTCATAAGTCACGTTACTTAGTAGCTTGATAGTAGTTCATTAATTTCAATCACCCACAACTTGCTCGTGCGGCCTCGAGCGGCCCACTCCCGAAACGCCTGCCGTGATCTAATCTCTGCGACATTGGTGTGTGTCCTGACGCAATTGTTGATTGGATATTAATTGGTTTCTGTGTGTGGAAGTTGAGTAGAGAGCCGCGTCGAAGTGACACGCTTCCAATTGCTTTCCATTACTAGTTTGCGGGTACCTTACTAGGGGATTCCCAATCTAATTTCTGCACGATACAATGCCAAACAAGCAGCAAAGAATTATGCTAATTGGACAAAGTACAAGTAGTGCGACTACGGCAAATAGTGGTCTGTTCAGCTAATGCAGTGCGGGCGCAACTGGCTCTGATTGCTGTCAGCATAGTGCGGATTCCGTGGTCATGCCACAACAAAGTTGCTGCCGCTCTAAGTGCTTCGGCACAAAGAATATAATCAAACGCGGAGGAAGCCGCGTTCAATATTGACTCCAATTAGAAGGCAATCGAAGACCTGTTATTTTATAAAATTTTCAGATCATCATCAGAATCTGCTGGGGATAGATAGATATAGATATATTTAAGGGTGTTATACACTGCGACCTGAAATATCTAGTGTGATGCCCCTATTTATTTGAAAGATGAGGATAGTCTCATCTATAAATCTGCTGTCAGGTTAATTTCCGTCAGGAATTCGTATATTTTGGAAGAATCAAGATGAGGAATCTTGCTCATATCTAAGATATATTCTCCAAAACACCTGTGTCTTTTGTGTGCCAATGGTCTGCAGTCTGTGATCAGGTGCAGTGAGGTTCGTCACTTTCTCCACATAATCGACAGATGGCATCTGAAGATATACCCAACTTGTTCAAATGGTAGTTGAGTCTACAGTGTCCGCTTAAAATGCCTGTGATGATTCTTAATTTACTCCGAGGCATATTTATTAAGTCCTTAGCTCTTTTAGGATTAAAATCTCCCAGAAGATCTTTGGACTGTCTTAATCCCAGAAGAGTTTTCCAGTTTTGACTTATTTTTGCATCTGTACACTTGTTCAGCAGATTTCCAATGGTATTGGATGATAGTCCACAGAAGGGTTCAGGGCCGTTGAAGTGAGATGCCGCAGCCTTCCTAGCTAAGCTATCAGTCTTCTCATTTCCCTATCTGCTGGGGATAGTTTCGAATAATTGGATACACATCGTTCGACTCAGTCAGATCTTCCTGATCAGTTGTACTGTGTTTCCATTGAAGACTCATATAAGGCAAAAGTTCGGTGCCACTGGCTGCAGAAGTTCTTTCTGGTAATAAATTTTACCCCCCCTCCGTTGCCATTACTTTGAGGTTTGTTGAAATGACTACTCCTATGGCATTTGAAAGCTTGTCCCTCTCTCTTACGGGTACATTGGGTGTCTGCAATTTGATTGGCCTTGAGCGGTGAGTGCGCTTAAGCAGGGATTCGATAAGCTAATATACTCCACCCCTACATGCTGGTTGAGGGTGTGGCAAGCAGAGTTTGTCACTGCACCACTGTGCCTCTGTGGACATGTGTAGATGTCTGCTTTGAGCGCTCATCAATATTCACACCCTTTAGCATTGTATGCGATGATCTGTAAATGTATTTGCTGAGATTTGCTTCTGTGCACCCCCGATTTCGACACGGATGCATTTATGCCACATGGTTGGCATGCATGAATAAATTAAAATCCTGATTTGGAAAGAACGTCCGCTATTGACAAGGATATATGAGTAATCCAATTAGCCCAACAAGTCTGACGACTAAATTAAGTACATGTTTGCATGAAAATGTTCGCAGCCATCACGCCGTGCATTCATTAGACATGTATAATCAAAAGGATTTCTTTGCTGCAAAACAAAATAATCTGCTTGATTTACCTGCAGTTAGGATGCTGGCATAATGAGATGATTTCTAAGCATAATAAATGCCTCACATTGGCATGTTACTTGCTGAAAGTGGGCCTAGATCATAACCCGCAGTAATCCTGGGAACTCGGTGCCACTTCTGCTGCCACTGCTGTAAGTATTCTACTTCCTTAACAGCATGTGACTTAATTGAGTTTCACTCCTCCGCCATGTGTGTGCACATCCCTGGCATGCGAACACACACTCTGCTCATATGAAATTCTAATTTATTGGAAACTCGATTAAAAGGATTTGCTGCAGCTCACTTAACACTCACAAAGCGTTCAGCATTGCCCCGCATCCATCGGCGAAGCGTTCAATTTGCGTTGGAATTAAACTTGTTTCGAAAATTGTTTAAACTTGATTAAATTTTGCTGAATTTCCATTATCGCAAATGGCATTTGAATCTACGGCGTTTGCTTCGCAACGCAGCGCTACAATTCCCAACGGCGTTGGGGAGCTCGGGGTAGCAGAGGATTACACCAGTGGCTGCAACAGTGTCAACTAAGTCGAGTTCGCTCCGTGTGGCCACATTTTTCAGCCGTGTCCCCAGCGGCAGCACCGCCACCAACCATAGCATAGATGCGTGACGAAGTAATTGCGGGCCTAATAACAGAAAGAATGCTGAGGACATATGGGCACGTGGCTGTGCAAATAGATGTTGGGATGTGTGGATGTAGGGCTGCGGATGCTGATACGGACGTGGATGCGTAAGGGGCAGGCAACAATCTGTATCACAGATCACAGTGGCGGAAAGCACCTCCCAGTAGACCCAATGACACTTATCGCACCCACCGCGTAAACCCATTTCAGAAATTACTGTTCTGGGTAGTTAATGTTTTCTAGCTGAAAGTGTGCGAAGGTGCTCGTATTAGGTACGCTGAGCAGTTTCTGGCCGCTCACTCGACTCGCTTCCATGACTGTGCGAGTACTGTACCAGGGGTGGATTTGCCAGACGAGTTAGGCTTAGAGGGCCCAGGCAAACAATTGTGGAACTGTTGCCCGCACACAGAATTGCGACAATGAACTACATTGTAGTGTGTTCGTTAAAACCACATTAACAGGTTGGCAGTTAAAACATTTCCACACAACGAATAAAGGACCCCTCAAACATTGGTTGGCTACATGCAAAATTTTCCTTATTCGAGGAGCCGGTTCATGGAACCAGTTCACATTAAAACCCGGGTCTTTTTCAAACACCTGATTGGCAGTTTCCTTTCCCAGGGTCTAGTGTGTTGGCGAAACCCCGGCGTTCTGACTATGGGCAGAACAAATCTAGGTGGTCTAAGTTGGCTCTTGAGATCCCTTGAGACTAGACTCTTGAGACATATGCATATGGTGTGACAACAAATGACGAGAACGAAAGCACTTCAAACCTCTTAATTTTTTTGGTCGAAATAGGGAGGGAATTACAAATATTATTATGGCCCTGGTCGTTTTCTGAAATGAATGCCACCATGGTTCTGATAGGAACAGAGTAACTACAGTAGTATTTATACTTACTTGCATTTTGCTGTTGGTGTTTTAAGCCTAAGAACTTTGGTTCTGCCTTTCGGAAGATTTGCGACGTTGTTTCTGCGTGTAGTTCACCGTGCTATCAATGTCGGTTAGCGGCGTGAGCGACTTTATGCCTATTGTGGCGTTACGGTAAGAACTAAAAGAGCCAAGCAATGCCATCGTCCTTGTCGTAAAGAACAACAACAACAAACACAACAACAGGCAAAATTGATAACAATGCGGTGCGAAAGTATCTCACAGCCACAGTCACTGCGTCTTTGAAGCGTGATTTAAGTCGCGGCAGCTGTAGCGGGTTTTGCTGCTACTTTAAACACCTTTCAAGTATTGTGTCGCGCCACTCCTCCGTGTACGTGCATTGGTCCGGGGAGTATGCGTGCTGCTGCTGCCATAAATTGGTTTTATCTGAGCGCTGCAATCAAAGCGGAAAAATTAAGTGCAGCACGCTTTAAGGCGCATGAAGGCACAATTAAATTAGCAGTCCTCCTACCTGTTCGCTGTTAGAGTGACCAATTTTCATGCAAACTTCCATGAGAGTGAATGTGTGCGTAGCGTCTGTGAGGGGGGCGATAGATAGACACAGGGAGCGGGCAACCGTGCGTGTTGCCCTCAACAACACTTCACATCTTCGCCAACTGATATGGAAACAAATAATAGTAAAAGCTAATAAAGATGTTGTTGAGCAACCAACGAGTATATTCGCGGACCAATTGATAAATATGCGAAGTGGAATTGCCGATGGCAAGCGCAAACTCGTAGCAAATGGGAAGAGTGATAAACTTGACCTGTGCGCTTCAAGGTAGCTTGCTCTCGGATGCACTTTGTGAATGAGTAGACCAAGGGTAGCTATAGCAGAAGCCAGTGCAGTGAGCACTCCAAATCGGCGTGACACACGACCTCACAATCACACAAGTAGGCGCAAGAGTTCATGCTACCGAAATTTCTGTTTGTTCACTTTTGACGCGCTGCTCTGCCTCCACAGCGCGTTGCCACAATGCTCGTGTGCCTATAGATAGAAATCTCATTACTTTTCTTTATTATATGTTATAATAATCATTCAAATACCCAACGGCCTTTTCGCCGGGCAGAAACTTTCTTAAATGCAGCAATTGGACCCGCCGCGTGGGGTCAAACCGACTCACGCTCGCATGTCACGGTTCACTTTGCGACTACGCCAACAAAGGACGAGATGTGAGACAGAGATAAGTTCTTTACACACGCTCGCAGATATGTGTTTTGCAATGAGCGATTGGTGGGATATCTGAGTGCCTGAGGCGGAGAGACGGGGCAATGTCACCAGTGGATAAAATCAATGGCAACCAATTGGAGAAGTGTGCGACTGCTGCGACCCGCTGATGCTCGGAGTGTGGCAGTCGCTGCGCTCCACGCGCCACTCAGAAACCATGTGGCGCAGTTGTTTGCGCTACAATGCCATTTAATACAATTATGTTCTACTCTGATGCGCCAATTTCCGCTTACAATAATAACTCCAATAATTGCATATCCTTGCTGACAAGTGCCGTGGAAGCGCGATGCGAGGCGAACCAAGCGGTAAACTTTTACTTCGCAAATGCACGCAATAATTAAATTATGCTTTTTAATTTGATGTCCGTGATTTATCTGGAATTAATTTGTTTTCTTTCTGTGCACTTTTCCCCTTCTTGCCGAAGCTTTTAACCATTTATTTTTACGCACAATTGCGAATTGCCGATTAAATGCATTGTTCCGATACTATGGGCCTCGCCGCGTATCGAGCAAGGGTAAAATGTACGTCCAGATGCTTGTGGTGAGGCAGCCGACCACCTGGCAAGTGAATACTTTAATGGTGGCTCCTATAGAGATGTATGGGAATCCTAAAGGAACATCAGAATAGGATCATGCCCTTAGACTCCAGAACTTAACTTTCCCTTCTGGAAATTTTAACAGGAAGAAAATAGCACTTGGGATAGATCTGCCATATAAATTCAGAACTTTATACAAAGAAGGAAGCTTTGATTATCCAGCCCACCATGGTTGCAGGCCTTGGTCCCTTGGTTACGATTACTCGTATTAGTGGAAACTTTCTCAGTTTACAAATTTGCCAGCTTATTGCTCCCTTAATTAGCTTCAAAGAGGATCCACTTTACAGACACAACAGAGTTATACGAGTAGACAGCAAACCAGACGCATTATTCTGCGAATTAAACACTGGTCCAGTACTCTAATGAGTAACTACACCCAGCCAAAGTTATATTCTTGGTTGTTACACAAACTTTGCACGAACCAATTAAAGTTGAAAATTGTTATGTCTGAATACGCTGTAGTGGAATCTTACGGCGCACGGTAGTTGCCAGTAGATAAATGTCCGGCGTTGTGCTTATCGTGGTGGAATGGCTGGAGTGTTGCTTACTGCTTCTGCTTCCCTTGCAGCTGCTGTGGATGTGCACATCGTCTTGGCACCGAACTGGATTCATGACATTTTAATTTGCTGCATTATGCTTCGAAACTATTCTCGCTCCTTGGTGATTAGTTGACGAACACCTTTTCTGCGTTCGCCAGCATCGTCAGCGGAGTATCTAAAAATAATGCCAGAAATTGAGAGCCATTTGAGTTAATTGGCTATTGGACTATTTCACAATGCTTTGTGGCCTTCGCCTTTAGATTTCCTAAAATGTTGGATGAAATCTTTTAATTTATTTGCTGCCAGCAGTGAGCAGCCACAATGAAGAGACTGGCAATAGGTACACGGATTAGGGTGTAGGTAACTTCTTAGTACACGAATTTGGTTCTAAGTGGAGGTGGGAACTCGAGAAATATGACGGAAACTTCCGCGTATTTTCTGGCATCTCTTCACAGCTTAAATAAGCGAAGGCAGCAACAGCCCTTCTCCACTGCCCACTGGCAAAAGAGCGGCCGAGTCCGCCGCACAGTGTGCGCGTCAAGTACATAAGAAGCCAAAATGCTCCTCCCTGTAGTATGAGCCGCGGTACTGTGTGAGGTTGGAGGCTTAACCTGTTGTGCGCAACCAATTTGATGAAACAAACGATGCTGGAATCACTAAACGAACCTCAAGATTTCTCCCTTTCTTCAGTTATGCTGTTTTTTTTTTTTTTGCTTTCATGAATGTGTTTATTGTTAATTGCATGAATTATTTCTCTTTTCAGTTGTTGAGCAGCTTCACGGAAGGACACAGCTGAGAATAATCGCAGGAGGAGCAAGCAGTTCGTGGTCTAAATCTGTGGCAGTTGATTGTTATAGCGAACTACTTGAGAGTTTTCGTGGGATTAAAAAAGAGAGTCTACCGGAAGTGTTTCAAAGCGAAGAACCAATACCATGGACGAATATCCCATGATAAGAACACCACCGGATGAGGCTGTTGAGGAGGAGGAGTTCGGTGAGTAAAGTAGAGATATGAGTAGTTGCAGCAGGATGCAACTACACTGACTTGGTCTAAGTTAGCTAAACTAAGATCTCATTTCATCACCTTGCCCACTGTGGAATGATTTTCTAATCCAAACCATGCGAGAAAGCTCATACAATATCAACATAATATAGAAATCATGTCGGTTCCCAGCCATGTTGGCATCCGCGGAAACGAGTTGGCTTATATTAGAGTAAGGTTTGCGTTGATCGAACCACTACACACCCTCCCTCTCCTGACAAAAATTGACATATATAGAAAAATTTCTTCCTATTTGCTCTGATTGAAACCCGAGATTGGATTTCATTACGACATCATTAATCCACCTTCAATACATGTGATATTACTCTGGCTTACCCTATAACTAGTGGCTGCTACGAACTATAAAACGTTCATTCGTCTACGTCTAGGGCCTACACAGCTCTCTCATGAATGCGTACTGGTTGGTAGACCTGTTCCAATGTTCTTCATTTGCCATCATCATATATTGTCCGTAAGTCAACTGCTACAAAACTGTGCCAATCATGAAGCCGAGCGTAAAGCATCTTCAGGAACTCTTACTTATAATATATAGCAATCCGAAAGCCTTGGTAGCAAGTGCTCCTCCTTTTTAATGTAAGATAATTATTATATGATTATTTTGCATTCAGTAAATAAATAAATAATTAAATAAAACGAAAAACGTTCAATTGCACCAAATTAACGTGAACAAAGAGGGATTTGTGATGTACCGTCAGTACATTTTTGCATCAGCGACCATATCTACAAGCTGACGGTCGAAGCTTGGTTCCAAGTTGCCAACCAGTCGCATGCTCAGCAAAATTCCACACGACATTCCACTTGGGAATGTTCCCAACCCCACCAAGTAAAAAAATTTGAGGGCATCCATCGATTTCTTTCTTAGAAATATTAAAATTAGCACTAAAGGGACAGCAACTCAGGCTTCCTCTCAAGTCTGCCTGCCTGACTGTTTACTTGACAGGCAAGGGGGTTCCTTAAATGGCAAACGCATTCGGTATAATGGTGCAAATCGAATAATAAAGGGAATTGCAAAAGCGAAAACCACTAAAGGCACAGTGCGATCACATGATTTGAGCTACTATTTTGGAGAAAATCCGCGTAGCTTTTTGTTTTTACAGCATTCAAATCTTAATTCACAAAATCACAATTTGATTCCATTGAAATTAGTCTGAATATGAATGCATACTCAATTCGTTCGCTCTCTTTTCACATATAGCTCTACACGACTCTAGATGCCAATAGGGTTTTTAGCGGGTCATTGTGAGAGCATCACACTGTGAGATTCATGCAGGTGCACAACTGAATCCATCACGACTATTCATATACCAAATCAACTGTGCTCCCAATGGTGAAGATCAGTTTGATGTATTGTTCTGGGGTGTGTGGGTGTGCCGAAGTTGCTTCAGCCGCACTTAAGGTGCCTTACCTCTGACTTATTATTCTATTTTACTTCGAACGTTGTGCCACTGAACGAAACCGGACCAATTTAACGAATAAATCATTGTATTTGTCACCAGCTCCCCATAGGACTGGCAGTGGCCACATTTGTGAGAGCTGCTCAATTCGTCGACCTTAAGACGCCCGCTCTAAGGATTAATCAGTCAGGTTTTCCCAATTTCCCATTTCCCATTTACATAAATAACTGTCCCTAGTCCACGTATGGCCTGTGAATTTTCACACATGTGTAGACTTGTGCTCCTATTTATTTAAATTGTTCTTATATTTAGTTTTAATTATAACAATTTTATTATATTTAGGTAGTTTGATTACTTATACGACTGCTTCTAACCGATCTGCTCGGCGTCTCAATTCAAACTATTACTCCTATTGATGTGACGCTAGTCTCTTCTTCGTTCTTGTTGTCGCTTTCTCATGACCTCAACTATCATCCGCTTCTAAGTATTCTTCCTATCTCTTCTCTACTTCTGTTACCAATCCCAAATATATTATGAGCATTTTTATATTCTATTCAACAGAACGTCTCTATTCCGCCCCGGCCATGATCATCGCGATTTTCTCCATCTTCTACGGTTGCATTAGCATAGTGGCCGTCTTCGGGAACTCGCTGGTCATTTGGGTGGTGGCGACCACCAAGCAAATGCGGACCGTGACCAATCTCTACATTGCTAATTTGGCGTTCGCCGACATTATTATTGGACTATTCTGCATACCATTTCAGGTGAGGACCCCCACTCCCACTTACCTACGAGCTGTTGGCGTGTATTCAGCTGTGAAAATCAATTTAAAATGAAACACCACAAAAACAAAAATTTTTTGGTTTTAAACGTGTGAAATCCTAATTGATTTGCTCGCACCTCCGTATTTCTGTGTGTGTTGGCACGTGGATGCGCTTGTGTGTGTGGGGGAAAATATGTAAAGTGCAGCCAGTAAGCGAAGCGCCATTTAGAAAATTAATGGGAAAGGCCGCCAGACTCGTGTGGTGGGCGCCAATGCGGCACTAAGCGGGCAGTGGCATAGTGCAGCCTCAAACAGAAACAGAAACATACGCACACACACACATATACATACATACACACACACACACACCACGCACACGCACATGCCATGCAGTCACATAGACACCAAATTTGCCTACAAATAAATCGTGCGGTTTAAATTCGTTTAACTTTGTTTACGCTAAGCTGCAATTATAGCGTGCATTTACGTTATCGCTGCGGCTGGCATTGTGGCGGGTTATTTGCAATTTAATTAAAAATGCGTTGATCCGGGAGCCCGGTCCAGAGCTGTTCGTGGTGCATGCTTGTGTGCGGCCATAGTTAATTAACGGGTCAATTACAAACACACGGCAAGGGTATGCAGGCATATTTGATTGCTTCATTCACTAAAAAGTTCGGTACGTTGACTCGAGGCCGCTGCACGTATCCTGTCGAAGCATGTTACAACTAAAAAGCCACACGGTGTTACAACTACAAAGCCAACCGCATTTCTTCACAAATAACTCATTGTTCACTTCGTCTTCTAACACAACTTTTCACACTCCGCCGTTATTTCTGTCATGCTGGCGCAACTTTTAGTTTCTCATATATACATAATAAAGTAAATGCGTGTACCGCTGAGCAGCCGCAGCGGTGAACACCAAATTCGCTATAAATATGGCAGCAATTTAATTTCCGGTTTTAGTGCCGGAGCGGCCGCAATGGCATAAAAACTGCTGCTGCTGCTACCGACACAAAATTGAATTCCTTATGAAGTATGTGAGCTGAAAAACACACATACCTACATAGCCACGGACACACACACACACACACACACACAAACACACACAGGCGCATCATTTAAGTGCAGTCATACAGTTTAAGTGTAGTGAAGCTGCTGCATTAGTGTGATTTATGCCCCTAAGTGTGTGTGAGGGCATCATTTATTCACGTGTATTTACACATTCATACGCACTATCACGCACACACATATCCGCAGGCAGCTGCACTAACACAGCCACAGACGTTTATCAATTGTGCGAATGTGGAAAATTTTGTTCCCAATTTCCTCTGCTCTGTTCAGTTTCAGGCCGCTTTGCTGCAACGTTGGAATTTACCATGGTTTATGTGCGGATTCTGCCCCTTCGTTCAGGCTTTGAGCGTGAACGCATCCGTGTTTACTCTGACTGCGATTGCCATCGATCGTCATCGGGCCATTATCAATCCATTGAGGTGAGTTTTGGAAAGCGGAGTGTCTAGACTGGGCAAACGCACTTGGGATATAGGGGCGTATGAGTGATTTTTTATACTAGGAGTCACTTGTATGTGCTTAAACCGAGCTAAGAATGAAAAAATGCCCACCCTTGAAGTGAAATTTGTGGTACATATCGGTGATGGAACTCACCCACATACGCACCTACATGTGTACACACACACATATACAAGCACAGCCACCTAAGAAGTCACTCTGCAAAATTAGCAAAAGCTCCCTTAGAAGTGAATAAAATGAGAACTACCGCCAAAGGCAACGATTCGGTCTCTTCGTCCTTGACGTGGACTGCGGCAAGGGATGGACGCGAGTTGGTGCAAAGCCCCCGCGGTTATTGTTTGGCACTGAAATTTACAGCTCAGTCGCTGTCGGCGCAGCATATTAAAAACGAAGCGTAAAATATGAACATTTTACATTAGGATACTCGGCCAAGGTGGTGGGTGAGTCAAAGACAATACGTGTAAAATGGGGAAGATGGGCTTTAATCTGCAAACGTCGTTGCCAGGTAGGAACGTTATATTACACCTGCGCTCATAAAGCAATTCCTGCAACTGGGGATTTGCTGATGATGTTAATAAATTCTAACATAACCAGCAATGCCAGTACATGCCAATTAGTGGGATATGGGGAGGGAGCTTCCGATATGTGTGACTCATATTACATTTCACACACGGCATCAGTCGCATAATGCGCGTTTAGCTTTAGATGGGGATTTGCATGTGCAAGTGCCGTTGGGGCGTGGGTGGCTGAAGAGGGATCCGAAATTTCATCGAAATTAGAAATGCTAAAAAAAGAATTTTCTCCTCAATACCAGGAAAGTAATTTTGCTGCGAGGAAATTTTTCCTTTTCCGCTTTTATCCTTATTGAAACTTTGACCTTTTCCCGCATTTTACTATTTTCTCACGGTCTTTCACATATCACTGCACGGCCGGAGCGAAAGGTGTGCACGGTGGGAGCAAAGTCCTCGGGCCTGCTGCCTCGTATATATAATTAAGCACAAATTTAGCTGGAATTTCACTAGTTGCCAATTCCACTTCGAGTTGGTAGATTCCTCTTGCACTCAATTCCAGTTTGCCTAGAAACGAACAAGTTTACTAAGAAGGCTCACGGAGTTGCACACGTAAGTACGGGGGTGTTTAAATGTTGACCCGTTGAGGGGCGCGCTCTCAACCCTCAATTTGCTAAATCTGCATAAATGTGTTGAAGCAAAAACCAAAACAAAAATATGTAGGCACGCTTTTCGAGTGGCCGGGCTTCGTCAGAGTGCTTGCTGCCGCATGCCTTCTGCCACCTGCCGCCTCCGTTGGCCTAGCAATAATTGGAATAACATGCCATCAGGCACATCAAAGAATTTGGTAGCGAGTATTGCCCATATGCGCAGTAGGCTTCGCCCTTCTTGTTGCTGCCTCGCACGATGGGCAAAACAAAAGGAGCAGAAGAATCGAAAATACGCGTACGTAAATCGAATAAGAAAAATAAAATAAAAATAAAAACAAAAACAAAGAAAAAGAAATGCAAATGGGAGAAATAGAAACAGAAATGTCGCAAATATTTGAATCAAACGGAATTTGCTAACAAAAATTTATTAGGCCACATTCTTAGACACCCAAATTCACACACACGTAACTTTCTCACATACGGACACGTTTACATGCACGACAAACCACGGACACAACGCAGTGCTGCAATATCCTTACTTAATCTTCTCTTGCAGGGCACGTCCGACCAAATTCATGTCGAAGTTCATCATTGTGTGCATTTGGCTATTGGCGCTGCTTTTCGCCATACCCTGCGGCATTGCGTTCCGCGTGGAGCTGGTGCACGAGCGCATCAAAGGTACACCTCCTCTTGCATCTTCATCCTCACCATCACCATCTGTTCCATACACATTAACCCATCAAATGCACTCTCTCGTTCACACAGAGGATGGCGTTATTTACAATATTACGCGGCCCTTCTGCATGAATCAGAACCTCTCGGAGAACCAGCTGCTCTACTACCGCTACGCGCTGGTGTTCGTGCAGTACTTGGTGCCATTTTGCGTCATTAGCTTCGTCTACATACAGATGGCGGTGAAGTTGTGGGGTACGCGCGCCCCCGGCAACGCACAAGACTCGCGCGACATGACGCTGCTCAAGAACAAGAAGAAGGTCCGAGCCTGCTTTCAATTCTGTTAATTTCGCACTCACGCTTCTGTTCATTGCTTCGGTTACTGCGGGTGTTGCGTGTTCTGCTACTGATGTTGTTGATGGAAATGATGATGCGCGGCCCCTTGTGTAGTCATTGTCACGAACAACACCAACATCACCGCCGCCAGAGCCAACCTGAACCCCGTCAGCAACTGCTTAAAGTGTAACCAAATTTAATTTGTTCGTGTGTTTTGCTTCTTTTCATGCTGCTGTCTATTTTGGCGGTCCCTTAATGGCGCGTGGCTTACGGCAGGTCATAAAAATGCTGATTATCGTCGTGATTGTGTTTGGGCTGTGCTGGCTGCCGCTGCAGATGTACAACATCCTGTATGTGACCATACCGGAGATTAACGAATACCACTTCATCAGCATTATTTGGTTCTGCTGCGACTGGCTGGCAATGAGCAATAGTTGCTACAATCCCTTCATCTACGGCATCTACAATGTGAGTATATTGATCGAGCGTGAATTCGTGGATGCGACCCTTTCCGACGCATTGCTTTATGTGGTCTGTGTGCTCCGTGTTTTATTTTATTTGTGTAGCAGTATAAAATGGCCGGGAATGGGTCTGCACTGGTTGGGCCATTCCGGAGCTGACTGTAACAGGATTATTTAACTATTTGTGCGGCAGGCAATCTCGGCAACAGTTTTAATTCCAGTTTTCCGCACGTATCGCGTTATTAATATTGAGTGACTGCATTGAAGGACCTGCTGACTGCATGTCCGCATGTCGTCCTGGTGCGTGGTGAACCCTGCCACCATGTTCGACGTGTGTCCAAGTGGGCTTAGTTGAGCTGAGTTGTACGCATGCCGCAAGTCACTGGGCGGGCGCAGCTCCATAAAGCAAAACCAAATTGTCGGGAACCACTGCGGCTGCTCTGCTAGTGGCATTTGTCGGTTTCATTAGTACAAAGAGGCCACGCAACACCTTCGCTTAATATCAGGTGGCATGAATGGTGAGCATTGAGCTTGAAGCGGCGAAGACGCAGGCAACAAGTGCCGTAAAAGACTCAACCCGGAGTACGTGTTGAATTCCAAATTTCGTGGCATCCACATAGCAAAACACACGCACACGCGCGCTCGCAGAATTTACCTACATGCCGCGACATGTCCTGTCGGCCGGCCGCTCTAACAATATATGATTGTGTCGCTTGCGATTAATTGTAACCAGCATTGGGGACCATGTTGCCTGGTTGCGTGGGCTGCACTGGCAGTATTCCTATTAAAATTCCAGAGCTGTGCTCATGTTAACCAACGCGACATGTGGGCATGTGAGCAGAGAATTCATGCTGCTGGGTTACTCACTCGGGGAATGGCAGGGGTGTGTTGGTTGTCCTGCGATTTATGTTGTTTATAATCGTGTCTCTTTCAACTTGTTCAGCTGTGTCAATCCATGTCAAGGAAGGCGCGTGGCAGCGGTTATATGTGATGCAATAGCTCAGAAAGTTTCCTGTATTGAGGCTTTTCTGGCTAATTGTGTGGCGATTTAATCGTTTGGTGCCAGTTTCGTAGTACGTGATATGGCGTACAACCATGATATAGGGCAACTAAACAGCGGACAGCACGCACAAGGATGTAGTGTTAATGAAGAAATTCCTTTGCCCTTCAGTGGTGATGTGTGGTGTGCAACCAATTTGAGGCGGATGAGTTGAGAAATTGCAGCCGCACTGGTGACTTGAGAGGAATGAACTGCCCGCAAGTCTACAGCGAAGAAGAGGGGATTTGAATTTTTATTGCATTCAGGACTTTGAATGATGGGAAGCAGCCGCACTCTGAGCTAACCGAGAGACGTTTTAGTTACTATTTCTGATCCCTTGCTATGTGATTTCCTATATTTTAGCCAGTGTGGTGGCTGGGGACGCCCTACAGCTTTCGAGGTGTGATATATTGTGGCTTGGCCCGTGCCACGTGAAGAGATGAACACTACGAAAAGAAAGAAAGAGCGAAACGCTGACATTCTCAGTAACGAGGCAATTGCCCGCAACATTGTACTGCGTGTTATGAGCTTAGCGCCACGTCGTGTAATCCGCCAGCGCCGGAAATGGTTGACATTGAAAACGTCAATGGCAAATTATGTAAATGAACATGCTTCCATTGAAGTTTTATTTCCGTGAGAATGCGGTTAAAATCCGCTTGCGTGAAATTGCTACTTTATCCTTTTTTGTTCGCTTCGTTGGAAACTACGGCCGGTGCTTTTTTTCGCACAGCGGAGTCGTTTCCAATCTGCGTGAACTTTCATTTGTGTGGGAATGGTGCCAGTTTCTACGGTCACAGTTTCATTGCGTTGTAAAATTAGATGAAGGAGGGGTGGCGGGGGGCTCTTATTGACACCTCCGGGAACTTGAATTGCAATACGTACTTTTAAAATAATTTGTTTTTTCTTTGCAGGAAAAGTTCAAGAGGGAATTCAACAAACGTTTCTCTGCTTGCTTCTGCAAATTCCACACTCGTCCGGACGGGATCGATCGCACCGTGTCTATGCATACGCGTGCCAGCTCCGTACGCTCCACGTTCGCCAACTCCTCGATGCGCGTGCGCAGCGTCATCGTCAAGCCAAGCTTTGGTTGCAAACAGTCTAACAGCGTCCGTTACTATCGCAGTGGCCACGTGAAAATCGGCAAAAATTCCAACAGAGTCCTTTATAATATCATCCCTAGGACCAACGGCAATGGACAAGGCCATACCTCTGGTACTAGGATCACTGCTTTTACAACAACGACTTTGGTGCATGCCAGCAACGACGATAACGGCGGCAACGGCGGCAACTGCGGCAACGGCAGCAACGGTGGAAACGACGGAAATAGTGGAAATGGCGCCAACGGCTCTAATGTCCATTTCGTGCCCAAAAGCGGACGAGCCAACTTCAATTCATCGCATACAAACGTGGTGGAAGTCGAGGACGACAAGATCCAAGATCCGACAAGAATAGCCGCGCAACCTACTGCATCCTCCTTGAATGATGGCAGCAATCTGGGGATCGCGTTGTTAGGTCTTGATGTGATCCAGCACACCAGCTGCGTTTGCGAACAGGAACTGGGTAACCACGTCGAATGCGATGGCATTTGTATACTGAGTGAGGTGCCACGAGTACAAACTCCACCGTCAATTACCATTTCTACACATACGTCCCGAATTCCATCGACTTCACCAATCTCAGCCACTCCACCAATCCTAGCCACTCCACCAATCCCAGCCACTCAACCAACCCCAACAACTCCACCAACCCCAGCAACTGCACCAACCCCAGCAACTACACCAACACCACCCACTACACCTATGCGGCCACTTCACCAACCACCAGCCACTCTACATATTCCGGCCACTCCACCAATCCCAGCCACTCCACCAACCCCAGCAACTCCACCAACCCCAGCAACTGCACCAACACCACCCACTACACCTATTCCGGCCACTCCACCAACCCCAGCTATACCAATCACTCCGCTTTCACCGCATACTTCGTGTACACCACATCCTCCACTCAATCCACTTAGTCCATCAGCACCGCTTAATCAAGCCAATCAGTTTATTACTGTTCCTCAACTTGGTCCAACAATTCTTCCAACTCCAATTAGTCCACTAACTCCAATTACTCCACAAACACCAATTACTCCACTAACTCCACTTACTCCACTCACTCCACTTACCCCACTCACTCCATCTACCCCATCCACTCCACCTTCTGTATCCACTCCTTCTACACCCCCCATTCCACCAGATCCGTTCACTCCACCTACTCTATCTCCTGCACTTTCCAGATCCTCCCCATCCCTCCCAACGGCATCGTCAATCCCATCCGCTCCACCGACTGACTCCTCGGACAAGAGGGATGCATATGAATTGTGTTTTAACGACGCCGCTGCTGTGCTTGTGGAATTAGCTTAACCAGCACGAGCTCAGCGTCCAGCTCGCATTCACACCACCCCAACCCTGGCTGAGCCGCGGACAGACGGACCAATTGACCGGGCCACAGCAAAATGCGAGCGATTTAAGTAGCTACCCCGCACCTACCCCCGTGTTTAAAGAGTGAAAATAAGCGAAGCTGTAAAATACGCTCGACTGTGATTGAAGCGAAACTTTTTGTGATGTTCGTGGGCGCCTGTCCCAAAACCGAGCACCGTAACAGTATTAGAACCGAACGAAGTAGCGGAAAATGGCGGCAGTGCAATGCACGATTTTTTCAAAATACAGTTTTCAAAGAACGATCAAACAAATCAAATTTTAGAGCAGCATTAAGAGAGACAAGATTAACACAAAAACAAACACAAAACAAACAGAAAACAAACACAAAACACACACAAAAATAACTGCAAAAACGCATTTCATGAAACACAAAAGAATAACATTAAACAAAAGCAAGTAAAAATTAAATTTCATTAGCGGTTGTAGAGAAAAAATAATGATAAATAGTGGAAAAAAACAAAATTTCAAAAAATTGTAATAAAAAAGAGAAATATTTTAACAATTGCAAATTAATTTCCGCAATGTAGCAATTAAATTTCAAATTAAATCTACTTAAAGTGTAATTAACAAAAATATCGATAAACAAACAAAAAGAAACAACAACAACTGAGAGGCAGCAGCAACAACCACAGCAAAATTGAAGCTGCAAAAAACGCAACCAAAAAATTTGAAATTCATATTTATTATTATTGTATGTAAATTATTAATAATTCCATAGCAATGTCCCGGAATTAACGGTGCACTGACATAATACCCGCGGTCATACAATCCCATCTCATGGAACAACGCGCGACACACACCACTCACAGACAGAATAATTCGGACATCGAGACAATGGCAACGGCAACAGCAACGGCAACAGCAACAGCAACGGCAACAGCAACGGCAACAGCAACAGCAACAGCAACGTCGACAGCGACAAGGCTGCCAGGGAACTCTTAATGAAGGAGCGAGCATTTAAATTTGATTGTAGTCCGATTCGAGTGCAGAAGCAGTATCAGGAGGAATACTGAAAATATTGCGAATAATGAAGAGTGGACACTTACGCCAGGAGAGGACGCGTGGAAGTGAACCGAAGCGTCGAGCATTGCGCGCCGAGCTTCGCGGAACAATGGCTGGGCGGGTTATTGTGTCAGGGCACCGCACTTATATTAGCAAATAGCATGTAAGACATCATTGTAGGTGGAACAAAAAAAAAAAAGCATTGCTCCAAACCCATTGAATGCGTTTCGTTTCGTGTTGTTTGCTTTACTTAAATTGTGCTTTAAACATTTATGTAAGTAAGGATCCGAAGTTGTGCATTAAGTTTAGCTTATTTCGAAGGAGCGGATTGTAATGTAAGCCACACGATTTTATGATATCGTAACCTTGAATAAAGAGTAGATATGTTAGCGTGCGTCTTTTGTTTATCATGGTGCGTGGGCCTGCGACACATGTTCGCTGCGTTCATCTATTGCATTTCTGCTTTAGATGGCTCCGCTTTGTGGATGTTGGAGAGGTGGCGAGAGCAGGGTTGATCTACGGCTCCATAGCAATCAGACAGACATTCTACAGCACAATGTGCAATAATTGCATTTGGCAAACGTGCCCCAATCAGAAATTTGTAGACTGGGGACGAAAGCAGATCGACTCAATTCATACACCGCTGCATTGAATGTTTCCCTGGTAAGTTCAGCTCTTTGTCATTAAGAATGCTTTTTAGTGGACCATGTGTTTCTTAACCATCAGTAAAGTGATTTGTGTTAGGGAGTTCGCCTCGGTTCAGTAGACCGCATGTGCATGGACACAAAAGCATCACAATCTTTGCATTGTGGTTTACTTGAAATGGACTTCTCACGTCCGTGACTGCGGCGGTAGTGATTGGTGGGCTCCGGCATTCCAATATATGCCTGCTACAGTTAGCTGCTTCTATGTTGTGGCGAGTCTCTTAAATTCCCCTTCGCTTTATCCTTCATGTGAGTCACTTACAGACTCACAGACGCCGCTTCATATATGAACTGATTCACGGACGAGGAACTTGATATGAGCAAAGTAGTGAACCTAGGTGCATTTACTTTGCCGCAGGCATCAGGCATATAAAGCATGTTCCATTTTCATCTAAGGCCTCTACTTCCAGTGGCATTTATTGACATGTATGCCAGTTCCAAAGGGAATACAGTTGATATACTGAAAGAGAGTTACTGAAGCATCTAACTCAAATTGAGGGAGGCCAACTCTTTCAATATCCGGCTGGCGATATCGCATTGAAGTCCTCGTTCGCTGCATCACTTACGCTAATTCAGGCTGTTCGATCTGCTGTGTATCCAGAGCAGTGTTAACGTCATGGTTCCTCATCAAAATGGAATAGCCACAGCCTTTACGAAAACTGTCACTATGGATACCATAGAATCGTATCTTTTTGAATACGTCAAACGCATCTTGAACTGCCATGACCAGTGTCCAATTTCAGCAAATTAAAGAAGCACAATAGGCAATATAGGTACTTCCAAGATTGTATATTAAGAGAGGTCTCTAGTTCACAAATGCCTACTGAGATTCAACCTCGCTTAACTGCCAGGCTGACATCACCACTGGTACTGCTGGTGCGTTGAAGATACAAGAGGTGGTTCACCAACACAAATCTGAGGTTTTCAAGAGACTCGTTGGATACTCGTGGAGTTACAATATCAACTTAAAGCTATAAAGATACGAATTATATTTTTAAATAACAAATTTATTTTCTCCTCCTAACAATGAAATTACCCGCACTTCAGGTGCTTGCAGCAACGGCCAACGAACTTTATTCGTATGCCGAAACGCTGAAACAAACTTGAACACACACCTTCTGCACTCAACAGCAGTTTGAAAAGATGCGCAGGCACAAACCCGAGACAGCGATTGTCCCTTTGACTATAGAGGGAAAGTTTCTTTCCTTAGCTTCGTCTACGCTAGTTACGTAGAAGCTCACACTCGAACTAAGGCGTCGATGAAGGCGCTTTCACCCTTACAAATTGTAAGTAGTGACATACACCAACCTTCCGCGCAAAGCTACTGTAAACTAGAAGAAACGACGCCAAGGCGGCCCCTCTTCGTTTATCGCCTTCAAGTTAAAAATGCTTGCATGGAGCGAAGGAGTGCGCATGCGACCCCAATAAAGCGCCATTTGCCGAGAGGCGAAACTTCCGTTTGAGCAGGCAAAAGCACACCTTTCGTTTGCTTCGTACTTTTGCTGCTACGAGTATCTTTTTATGTGTCTTCGCTGCAGAGCTTTGGTAAAAAATGTCAGAAATTTCTGTGCCGACACAGCAAAGAAAACAACGCGCGCTGCGAACTTCAACAATTCACTGAAGAAGCTCTGTGCCGTTGGCTAAGCTTCCTCGAACTGCCCGCAGGTGCCGCACGGAGTTATTAAGCTCCGGATTTCCATAGAGTATTCTTTTATGAACCAAGAACTGCAGGAGTTTGTCTATGGATGCAGCTGTCCGTGTCCTCGCGGCTCTTTTCTATCAACTTCAAAGTCACTTTTAAAATATTTCAATAGTAGACACTGCAATTCTTGGACTTTTTCTCTCCTGCTCCTTTTCCTGAGTCAATTTTTGTCTCATATTTCAGGGAAATATGCAAGTGTGACTTTTTGACCCTTCTCAAGTATGGTTACCGTTTAGCAGGCTTCTTTCTCCTTTAAGAAACTTTGTCAACACACCCATGCGAGAGTCCTCTTGTCAGGGCCACTTTAAGCTGTTTTAAACGTCGTATTGAATGAGTTCATTCTATACAATTGCGACATTCCCACATAACTGAAGCTACAATTTCTGTCCAAACTGCCATTGGATGATTGGATCTCAGTATTCTTAGTGAAATTCTGAAGTGACAGGTTACATATCTTTTGCCGTTACCTTCCTTCCCACACCAAAGCCTTCCTAGATGCAATCGGCGGAAGAAATCAAATCAAATCGAAAGCAAAGCAAAAAAACAGGTGATATGAGTACACGAAATGCGCATTATCCTTGAATTGTTTGGCTTTGGTATCGTGCCTTTGGCCGAACTAATCGTGTCCTGCCATTAGGGTAAAATGTAGCTAAGTTCACCACCCAACTGCATGTCTAATTGGGCATGTGAACGAGCGACGTTGTGTCCAGTGTGCTGCGTGCCAGCAGTCAAATGATGACGTCACAAAATATGTGACGCGTACCCGAGCCACAAACGCCGCACATACTGCAATTTCCCACAATGTTAACCGCGCATTTGGCTGCAATGGGCTGGGGACCTGCGGACTAGCAGATGTGTTGATGTGGTTGAGGCTGGGGGTGCCAGCGCACGTGAATCGATGTGCGGGTGTGTTGGCGTGTTGGCCCGTCGGTATGTGTGTGGTTGGTGGGTGGGTGCATGTGTTGTTAATTAAATAATTAATTACGGTTCAATTGAAATCGACACGAGGACCGGTGTGGCAAGGCTTGCATGCATGCCGTTCACGTACGCTCGCGCTCTTCGCTGTCGGTATTTCACACAAATCCATATACACACTCACACACACACGTATCCTTTCAAACACATACCGACAGGCGAACTTTTAGAGAAATGTGGGACGTGCACTCTCAGGAGTTTCGAGTGGGGCCCCTGCGTGACAAGGTGTTTTGCGCGTCCTGTTTTAAAATGGGTCTTAATCGTGGGAATCTTTTCAAAATATTTCGCTGCTACTTATTGATTGAGTGAAACTAGTATACAATTACATATTAAACTTAGCCAAGACGCTGGCCTTTGTGGCAGCGGGACTAATGTGACTGAAATCAGTTCCGTGGCAACACTTGTGGTAGCAGCTCACATTGCAACTGAAGTTGCATCCGAAGTTGAAACTCCGAACTCTATTGAAAAAGTAGAGGACAATTTGGTGACAATGGACAAAGGTGAGAATATATGTGCAAAATTGCCCCCGAGATTAGAAGACGTGTGAGAAAACTTCCAGAAACATTTCTCGTGAGTCAACCCCAGTGGTGGTGTGTTTCATAGTCCATATATTAAAGAGATAATGGCTTGAGAACGTTCTTCGCCCATACTTGTAATGGTATCTCATCCTTTTACAACGGTGTAGCTCAGCATTACGCGGGTGTTCTGGAAAATTTACTGGAAATTCCGCGTAGCGAACCCAAACAACACTGTTCTAGAATTGTAAAATTGACCCATTTTTCATTCCCAGCCAGAGAAGCTACTCCCACTGATTTGCTAACTGCAATTGTATCTAACTGAAGAGCATTTGAGGTGCAATGCACTTCCGGAAATACCTACATGGATGGAAAATCGTTCTGTGGCATTACTCCATTGCAACTCGAAACTCGTCACTACAGTGCCCAATTTTTGGGTGGTGGATCTGCAACAGACCGCCATTTATTGGGCGATCAGCTGCAGTTTTATAATAAAGTTTTAGTTGAAGTGACGAGTGACCGCTCTAGTAACAATTTACCGCCCCAAACGAGCTTCCAAGCCATACAATAGACCATCTGCTAAAGGTCCAGACCGAAACACTGACTCCACTCAGAATGTTTCGTGTGTTCCACATCACGTGGGCAAATTTGGTATGTTTATTGGTGAAAAGCGTAACTGCACTGTTACCTCCCAGTAAACTCAGAGATGGTGCACTTTGCTTCCAGGTCAGTTCCAGCCAGTTCCGTTAACGATTTGTATGCGTTTTCTCACTCGTCTCGCACAAAACCAACTTTGAACAATTTCTAATTCCCATCTCCTCCCTCACCTTCTTCCGGCAGTGGAAATAGCCAGCAAAAGTAACGAGCATAAAGCGTTCTCCTCCACCTCATCCTCGCGCAAGAGCTCCTCCTCTGAAATCAATGCGGCCGCTGGTAGGTGCGGGGAACTGAATACGACAGTGACCGGTCAGAGGAGCGTTAAGGCAGACACTGTCGCCGCCGACATCGACACCGATACCGCCACGCCAATTAGTGACTTCTACCGGAATGCCACCGTGCTCATCACCGGCGGCACCGGCTTCGTGGGCAAGGTTTTGACAGAGAAGCTGCTGCGTGCGTTCGAGCTACGCAGGATTTACATGCTGATCCGCTGCAAGGACAACATGAGCGTGGAGCTGCGTTTGGGGCACTTTTTCAAGGAGGCGGTGCGTTGGTCTGCTGTTCTTTTATGTTTCTGTGTGTTTTTTTTTTTTTTGCATTTACTTTTTGTTGCTGTAACATTTTTCCATGCTGCATGGAACTTTTTATTGAAATTGTTTGCTTCTCCTCTCTCTTCCACAGATATTCGATACTATACGTGCTGAAAGTCCGCAACTATTCGAAAAAGTACACCCGGTACGCGCCAATTTCAGTGCCATCGACCTGGATATATCCCCGGCAGACCGAGAAATCCTCTGCAATGAAGTTGAGGTGAATTTTCAGTTTCAATAGCATATTTCGTGTGTTTGCCGTGTGTGGTGCCAACTTGAGTATGAGTGCAGTGTGATTGTGGATGTGTACGCTGATGTGCATGTGGGTGTTTGTGTGTGTGTGTGTGTGTGTGTGTGTGTGTGTGTGTGTGGTTGGGGACGTGAGTTGGATTGGCTCTGCGACTACTGCTGTGCAGGTATGAAAGAGCATTGTCCTGCAGGCGGTGCACAACTTCCCCGCTGTTTACCGCCATAAAAATGGCCAGTAACGGGGCGAAGCTTTGCAGCGGAATGCGGGTATAATTGTTGATGCCGCGAGTTCTAACATAAACTAAACTAAATCGTGAATGAGTGCTGCTAAGTGCTTTCCCCTGATTGCTTGTCTTTGCGCTTCGCCTTTTCCTAACATTTTCCCTTGTGCGTATGCAATTTCTTCTCATTTGTTTGTCTTTGGGAAGAGTTTTTAAGTGCATGTGCAACAAGCCTATGAGCTTGTGAGTGCTCCTGTAACTAAAGATGCCCGGTTGGAAATGTTTTTTGATGATAGTACCGCGTGCACTCATGTGGTTGGGAAGAAATTGCTTAGACTCAGCTGCGGTGTAATTTTGGCACTTGCACCAGTTCCATTTTTGTCTCCATTGCATGCTTTTCTTGTATTAATCATCCGATTGGCTTCTTGTTGCAGTCTTGACTATTCTCCCAGGCTCTGGAACTTTCAGTCAATGAGTTCGAGGGAACACTTGATTCACAGTTCATCGCACTATTGCCAGAGACATATGCGAGAAAAACACAGCAATCGCAAGGTATCTGCTTCGAATGAAACATGAACGGTTATTCACGTTTGTCCAAGAAGGGTCCACGAACGGTTGCAAAGGTCCATAGCAGGGTCTTATTTGCTGCCGAGAGAGTTAGGCTGTTCCTACCACATATGACCGCATTTTGGCGCAATGATGCCGTTTCCTACTAGGATTGTGTTGAAGTGGAATGGAGTTCGGTATTGGGTAAAAAAGTCCTCCTATGCTAGTATAAAATTTTAATCAAAATGTCGAGTCTTGCATTTAGTTCAGTTGCACGGTTTGCCTTTTCCGATACTTGACGGGTGTGCCTCCTACGCTTCGTCCTCTAAGCGTATATCCAGAGCACACTTGGCTGCGACATGGTTGGGACTGGTGGCATGATTCCTTAATGTGTACGCACTGGGCGTGGCATGTCTGCGCTTTCGCAATAGCATCCAACCTCCCCAATTTCGCCGTCCACGAATGGAGATCCAGGAGCCCTCCACTTACTGGTCTTTCTATTTGATACAGGGTGTGAGTCCAGATAATCGTTATGTCTGCAGTGCGTACACAAACGTACAGCTCGTGGTATTCGGTGCAGACGCAGACACTACTTAAGTGGTTTTTGCTGCTTCATTTTTATTCGTATTCCTTGCGTTGGTATTGAAATTGTTGCATGGATTTGTACGCTTAGTTTTATGCGTTTCTTTTGTTGTTGTTGTTGTTGTTGTTGCAGCTGTTTTTATTGTTGTCGTTCTTGCTGCCTTCGCTTGCTTAAATATTTACCACAGCGTTGCCGCGCACTGAGCAGGAATGCAGCCGCATTAGTGCTTCCAATTGTTGTTACATGGCAATTCTTTGGTATTGGTTTGGAAAAGTTCTCCCAGCGCCGAGCTGTGCTGCGCTGAGTCCCGTAGCTTGCAATTTGTTTTAACTGTTGCACATGTAATGCTATTGATTTCCCAGGATTAGTACGTTCGCGTAAAACGGATGTGGGGAGAAGTGTTAGCGCTTTAATTTTGTATAAGAACTGTCGATGTAGTGCCGTGAGAGAATGGAAATGCAAGCTCCACCTGCTTGTATAATTTGTTCAGGGTGTTGCGATTCCATTGACGACAGTTGGTTTGTGATTTCCTTCCTGCATGTGGCCGAATCTAAGAGTTCGATGGGAATCTGATATGATTGTGAGTACGGTTCCGTGGAGGGGTCGACGCGCGATGCGTTGGAAAGGGCCGATGGGAGTCAAGGTGCAAAGTGGGACTGAATATTGCATGAATGGAAATGGAGTTGCAGACTTTTGTGGAGGATGTTGCTTACTGCATCTGGCAGTTGTTGCACGAAGTGATAAACAACCACAGCGATGGCAACATTAAAAATAGCGTGTGAAGTCACGTTCGCACACAACGCCGGTAGAACCAACGATATCCTAGACAGAGAGAACACAATAAGCAATTTAAAGTTCTCTGTTAAGGATTTTTGTAAGCTTTGAAATGGCTTTAAACTCCATGCTTTAATGTGTGCCAGGAATGGCTGGTGGAAGTGGGGAAGTGGCATGGGAAAACATTTACAATTGTGGTAGTAATATGAGTCTGTGTCGATTTCTTCAAACAGAGCGCTCCGAGTAAGATTAAGTAGAATAGGAGGAGTTCATTACATATCTCTACAGTGGTAGATAAGGTGGCTTTCATTGCATAGCCGGTCGATGGCTTGTGTCTACAGGGAGTTTGTGCCACCAGTTCAATCGAGGTAAGTGCTCCTGTCGAAGTGTACTTTTGGGATTCACAATCAACCGGTGTGGTGACTTGCTGGAGGAAATTGTGTTTTGATGACTCTAGAATAGGTGAAAGGACATCGAATCTGAGAGAGACCATTACACAATGATCGAAACTGAATTAACATTGGAAGCAATTCACTTCATTAGGGCAATACAGATTTTTCAGGGTCCAAGGTGGCAGGTAAGCCACGAACCCACGCTCTCGCACGGAATTCTAAATTAGGGGCTTCAGTTTTTCAGTTCACTTTCTTTAGACTTTCGCAATTTCCATGCCAATTCTTCGTATCATCGCAGGACCCTCATAAACAAGAGACTTCGCGTATTGTCTGCACGGATCGCGTGAACTAAGCCCTTGTGGGTCTCTGAAGGAACAGCAGTAAATAGCTTCATGGAACAGCTCAGGAGGACGAAGAGGATTTATGCTGTTGTTGTCTCTGTCTCTTTTGTTTGCTGCAGACGAAAGTTCTCTGGCCCTGAAGAACCCAATTCCAGTTGCTGACTACCCAATTCCAGTTGCTGGCTACCCAATTCCAGTTGCTGACTACCCAATTCCAGTTGCTGACTACCCAATTCCAGTTGCTGACTACCCAATTCCAGTTGCTGGCTACCCAATTCCAGTTGCTGACTACCCAATTCCAGTTGCTGACTACCCAATTCCAGTTGCTGGCTACCCAATTCCAGTTGCTGGCTACCCAATTCCAGTTGCTGACTATTCATATGGCATTTTCTCAGAAAAATCTTCGACAAAAGGCAGGCAGGCTCCTGCGTATCCCAGCCGCTGCACAGGAGTCAAGATTTTGGCGTGCTTTCATTATGTCACTTATTTTTATTCCGCTGCTATTTGTTGATGCTATCATCCTATCCACAATTATCCTTCCGGGATACTGTGTAGTTCCCATTTTAATATGCATTCTCGTTGCAGATTATTTTCAACGTGGTTGCATCGGTGAAGTTCAACGAGAAGCTGAGCGACTCCATCGACATCAATGTTCTGGGTACGAAGAAGATTCTGGACTTGGCCATGGATATAAAGCAATTGAAGGTGATTTATAGGCTAAGCACATATAAAAAATGGGGGAAATGCAAAGGAGTTCGATTGGTCGATTGGGATGGCACGGGGCCCTACATGCCCTCCATGCCAGACGCAATTGCTACAAAGTGCTGGCGATCATAAACATTGAATTATGCTGGCGATTTGCATTTTTCACGAGTGCATTCATATCCGCTTTCGGAATGCCATCAATAGCGATGTTGATTGCTGTCCTGCCATTAGGAGATGCAAACAGTTTGGCAGAAGAGGGAGTGTAAACAATTTTATTGACGCAATTCTACACTTGCAAAAAGTGCAGAACAGAAGTCACGCTAATAGAACTAACAAAACTTTTTATGCCGTTTCAGTCGTTTGTACACATTTCAACCCTTTACTGCAACTGCAACCGGCAATTCATCAAGGAGCAGGTCTACGAGAACGAAATTGGCTATGAAAAAATCATGCAGGTGAGTGAATTGGGTGAGCGACTGACAGCGTGAGGGAGTGAGTGAGTGAGTGAGTGAGTGAGCCGACGAACTAGTGGTTGGGATAGTGAAGTGATATTCTCCCGCCACTGGGTGGCGGGCGGTGCGCGCTGGACTCTGGGCTCTGGGCTCTGGGCTCTGGGCAGTGGGCGCATGCAAATGGAGTGCGCAATTGAAATTGAAATGAAAACTTCAAACGATTTATTTAAATTAAATCAATACAAATGCAAATGCAAACAGCGAGCTGAAAAATTCAATTCAATTGCGCACAGTTTCAATTTTATCTAAATTGTTTATGGTGCGGGGCCAAATTGAAAATTTGATTTATGGTGCATTCCGCCCGCAGGTGTTTTTTTAAAACAATTTTCATATCATATTATAACAAATATTACGGAAAGCTGAAACAAACTTTTCTGAAGTCCATTTTTGCATTGCTTGCTGCAGGTATTCCGCATATTTGACGACGAGACTCTGGAGAAAATGCGGCATTGCCTGATCGCCGATATGCCGAACACGTACACCATGACCAAGAAGTGCGCAGAGAGCCTGGTCAACCATCGTGCCTTCTTTTTGCCAGCGGGCATATTTCGGCCACCCATTGGTAAGTTCATACGTTCAAACACACACACACACACACACATTATAGTTACAGTGCACTCCCGTAGAGCAGCAGTCGACACGAGTCGCTTTTACAAGAGTCCTCCCCTGGGCATAGATTCTGTTGCCATAAATTATCTCGAATTTTGAGACGTTCCCCCCAAATATCACAGTTTAGAATTTGAATAAAAATTCATTTTCAAGTCAAGTGAACAAAGTCATTGTCAGATAATTTTGTTGCTAATTCACACGCCCCAGGGACAATAAAGAAAACAAATGTTAAAAGCCAAATCCATGAGCACGGCTTTGAGAGACACACGAAGCAAATAGGACAACACAACAATAAACACAACAAAATCTACAAAAACAAAGTAAAATGAATTGAAACAAAATGAAACAAAATGAGACAAAATGAGACAAAAGTGCACAGTCTCCATTCTGATAGTAACAGAGAAGTCCCACAGGATACGAGTGGTGTAGGAAAGCGGGCAGCGGCGGGGGTGCGGCCCCACAAACAGAAATACAGATGCACAGATACGGACACAAAACTTTGTGCCACTAAATCATGCAAAAGTAGGGTAAAAGCTAAAAGCCAATGCACAACTATACAGCACACACACACACACACACACACACACACACACACACACACGCACACAATTGCACACAGAGACACATACCAATGCTGGAGTTCGGAAGTACCCACCTATATACACGTAAAAGGCGCCTTAATGTGCAACTGTTAATTTTCGCATGCAATCTCAAAAGTATTCTTAACTCTGTTTGACTATTAAAAAAGACAGCTAAAGCAGCAGTGGCAGTGCTCAAAACCAGACAAAGATAAAGACACACAAATGCACACGACCGGCTGCAGGTGGCTGCCCTACGCGGCCCTCTGAGCCCAGCAGATATTCAGTTGCTTCTCCACCAGCGACAAGCGGCTAAAAGAACGAGTATTTGCAAGTCAAACGCAGCAAGGCACCAGCAACACCAAACAACAACAGAAAATGCCGTTTGCCAAAACACCAGCATACACACCCATCTACACCAACCCACGTACCCCGGCACACATTAATTCTCATTTATTTCAGTTATGTCAACGTACAAGGAGCCATTTCCCGGCTGGACTGATAATTTGTACGGACCATCAGGACTCTGTACTTGGTCGGCGAGAGGACTGGTCCGCTGCATCTACGGCAAGGCCAGCTGCAAGGCGAACATGGTCCCGGTAGATTATTGTGTTAATGCAATGATAGCAAGTGCCTGGGACATAGCCAGGAGGTGAGTGCACCGTCGAGCGCTGGAGTTGGTACTTGGGAGGGGATAGGGGGGTAGGCGCATAGTGGGGGCGGATAGCCAGTGTTAAATGCATAACAGCAGAGCATGAGTGAAAGGGCGAGAGTGTGTGTGTGAGTGATTTTAGCAACAAACCCCAAATTAACAACTAATGTTGGTGCTCAGCTAATGGAGCAGTTATGACAGTATTGAAAAATTGCGCATTGTGTTTAAAAGAGGGAATCCCCGGGGCCCGAATAGTAAAATGAAATTAATAGGAATTCAGTTAGTGGGCAATAAATTCAAATTTGAAGGACTTGTTGCCATCCGTAGTAGAAACTGGATTTGAGAAGTGTTCGCAAGCAGGCAGAAACTATTGGAACCTAAAGGTCGAAGGTTTTGCAAGGTCTTGAGGCTGCAGACAGGACTGCACTGAGGCACAGGACTGAGACTGGTGCCAGGATTCTCAAGTCCACAAAACACACTTGCAAACTGAGAACTTTGTGGAGAAGTGAAGGTGCACAACTGCAAATTCCCCCAAGTGACGTCATTTCCGGAATCATAGTCTCTTCGAGATAGCCGCTAAACCCTTGACTTGGTTTCCCTTGTGTCATCTTCGTATCCCAGGTATTCACAGGAGCAGATTTTGATACGAGTACTATAAAATAAGCGGCCTTTCCAAATTGTGTCATGTTTCCTACTAATATCCGCCACAAACGTAGATAAAACTCGGTTTAGCTCATCCGCTTGGATTGAGTTTCCTTCATGAAATAATGGATTTTGCAGCCTACTTGGTCCTTTAAAGGGAGGAATTTCATCCGTGCAGCATTTCTCATGATTGAGCAAAGTACGGACATAGGCTGTTTGACTGCCGTGTTTGGAGTACGCTTCACCAGGCGGGTCGTTTTGTTGTCATTTCCTCCTCTGTCTCAGTTGTCGTTGCACTGGTCTTTATATGCGTGTTTTTTCTTGCAGATTTGCCCTCCGCCAAAGCGAGCCAGTGTGTGGGACCGAATTACCTGTCTACAACTACATTTTCGATCACAACAACTTAACGTGGGGCCAGTACATGCACTTGGCCCGCAAAGGATTCCATGAACCGTTTGACAAGGCTTTGTGGTAAGTGCTATTGCCGCTGCGGAAGTTTCTGCTGCCGAAGTCGAGGTGGCAGCTCCAATTGCAGCTGACATTTAGCCAGCCAGTCAGCCAGCATCCGCAGTGCAGCCATAAATTAAGTCATTGTCACACCGGCTCTGGGTATGCGCGCATGGTTTGTACCCGTACTTCCGTATGTGAGTGTATGGTGCGAGCTTAGAACTGTGCATCGGCTGCTGGCAGGCAACCTGCTGCTGCATGCCTCTGAGGCAGGAAGACTGAAGTAGAACGCGTTCACTGCTCATGGCAGAATGTGTTCTGTTTTTGTCTTCCTTGCTCCCTTAAGTCCTTTCTGCTCATTTAAAATCCCTCTTTTTATGCTGGTAACTCACACCGTCACTCAAACAACATGGAATTAATGCGCTTTGAACGGCAACACCAACAACAACAACAAAAACAAACTGTGACCGCATTACTGGAACTGGTCAACATATCTCTTACTGGGACAACCACACAACAATATCAACAACAATAAAACCGATTGTTATTATACCCGAAACAACAAAAACAACTTGCATTGCTGTCTAAACAAACGCTCGAATCTGCACATGCATCTGCTCCGACTTTATCTGCAATGCTGGCTGCCACGACTTTCACAACAACAACAACAACACCAACAATGACAACAATCATGCCGCCACGTATATCGGAACATGTGCAAAACAAAAAACTAAAACCAACAACTACAACAACACTGCGAATACGCTGCAATAAAAAACCCACTCACTCACCAAACCAACAAATAAAAATGGCTTAAAAAACTGGCGCAATGGCACACATAAACCGCACCCGATCGCCGCAATATTGTCACAGGTGCTTCTCGTACATTATAATTCCTTGGAAGCCATTGCATTGTGTAGCTGCGTTCTTCTTGCACAATATACCCGCTTATATTTTAGATTTAATTGCCCTGGTAACTGGACAGAAGCGCATGTAAGTATGCACCCAGCTTTACTTGACTGAGTGCTGCTGGAGTGGGGTAAAGGTGTGGCGTGTCGGCGTTGGCAGCAGTATCGGTTCGTGGCCCGTAGCAGCACACACACACCCTTTGTCGCTTGCCAGTGGCCACTGCGCGGTACTGCACTCGAACACGCCTGGCACATAAATCTGGCCACACTGTAAGCCATGATTAAGGACGCGCAATTGTTTTGCTAACGGGGCATTGAGTTCAGTGGTGATTGCTCTGCGCACAACTTGCTCTGCTCTCACCGCCACTTCGCCACACGCCACACGCCACACGCCACACTCCACACCGCACACTGCTAACTTTCCATCTAATTCTCACTCGCTCTACGCGGCGCTCGACAGCTATGCCAAATCTTATCGCAAGATATCGAGAATCATTTATATGATGTCCTGGTTTGGGCTCAAGGACTGGAAGTTCGCGCACCGCAACATTGACGAATTGGATGCTTTGCTGTGCGGGGAGGAGCGCCGTCTGCTGCAGTTCAACATCGCGACCATTAATTGGAGCGAGTACTTTCGCTCCTATCTCAGCGGTATACGCAGGTATTTCTTCAAGGATAACGATAATAAATTGCAGCAGCGCACAACCATTTATCGCAGGTAGGTTGCACAGCGCGCCAAAAGTTATTTCTCTTCGTTAAGTACTTTTTAATTACATTTTTCCTTTCGACTGCAACTACAATTGCCGGCCGCAGGATGCTCTTCGTGCATCAACTACTCAAATCCACGCTGGGGCTCTCACTAATTATGTGCCTTATAAGAATTTATTTCAAATTTTTTAAAATCATACCGAAAATTGCAATTTGAGTCCTGACGAAGTGGATTCGGAGTGGCGTGGAAGCGGATGCAGCCAACTCTCTCAATCTTTCTATCTCTCGCTCTCTCTGAGCTGCGGGTTGTTCAAATTTAATGTGGTTTCTGTATAGCAGAAGTGCTGCGCTTTGATAAATTTTTATGTAAATGAGTAAGAGTAATAAAGAAAAATATTTAAAGACATTGGGGGCGTATTAGTAACTTTTTTCAATGCCAACATGAGATTCGAAATATGCCTGTTTTTACGGATTACGCAGTATACTAACAAGGGCCCAAAGCCACAGTTGTGAAGCAGATGAACTCTTCCCACAAAGTCTGTCTTCTTTATGCCAACCTTCCTATTTATGGTCTTACTTAATAGAGTGACCAATCATACCACAAGTTAGTGCCCGTAACTGTGATGTGCTCCAAGTGACGACGTGATAAGAATCGTCTGAATCAGTGACTTGACGCCTTCTGTAAATGCGACCGATGTGTGAGGGCCCAAAACGTTTCGACCTGCATTCAGAGCAGCATTTACTCATGTGGGAACACTTTTGGTGCAACCAACAACATGGTTCTGATTATCATTTCGGCACATACGACTTCATATGGCGCTGCACCATTTAAGTACAGCCGTTGAAGCTACTATTTCGAAGGGTTGCATTCATTTGAGGGTCACCAACACACGAATTCTGTAAGCAAATCAGATAGAGCAGATAATTTTAAAGTCACAACACACAAGGCTAAACTGACCTGGAGCGGAAAGTGGCACTTCGAATAGAGATCATGGAGATGGAAGGGATCAATGTAATGAATGACATTTTCTTTAGTGTTTGGTTCGCGTTAGTAAGTGCGCGAATGACTCTTTATTATTAAATTGTTTCTGCTTAAATAGGAAACAAATACTAACATCCGCATTCACCCACATATAACTTATCCCATGCTTAAGCTAACGCTTATCGGTTTACTTGGATGCACATATAATAATAATTTTGTTGTAGTAGTTTTCCCCATGGTCGACACTGCGACCTAAACGATTTTTTGTGTCATTCCACATTTTGTGATTAGTGATCCATATGATCACAACTGTCCGATCTACTATGCCCTATAGGTTTAGTACCGGCGTTTCTTCCGTAATGCCATAGCATTTCGTCCGTTTGGTGATGTCAAAGCATCCCAATTAAAATCATCAGGTCCTTATTTAGCTAGATGTTCCTTGCCCAAAGAAAGGAAGTAGTTGAAAGTCATGTTCTTTCATTATAAATGAATTTGAGAATGTCCATAACAGGAGCATTCTTTATTTTTCCCAGAGCCTGCTGATCGCGGTGGAATAGTTCATTATGGTCCCTGCCAATGCAATGCAGTTGCATAGTATGTGCTCTGTGGTTTCTTTTTATTCTAGACATAGCCGGCATTTCGTATCATCAAGAATGCAGATTTTAATCAGGTGATATTTCAGGTAGTAAAGATCTGATAGAAAACCTACTATTTTTCCTATGTCTGCTTTGCACATATTGCGCAATTCTTTATTGTAGGTGAATGGCCTTACCAGTCTTCTGGCTTGGCGAAGTCCTTCCATCGCTTCCCAGTGAGACATTCTGAGACTATGTTTCCAGTTATTTACCCTAGATTTAGCCGCCGCCGAGTTGCTACCACAGCATGGCTCTGGGCTTGCTGCGGAACCGGCCTGTACATAAGTTGCTTCTACTGCTCATATGAATATCTTTGAGGATGTGCGTGACTGCGTCGTCTTATGCTTAGGGCTAGTGGTAATGTGATCTGCCAATACAAACAATGCGTGAGTGGCAAGCGAGCCAGCGCTGCTCCCATACATTGTTTACCTACCCTCGTGTGTTTGTGTGTAAGTATTCAATGTGTACAAACTTAGCTGAACGATGAAGCCCGTATACACCAGAGCAGAACAATCGTGGCAATGAGAGTAGCTGTCACATCACGCCAAAAGACTGTTCGTAAGATTAGCCTTATTAGTGCCTATAGCCTTATTAGTCCCTATAGCCTTATTAGTCCCTAGATTAGTCCCTGCAGTCTCCATAGCAATGTGGCGTCAAAGAGTTTTTGGTGTGTCAACACTTTTACAGTCTCGTGCATGCAGTTTGATTTTGTTCAATACCATTACCGTGGCGAACTCTCCCTTGGTCCCGCTTTAAAGCGTTATTCTTATATGATTTGTTTAAGTATTGTCTGAGCCACTCCAATGCGCGGTGATGCGCTCATACTGCAAATCCGGCTGCCACTCTTTGCTTCTGCACTGACGGTATCTTCTTGTTTTGCACGCCACCGCTTGTGGTGGACTTGGTGCCGGTGTACGTACATAGCATGCACTCATTAACTATTGGCATGCAAATTGGTTGAATGCTATTTTAGCGTAAAATTTCCGACACGGATAAGTTTGCAGCTGTACTACTCAAAAGGCAGAAGAGGTGACGTAACAGGTCCCCTTCCCCCCTTATCTTCCACAAAAAATTCATATTGCTTCTGCTTCTGTGACCTTTTAAGATACGTGCTCTTGGTGCACACTCAGTGGGAATTTGATTTGCCAGTGGCTTGACTTAACTGAAATGGTGCTCTAATTCAGTGCAAGCAAATTAAGGGGTTTCGGTAGTTTTGAAGACGATTTGCCCTCAACTTAGGAAAATGACACCCGACTGCAATACTTCTAGGGATCTATTTCATCTGGCTGAGTTGAACTATTGGAAACAATGGAACGGGAAGAAAATAAATAAGCAGCCACTTCACTTCATTTGCCGCATTAAATTGTGCTCTGAATGGACGAAGATAATAATATCCTGAGTACCACAATGCAACTTTTTCATTATAAGTGACACTCTGTCAAAGTTGCCGCGTCAACCTAACTTACCATCAGCATCTTATGGGTCTGTATTTGAGAATTATGTGCAATAAACCTTTGCCCGAGTTCCATATTTAACTGTTTGACTCACAAATTGAGCTGCACAAACAGTCGAACCTGTTAGGGAACTGTGGAAGTACGCATTACTGGAGTTGGACTATGGAAAGGTGAAGGAGACAGTGCTGCCTCACCGACCGTAGTGCATTCTCACACAACAGCAGGCAGCAGGAAGCGGGCAGCCAGAGAAATATGTTTTTTCAAATTTAATTTCCATTTTAATGTTCAGACACTTGTACAGCAGAGCAAAATGCAAAATGAATATAATTCGGAAGCAAAATTGCAGCATTTGCAGTATTTAAATGTCAAAACAAAAGTTTCGCCAGTCATGTCAGGCAACTCAAAAGAAGCAAAGGAACCAGAAACAGACACAGCCACGGACACAGACATAGGAAACGACAAACGGCAAACGGAAAGAAGAAAACAGGATGAAGAAGAGAAATGGGGGGGGGGGGGGGGTGAGCAAGGAAGCAGAGCCAACATATACAAAAGCTGGAGAAATATGCGCCAGTGGCTACGTCACTGCCAACAATGTCAGTAGTGATGCTTTCCACTTTGCTGGCAAATGCAAATTCACACTTAACTGATCTGCGGTTCCTTCAACAACCAAGGACAAGTACGAGCGCTACAGCGAGCGGAGACAGCAGAATAAGTGTAAACTAAAATAAGTGCTCAAAGAGCAGCAACGTCAGCAGGACGGCTGCATGCCTGCACGGTTGGCGAACGGGGGAAGCCGGGCAGAGTTAGAAACTGGAACACTCAAAGGATTGCCAATGTATGGAATACTGGCTGCAGCACTTTGCTATGTGCTTGCGACCTGAAGTACTAGCGCAGGCATTGGCAGAGCAAAGCATGCAGCTGGGTAAGGGATCCAACGAGCGAGGGGCCGCTGGGGCCGGGGAGATGTACTCACACACTTAATGAATCGAAACCGAAAACGTTTGCATTTACCGAGTGTAAACAGTTTGCGCGTGCAGGCAATGTAATTAATTTCGTACGTACCGAGCACACGCATAAAGGCCTTCGCACTGTGTCGCAGTTCTTCCACCTCACACAGTGAGCAAGGATTATGTGCACATTTCACATGCGAGCTAACTGGAAGATCCTCGTAAGAGATTGTGAATATTGAGGTTGCGTAATTCCTGCTTGTATTATCTGCATATTATTCTTCCTTAATTGATTTTAATTAAACATCAGTTTTTCATCCCAGTTTCAGGAAATGAGTTTTTTCATGCTGTGGGAGGCAGCACTGTTCGGCTGCTGCAATTGACAAACACACAACACGAAACGAGCGAAAAAGGCGAAGCAAGTTGTGAGTTCTCGTTTGGAAAAACTTTCAAATGCATTTTGAATGCTTCACTTTAAACTAACAGAAGCTCCGTCGCAGCGGAGGCTACGGCTTAATAGCAGGGGATGCGGGTGCGGGCAACACTCATTAAAGCGCTCAAACGAGTGCAGCGCACAAGTGTTTTATTACCCCTCACCGGCTGAGTCCTAGGCGGCAAAAGCCGCACCACTTGGCGCCGCGTATTTACACACACATCTCACTGAAGCCGGCAAGTGGCATGAATCCTGCTACAGACACAGCAGTCAGCAAGTCAGCCAGCCTCTGTGCAAATACGTGGCCTCTTGTGACATGGCCGCACGACACCCCAATAGGAAAGTATGGCGGACTGTGCTATCGGCATCCAGGCAGATTTCTCGGAAGCTGTCACAAATAACGCTGGTTGCTTCTCTGCGCTTGCTTGCTGTGTATTTGTACTCGCACACAGTGTAACTAGTGGCCGTCAAGATATTCACTTGGAACATGTGTCCAAAGAGTCATGTATGTGGCGCTGCTTTACTCTGTATGGTAAGTAGAAGCACATAGCGTTCCAATGACTTCGAGGCCTTAAATTACAGGCGTTGAATCCAAGTTAACCACTAATTGTTGCCGCCCGACCCGCTTTCTCCCATTCTTTTAACCCCGAGGTCGATGTTCGCAAAAATTTGCTCGTGGAGTCTAGATTAATCGGTGCCTTTTCCCATTGGGATGCCATACTAGCATGCGAATGAGTGTGTATGGAAATGTAGGGCGTGAAATCGGGTGCTCAATTCAAGCCAAATCGTCGCTGCGAGATTATTTTAAAGCCTTTTGGGTGAGTTTGATATGTCTCGTCAACTGCTGAAATTAAATTACGTTTGACTTTTGAACTCTACAAGTCTCTGTGCTTGCGGTTGTCAATGCATGTATCCGCATGTGTGTGTGGTTTTTTTGTGTGCTTTAAGTGGAAAGCATCGTAGGCATCATAGAAGTGTGGAGCTCTAACCTACGATAACCTTCTATGATTCAGTCCCGCGGTACCACCAATTCCTTTACGCGGCGGGCAAGAGTTTCTTTACTTGGTCACTCACGAGCACTTTGCACGTCCCATCCTATTCGCTGCAAGATACTGACCAATAAGCATCCTGCTGCCTACCACACATCTTGTAAACCGAGCCTGTAGCGGATGACACCACCTGGAGTTATTTCTTATTTCATATAAGTCTCCAGCATGCGTCTATATCTTACGTCATCAACACGTGCTTTGCATTTTCATATTCGCCAGCACAATACAGGCAGTCTTCAGGCATGTACTTGTGCAGATAATATCGAAAGCATTCGTGTAGTGACAAGAATTGAGTTCGATGGTCGCCAACTTCATACTGTCTTCAATCTATAATTGAACATTAGGCATCATCTCATGAGTCCACCGTCGTTTTGTGGGTGTATGGCAACTTTTCTGTCACTTATTTTGTGAGTTCTTTCTAAACTCAATTTTGGCTGTATCCTTTTTATCCTGGCTTTTGAAGTCCCGAGCCTCCATTTGCAGCCGTATCTATCGGCGTTCGTCCCCTGTGACAACCACTGCATAACTGGATAGGATCCTGGTATGCACAACATATTCTTATCAGCCTGTACGCCGTAGTTACACCTCTAATAAACGTTTTGCAGCTTGTTGCTGGAACCCATATGACTGCTGCGTACATTATGATGGATGTATTCTCACTGGCTAATAGCTTCCGTATAAGCTACCTTGGACCTCGGAAAAGATAATGAAGGAACATGACTTTCAGCTACTTCCTTTCTCTAGAGAAGGAACATCTAGGTAGAAACAACACTCATAACTTTAATTGTGACGCTTTGACATCACCAAACGGACGAAATGCTATGGCATTACGGAAGAAACGCCGGTACTAAACCTATAGGGCATAGTAGATCGGACAGTTGTGATCACATGGATCATTAATGAAAAATGTAGTATGACACAAAAGATCTTTTAGGTCGCAGTGTCGACCATGGGGAAAACTACTAAAGCTAAATTATTATTATTATTACCTTGGACCTCCAATTTTTGGCCTTAACCCTTCTGACTCTGCCGCTGGTAAGTACGAACTGTTCCTAAAAATTTTCCCTGCGATCCAGAAGGACTCCCAAGTACCTTCTATATGGGCGAGATGTGATAATAATGCCTGTCCACCTGTGTGTGTGTTTGTATGGGCGTGTTTGCTGCCCCTACGCCAAATGTGTTCAAGTTGCTTCTGCGTTGCAGCAGACATTCCGCATTCAAAGTTTTCGAATGCCACATAATTATTCAAAAATTCTCTTTTTAAATTTTCCCTTCGTTGTGCTTTTCCATAGCATACTTTTAGGTGCCTGCAAGCTTTACTTTGAGCGGAGGTTACTGCTGCACAAATACTTGTGGAATTACAATGAATTTTAATTCAAAGCCAATCAGTTAACAAGGTACTTTAAGTTGTTCCCTATTTCTATATTATCCCTCTCTCTCTCCCTCTCAAGTTCGTAATTTACAAGTGCTCCTGTCGTCTGCGCCACCCCATTCAGAGTGCATTCCCAGAATGAAATTGTCTTCGTTTCCAATTTTGCAATCAAGCAAATTACGGAATTTGCTTGAAAAACTGAAATAAAATAAAGTCCTGCGGTTGATATTTCAGAATTTCGAATGCAAAACGCTGGCGGGGCTTCGCATGAATTTGCGTATTTGTGCACATGTGTGCGAATTCGCATGCAGGCATTGTGCTTGTGCGTTGGCGTGCATTTGGTTTAGTGAGTGCACACTCCAATTCTCAATTCATTCATTTGGCGGAAGTTTACACAAAACTGCTTAAGAACTGTTTCGTTATCTTTTATGATAATTGACTGTGAGCAGGATTGCCGTTGCGACTGAGCAGGATTGTCGCTCTTCATATTTCGGTACGCAATGCGTGGCGCATTTATTTAAATGCTCAATTCAGCGCTGCGTATCTGCCTTCAAGTCTGATGAAGTCTTGATTAGAATCCGCAAAAATATGTGCAAACTCTTCATTGAAGTATTGTCAACTTTCGGCTGCATCGGCGTCAGCGCAGCTCTGAAGGAAATGGTTGCGATCGAAGGAAGGGCAGAGAAGACATCGCCCGCTCTGGCCGCCCATCCGTCATGCCCTGGCCACCGGCACTGTTTGCAATTGCAGAGCGGGCACCGGGGCGCAAATGTTCGCATTATTGTAACAACTGCCTTCCAAATGCTTGAAGCACTCCACACAAGCACAGCTTCACTCACAGAAGCCGACATGCTCGCACTCACAGTCGGGACAGTTGGCCAAATTTGCTCACATAATGAAAATTTGCATTTGTTGTTATCAACTGCAGCAATGGCAAATATTAAATAAGTGAGAATGGCCCCATTGCAATTCGGCTGCATTGATTATTGCCAGAACAACCAGCAGCAGCACCAGCGACAGCGGCAATGGCACCGACAGCCATTCCGTGTGCTTCGGAGCGGCTCCTGCAGTCCTGCATTAATTAAGTGAAGGGTCGCTGCAGCCAATGAAATTCAATTAGCTTTGCCATTGTAATAATACGAAATACTTGGGCGATTATGGCTGATTTAATTAACTTTTGGAGTGCTGGCAGTGCTTGGGAGCAATTCAATCACACACACACACACGCACAGGCACCCGCACCCATTGTGCAACTGTAAATATGATCAGCATAACTGCAGAATTATTGCCTAACCACACATATTTTAATTCCTCTTCTACGAGCATTCGTTTTGTTTCTTTTGCTGCTCTGCCTGAGTGCTTGGGTCGCAGCTGTTTTAAATTTTGGCTTGCGGCTTCAGTGATAGTCCGCCCTGCACGCACATGCATGCACACGGAGAAATGCTTTTTATGGCACTCAGTCAAGCGCGCCCACACTCCCCCGCTGTGCCATTCCCATGCCCGGCACTGCATTCCAAACTAAATTGGTACTAAAAGGGCACATTCAGCATGCGCAACAACAGTAATAATATAGGACATGGCAGCAAGGATTTATGGCTTTTAGTGCCATTGTAATTGCCAATCGATTTTGTGTTATTGTCCCGGCGCATGTACGAGTGCAGTTGCAATTCAGGCATGGGTGGGCGTGTGTGTGTGTGCTCGATTTTAAATACTTTGAAATCGCAGCCTCGCGGATGGAAGCGCTCCGCCGCTCGTACTGCTGCTGCTGGAGTGCCCACTCTACAAGACTGCAGGGTCGTCGCTGTTGTAACCTCCCGGAAGTCCTTGCCGTCAGTTGAAGATAGACCCGAATTGTCTTGGCCTGAGGCGTATGTGCGTATATTTTAGCAATTTGGGCTACGAGTGTGTGCGCCCAACTTGTGGCCGTTGAACGACCGGTGTTCCAGCTCCGTCCTGCGAAGATGCAACACATCGATTCTTCATGTCCCACACCCTACATGAGGCAGCAAGTGTGTACCGCATGCACATTTCGGCAAGATCGCCAATAAAAATATCAATACGAGTAGTTTTCATTTCAGTTGCTCCACTTGGCGAAACATGTTGAAGGAGTGTCCCGACTCGTGCTTTACGTCCTCGACATGCTTGCAAAGTGTAAACCACAGAAACTCAGCAAAAAACACACACACGCCTGTAATGTGAGCGCACACATTGCCTTGCTTACACGAAGGATATTAATGAATGTTTTAGTCGCTTATTAAGCACAACTTATTCGTTTCAGTCGCATTGAATGCGACCAGCGACCATACACATCCGTGAAAGCATACACCCACACTACGGCAGACACACCACCCTCACACACTCATACACATGCACACGCATACACAGACCCATAAATGTCTGCGCAAGACGAGGACGAAGAGATAAATTTCGTAGGAGGATTAATTGGATTATCTTTCGGACATAAATTTCAGCCTGCCTGTGTCATTATCCTTAGCGCTGTTATTGTTGTTATTGTTAGCGGTAGTATTGTTGTTGCTGTTGCTGGTCTCGTTGTGTATGCTCAGCAAGAACATCTGCTGTGAAAGGAATAAAAATGCTAAATGGCTGCTGCATTATAAATTTGGGCTTCAAAGGATTTTCAAAAATGAAAGTAAAATTTCAGAAATTTAAACATGAAAATTCGAATGACTCAGCAGTGCTTGAGTTCCAACTGTGAGCTGGATCCCTGGGGGAAGTGGAGAAGCGCTTTCGCAAACTTGCAGACACCAAGGGAATGGAATTACAGCTCGTAGCGCCAAGACTGGCAAGACCCGAGAGTATTCTGTGCAGAAGGTGATGGTGTCGAGGTTGCTGCCATTAATGAGCTGCGGCAATGATGAAGGGCATGCAGCAAGCGGTTGGCTAAAGCAAGCGGAGTCACTGAATGCAGTTGTATTTACAAGAGAGCAGTGCAAACTTCTTGGAAATGGAGGATGGAGAGAAGGATGCAGGATTTCTGCATACATATGTGGCATTGAGTACAGTATTGATAATCGCAACAATGTGGAAAAGTAATAGACCTGCTGCTGAGTCGCTGAACTACAATTACAATTAAAGGGGTGCAAACATTATAAAGTTATATACAGATATAGCGTTTGTAAAATTCCAAGTAATTATAATGCCTATGTTCCACAACTAACGAGCAATGCAAGTTTAGTTAAAAAGTAACAGTGACTGACACACATTGCTTTGGTACTAGTAATCTGTTAGGTCTCTGGGGTTCCTTCTCTGAAGACGTCGTTCCGTTTTGTCTGGTTCGGAGAGTTGCGATGCTTCTTCGTTTATATGGTGTCGAAGTGGTGCACAATGGGGGGTTGCGACTTTGGCTATTATTTCGCAGTCTACCATCTGCAAGCCCAGTTCTCTGTGGAGGTCTGCCGTTCGTACGTACAATGGAGCAGTAACCAAGTTGAGTAGAACTTTGTTTTAAAATATTTGGATTACTTGAATATTGCTTTGTGTGGTGTATCCTCAAAGTTGAATGCCATACAGCCATCAAGATTAGCAGATTAGTTTCCAAATATGATCCCATCATATGAGAAGTTTTGATTTCGGAAGATTTCTGTTTACAAGGACATACTTCGGCAATATAAATTTGCGCCTTATTCAAATAGAATTTCATGCTGAAGGTTCAAAAGTCAGGAAGATCTGCGACAACGGCGCAATGATCACTGCACATATATCCGTACATAAGCAAATTTTTCCGATTCGCATACACATAGCATACTGGAGGTGGCAGAGAAAATTTGGGAGTGGGCTGCATCAGAATTTTGGTACCTCCAACTCTAGAATCCATCAATCTCCGCTTGCCTGTAGGAAAACTGCTGGAGTAGGGTCTCAGTTAGTCACCTATGGTTGTCCTGCTGTTCTCAGCTCCCCACTGCATTTATAGTTCTAGTTCTCTCCTAGTCTCAGCCAGTGTGTCCTTCACAATATCCTGTCGAATGATGTGTGCCTGTGTGTGAGTGTATGTGTATGTTAAATGGGTGCTACGTTACTCGTAGCAGGAAGTGCAGCAAGTGCTACCACATTTGCACAAATGTGCCTCAATGTAGCGAGGAAGATTAATATTGCTCTGTTTATTGTCCTTGTTGTAGATGTTCATGTTCCTGTTGCTGATGCTGCTGTTGTTGTTGCGGCCTTCCATTTGGCACTTTTATTAAATCAAAAAGTTCATCTTTGTTTAAATCTCGGCCAAAGCAGCCCCTAATGCTGTCCCATTACCACGGCCTCGCAAATAATAAGCGTCCTTTATTTCAATTTGCGTTTTAATGGAGTCGTAATTAGAAAATAGGTTTAAGAAATATTTATGAGTGCGTCACAGCCGCAGCCGCAGCCGCAGCCTTGAGCCTGGTGTAACGCTCACGGTCCGAGTGTAAACATGAATCCGCAAATGCGCCGAGGGCCAGAAACGGCCGCCAGCAGAAGACTGACTTGCGTTGTGGCTAGTTGACTGCCCGTTCTTATTCTGATTGTGTTTGTTGTGGTTATAGTTGTCTTCTTCCTGTTGTTGTTGTTGTTGTTGGTGTGTAAACGAGCCCCAATAATGTTTACTCATGTTTGTCGCTATGTTTCTGTGTGTTTTGCCTCTGACAATATTTTTTTGCGCAGCTTTAACATAATACGAGTACATTGTTGTTTGTGTTGTTGTAGTTGTTGTGCTCTTTTCGTTGTGGCTTTCTTGCTGTGTGTTTGTCGTTTGGAGGTGCTCTGAGAGGAGCTCCTGCGGCCCAAAGTCATATTTTGTTATAATCTCCATTTAAAGTGGAATTATTAATAGCCTTGTCCGCTCGGTGCTAAGTGGTAAGTGGAGAAAATTGTTTGGGGCTTTTCTTTCTTTTTCTGTATAAATATGTGTGTGTGTGTGTGTGTGAGCGAGTGTGCGTGTGTGTATTTTTTGGGAGTGGAGAAGTTCGCTGTTGTTGGTGTTATTTTCTTGCGGCCCTTTGCGCTTAGATTTCAGGAAGTCGCCGTTTGAGAAGCTGGGGAGATTTTGGGCATTGCTCCGAAATATTAAATTATTGTAAAAGTGGCAACCAGGGATAGGGGGAATGAGGAAGCGATGGGAGTTGGAGGTGCTGGTGGAGTATGCTCTGCTATCTTCAGGAAGTAATTGCAACTCAACCATGAAGCTCAAATACGTTTATGCCTGAATGGCTCCGGCCGCGACGCTGCTCACTCTCTTATTGTTGCAATTGATGATGATGCCGCTGCTCAATTTAAATGGCCATAAATTGCTTATTCCGAGTAGGCCACGCTGTCTGGCTAAATGCAAATTATGAGCTTTTGAGCAGGCGCTTTAAACTTTTTATGTGAACTAAATTCCTTTAAAATTTTAATTTGTGCAAAAAGCCTCACAGCAAATCACTTCACGCAGAAATCAGTCCGGCTGGAATCCCCGGACGCCTCTTCCACCCCGGCGCAGCAATTGCGGCTTAATGATATACGTTTTTGTGAAGTTTGACTTTCGATAACAAACACAGAAGGCGCTTGCATCTGACTGCCGCTGCAGCTCGGTGCTTAGTTCGTTAATTTCGGTCCGCCAGTCTCTGTTTCCCGAATTCCTGGGACTTCATTTGTCCGGAGCAGTGCCGGCGACGACACTTGAGTGCGTTGTACGTGAGTGTTGCAGCTTTGGGCACTTAGCCAAAACTTTGGCTTAGTCGCCACTTTTTTAGTGGAGTGCATAATTCCAAAGTTATGCAAAAACCGAAAAAGTGCTCTGCACACATTTGCAGCACACAAAGTCGACAGACCAAGTTAGCAGCAAAAACAAAAAAAAAAAACTGAACGAGCCCGGAGTAAAAGTAAAAGGGTCCACTTATTTACGAATAAGTGTGTGAAGAGTTAGGCAGCAGGACGGGATCGCGCAAAGATGGCGAGCCGGCAGGCAGGCAGGCAGGAAGCAAATATGGCAGCGAATGGAGGTGTCACAAAAGTTCACATACAAAATGTCACGAGTGCGAGTATTAAAATGCCACAAGCCACAAACCGCAGCATGTTGACAAAGTTGCGCTGAAACTGAGCAGCACAGTCCGGCGGCCGGAGTGTAGTAGCGGTGCAACACATCAGTTACAGCGCCGCTGGATTAAGGCGCACGTACCGTGGCTGTTTGATATTTAAGGTAAACGACGCCTTTACCAGCTGCAGATGTGCGAATGCGCTGCAAATGCTGCAAGCCGCAGGGGGTACGTGTACCACCACTTTATACTAGCAGAATATTAATTTCCCCACTGTACCCGCACTGGCTTAACCGAATCCGGATTGTCCAAGCGCAGCTAACCAAAACGCAAGACCGGCGGACAGTACTCTGCACCCACAAATCAAGTAGAAGGGGTGCATCTGTATCCGGCTGGGTTTGGAGACACTGATGCCAAAAGTTCTTGCAACTGCCTTAACTATTTTCATCTACCTAATAAGTAATTGAATGTGCATGTGGGGCTAATAGTGGGGACTAATAGTAGTGGTGGACCTTCACTTGACGAAGTTAGAGGGCACATTGACTGATCCAGACTTGATCGTGGAGCTTTTGTTTTAATGTGAGTCTTACGATTCTCTCCATGAATGAGGTTGGTGATTGAATAAGCAAGAGTACTACTAGTCAGTTGAGGAAGTTTAAACATTGGTTTCTTCAAAAATATATGCAGAAAAATCGCAGCGTACTTTCACGTTCGATAATTTCTTTTCTCAAAAGCATTATTTACTATTCGAATTCTTTTTTTAGTCCTGTCTGTCTGTCTGTCCGCAACAGCAGCGTAAGCCCCCTTTTGAAATGTTGGTGTTTAACCTACTGCGAGTATTGAGGTCGAGTCATAGGGTGGGCTGTTCCTTACACGATACTATTATTTACCACATTTTGTTGCTACATAAACAAGCACTTTGCTTGCAACTACCACGTAGGAGCCGATTTGACCACTCAATATGAAACTATGTTAGTAGGAGACAAATGTCTACAATAAAAATTTGGTGAAATTCTTCTTCCGTTTTAAATTGATTGCACATTTCTTGAATTCATATGCAAGTCTCAATATCACTTGGGCCGGAGGGAACACTGTGCCACAACACTAACAATATCAGTATCAGCGTCAGCATCGGCATCGACAGCAGCACCAGCAACCACATCTTGTCAAGACTCTGTCGCCTTTGAAAGTCAGTTAAAGTCGAAGCGAAGTTGAAGTTGAAGTCGTGGTGTGCATTTTGTTTGCTGGTCGGTTCTCAAAATTCAGATGCAGAGCACGTTCCTCATAATGGCTACGACTAGGTCAAAACAGAGGTGACAATGCATGAATTGGCAGGGTTTGATGTGCTGTACGCTGGAGCTCTGAGCTGGCTGTGCATATGTAACTATTTGCGCCAACTTTGCAGTGTTTATGGCATTTCAACTTAATTACGAGTGCAGCAAATGAACTCCGCATGGAAATCGAAGTGAATGTTGTGTGAAGTGAAATTCTGCAGGGATCGAACGGGAGACATCCGCAGCTGCTCTGCTTATTTGTCTAAGTTCATGTTGCATTTACGATTACGTGCCGAGCAACAACTTCGGCACTGGCACGCTTTAAAAGCGTCACTCATTTTGTGCAATTTGGCTTTAAGCCGGACGAGCTGCCGCTCGCAACATGATTGAGTGAAATTTGCGCTCACATAACAGCAAATCCGCCGTATCACCCAGCCAGCAGGTAATCGTCAAACAAAGTGGATTTGACGTTTCCCCAAAAGTGTTTGCACGTGCTCAAATTACCGTACGTGTGCGTACGTATCAACGTGTCCTGGTCGGCTCTGCTCCAGTCGGCTCCGTGCAGATGGGTAGAGCCGGGATGAGTTGCCAACTGCAACTGACATTTGGCTAAGTGCTTTTAGTGTGCTGCAAGGCTGACTGGCTTCCCATCGTGGCGCTTGTTTAATGGCGGAGCGTGCGACGCTTTAGAGTCACATACTCTCGCTCACATTCGCACACACTCGCACACACAATTGCAGTCAGTGACAGCAGCCATCTCACCCGTATGGCAGCATGCGGCTTCCATGCACATCCGCAGCCACATCCGCAGCCACATCCGTAGCCGCTTGGTGTCATTGCTGCAGCAGCATATTCTCATGCAACGGCAGCGGCTTGCCCGCGCTGGGTTAGCGCCTGATCTATGCTGGATGTTATATCATTGACAACGGCTCCAACTCCAGCTCTACTTCCAGCTCCAGCAGCACCAGTTCCAGCGGAGACACATTCGCTTTATAAGCGGCGTTGCAGTGCATTAATATTTGATTTGCAAATGTTTGTTTTTAATTTGCTCAAAAGCAAATTTATTTTGATATTTTATCCTGGCGCTGCCGGCATGAAATATCGTTCGGTTCTCTCGCAGTATTCTCTGACGCCCCTACGCCCCTAAGCCCTTGCTCCACTGTCGTGCCATTCCGGTTGTGCTGCAGATACTGTTTCCTTTGACGTTTGAATGACTTGCTTAGCAAAGTGGATTTACGCTTGGTGGATTTCATTCTCTCGCTGCTGCGTCACAGTCGCAGTCGCCGTCGATATGACGGTGTCGGTATCGGTCTCGGGCTCGGGCTCGGCATCAGTATCGGTGTTGGTGTTGGTGTTGGTGTTGGTGTTGGTGCTAGTCGTCGTCAACTCTGCACCATCTTTCGTTACAGCCGCAGCCGCAGCCACAGCCGCAGCCGCAGTTGCCGGCGGCGCTCCATTGTGCTATTTGTCGTTAAGTGGTCGCATTAAACGGCAGCCGGCGTTGGGTTACATGTGTACCCGCTTGTTGTGATTTGAAGGATTCTTCTGCTCTGGCGCTGTTACATGTGTGTACACATCCACTTAATCATAATGAGTTTTAATGAGGAAGCCGGCAACAAGTTGTGCGTCGAATGGAGCTAAACTGAGCTGAGCGGAGCTGAGCTGAGTGGAGCTGAGCTGAGTGGAGCTGAGCTGATTGGAGCTGAGCTGAGCGCTGTGCCACTCTGGCTGCAGGATATGTTAAATATTTACAAATTGAATTGATTTTCGTAATTGGATGAGCGGTGGAGCAGAGCGCTTCGGAAACGCCGCCGCCAAGAATACGAGTAATGCCAGCATTTAATTTCGTCAATTCATTAAAACGTAATCAAGTCGTTGAATCAATAGTGAGAAGTGCATAAGTAAAACAATTGTAATTGAATTAAATCAAGTAACGAACACATCGCAAGAAGTGCAAATGGGAAACGCAAAATGAGACGCACAAAACAGCTGCATTGCTGCGTTTTACTGAGCTGAGTTGAGCGAAGCTTAAACTGCCGCTTTGCAAACCGCCACTTTAATGCTCACTTATTCCAACGCTGTGCAAGTGGATATTGGGAAAGTTTGTTGAAACATTCGCCGGAGACAACAGCAACAGCAACAGCAGCCTCCTCGAAACAGCAACAAAAAACTGAACTATTGGCTGCAGGACAACAGGACAGCAGACCATGCAGCACATAGCACACAGCGCAGACTTGCACAAAGAAAACTCATTAACTCTGTGCGCACAGCCAATATTGGTAAATGATAACAACAACAAGAGCCAACAGACATGAACGGGTTTAAGACTGGTTAACAAGGGGAAAAAACGACAACGAAGGCAACGAACAAAAGTCTGCAGTGTATGGTGCCGTCCTCGGCATCCTCTGTGGCAGCGCAATTTCCATGCAAATGATGTAACTAAAGTGACCAGCACACGCAGAGGCACGCATAGCCCGGCAGACACGCGGACAGACAGATAGACAGGCGGGTATACCAGGATCAGGAACACCCCCGCAACCGCCCCAACACACAAATCGCATCGTTTCCCGCTTTGTTGTCTGCTGGTGCTGCCGCTATCGTCCGTTTTTGTTGTAATTGTGATAAATTCGTAAGGACACTTGTTTCTTTCGCGACCAACCCACTCGGTCCGCGTGCACTCGTGCTGCGGCTGATAAACTTTTCTGTGTTAATGAGATAAGTATGGAAATATCGAAACTTCGCTTACACATGCCAGAGCAGCGTCGCTATAGAGCCCGGGCGGCGACCTCCCCGTGGCCGGTCACACTCAGAACCGGTGGCTGTGCAAGAAGTTAGCTACCACCAAAGTTTTTAGAATCAAACCCCACCATGGGCTGGGCACTTCCCGCATGGACACGTTAGGCGAGGAAGCATGATGAGTGAGCGGCGGCCAGTAACGATTACTAAGTTCATGAAACTATATTTCGAATGATGCGCTAAATAATTATTCCAGCTCTCGAATGGGGTCTCATCGCTTTCATCGGGTAGTAACAGTGAGAAGGCAACGCCAAAAGCACCACATTTACCCAGAAGAATAGCAGTTGCATGTGGATTCTAGAAATCAGTGCCACTACAATGGCCTCTTCCCTCTAAATGGGATCAGCTGTTCGCAAGACATGCATTTTTATTTCCTCTCCAACGATGTGTGCAGAGGTTGTGGGTACGCTCCGAAAGAAGCATGACATCAGTGCGTATATTTGATGCACTTCCATGTGCCAGTGCGAATTGTTTGGCCTTTTCGTGGACAAATTTCAGATCCTGGTCTGAATTGGTTGTTGCAGCAAACGAGTATCGCAAGGAAGCCTGATATCGAAGTGGATTAAACTGTGGTGTGCGGTGCGAAGTTCAAAATTACGCCCGCCACTGAAGGGAGCTCACTTTGATTGAGTGGACGTCCGCCGGCGGGGATCCTTGAACTTTGTTTTCTTATTTGATTGAATGTCAACTCTTTGTGACGGATCCGTGTTTGCCTGCAAAAGTTTGGTATATCAATCAAAGTTTCAAATTAATTACATTTTACTACAGACATACTTGAATAAACACATAAAGGCACACACACACACACATACAGACACACATCTCCCCACTCCCACACATGCAGAGTGGCACGTATGTCAGTAAATCACCCGGCACTGGCGCTGGCATGTTACTTATTTATACTCGCATATGGGTGCCATTTGTTTGGCAAACTTTTAATGGCGGCCCATTTTTTACGCATATTTCCAATTAAAAAGTGTGCCCTGAATAACCGCGAAGGCACCAGGCCGTAAGCATTCGAGGGGCTTCACTGTCAAGCAGCACCAATTGATGTACTGGCAGTGAATTAATTGTATTTCATTTAATCTCATTTAATTTAATTTAATATTGTTAAAAGCATTACCAGGAAGCCATAAATTATGCTAGGATCATTACTCCTTCAGTTGAGGTGATGAACGGGAAGTACAGGTGGCAGTGGAGGCTGCCTTCTGTGCGCCGCCTGATGAGTTGGCCGAGTTTGACAACTGTGGGTCTTTACTTGACTGAGGTGACTCTTTCTTTGCAGCGGTTTTAAGAGCATCCCATCAGCGGAAGAGAAACTTTATCCGCAGCTGCGCACTACTTTCGAAGAGGGAACATTTGCCACGGGCATTGGCCATTGGCTTAGCAGGACACTGGCACGAGATTGAAGTTGAAGACGGCAATGTGAATCGCAACTGGTGGCAAAAGAGAACGGGTGCTCTACAGCCACTACAGACATCTTACACACGACATTCAGTTTATGTATTGGCAAGGATAGAAAATCTAATCTCCTTTCTGGATGCAAAATATCGTAGCGCTGCGAACTGATAGTATGTTTCTTGGATGCGCCCTGCAATGAGATTTGTGGCCGAAGTTATGAACTGGCATATCCGAGGAGTCCCTCACATATCAGTTGGAAACCGACACTGAGAAACTACCACTCACATTCATGGACTACGTTCGAAGATTCATTCAGTGTAAGTACTCGTCTACTCAGTATACTCCTATGGACATAGAGCGTCCTTCTTCCATTGATCATTCCACATCAAACAATTTTGCTTGCCATGTTCCCGTGTCAGTGGAGCGAGAGTGGAGGATCATTTTTCTACGATAACAGCGAAAACCAATATAGTTGGTACCCAGTTTTAACAATGTGCATTTGCATATATGAAATAGAGGTAGAAAAACACCTGACATCGAATTCCTTTCATACAGGAACATAATCATACATAATCTAATAACTACTTGGGTTTAGCGGACATTGTGAGTTTGACTCACAACACAAGTAGGAACTGCGCCAGTCAACTGTGTTCTTGTTCACATTTTCAATGACTTGTCACGAACAGTTGTGTGGAACAATCCTGCCAAATTGTGCCGAGCCTATATAAGCGATGAAAATTCGAACAAAGTTCCACATTGAGCAGTGAGTGGGTTCAAGTAGAGAGACAACTATGACCCAAAGAGACCTAAAGTTTGCAGAATCGATCCAAAGCGAGCTGCCGCAAGTTTCAATCACTTTCCTTTAGGAAATAAGGGTTCAACTTATATTTCTTAGCCTCAGGAATGTGGTTAAGATTATGTAGTGACGATCCCTGAGGAAGCGTGGGTACTCATGGTCCTTAACATAAAGATAAATCTCCTTTTCCATTCATCTATGCTTGGCTTCACTCACAAATTATCCGCGTCTACTTCAGCTTCGCTCTCAGCATTCGAAGACAAATGTTGCATTACTAGTGATCGTACTCCTTAGATTGTGTGCTCTACACTTAGAAAAATGCTCCTCAATTGGACGGAAAATTGGATTGACAATTCATACAAGCGTTAATAGGGAAAGAAACATTTCTACTTGAAAGCTTTTTCTTACTCATATTTTGTATTTAGGAAGAAGTCGTTCAACTATAATCGTATTAATTTTTTTGTATTTTTATTCTCCCCAAAAATACTCGCACCTTGTTTCGAAGAAAAACTTTGCATTGAAGAAAATCGCAATCAAGCTGAAGAGACACACAACAGCAACAAGGTTATAAGGGATAGATATTCCCATTGAATTGGGGTCATAGGATTCCAGGGAGTATGAACAGTAGCTGAATAGACAGAGTGCTGCAATGTCGATTGTGGTGCATTCTGCAGTGCTGCATCCATACACAAATTATAAAGTTGCCCCAGTAACTTCATCATTTCTGTTTGCTTGTTAACTTCAAGCGTGCATAATCGCAGAGCACTTAATTCGGGCGCACACCTGCCACGCCCAGCATTCGTGCTGCAGTGCATGCCAACGCGCTCCACCGCCTTTCAGCAGCTGCAGCCGCTTCAGGTGTAAGTGTGATTTCGCTGCAGCGTGGCATCAAAAGACGCACACGCATCGTATAATCAGCACCGGAGAAGATGATTTCAATGCCATAAAAGCGAATTTACACTTGCTGTCCTTATGTGCTGCCGTTGCTGCGCGGCTGCTGCAAGCGATTTGTGCGAATTGCTCAACCATATCACGTGCAACATAACTTTTCCGTGTGAGTTGTTAAACAGCGCTCCGTCTGTGGCACGTTGCGGCACATGTACAAGTGCACACGTACAGATGCAGATGGAGCCGCACAGACGCATTTGTGGACACCAATACTATTGCAGCGAGCGTGGCTGTGTAATGTGCGTGAAGTGCGCTCTGTGGCGTGGCGCAGCGGTGTCGCATAAATGAGCGGAAATGACAAATGCGTCAAGACGCCAGATGACGATGCGGATACAGCGCATGCTGAGTTTCGATGAAGTCAAAACGTTGCCTGGAGTGAGAGGAGCCACCGTGCCACAGCACACATCAAAAGTGATGCGAGTGACTTGGAACTTGATTTTGGACACACTGAGTATTGAAATGTAGAATTCGGGTTTATTTTGTGATGACTCTGTGAGCGCCAAAATCCATCAAGAATTCCACATGAGATCATCCAGACGGGAAAGGGTATCACGGCCAAACTTGCTTAGGAAATATACTCGTGGTGCTTCTTGTGAGGGAGGCCTCCATATCTCAGGGTATTTCACAACCGTCGCAAGTGTAAATGGCGCCTTAGGTTGTCGCCTTTCATCGGCTTTCCGCTCGTTAATTTAGTATGCTGCTCAGTACGATTCAAGTGTTGCACAAGCTTTGCAACCGCCAACATCTGCATTCACTGCTCTTTGGCGCGCCGCATTATGAATACCCGTGCAGCCGCACGCTCTGTGCATAAATTAATTTCACACATCCTTTCGCCTGCGTCCATACTTCGAGCCACGTTCACACGCATCGCGGCTCTTTCTAATGCAATGAACACCATTTTGTTATAAATAGCAGTTTAGATATCTACTTTGCGCAGGCGGTAGCAGGAGAGTCCCAGTTACAGACGAGTGCCCTTTGACGGTGGCAAGTCCCAGTCTGGCTGTCGCTCGAGGTGTGGGTGTGTGAGGTCGGTGGCGGTTTCGGGTGTTCTCTCGTCGCAGATTCGAATTGATTCGCCGTCCCTAGTATAACTCTTTCAATGATCCATATCCGTGATTACAATTGGACGAAACTCGTCATTTTTATTGAAATTATCCCTTTCACACCCCCAGAACAGTGCATTCGACAACCGACTGGAAATGTGCCGTCTGATGTATGTATATAGTGGTGAACTCCTTACCGTGAACTGTGAAAGAGCGATGAATTAGTGTGGCAGGCATTTAAATAGAAGCATTCTCGATAATCAAGGAAAAATGCCATTGATGATGTGTTTAATTCAGGACGTAGAATAACCTCAAAGTCATAAAATGGATTAGAACGACTCTTTAAACCCGATTATAGGGCGAGCCTGCAGAAACCGATAGCTTTGCATCTAACTCGCCATATGTTTCCGGCTGGCACTGTAGTATTGTTAACATTTTAGTAGGATACTAGATTCTGGAGTGTCGATTCTTCTGCCACGTGGAAATGTTCGTAAATATTCCATATTTCATTAACCTTTTGACCCATTCTTTTGTTCGCAACAAATAACTATAAGCATCGGTGCTCCCAGCCATTCTGTTAGTCAAGTTCCTTTGAGTGATCCTGCCTATTATCTTCATGAACCAAATGCCTCAACCGCAGAGGCTCCAGACCCTCACCAAGCTGTTGTCTCCTTGAATTCCGTTGTGAATATAGTCGCGTGGGACAGTTCGTGATCTTGTTCTAGACTAGTTCCAAATCGAAGTTCTGAATTTTCTCTAAGTGTGTAACTTTTTTCCTGTTTGGATTGGATTTGATGCAAAATATGCGAAGTGAGCTTCTGTGCAGCATTAACGGATTTTGTGGAATTCCGCTTGCAGTGCGGCGCAGTGTGAATATGCCGTCGATAATGCTGCATATTTTCACTGCGCGGAATGATGAATCGCGCCCGGAACTTCCTGCATCGGAATCGTGAAATTGTGCCCAATTCCAGTTGCATTTCGCGTTTGGTATTCGGGTGGTGACGGAAAGGATGACGGTGGTGGTGACGGTGACGCTGCGGAATAGCAGTCAGGAGGCAGAGTCAAAGAGCACCAGTGAAAGTCCAATGGAATGTTTCGCACATAGTTGTGCATGTGACAAATTTCACGCATAATCCAACGTGCATTCCAGTCATCAGAGCCGATTGAAATGTTGCTAAAATTTTTCTCTGCAGACTCGAAGCCCGCTGGCAACTGACGCAAGTACAGAGATACCTCTTCAGCACCGCTTGCATTTTGCACACATTTTCTCCAGCATGTTCTTTGATTAATATGCACTTGATTGATGCCACGAGAGCTGTGGCGCCTACGCGTTGTGTAAATTCCACAGCTGCGTACCCTCTGCCCATGATTGATATGATGAGTCTTTTGAATGCGCACCGTCGCAGAAATCAGTTCCCGTGCCACCCGCCCGCCGCTTTAGACATTCATATAAAATGCGGCATCTTCAAATTGCGCATTAAGGTCAGTGTAGGGCTTGTTGGAAAGCTGTCTGGATTTCCTAACAGGCATGTAAGGCATTAACATGTGGTGGCTTAATTGTTTAATATACAAGACACATATTCAAACGGCACCATATTTACCCACACTCCCACTCCCACTGTCACTTACAAGCAACCAACGCAGACCCGTTGTTGTGTGCACCGTCGCTGCTGCCACCAACGTGGCCATTATCGCCACAACAGGCACTGGCACGGGTACGACACTTGTTTGCAAATCGGGCCTTCGTTCAGTAGACTCGTTAGGCATACACTATTGCGTAACTATTTTGCCACAGATCGGGCTTAAAGTGTTATCCGTCGTAAGAACCGGCAACTGATTTCGAATGCGCACAGTGCGGGCGTTTGTCAGACTACGAGTATTAGCTACGAAGCGCCATGTTCATCAAATGTGCCTCTGACGCTGTGCATTATTATATTTGGGTCTTACCAGCAGCAGCCGCAGCCGCAGCCACAACGGCAGCAAATCCGAGCAAAAGATCCTTTATGCCGGAGTGACAAGAAGGTGAAGGCGCAGTTGTGTTTAGGCAAACAGATGCCGTTAGGCGTTGCTGCCAGTGCCTGCGTCCACCCCTGTCTGTGGGCTCGTTTACCAATCCTTTCAAAGGTTATGCAAAGCGTTTGAATATCATTTTCTAAGGCCTGCGTCGTTCCGTCCGAAATGTAGCATGTTCGGTCGTTTTTATGCGCATCGCAAATGACAATGCTGCGCTCGCTCGAGGGTGTTCGCAATGAAGGGTTTATACATGCAGTCATAACAGCTGCGGTGCGTGGCGACGCAAGGCCGACATAAGCAGCGGTTTGCAAATCGTTAGCAGGGATTGAGAGATTTAGAGAAGCACCATCAGCAGCACCATCAGCCGCAGCTTAAAATACACACAATAAAATAAAATAGAACGATGTGAAATCAAATACGATACGTATAAGGATAATCGTTCAGTGAAATGGGCCAAATGGGCAAAGGCAGCACTTGAGGAGCGTTTTCCCGACACAGCCGCAAATACGCGGTCCAGTCCAAGCTACCTAGCCACCCAGCCGCCCATCAGTATCACTGCAGTCATCCTCTTCCTTGGAATTTCGCCGGCGCCAGGCAGATATGCTAATGAATTAATTAACTCACCCGTGTGAGTAGTTTAAAAAAGTAATCACCCCTTGCTTTATGCCAACATTAAGATCTTATAGCAATGCGCCACCAGACCTGACACTGAACCAAGGACGCAAGGAGCGCAAGACGGCATTAAAGTTAAATGAATACCGCAGCAGTTGCCTTTCTCTTACGCTCGGCAATCGACAGTTCACTATGGAGAGTGGCGACTGAACCCAGTGAACAGAAAAGTGCCAGCCAACGGAATTGAGTGCAACGTGTCGTCACTTTGTCGTCTGTTGTGCAAGTGTAGCGCATCTACATGACAATGTTTGCTGGTTGTGCCATTTGCCATTTATATGGTAATTGGCTTCGGAAGTGCTCTGCATACTAATGCCGCCGGGGTGCGAAGGGAGCGCAGGCAGCAGCCAGCAGTTGGTACGAGTAGCATCACCTGCGCAATTGCCGTCGCAGTACTTGGAACGAATGAATGAATGACTGGCTGAACGGCTGAATGGGTGAATGAGTGACTGCGGGAACGTGTCCCTTTTGGGTGCCTTTTGTGTCTTCGCCCAGAAAACTAATTTAAATTTAACGGCCGCTTTTTCGGCTGACTCCGCCGTTTGCCATGCCAATCTCCTTCGACAGTTGCACATCCACCGGAAACAGCCAGAAGACAGAAGGGAGCAGGTAAACTCATCAAGGCAATCAAATTTATTTTGGCAATATAAAAAGCACTTAACTGTTAAAAAGATACACCCACTAACCCGCACACCCCCACTTACTTTCGCATCCATCCATGCAGCAGCGTCTGCATTCAGCACTCGGCGGAGGGGATGGCATCTCTTTAATTTAAGCAATGAGCATAATGATTACTGAGCATGTATTTAGCTAAGATTTCGCCCTGAAGTATGCAGTAAAAACGACTATGAAAAACGAGCAGTGACACCTCCGTCAAATGGCAGAGGCAGCTCTGCCCGTTGTGGACAGTCCGGCCAATCACTTGCACATCAATTGAGGGGCAGGATCGCTCCCCAAGCTTGATAAACGTTTAGGTTAGAGGACGAATTTCACTCGCTGCAGCAACCACTGTTTGCCTAAACGGTTTCGCTGACTCCGGCAAATCGCATTCCAATGCTTGCCCACTCACCGCAAGCAACGGAGCTGAGTGGCTGCGTTGTGGGGTGCGTGTTGCTTTCCGTGGCTGCGGTTATTAAAGGTGCTTAACTGTTGCTTGCCGGGCCCACGCTCAGCAATAGGTCAGCGGTGGTGGTGAGGTGGAGGGCGAGGGCTCTGGTGAGCGCGAGTGGAAGTGCCCACAATCGCTCAACTGTGCCGTCAACAAGGCGAACGCATTCACAGTCAATTTGATTGCTTATTTATCGATTCGACTCGTGTCGTGACGTGTTGCCTCGCCTCGCCTCGCTTCATGTCGATTTGTTTCGATTTGCTGGGGCTGTTGTTGTTATTGTTATCATTGTGGCTGTCGCTTCTGTTTCTGTATTTAGACTTGCTCAGCGGCCATTGTTGTAATTAATGGCACGTTAACACCTTTTTTATGCAAAGCTAATTAAGTCGGGCAACCGCCGGTTCGCTGCGCAGGATCTGCTCTTGCGCTCAGCCATTTATGAATTCCCACCACCCCTCGTGGGGCTGTGTGTAGCGCTAACCATGCCAATTGCTGGATTCATTCATATATAATGCGTCTGTTGTGCTACCAACTCTGCTGCTGTTGTCGTTTTTGCATTGGAATTTTATTTAGGGCAGAGCGGCACGCATTGTTGTGGAATATCAATGCAGGATTATAATTTAATTTAAATTTGAAAATAATAATTGCACTTTTTGGCACACAAAAACATCGACTGCATGCAGACACATGTGGCACGCATGTGGCTATGATGAAATTCAGGACCCGAATTTGATTCCACATGAAAACAAAAAAGCAGCCAATGGGATTTCTCCATCTTCACAGCTATGTTAGTGTATAAGCCACACACACACACACACACACACACTGCCACTTATGTACTGGCACTGACTCTTGTTTGAGTTGCTAAATTGACAATCGCACACTTGACAGACCGCAAAGGAGCCTTGAAAGCAGCATTAAAAATTCAAAGGATATTTCAGCAACCGTCCCCAGTCTGCCGTCTGTGGGCTTCATTGGTTTCGTCGGCTTTGTCGGTGTGTGTGCAAACGACCGTTGCTCATAAAATGTGCGGCTTGCTTCCTGGCGCACCGGGCGGGCGTTTGGCCCTAATTGTATTTCAGTTGTTTTCATTTGCTACAGGACCAAGTTGCAGAAAAATTCCACACAATTTTAGAACATTTGCAAATCGAAAGAAACTGTTGTAAGAAAAAATATCAGGAATTCAATTTATCATTTATTCTGTAAATGATTCAATGTTGTTGTTGTTGCTGTTGTTGTTGTTGCTGCTGCTGCTGCTCTGTTTAGTGGCTTTTTGACTATCATTTGCAGAGTTATTTTACTTTCCTGCATTTCAATAGCACTGCCGTCTCAGGCTGGCAAGGTTGTCGGCTGCTGTTACTGGTGCTGGTGAGGCGGCTGATGTGGAGGGCGGCGGGTGAACACGTTACATTAAGAATATTTTCATTTCATTTTATGACAGTTGATATTGTTGCTTTTTTTATCGTGTGTTTCGCTGCAGCAATTCTGCTTTCAGTATTATTAACATTGCAACGCATAAACTACAAAACAATGTGGTCCACAGCCTTCTGTTCTATCGTTGTTGCCGTTTGCTGTTTCTGATGGCGGTGTGGTTGTTGTTGCCGGACTTGCTGTTCAACTGCGGAACACTGTTTGCGGCTTTGTCACTTCACTTCACTTCACTTCACTTCACTCCATTTCGACTGGATTCTGTTCGTACTGGGTTTGCAGTTGTTGAAATATCTTCACTGAACCGCTGTGGACGAATTCAATAAATTCAGTTCCACCCTAGTTTTGCATTCTGTCACCAAAATGACTGCTTGCAAACGATGTTGCCTCACAACTGAAGCATTCGATTGAGTTCCAAATTGATGGGCAGAAAATGTTGATAAAATTATATGGACCTCTTTCATCGACTTATTATGAGGCAATCAGAACAACGCTGGGATGTGGCCAGATTAAGTGTAATTTTATCCCCAGCGATTAATGTTGATTGTTTCAAATTGAATAGGAATTGTTCTATAAATTAATAAACATTACCAAAGGATCGGGAAGAATAAAGGAGTGTGGACAATATTTCAAGCAAATTAATGTTAAGTGTGTTTTCCTAAGAATGGCAACGAATGGCGTAACATCCAAAGGAGTTGTTCAGACAGAAAATTTAGAATTGGGGTAGAATATAACTCGATGATTCATAACCGCCACCAATCCAAACTCGTCGGTTCTTTTGCCCTTCACTGCTCCTGTCCATTCTATCGATCGTGCTCTGGTCCACTCGCATACAGGGGGGGGGTTCCATTAACTGGCTAAATATGGTCGCTTCTTGTGGCTTCTTTATCCTTAACAGCTTCCTTATCATCAAATTCCGATATTTGTATGTTGGCTTCGAGCCTTAATGTGAGTTGGCAGTTGGAGCTACTACTGGAAAACGAAGATTTGTAGGCTTAAATACGAAGAATAGAAGTGCATTCCGACCACTTTGCTGTTTGGGGGGCTTGATTCCACCTTCCAACTCTACAGACCGCACTCTGCTCTCTGCAACTGCTCCCCGGAGTGCACGAGGACTGCTTCAGTGGGAAGGTGGGAATGGGGTCGCATCATGTTGCATGCATTTCGATTTTGCGACTATTTATTGGTGTGTGGAAATTTTATTATGTTGACACTGAGGCGTGTGAGTGATAAATGCGAACGTGCAGCGCAGCCCAATTTGGCTAAGTACGAAATTGCCGTGCTTATCACATCATTTTCGCATTGTTTTATTTAGCGATTAATTAAATACGGCACACATAATTCATATCGCATACCGTCATGGGAGATAGGCCAATAATTCCACCTGCCATAATTCCTGCGAGCTTGTCGCTACTCTTCTTACCGCTGGCTGTGTTGCCGGTAATGGGAACGCGTTTGTCGCGAACTTGGACCCCGTCTTGTTGTGGGGCAAAAGTGGCACTGGCGTAGCAGGGGGTGTAATAATTTTCCGTTCCATAGTTGTTGTTGTTGTTGTTGTTGTTTTTGCGAAAATACTTTATTTCATAAAGTGTCATAAATCAAATATGCTTACGTGTATTAGTGAGAAAAATGCGAATTTAAACATAGATATACATACGTGTGCGCAAACAAGCAAACAACCCTATACACCACCTCGTAGTCTGCCATGCGCCCCCGCCCTTCGAACCCTACTCCTGTCATATTCCCCAAGGTATGCACGAATTTTCTTAAACTTTGCAGCGGGGCAGCGATGAAGGTGCTGAATGAAAGCGCTGTACCCATTTCAATGCTCTGATCTGGTTGTGGCATGGTCTAGTGACGAAAATTTATGACACCACATACACACACCCATGTACTCACATAAACACACTCACACCCACACACACACGCCCATATGCGCAACACACACACACACAATAACGCGCAGCAACGCCGGCGAAACGACGCTTACAGGAGGGCATCTTACATTTTAAATGACATACACGCACTGCGTGTGTGCGTTTACGCGTGTGTGCTGCGTGCGTCTCAAATTTTATAACAATTTCGGCTTTTTATGTTTTTTATTTTGTTCTTTATTCCTTTTTGGCTCTGCGTTTCCGCTCGCTTCTTATTTTTACTTTTTCCAGCGTATTATCGAAATTGCATTACGGCATTTGCCGTTTCAACGTTTCTTACGTGATTATGTGACGCGGCACGATTTGCGTTTGGATTAGTGGCAAAAAATATTTATATTCCTTTTATTTTTACTGCAGCGACGACGGCGGCAACAATGGCAACAACAGCGAAATCGAGGTGGCAAAAGGCGAAATTGTGAAATATTTGAGAAGGCGTTAAATTATTTAAAATTTCATTTCTCAACATGTTTGACATTTTTATTGTTCTTTGAGCAAGCAAGCTAGACACGTACACAGGCTCACGCACACATTCACACTCCCATAAAGGACCATGTATATATATCACATCAAATGCGTTCCTCAATAATCTGGCAACGGCACCAAACAATACGACGAAAATACTCTTAATTACGATACAATTTCTTCGAAGCGGTTAATTGACGAATTGCATTTGGGAGTTTCTCGGGTTGGGACGTCAGAAGACGGTGGGAGAGGAGATCTGCTTTACAAGAGGCAAATCTACTTGAAAATAAATAAATGTGGCTCTGACAAACAGGACGCCGCAAGAGAGTGCAGGGCGAGAGGTGTCAGGCAGGCAGAACTCCGCAAGAGACTGTGGGGCGAGAGGTGTCAGGCAAGCAGGTCTCCGCAAGAGAGTGCAGGGCGAGAGGTGTCAGGCAAGCAGGTCTCCGCAAGAGAGTGCAGGGCGAGAGGTGTCAGGCAAACAAGAGGCCGCAATAGAGTTTAGGGCGAGAGGTGTCAGGCAAGCAGAACTCCGCAAGAGACTGTGGGGCGAGAGGTATCTGGCAAACAGGTCTCCGCTAGAGACTGTAGGACGAGAGGTGTCAGGCAAACATAACATCTCAGATGGAGATGCAGTTGAAGGCGGTTCTGGTCTCCTAACCGAAGTAAATACAAGATGGAAATGTGGTTGTGTGTATGGACGTTGCAAGTTGGTAATAATTATAAATGGGCACCTGTGGTCGAATGCCACACACTTCGAATCAGCCGGCGTGTAAACTTTACGTGCATTGCACATTCCGATTCTGAGATGGCTACCATCAACTGAAGCAGGATATCCATCACCACAAAACCGCAGTCTGCATGAACCAACTGCAGTATGCACCAGCGAGCGTATTTCGACTCTGAGCAATTCGTATTCCTGCCTCGCAGGCTCAGTTGAACAATTCTTCAAGTCTTTCTTATTGATCTCTTTGCCTTGCGGCGAAATATGAGTTTTGAGCCTTTGCGGCTTGTTTACCAAGAGCGGCCTTTGGCGTAATTTCTCGGCGTTATATCCACGCCATTATTATAAGGATACCTTAAACATCAGGGCGACCCAACATTTCACATCCACATCAGGGCGATTTCATATATAATACATCTCTATAGAAATATATTACAATAGACTTGTACCTAAGAAAGTAGAGTATTTCCTTAGATTAAGCTCCGCACTGATCTCCAACACTTTCACCACAATGTCATATTTAGTTACATGTGAATAGTGGGTATGGCTGTCTCTAGTTACCGCGAGTCTGAAGGAGCTGAAATAGTTGTCGCCTTGTATGAATCTGCCAAAGTCTGGGATTACACCGGATGCACTGGAACTGCAAGGAAACCATTAATAATGGGCAAACAGCGTCCGTGCAAATGTTTGCGAGTACACTCCCTCAGTTGGCGCGAGCCAAACGACATTAGCGTATACAGCAAAAAACGATCTCGACAGCAAACGTGCCCTAAATCAACAACGTCTGTATTTAAATTGAAATGTGTTCCGTTCTTTGAGAAAAAACATGCGTTCCACTTCGTCGTCTCACATCAATCAGCAACCGGGGGTGCATACCCTGCCTCCCGCGCCAGTGCCTGTGCCAGTACGAGGCACATATGCACACTGCAAGCGGAGAAAGAAACATTTTTCCAGTTCCGATTGCACAAAGGAATTCCACTGATCAAACAAACAAAAACGCGAAAAGCAGAACGAAAACAATGCAACACAATTTGCCCAATTTCAATCAAACAAACGCATACGAAACAACAATAACAACGACAACAACAACAACAACAACGACGAGAACAACGAGAACAACAACGACAACAATAAAGACAACAACGAGAACATGAACCAAAAGGAGAAGGGGCAAGGGGAGGAGAGGGGCAACAAAACAAGCGCCAAATAAAATTTGCGTAATTTGTAAAAATTACTCAAACATTTTTTCCGACTCTTGTTTTAATTATTGCAGCGCTTTGTGTGCGTTTGTGTGTCGCTGCAGCGGCCTTGCACGCTTACGCAGATCCTGGTCCGCTGTTACCGCCAGTGTGTTCTTTAGCCATCATTGTATTCCCACACACACCCACAGTGCATATTGTCTTTCACTGCCAGTGAACACTCCGGAGGCACGAAATGCGGCAACCTGTGGAAAAGGATGTGTGCGCGCAGTGCCAACCACGCTCTGCATTTGGAACAATATATTTTATTAAATATACTGCAGAAAAGCACAATTCCATTACGATGCAGGGCCCGGGCCCGGGCCCCCTCCGACTTCCCAGCGACACCAGCGCGCTCCTCGCTCCTTGCAGGAACTGCTCGCTCTGTCGTACGCCGGCGGCATGTGTGCATGGGGCGTGCGACGCCTCCCGCGTGCCCGCCTGCGTGGAGTCGAGCTCGTGTGGATGTGCGTCAGCTTGGCAGAGAGTGGGAGTAAGTGAGTTTTGTATTTTGGTATGCGCTTCGAGTGCCGCTGCTGATTGCGGCGGCTCTTGTTTTCCTCTGCGGCTGCTGAGCGAGCTCCGTTGCCGTATTTCGCTGGCATGAACCGAGACCATTAAAGTGTAACATACTTTGGCAGAGCTGGCGAGGAGAGCGGCCCGAGGTGCCTGCCGTATGAGGGGGTGGAACAGCTTTTGTTTCATTCTCCTGACTGTTGATGGGGAGTGGTGGGGAGTTGGTGGGGATAGTTGCCCTGACTTGAGTGCATTTTTTATTAAACATGATTTTCGTATGCATGCAGCATGCAGGCAAAGATTTTCCTTCTTTTTAGAAATTTATTTTCGGTTTTATGCTGTGTGTGTGTGCGTGTGTGTGCTCGTCTGCTCCTGGATTTGTGTGTTCGTGGGTAGTTGCTGCGATTCTAAGGAACATTCATGTGTTTATTTATATATAGAATTATTATTTGCCGAATGCATAAAGCAAAAAACCAGGGACTTGGGGTGTGGCGCAGCGCGCACTGCGCAACTAAATCAATATTAAGCTGGAAATGGTATTCTTGCGATTCATGGCGGAAAGTTTCGTTCCAGGCAAATTGAAATTAAAGTGCCCCCAAGGCATTTAATCCGTTTTCCACTTCCTTTTTGTTTGTTTTATTTTCATTTTTATTTTCCTTATGGAAGACCATTTCTCATCATTGCTAAGCGGGCTGCTCTTGGGGAAAGTGGAGCGGAAGCGTTCCAATGGGCTCATGCCAGCGGCATTGATTCATTTTAAGGGACCGCTGCCGGGAGTGAGTGAATTGCAGGTAAGTCTACCCATGGCCCTCGGTCGACTTCACCCCTGCCACTTAAAAGTGCACTTTAATAGTTTGGGGCATCCGAGACACAAACTCTCTTAATGGAAACCTCTTTTGCATCCACAGGAGGATAGGCCAGATGCGCCAGTACGTCTGAGTACGATGCGGTGTATTCGGGTGGCTCTTTGTGTGGTTCTGTAACTGTTCTTTGATCCTGTTCTGCAACTGAACATATTGGGAAAAATACACGCAACCAACCCAAGAATGGCACAAATAACCAATTGCATTTCTATCTACAGCACAACTTGAAACGATAAACCGAACAAAGTCAGAACTGAGAAGCAGCAAAGGCGGCTGATGTTAATACAGATGGACTATCACCCGCCCCCTACCCTGAGTGAATTTAGCAATATTCGCCCAAAGATATAAAGTGCGCGTACGTGCTTAACCATGGCGTTGTGTGATCCATGCAGCTTATTACGAAATACGAAGGATGCGTTTGTCTGATCAAATTTCACAGGAATTGTGAGAGTTAGGTGACCTACTCCTGGGTTACATACAAGTATATTCATATGCAATACACCTGAGCACTCAGCGTCGGAAGATCTTTCCCTCAGGCTTGTCGGAAATCCAGCTAAGGCACAGCGGAATTGAGGCGAAGTGACATTGAGTACCGTCTGAATCAGTTTTTTTGTTTGTATTCCTCAAAGTATACGAGGGCGGATTGATATTGAAGCTACCTAAGTAGGAAAAAAACATTTTTTTTTCAAAAACCATTTATTTCTCAACATAGTCTCCTTTTACTTCGACACACTTAGTAAGACGATATTTCAACTTTTTTATACCATCTGAATAATACGATTTCGGGAACCCCTCAAAATACGCGTTAGTTTCGGTAATCACTTCTTCGTTTGAGATGAATCTTTTTCCTGCGAGCCATTTTTTCAAGTTTGGAAACAGGAAAAAGTCACTAGGAGCTAAATCTGGACTATAAGGTGGATGATCAACCAATTCGAAGTGTATTTCACGTAATTTTAGCATCGTATCTAATGCTGTGTGAACCGGTGCGTTGTCTTGAAGAAAGAGCATTTTTTCTTCTTTAAATGTGGTCGTTTTTCCTTGATTGCATCAATCAATTGATCCAATAATGCACGATAATACTTTCCTGTGATCACCACCACCATCCTCTTCCTTTTTCATTTCATAGTTTATTCACGTATCTTCAACAATTGTGGACCATGGCTTTGTTACTTTGGCGCTGATACCTCCCTCAGCACTCAACTCCTCCTGAGCTCTTGGCTGAATTCACTGCAGGGTGTCTGCACACGGGAGCCCCTACAGACACACAGAGGATTGCCTGGGGCAGAGTGCAAAGCGCATTCAAATGCAATGCGCAAATTTTAGTATTTTACATGAATTGGCAAAAACGAAAAGAATTCGTTTGCAGAAGTTGCACCAAAAGTGTCACTTCAAAATGCAAAAGACAAGCAAATACACAAGGTCCGGATAACACACACACACCCACACACACACACACCCACACACACACACAAACTCCCACTCATTCATCTCGTTGGTAATTTTGCACAGCAACCCGCAGCAGCATGTGCGACGAGCTGCGCTTCAATGCGATGCTGGCCGTCAGGAGCCACACTCTCCTTCGCTCGAGCTGCAGGTATCGTTCATTGAAGGCGTTCAGGCGGAATATGGTTTATGGCCAGCTTGGCAGGCAGCGCAGCGCTGCGTTTGGTCTCGCTGTAATGCTCGCCATGCATGAGCGGGCTCAGCCAGTGAAATTTATTGTTCAATCTGTTTGAGATCAAACGTTTGACAGGACCATCAAACAGATCAGGTGGAAAATACTGCTTCTGCTGGGTATGCTGCGCGAAAGCACAAACAAAGACCAGACAGGGTGGATGGAAGGAACAGCTAAGATCAAAGAGCAACGGGCAACGGGACTATCAGCGTATTGAACACCGTTCGAAAAGTACGTGACCCAAACTTCGGCTGCACTACGACTTGGGGCAGTGGCAGCAGCAAATTCGCCTGCATTGACATCAGCGGCGTACACACCCACGCACTTTTACAAATCCGCTGCACAAGTGGCAGCGCCGCATTTCCACTTAAAATCAACTTTATTTTATTTCTCCGATATTTCCGCTTTTTCAGTTTTCCTCGTATTGTAGTTGCATGAGTTGCAAATTTGTTGCGAAAGTTAAAATGTAAATGTGCGTGCAACTTTTGCCGCTGTCGCTGCCATCGCCGAGCGGCGGCAGCCATTTCGGGGATGAACTGTTAAAACCGGATCGAATGGATGCACGCTTAATTCGAAAAGTTTCACATGCAGCGACAGCAGCGGCTGCTGCGAATAAGAATGCCAGCCTCAATTCGGAGCTGCAGGCAGGCAATTTGCCACAAAGTGGAAACTTCGCTGAAACGAAGAGGAAACTTAGAAAAAATAAATACAGACTCCACCGAAGGGGTCTGTGTGAGGCCCGCCTTTGCGCGGGCTGAGCTACGAAATGCCATAAATTAGAAATTAGGCTGGAGTCGAACCTGGCTGAGCTGCTTCTCCCGGGGCGAAACTCAACTTAACTGACATTTTTCAATTGGCTCAGTTCTATATTTTGCGGAACAGCTGCGTATCCGAACGGGAGCTGGCTTGCTGCTTCGAATAGGCTGGCAATTAAACGGACAGAAAATGGCAAAAGTTTGCAACTTGCACTGACTGCCAGAAAATTGAAAAGCCAAACGCTTCAAGCCCTTCTGAAGTCGGCAACTAAAGGCGGCGCTTAGCAGCTGAGGTGGTTAGTCGTGCCGTCCAGAGGGACGGCCGTTAGAGTAGAGGGTGGCTCATGCCGTGCTTCGTAGGGAAATCATCACTGCACATCACACCATATCTCTACACATCTCTTCTTATCTCTCCACCTCGCTAGAATCTTCAAGAGGGGGTGGAATGCATTCTATTCACGCTGCAAGATACAAATCACAAAGATACAAAAGTAAATACGCGAATAAATTGGAGTGATGGACTAGAAGTGGGATGCGGATCGGTGCCTGAGTATGACCCTTTGCAAATCCAATCCCAATAATGGCAATCTAGTGACTCCAACCTGAGTGACTCCAACTCCGTTGATTTTAATGGAGGGTGGCGTGGCCTTTATCTGAACATCCAATGAATGATGATCATCCAGCCAATGTACTTATTCACATAAAATTTAGCTCAAGAATTGTGCATAGGTCCTAAGTTTAAACAAGCGGCTCTCAATATGTCCCGCCCTCTGAACTTTCGTGTGAAGTTTCGGTGATGAATCTTGCATTGTGCCGCAGATATCAATATTGGTTAATTGTGGGCGTAGCAGTAGTTGCAATCTGCCCATGTTTTGCATACACTCTAGTACGGACCTAAAATTTACTGTTACCGATATGTATTCATATATCATCTTTAAGAGCATAGATATGGTACTTTCTAGTGGGGACCCTAAAGTTCAGGATATGGGAGGAAGGCATGTCCTTCAACTGATCGCTCCCATTTCTTGTGTATAACTTTGCAGCGCCAATATGCGTACTAATATTAAATTTCGTCTACAAATTTTAAAAATGTCTCAATAGTGGGCGTGGCTGTAAAAATACTCCGCCCATTGTATGTGGTGTGGTGTTTATGGTAGTACACTCAATTTTCCTATGAAATTTCGCTGGAACGAAGTAATGATGTTGGGTTAATTGTAGGCATGGCAGTATTAGTATGATCCCCATATTTTGCACACGCACTATTCTGAACCCAATGTACATTCATTCATATATCAGCGATAGGAGTATAGGTAGGCTAGTTTTAATTTTTGTCCCGAAAGTTGCTTATATGGAAAGTGTTAATATTAAAATTACTTTGCGACTAAATAACACAAATAACTAAATATTTAAAGAAATATAACTAAAAACTATTCACTTATTCAACTATTTCACAGATACGTCACTACCGTCAAAGCATTAACCTACTGCATTCAGTTTTGATTCCCATATCCAAACTAGTAAAGAAGCAGGCTAAAAAAATACAGCATCGTGGATTCTCAAAACGCTTCTACTATGATCGTTGAAAATAGCGGAGAAGTGGAGGAAAAACTGGCAAACAAATGAGATCCATGCCTCCAGAATGGAACATGCTGACAGCACCATGGCATTGCTGTGGGGGAGCCTCTTGCAACACAAGAATATTTTGTAGCTTTGGATAATATTAAAAATACATTAGATTCACATTTGGCAGTCCTGGGGTACTGTTTTAAACCTCGAATATTGTAGTGTATGAAAAGCATAATGTATATATATACACACAAACGCCAACACCATACCCGGCGTAGGCACATGCAATGTGAGCGGAGACCCAACGTAAGTACATCGAACTCTCATATAAGAATATTTACGTTATGAAGCGCGAACAGCGCGCACGTTTTTGACTACGTTGCATTCTAATGTTCGATGCCCTCGAACGAATGTACGCTGGCATTGACCGTGATACTTTCCGCTGACATTGCAAAAGCCCTCTTTATGTATTTAGAACCATATTGTATACTAAGTCTTAACACATAAGAAATTAAAAGTATAAATAGCAATAAGATTTTATCAATAAATCAGATTCGATCTGGAAACCAAACCTTTCGTTTCTCATTTAATATTTGGCTGTACTCCAGTAGTCGCCGATTGAAATTGTGCGCAAGCTCTCGCGCCGCTAAATAATACTTTGAGCCCATCTGTACATAGCGATTATATATTTCGCTTCATACACAAATATTTGGCTGTACTCTCGTAGTCGCCGATTGAAATTGTGCGCTAGCTCTCGCGCCGCTAAATTAATCAATTGAGCCCATCTCTACATGGCGATCCTGCCATATTTACAATATCCTAATGAATGTGTGTTTGTTGTGGATCTTTATACAATAATTTACTTTAGGATTTGAGTCAAACGCAGAATATCCTACTATTGAAACTTTAATTGACGATATAAATTCAGTTGAACAGTTGCCAACGTTTTTTTTTATTTTAAACACATTAACAGGATTTAAAAAAAACAATATTCAAAATAATTTCTCCCATTATGTTTCAGATCATTTTATGTTTATTCTCCTAAGCAAAATGTATTTTATCAAAATCCGTCTGAAACAAATTCAAATTACCTTAATCATTTTAGCTATCATCGAAGCTAACTCGTATTAACTACCAAATTGATGGTATATTAAAGTAGTATAAATACAATGTCGAATCTCCCCAGTTCCATGTCATATCGAAATGCTTGATTAATGAAGCAATCTTAACATGATGTTAAAACGTCGAAGTACTTAATATTTTATCGAGGCAAGCTTCGTAGTTACAATGGATGGCCAATAAGTGCCTGAAAATTACAGCAGATTGGTGCCGCCTCAAATCCAATAATTTGCTGGTCAAGAAGCATCTGCAAAAGAACGCACCCTAGTTTTCTGACTGATCTGTGAAATAGTTTGTTGTGAAGGCATTTGAAACACACGCCTACGAGCCTTTTCGTATCAATGGAAAAAAGGGAGTTTCGTGTGCTCCTTAAACACCATCACGCAAACCAAACAAAAGCTTAAAAACTATTATGGGGACTCTTCACCATCGATTGCAGCCGTCCAACACTGGTTGACTCAATTTCGGCACAGTCGTACCATCACAATGGACGCCGAACATTCTAGTCGCCCAATTGAGGACACCACACTAGAAATGGCCGATGAAATCCACGGTATGATATTAGACGATCGGCGAGTGAAGGAACTTGAAGACACCACAGGCTTATCACAGGAATCTGTAATTTCACTTTTACATAAATATGGGGATATGAAAAATCTATTCACAAGGTGGGTGCCGCGTTTGCTCACAATTGACAACAAACGCAATAGTTTGGCAACTTCAAAGGATTCGTTTTCGATGTTCAATTGCAATCCAAATAAGAGTTTTTTCACCGTTTCGTAGCCTAGGACGAAGCATGGATTCAGCACAACACACCACAGACCAAGGAACAATCGAGACAGTGAACTTCTCCTGGTGAATCAATCACAAAGAAGCCCAAGGTGGGTCTGTCGGCCAGGAAAGTAATGGCGATTCGGCTGAAAGGATCACAAAACACTTGCCGGATCATAATTCTTTTGTTCGCAATGTTTTCTTAGTCCAATAAACAACGTTTTGATGTTAAAATCTGCGACTGTTTTGTTTTGATAGGAACCGGCAGCGTCGCCTGTTTACTTACCACAGACTCTGCACCACGTATGCAAACCTATGAGAGTGCATGACAGCTCGAGGTCGGAAACACGAAGTTAGGACTTCTCCTCTGGCCGAATGTTGTTTATGATCTGCTTTATGCCGTACTACTCTCATTGGGGATGTAATGGTTTTATCCGCTTGGTTACTTAAAATTTGACCAAATCACTGCAAAAAATAACACTGACGGCAACTCGGGTGTGTAGAGTGTTTATAATAGTCCGCACGACCTACTTACTGTCTTCTTTGTCTGGTTTTGGTTACTTTTTAAGCAATCTCAGGGTTTCAAATAATTAACTAATGAAGCCCGACAAAAAGAGAAACAGAAACAACTCTTCTCAACAATTCTTCTCATTTTACAATGTCAATCTGGAGGAACATAATTAATGTCTAGTCATGCTAATTAGCTCCGTCCTCACATCCACCACATCGCGTATACTTCGGCACGAGTACGAGTGACCGACAACCTTACTGAGTATATGTAAAAGCCTCTTCTTTGCCATTATTGTACGCAATGTTTTTGTTTTGTGGGAACAACTATTCACATATAGCACTCAGACCACATTCCATTTTAATTTTGTTTGAATTTGCCAGATTTGTTAACAAACCTTAGTAGGTCCTGTGTCTCTAAGCAGCCAAAGTTTGCACTAATTTGGATGTCAGTGGCAAATACCGCGAACCTGATTCCAGCGAAAGCGGGGCATACGCACAAAAAGTGGTCAACCGTCTCGTCTTCCTCTTCAGAGGCCTGGCATAGTGCACTGTACACAATGTTACTGGGACTATCAAGGAGTGACCTAAGCTAGACCTAAACAACTGAATACCGAACAACTACTGAAGGTCTGGTTTGCGGGTGGGAATCATTCTTCTGTATTACTCCTAGTTTGTTCACGGATTATCCAAACCTAGTCCAGCATTTATATGCAACATCAGATCACCCCATTTCGTTCTACAACCACGTTTTTTTCAAGAGGTAAGGTCGTGCAGCATATGGAAAATCTCTGTGACTCTTAAAAGGCTGCGAGCAGTTGTTCCCTTCCCATATGCAGTACGGTCACTCTGCTCTTACTTACTTTGCAGACATGCAACCCTCTTCCACTCTGGAGAATTGTGCTCAGCTCGATCATAAATCTACGTTGAGTCAGTTGCCCTGGTCTAATTCTGTTGCGTGGCGAGCCATTCGCAATTGCCAGCTACTTCTGGAATGATGACACGTGAGGTGCGTTAAGAGGACCGGGAAGCGCAAAGACGTGCGCGCACACATTCAACTGTGGCCGCTGCCTCGCAAAGCACTTAATTTATGCTCATTAAAATAATTTGAAAACACTCTCAGCTAAAACCACTTCCTCTTGGCAGGCAAAGTGAAGAGCGCAGCCAAAGTAGCAAAAATGCAAACACTTCGACGCACTTTTGACGACACAAGAATCCCTCACTTATGTCAAGTGTCCTCGAGTGTTTCCAGCATCATGAACATAAGTGCCACTTTTGTTGGCCTTCGCACCAGCTGGGGCTGAGCGTTTTGCGCCACTAGCATTCCGACTGACACAGCCACACACAAGCACACACACATAATGCAGAGGCGACATCAGCAAAAACTGTGCTTGCAGCAACAAGCAAGCAGCAGCGAAGCCCAGGAATTGGGTGAAATTTTCTCAGGTGTTTTCACTTAGCAGAATTCTTGACATCCTTTGCCGCCAGCAGACAGCAAGGCACAAGCAACAAGCAACAAGGAACGAGCAGTAAGAAGCAAGAAGCAAGGAGCAAAGAGCGACGAACAAGGAACACGAGAAACAAGTTAGCAGGTCTGTGTTTCTGAAAGTGTCGATTTGTGAATTGTAGCAAGAAAGTTGCACGCCGGCACACGCGAGTCGGATTCCTCAGTTTTGATGTGTGCACATCTCTGACTGCGTCTGCGGGTGTTTGGGTGTATTTTTGCGGCAAATTCTGTAGAGGGCTTGAGGCCGCAAAGGGAATTGTGTGAGCATTACATGCCGTCTCAGAGCAACGACGTCATTCGGTTGGGGATGGCTGCGGAGGAGGGTCCTGAGCCGTCATACTCCTGAGCTCAAAGGGAGGCCCTTTAGGCTTGCAGAGAGAAGCGCTTGCAGCAGTCCTTGGCATCAAATCCGTTTGCATTCGATGTAAGCGAAATTAAATTAGAGGTTGCGAGTGCGTGAAGCATTAGTTTAAAACTGTGCTCCGAATTATGTAATTTATTCAACCCGGAAAGCAGTTAAACACATCGCATTATCCTGGGCCCATGCAAAAAATCACCAACTGCGAGCAATTTGTCATATTCTCAAGCGTTAAATAAGGAACTTGCAGCGGAACTCAATCTGACAGCGCGCAGACGACGATAAATGTCAGCTGAGACCGATGCTGTGGCTGAGGGCTGGCCCTGGCGCTGGCGCAGACATAGTGTCAGCAGAAGCAGGAAACAGTACGGGCAACGCCGTTAGTATTTTTGGAATTTCGCTTAAGTTGTTCATTTTTCACTTTCACGGTTCATGTATATTTCAGCATTAATAATTTTATGAAAAGAAATGTTGGTTTTATGCAGTCATTCGTTATCACCCGCCCCCAAGGCGTACGCACAGGCACAGGTACATGCACTGGCTCCTGGCTGTATCGCCCATTCCCCCGGAGCCTGTTTGATTGCATTTCACTTCATTCAATTCAACAGAAACCATAATTTTCGGAATCAAGTTGCGTCCTGGCCCTGCCCCGAATAAGTTGACGGCACACACCACTCTAGCAGCAATCCGCTTAAATTTCAACATGTCATCTATGAAAACTCAATTTGCTTAAACAAATAAACTGATATGAATGTTGAATTTGTTTTGCATCTCATAGACAAACAAACAGTGCGCCCGCACACGCTCCAGAACACATGCTCGGCGATACCCGTGCAAATAGAACATCCACAGCAACAACAGAGCCACCACCACCGCCATCAAAAACAGCAACAACAACAACAACAATAAGCAGACCAACAACAAGAACAAGAGCAGCAAATGTATTCCAATTGAAAAGTTTGGATATTTGGACTGCGGGGGTAGCAGCACAACTTATGACATTTGTGTGCGTGGCGTGTGACTGCTACGCGCACAGTGGAAGGATCCCAAACAAGATGAGCCAAAAGTTCAGCCAGCATTGTGGCTCTTTTCATAATCGAAGATCGAGAAATTTCCACTGAAGCAAAAAGACCTCATATCTGGTGCCATAGGAGCAATCATCAAACCAGTGCCCATCGATCAGAAGGAAGCAGCTTGTGGGACGCCAATGCATTTAAATCGGAAATGTCCCGAAAATGGACCACATTGCCCTCTTTCATAAATGCTGGGTGAAACCTCCTTAATCACAGTACTGTAGAGCAGGACTTGCCCACCCTAAACTCGACCAGTCTCCATTCAAAATGCAAAAAACAAACTGAAAGGAGGGCTTAGGACCTCATCGCGATGTGTACCCGCTAAGACCAGAATACAGGACTAGGATGCTTGTTGCTGGACCACGGAACTCGTCTAAGACTAGTTGCCATAGTTTGTATACAGCAATTCCTAAGTTCGAAACTGGAACCCTTCCCCATAAAAACTGGACAAACTCTTCTCTGAAGCGCTCTAAAACCGTTTTAGTACATTCGTTGTCAGCAATTTACCTGCAGAGTCACCTTCAGAGACATTGGTATTGGCAACATTCTGACATTCGGCAGCTTTGCAGTCACTCCCAAGCTGCGTTTTATCGGAGCTTGCTGGGCGAGGGCTCTTCCTGAAGCAGACCTGCGGCACTTGCCAATAATGCCCGTGCCGCGAATGTCGAAAATGGCACCACTGTCCGCAGCCGTAAAGTGACAATTCATTTAAATATTGTTGTTGTTTGTGCGGTGGCTTTTGGCATGGTATCGCAGCGCCGGCCCTTGGCCTGTGGCGCCCGCCCCAGCCCCTCAATCCTGTCGCGCACCAGGCATGAGTACGCGTAAATTTCTGAAATTATTTTGTTAAGCGTGTGTGCGTGTATGACGGCACGGCAGTGTACGAGTGTATGAGTGAGAAGGGGTGTGTGCACTGTGTGTGTGTTTGCGCGAGTGTGTGTGGTTTGTATTTATTTGCTGGGGTGGCGGGTGAAAAGGGCTGCGATGCATATCTCCTGAATTATTTTTGAGCTGAATTATCCTAATTGACTTGTTCGGTGTGACTTTTGCGAAAAGTGTTTAAATTAAATTCTGTCGCCAGTTGGGGAAATGCTTTCCAATCCCATTTATTTATTTATGTGTTTATTTATTCACTTATTTATTGTTGTTTTGTCACAAATGAAAAGCTATTTTGATTATAGCAAACCGGCAGTTTATCCACAATGGAGCGGCAAATGAGCGATATGGACTTGCAGTCCTTCACTCATTTGCGGATGTACTGTGATTGATGGAGCGAGGTTTGGAAGCAGCAACTCTGGAACTATTTGCAAGTCCTTTCATCATGTAACTCATAAAATTGACGGAGAAACTTCTGCGACATGAACTGAAATCCAGTCAAGAATCCGAATTTATACGCTTTATACGCCTACGATGAGTGGGTTGCCAGAGACAGCTTCTTACCTATTTGGGTTCTTGTCGGGCGCTCACAACTCAACTTCCCTACTCTGTGCATCTCTGGCTGGGGCTTTGAACTTGGTTGCTGCTCATTGCAATTCCTTCACATTTCCATGCTATTCGCAATATATCCTCCGCACTTGTTGTCTGCTGGTGTTGATTGCTGATGGTGTTGTTGCACACACCATAAATATTGAAATAGGCAATAAAGTCAGTCCGAAACGCCAAATAATAGCCTCACATGCTCAGCTACATCGACCCAGCGTGCGCCTAAAATAATGCTGCTGTTTTTTTTTATGTATTTCCCTTTTTATTATTTTGTGGCACGTATGCGCGTTTATTATAAAATGTGCTCATAAATAAAGCGAACCGTAGCTACTTTTGTGCAAGATATCGCGAACTCACATCGCGTTCCATGTAGTATGGTCGTGAAAATATCGACACTTGTTCGCTTCGTTTCGATTTAGCAGGAATTTCGCAATTTCCCAAATAAATTGCACATGGCATGGGACCTGAGGTTCGTCGCACTTGACCACACCTGAAATTCAAGCACTACGCTGAATGGAGTGCCCAGAGCTCTGTGGCAGCGTCTGCCGTTAGTGCTGCACCTGGGCATGTCGTGCGAAGAGTGAACTTTCACTTAATTTGCTGCCACAATTAAAACCTCTCATTCGACAGCGTTTCAATGGTCCAGGACGGGCCATTTGCCTCTGACAGCTGACCTGCAATTGCGTGAAGCTTTTGGTAGTCTCAATCGCTCCAAGCAGTTCAAATGGCAACATCCGGGTCGGCGGAGAGTTAGAAATCGATAATACGCAGCCCTGCTCTGCGCCCACCCACAGGGATGCCACAACAACGCGTAGCAACGTTGGTCATTAATGTTATTTAAGACAGTTCCAGCCAGAGTCTCGAGATTATTTGGATTTTATCATTCGTGAAATTAGACGAGAGCACCGTAGCAGATAGCAGGGTCGGCGGTTAGGTGAGGGACAACTCACAGCAGCGAACGGCGGTAAATTCCATGCATAAAGCTATCTCATTACGTGGCGTCGACATTAATTGAGGCTGGCTAGGAGCGCGTGCAGGAACCTGTGTCAACTCGCACAACTGCTGCGCTCTGTCCAAGCCATACTGGCAAAGAACGCGCTCATTGTCACGCAGTCACCCTATTTCCCCCACGGAGCATGCTGTCATCGAAACCACAACAATCGGGTTTCGATTACGGCAAATTTCCATTCGAGCACCTTCCACGCGCTTCTCAACTAAATTAAAACTGAGTCAATTACGTGCAGTAATGCAATTAAAATTCAATTTCCGCTTTGGAAGGGCACTGTGCACGCCTCATTGCCTTGCTTCATGCCAAGTTAATTGCATTAAAAAACAAAGCCCCGGAAACCTCAGCCAAACGAACAGTCCAACCAAGACCCGGGCAAGCAAAACGAAATCGGACCAAATCAAATCAAATCAATTTTGAAATCAACGCCAAACGGCTCCTCTCACATTCCCCGCCTCTGAGCGCATCATCAGCACCTGCGCCCACAGGCCGCCCCTATCCACCTACTCGGCTATCTGCGCCCCCACCACACCGGCACCGAAAGCTTTGTTCTTCTGCTGTTCATTAATTTTTCCATGTTTTTCGATTGCGGCGAGCAGTGGAGGGATGCGCGCCACGCTATCCTTGGCGTCGCTTCACTGTGAGCACGAAAAATGTCCTCGCGCGGGATAAGCGAAATCGTCCACGGCAATTTTGCATTTAATTCATTTACATTTCTTATTTAATTAAAATACCGTTAAATTGTTGTTGTTGCCGCTCCTCTCGTCGTGTTTGTTGTAGCCAAGGCGTCGGTGTTTTTTAATTAAACGACACTTTTGAGTTATCCTGCAGCTTACCCGATTGAGTTCGGCTGGCATTGTCCTCGTGTTACCGCACGTAGCTGGACTCCGTGCACCGTGCTGCGCGGGTGGGCGGGCAAATGAAAAAATGATGCAGATTAAATTAATGGCTGCACCATGGGGTCAGGGGACACTCCCCTCGCCCAGCTATGCGGATATATTGAAAAACGCGCCTCTGCTAGGAGCTTTGCAAATTTAATGTCAGCGGGGGATTGGGCAAAGGTGGCAGGTGACTTGAATGCACAGATCTTCACCAGAGACTGTACACTGCAAAGAAGCTGCAAAGATCAGATAGCGACGCAGCACCCTTTCCGGAGATAGCGTGGAGCCTGTAGCAAGTTGTAGCGAAGCTCCAAGTGCCCGTTTCACGCCAGGAGAACGGACTTCTGCCTTCCATCATCCATTTCGTGCGTATTGAACTTGGAAATATTTCCGAATTTGCACTAGTCCCGAATTCTGAGGCATCTCTTATCTTTCCGTTACCCGCGTCTAATCCCAATTTGAATTTGGCGCTCTTAATTGAAATTTCGTATTCAAGTTCACACCAAATGGCATGAGGCATGCGGCATGAGGCAGGTGGCAGGCACCCTGCAACGTGTAATTGAGTTTTATTCATTGCCAGAGGAGGGAAATAAAAGGTGAGACAATCTCAATGAATTTTAAACGCAAATTAACATTCCGACAGGACGAGCGGGCGAGTGACTCTGCAACCGAGGAGCTGTGTACTGCTTTAATGAAAAGTGAAAGGATTTTCTTTAACCCAATTAAAGATGGAATAAATTTGGTAGTTTAAATTGTAACTTTGTTGTTATTCTGCACGCCTCGCTCATGTTCGCGCCAGCTCAGGCGGCAGGAGGCAGAAGGCGGATGGCAGGATAACAACCTCCGCCGCTGGCTGCTCAGAGCGGACGGTTTGTTTAATCGTATAATCATGTAAATGCACACGCTGCGTAAGTAAAGCGAAAACCGAAAAGCAAATGTCACAACAACAACTACAACAACAAAAACAACAACAGCAACAACAACAATTTCAACAACCACGTTCCCGTTGCAATAAAGTTGAGCAAAATGGCTGTTGTAATAAAAATGATTGAAAGTCGGTGGTATTTAATAATTCAAAAAGTGTCTACAGCGCGCTCACACACACTCTCTTCGCGTACAACTGTACACGCGCACATACACACATCGCCACATAAACATAAAGTCAAGCGCTTGCATGGTAATGCGAAAAGGATGCCATTAAATGGCGAGCGAACGGAATTTATAGAAATTCCTCCTTTGTCAGTCGCGCTTTAAAAATACGAATGCGCACTGGCGAGGGCGCCAGCGTTGCTGCCACAGCTGCCACGGCTGCTGGAGCTGATAAAGCGGCGCTGCCAACGAGTCGAAAATGGCCAAGTGGCAAAAAACGAAGGCGGAGACTGCGAAAGGTGAATTTATGGCATCGCCACACAATGTAAAGATTTTAATAACAGGATAAAAGCCAGAAAAGCTCGAAGGGAATGGGCAACAGTGGCGCGTTAACAGCAAATGCGGTCGTTAATGTGGCGACACGGTCGGAGTGGCTCACAAATGGTCGAATGACGGACGCGCACAGAGACCAGTTGAGTGGGAGACGTAACTAGGGCGACGCCAATGTCCGATGGCATTTCGAAAGATCAGCCAAAAAGCAGTGAACAATGCCGAAGGCGGGCGAGACCGACTACAAGTTTCGCTATACCGTAGGTGAAGGAACGAGCATCAAACCATGTCCATGGAAATAAGTGGCCTCATACTCGCACCGTGGCTTAACATTAAATTGTTCAGATTATAACGCCGTTCCTTGGCAATAATGGACACGTTTATACTCGGTGGGCGCGGTAGTCGAAATATTTCAAATACCTGATGTACAAATGAGAGAAATCTGGTGGGTCAATATTGCACGAATCTGGAATTATACTGGCATATATACTCGAAAAGTGATTGTGGCAGCGGAAGTACTCAAACATTTTTTTTATGTTGGTTTATCGCGCTCCTGTAATGTACCTTATCAGACTTTTAACGACATCTTAAATTGGTCTCTAGATAGGAATGTGTGTGAATTTTGAGCGTGGCAATATATAATCTCACCATCACTTTTCGATAAAGTCTCAAAAGACCGAGAGTATTGTACTATCAAATTGCATCGTTGTGCGAGTATCGTCAATGGCACAAAGGATCAAATTGGTGGAAGTGTACTGCAGCCAATAATAATAAGTCGTCAATAGGAGCAGAGAGGTTGTCATTCGAGCGAAATCCCGATTGTTGCACATATGGGAGGTTGACGTGTGTTTTCGTCAACCTTATTAATATGGCAATCTGGGGTGTGTTCAGAATTCATTCACACATATTTCCGAGGATTTATAATAAAGGTTACAAGTAGTCTGAGTAGTGGATTAATAGACTCGTGAGTGAATTCGATTGTGGTACCGTAGTTTAAATACTACTACACTTACCGGGTGAGGAACCACTTTCCTCACGCTTCGCATTCAGTAGAAATGAACTTATTTGGGTTCCGAGATAGCTGATGAATTGGCAAACTGTGGATATGCGGGTACTCCACTGGGACCAGAGCCATTTACCAATATAAATTAGGCAGGGGGTATTGACTGGATCAAGAGCCTTGTGAATAAAATTCACAAGGACCGATGGTGCAGTTTAGTTGTCTGCAAAACAACCAAGTGCTTCCTACAAAGCCCAAACAAGAGAGTTGCAGATGTCCTTCTAACATTCCGAAGGAAAGATCTTCGATCATTGCTTGGGGTAATCACGGGGCATACTCCTTGGGGCCATCGTATGGCGACCATAAGCATCTTAGAGAATCTGAACTGCGTCTCCTGTCAGGAGGAAGAACGGGACGGCACACAGAATTTTCTCTGGGCTTTTCCTGCCTTTGCCAGAATGAGGAGGCGCATATTTTGGTCTGATGTTTTAGGAATGGACCTCGTACATTCCTTATCCCTGAACATCTTTTCTGAGATTCATAAAAGAGTCAAGGAAGTTTGAAAAGGAGTAACTTCCTTTCCAAATTCCTATATCTGTCACTTTCACCAAATATATTTCCAGGTTTACAGTACAATGAATCTTAAATTTGCTTAACTGTAGACATAGAGCTGCACGTATTGAGTTACAGTCCCCAATCATGAGCTCGGATTGTCTAAGTTTTGGGAGTGAGTTCCAGTAGCGTGATTTTCTGGATTTTTCTTCCTATTTTAATTTATCTGTTATGCTATTTGCCAATAAATGGTGTGGCTGCACCATACCTGGCAAGACTATCCGCTTTTTCGTTTCCAGGGATCCCAGTGTGTCCTGGCACCCATATTATAGAAAGTTTATTGAGGCTCCCTAACTCATTCTAAAGTTCGAAGCATTCCCATACGAGTTTAGAATAAATCTCGTAGGAATTGAGTGCCTTTATAGCTGCTTGGCTGTCACACATGATAGCAATGTCGTGACCCACAAGGTTACTTCGAAGGTTAAAGATAACATCGAGGCGAATTGCATGTATATCTGCCTGGAATATACTGGGTACGGAGTGGTTAAGCCTCAGTCCACATATGCCACCGCCTACCCCTTCTTCTGTTTTTGGACCATCTCAGAGCCACTTGATGGTATGATCTTTTAGAATATCTTGAAGTGATTCAGGCTTCCATTCTTTCTTGTGAAGCGTTTCTCAAAGTTGTACATTTTGTTCCTGTCGTTGCTAGATAGGTCCGCGAGGGGTGTAGTGGCAACGATGCTGCCTCGGTGTTTATTACTACAAATTTTTTTCTATATTCATAAGAATATCATTTGACATTTCAAGCAAACAATTTTTAATCGAGTCTTAACGTTTGAATAAAAGATTACGAGTCGATGCTACTGCAAGATACTACCAAGATGCGTCGTATCTTTCAGACCATCGACTGATACGATGCTTTGAGGCTTTGATATCCGCAACATTTTTTTCTTCTCTCTCCAAGTCCGTGTCTCCAGGTATGGTGAATGTGACTCTTACTTCGGTGTTTTCAACAGTACATAAATGCCGCTCGCCGGCTTCTGAGAAACGAAGCTTCCACATGAAGCATGTGTTCAAATGTACCGAAGAGTCCTGAGCTGGGAGCATCGTTTCGCTATTCTGATAATATCGTATATCAGGTTGTATGCGTATCACACACAATACAGTGATGTGACTTTGTTCAAGAAAACAACGTCATAAGTACTCGCTAGACGAAAAATATAAGTTAAGTTAAAGTGAAAGTTTTCTGACGGGTGTCAGGCAGGGATGTGTGCTGTTTAACATTGTCCTCGGCATTGTTAGGAGCAAAGCGATTAACGAAACCAAAGGTTTGACCTGGGGAATTGATGGCCGTCTTCATGATCTCGATGATGCTGACTATATTTGCCTAAAGACACACACATTCGCGTGACTTGTCAAAGAAATTATCACTGGTACAAGAAGTCGCATCGAGAGTGGGCCTCAAGGTAAATTGCCGCAAAACCAAGGTAATGCGCGTCAATACCACTTGCAAGCAAAAATTCTACATCGAAGGTATGGAGCTTGAGGAAGTGAACTCCTTCTGCTATGTTGGGAGCATAATATCTGGTGGGTCAAGAGATGACATCGATAGCCGCATCAAAGGGGTCAAGCAAGCTTTCGACGCCCTTACGCCGGCATGGAACTCTTCGATCATCACACGGCGCACCAAAATAAAAGAGTTTAATTCGTATGTCAAATCCTCGTTACTGTATGGCTGCGAAACATGGAATCTAGTGGCTACAGATACTTATGCTTTTCAGGTTTTTATTAACCATTGTCTTAGCATAGTCCCGCGCATCTTCTGACCCGACAGTCGGATTCATGGGACAGACTCAGTTGAGAACTGGTGAACATTTTGGAATCAACAACTTTATATGGCGTTCACTTTAATTGTGAGCATGTGCATTCTGTGGAATGGGAACTTAGTGTGGCGGGCCGAGCAGAATACGGATGCGTGAACGCGGTCCCTCGGTTGGATGCACCAATTATGGGCAACATATAAACTAATCTGCAATTTGTGAATGCTTATGCGGATGTGTGAGTGTGTGGTTGCGTGCGGTTTGAGCATGAGTGTTACGCGTATAAGTGCAGTTTGCACAGATTCCTGAATGACCACATTAGTTGTTGCTTCGCCTTGTTCTGGTTAATGTTCATTGCTGTGATTGTCATTCATGTTGTAACAGTGGTGATGACGGATGTGAGTGGGGGGTTATATTATGGCTCAGACTCGTCAAATACATACATAAGTGCATGTGTGAATGTATATTTAATGGATCTAGCTAAGCAATTCAAGGGGCCATGGGAGGTGTAGATATTGAGGTGGCGATGCCGGTGGCGGTGACTGTGCAGCTATAACTGGAGATGGCAATGCCTGCTCTTTGCAGCTCCGCAATTCAACAGAACGCTGCAGATATCGGTGGATTCATAAATACTGTGTAGCAGCTGCAGCAATTCAGTGAAGCATACGGAGTGACTTGTTCAGTGACCACAATGTTCGGTTGTCTTGCGAGAACACCTGCAATGAAGCAGTATATATCTATATGCTTAGTAGAGTTGAATTGATAGAACCAACTGAAGTGGTATTATGCAAACTTACAGCACTGAAGAAGCCAACATCTATCCACCAGTGAGCGGCGGATCACTTCTGAGCTCTAACTGCATTACCTAAAATCGCGGCATTTCCTTTCAAATATTTAATGAAATATTCGAAATTTTTTTGATGTTTGAAGGGGCTGAAACTCATTTTCTGCTCACTTCTCCGCTCTCCCTGGCAATTCCGACGCCACTTCTTCCGCCTGCTCAGCGCGCAACTGCACACGCATGCCACGTAATTGCTAATCCTGCTGGGATTGAATCGAATATATATAGCGGAATTGTGGAGGAGGGGCGCAGCGCCACCTGAGAGCAGCAAATCGCTGATTGTTGGGAAACGCATGAGTACGGGCGCACGCAATTATCCTTGTCGCAATTGAAAAACGCTTTGATTGCGATTGCGATTGCGATTGCGATTGTGATTTATTTTCATCTCTTCTGTGAAGAACCGTTTCTCCTACTGGGCTTGTTGTTGTTGTCGTTGTTGTATCTGTTGCTGTTCTACTTTTCGCTTGCAGCATTTTTATCATACGCCAACGACTCTAATGGCAAAACGGAGCAGAAAAGAAAGAAAGACACAAATGAAATCGAAATCAAGGAAAAACGTGAAAACATTTATTCTGTGATATTTTCCATTCGTAATCTTTCGATGCTGATGATTGCCGACGATTGGGATGCTGATGGCAACAACGGGAACAACAAAAACAAAAGCCGCAAATCTGGCAACAAATACAAGAGCAACAACAACAATCCTAGCTACAGTTTCACTGGTTGGGGACACGAAACTGGGCCCTCCCGCTCTATGGAGGCGGCTCTTTGGGAGGCAACCCCACACAGCCGCTCGTATCGTTTGCTGCTGATTCGAAATTATGCTGCACCTAATCGACAAACTGGCAAACCCGATGACATATGTAGATGGTAGGTGGTTAGAGAACAGCAACAGCAGCAATGACAGGATCAACATCCATAAGCGAGGTTCCGCATGTGCACTGTAATGTGTGTCGTGCAGCCCGCACTGGCGTAGAGGGCGTCTGCATAGCACACATGCCGGGATTTCATTGGCAGCCTTCGGAAATGACAGTACGATACATGGACGGTAACATTGATACCCACTGCCACCATCCGGTATGGTGGCTCCTCGAACCAGTGGCTTGGCGCAGCGATGCGGTGGGTTGGTGTTGGGGGCTTGTATGAGAGACAACATGAGCGGGTGCCACAATGACAGTGGCTTCGACAGAGGCAGTAACAACACAGCTAAGAAGAAGTTTGAAAGTTGGGATTGTTCAACCGTGCATCCTCCCTTACGTTGAGTGTTTGAAGAGCTCAATTACGACTGTGCAGCAACCTGACGAACCTTTCCAATTATTGTGCGCATACTAAAGACGACATAAGTGCCACTCTCACTTACGGCTCTGGCTCGAAAGGAAGAAATGTTAATAATTGAAAAATATGTGAGGTAACAATTGCCTTGCTGAACATAGCTATTTGGAATGCTTGGCCTGGAGCTGAAAGCATTCGACAAAAAATCAACATAAATTTGAACAACTTGCAATGACAATTCAGATTACATGCAGCAGTATCGCTGCTCAGGGAGCGATTGCCACCTGGTGCACCTATACGCAGCAGTCGTAGAGAATCAGGAGGATTGGTGCTCCAAGGGCAGATGCTCACTGCGGGGAGCAGAAATTCCATATCGAAGTGATGAGTATTTAAGCAGATCTCACAAAGAGTCTTAAAATGTAGTCTGGACACTATTTCAAGCTTTGGGTGAGTCGGGCAAACGGAAGTAAAGAGACGTGATTAGTTTGAAGGCAGTCATTCAATCATGTTGGAATCCAATTCTTATGCAAGGTCGTTTGATATGAAGTCCATTGTGACTTTAACTTGTGACTTTTCAAGAACGATTTCATGGATTTTGAAGGCTGCCTTCCTCAAAGCAATGGTAATGATTGTGTCGTCAATTGCAGTCGTTTAAAATCTTGCTTGAAACTTCTGTGGTTCATTTTCTGATAACTTTAGTTATGCTTCGGAGTCGATCGCTTCCTGTTGGCAAGTAATTGCAGCAGGCTCTTAGGACTCAAAATGGACTGCCAAATGCGACCAAATACAGCATGAGAACGTGATCAGGAACCTGAAACACTGGTCCTATAACTGATCGAGCGATACGCCAAGCAGCAGTGGTACTTGCAGGGAAAATAGGTAATGTAATGAATACGGAGACTGGACTGGGTTGGAGGATGCGACTTCACAATGTCTGGTGTAGTGTGAAATTCACACTGTGAATGTATTGGATGCGACTTAGCAATGTCTTTTGTAGTGTGAAATTCACACTGTGAATGCAGCTCGAAAATAAAACCAGCAAATTTCAATCCAACTGATGTTGTAAAGAGGAGTCTCCAAGTCGGTCACCGCATAATTCCTTTTTGTTCAAGAAAGTTTTTAAAAGTTTTGCTAATCATATTATTGGGTGCTCTCGACTCAGAAACGCAGACAGATTATTCAAGAAGCAATCTGCATACAGGTATAGACAGGGCTTTAACTGACTGCCATTGACTCCTCAAAATCCATGAAACCTTTCTCCTCAACTGAAATTTCTACCCTCGTTGGATTCTACAGCCCTGCCTTCATTAGTCCAAGTACATACTACAATTCCGTCGTCGAAATTAAGAGTGAAGTATTTACTTCTTCAGCTGCTCCAGAAATCTAGACTCTTATGAAGAACTCCAAAGCGAGTGCTGGCATTTATTCCATCTGGAAGAGAACCATTCTTACAGTGGATTTGAGAAATCTGTACTTTTCGTGTGAATCACCTCCCAACTTGAATAGTACAAATCTATATAATGGGCATCATAAATGAAGCAGTTGGATTACAATTGAATCTTCCCACTCAACATTTGTGCGAGAGCTTACCCCACCTTCCCCGAATCATTTTCAACACATACAATTTGGAAATGAAAACTGGTCCACGTAGTTGATAAAAGTCGTCAGACCTCCTGATTGCTTACTATGACCAACAGATATTTCTCGCTATGAATATTCTGCCCAAGTGGGAAATTTTTCCTTTGGTAAGTATTCAGAACTCCAAAGGACTGTGTCCATGTGCACCTCTGACTGCCACGGTATCGAGTAAATCCATACCCGCAGAAATTGCGGAATTTTCAGGTTTACTTCTCCAGCGTATTCAGGAATTATTCGCATAGTCCGAATAGCACTTTCTAAGCTCGTAATTTAAGCTCAGTCGATCGCATTGAAACATTCCGCGCGCGGTTCGTCTGAACTGAAGTTAACTTACTAAATTGTTGGTGCTTCGTTCCAGGTCGTGTTGAAATGCAATTCTCCAGAAAGGATGCCATTGCAGTTCAACCCAGTTAAGCCGCTCTGGGGTTGCTCGGTTCCGATTTACACATTTTCTGATGCGGGCGCAGTTGAAAAACTGTTTGTTTAAATATTTATGCATTTTGTTAATGTCGTTGTCATTGTTGTTGTTGTTGTTGTTGTTGTTGTTGTTGTTGTTGTGGGATGGCTGTTTTTCATTATTGGGAATTATCCAAGCGCTCTTTGCAGTTGGCTTTGGTCTTTTGTCTGGCGATTTTCGTTTTTGTGCGCGTTCAGTACTTGTTGATTAAGGATTCATCCAAATTAAAATGAAAACTAAAACTACAACAAAAACAAACAGACAAAAGAACAAAAATAAAAACTAAACAAAAAACGAAAAGCGGAGAGCGAAAAAGTTGATTGCTTTGTTGTGACAATCAGCCGGAAAGGAAAAGGAGGAAAAAGGAGATAAAACGCAAAACCGGAGTAAAGCAAAAAGCGAAAATAATGGGCACCGAAGTCAAAAGACAACTTTTCAAATTGATCTTTGGGGATGGATATAACTGAAACAGCTACGGTCATAGCCATCACAGCAACAAACACCACAGCAAGGAGAGCGGTAACAAGGACGAAACTACTCACACATCTAGACACACTCTCGTAGGGCAGCTGTAAACGTATTCGAGCTGCCAAATCTACACAAAAATGCTCAAAATGCAAAAGTCTGACAGACAAAAATGGCAACCACAACAACAACAAAATTACTATAAAAGCAAAAGTATTTGGATCTGTGAAAGCAGCGGCAGCGGCAGCTGTGCTCGTTGTTGTTGTTGTTGTTAGTAGTTCAAGTCTGCCCTGATTAAACACGCCGAAGCCGCCCGGGAAAGAAAGAACAACAGGCGTAGCTCAACAAAGGGCTGCAGCCAGAAGGAGCAATTACAAATTCCACTTGTATGATCCCTAACGTAAGCAGCAGATTTGCTTGATTTCCGAGCCGGCACTCAGCATGTCGAGGAGCACGCCACAAATAATTCACCCACCGAGCGTGCAGTAATTTGTATTTGCTCAATGTACACTGACAGTCACACTCCCAGTCACACCGCACTCAACACAGCCACACACGCAGCCACACACACACACACACACACACACACAAACACATCGCCACACTTCCGTATGCATTGCTGTGTTCATCTCAGTTGGCCGGGAGACGCTGTGCTGCAATTTGCGGCCGATTGAACAATTCGGAAATTGGAAACTTCTCACTTGGCGATAGTTGGCAAAGTGCCTCCTGACAGCGCAGTTGCCGGAGATCGACAATGAGCAGCATTCAAAATGTGGGACACATTTGGCGAATTCGAAACAGAGCTGTGTGCGGAACGGCTACGCAGCGGCGATGATACGAGGGGCTGTGATAAGACGCTGTTAACTGATGCGCAGCGGTGCGCTGGCCGGACACACTTTTGATTTCCCATGTGTCACTTGCAACTGCCTGTAATGTGTGTACACATGTAGATGTGTGCGTGGGTGTATGTGGGTCTATGATGGAGTGGGGAAAATGTGTTTTGGGGTTAAGCGAAATGCCAACAGAAGAATTGCTGAGGAGAGAGTTGCGACGGGAAGTCTGTGTACTGTCTGCTGTCGCATTGGTGCCAACTGTTGGCGGCGTTTGCTACAGAGGCGCGTCCCATCCGCACAAACACACACATACACTCACACACATACACACTAACGTTCCATTCAATAAATAAACAATACTGTAATATATAAGATATTGCAATAGTTTGATAAAATTTCCTTAGGGCAGTAAAATCCAGCAATGTATTATCTCAGCAGCCGCAAAGAGGTTGAAGAGAATGATGAAATGGCAAGTAATGGGAGCACTAGCGTAGAGGTGGCGGCAGCCCCAGGCGACCCTTTCGAAAGGTTCCTAGGGTAGCCCGAAGCCCCCCTAAGATGCTAATGAGTGTGGATGGAATGGTTCTGAGACCAACCCAGGATCCTATTAACCCAACCCCGGCCCTAATTGCTCAGCCAATAACATCCGAGCACGAATTACATGAAACCGTGAATAAAGCATGAGAGATGGAGAAGCACCAGAGCACGTTTGCAAAACTTGGTGCAAAAATTAGAGAGCTAACTGAGATGATGGTGGGCAGGCAGTCAATCCACCAACCCATGGGTGATTTCGTTAGCACTATCGTTGCAATCTACATCCAGGTAACAAAAGAGCGAGAATCAAACTAACTGCAGATGGTAGGCCTGACTACGCAAACATTGCCACTATTGAAGCTGTTTATAATCCTAAAAGGCACAGTAAGGAAGAAGTGACTGCAGCTCAGGTACCTATATAAAAAAGACAAAGAAGTTGCTGAAGAGAAAAGTAGTGCCAGAAAACAAAAGACTTTCAAAATACATCAAACGAACGGCTGTCAAAATCTACGGCTGGAGATGGGGAATCGGCACAAAAGCCAGTAGGAGTAGGAGTATGGAAAGTGGTCTAAAATAAGTGCTCTGGCAAGAGTCAGACTCAAACAAGATCACTAAAAGGGACCAAAGAGATAATCCAGCCCAAACGGAAGGTCACACGCCCCGATGCCATACTCATAGCAATAACTGGCGACATGTCTTACGCAGACATGCTAAAAACCCTGAAGGCAAAACCTGAATTAAAATAACTGGGGGATAGCGTCAATGAGCTCAAGAAGACTTGTAAAGGCGAGCTGCTTATTGAGCTCAAAGGTGAATCAGGGGATCAGGCTAAAAAAAAGCTGAACAGATCCTGGAGAGCTCGGCGAATGTGAGAGCTCTTTGTCAAGAAATAACAATTGAATGCCGCGGCCTGGATTAAGTCATCTCTCCAGAGCTAATCTGCAGTGCCATAGCTGAGCAATTTCCACAAATTCAAAGCATTGGAAAGACGCAGTTAAGTCAATGCGAAGCACACGAGATGGTACACAGACAGCACTGATCCGCCTATGGAATATGTACAAAATACTCCCTGGGGCAGTGCCTATAGAAATGATCTAATGCAGCTAAACAATAAAGCGAACGTACCTATCTGTGAGAGAACAACGGCTAGGACTGTGAGTGGTCTCTTTCCAACGTATGCTGACCTAACGCCCCAATGGGATGTAATCAACAATGACAGTCTGATACCCACAGTTATCACAGAAGAGGTCCTAGAAGCGACTGGAAAATTAAAAGCAAATGTCCGCCAGTCCTGGATACCAAATATGGTAATAAAAATCGCCATCAGAAAGAGCTCGGAAATTTTCAGAAGTCTCTATACTGAGTGCCTGAAAGAAGAAATGTTTCCAAATATATGAAAACCTCAGCGACTAGTCCTCATATCAAAAGGCGATAAACTTCTTGACGAAGCACCATCGTACCGACCTTTGTGTATGCTGGATACAGCAGGAAAGGTGCTGGAAAGGATAACCTGTACCCAACTTGAAGGCTATACCGAGTGAACCCCGCGCGGCAATATGGATTCAGGAAGAAGCAAGAAGACAAAATGGATCCAGTCAAAATTGAGTAAATCATAGAGAACTCATAAAATGAATGGCAGGAAGGATGCGATATATTCACCAAAGGCCGGTGGATTCATGAGCTGATTCCAAACATACAAGTATGGATCGCCCGAAGACACGGGGAAGTTAATTGCTACGTAACGTAATTCCTATTGGGACACGGATGGTTTCGAAGATATATGCACAAGTACAGACATGTGGAGGACCCATACTGCCTGAACTGTGCTGGCAGCCATGAGAATACAGAACATGTGCTGATGTAATGTGGGAGATTTACGGGTGCAAAAGGCCTGCATGAGCGTTATATAAGAGAGAAAGTAACCCCAGCTGCTATTCTCCGGTACATTCTAGGGTCACAGGAGAGCTGGGATTCAGTAGCAGATGTATTGGTCAGTATCATGAAGCAAGTGAGATACGACGAGCGCTAGTGAACTAACGCAGATAGCCGTGTGCGTGGAAGAATGAGACGGAGAGAGAGGAGAGCAGCATAGCTCAGACAAATTACATCGACCACGAGAATGAAGGTGGACCGATTTAAGGTTTGGATAGATCCGCCACATCATAAATGAATAATCTCTGCTGACCTGATCTTGCTACGAGTTTCTACCTACACGCTCGGCACACAGCAGATTTCTGCGCTAACGCTACGTAGCGAGATTGCTTTTTGTTAGGGTGGTTTTAAAAGCCTAAGAATCGTTGCGATGGCGAATGAAGGTAATTAGACTACTAGGCGTACATTGGCTGGCGTGGTAGTTTAAGAATCTGTCCTTACTTATGTTTATATATTCGGCTGCTGTTCCGGTCTCCTGCAGGGCTGTAATAGGCTCAGCGCAGACCGGCATTGGGGCATCCGTTTCCTCACCCTGTGAAACTGCTTCGCTGGCGACGAGTAGTGCTGCCTTTCACAGTTTTGCGGATCCGCTTAATGTCCGGCAGGACTGCTGTTAATGCTGCACCGAAATTTGCCGCAATTAGACTTGCGCGGTTGCGTCGCAGACAGCTGGAAAGTATTGACAAGAACGGCGCTCAAGTTTCCATGTACCACACGCTGCCAACAGCAACTGCGAATACTGCCACGGCCTCAATAAAAAAGTCATCAATTATATTTTGAATGTTCGCTGCATGAAATGAAAATTGACATAATTGGAATTTTCTTTATTTTTCTTGTACTCGTGGCGACGCAAGTGTCGTCGCTTGTGCGCCCCCGTTCCTTTGCCGTTGGCCCTGTGGTAGGGCTCGAGTGATACGAAGTCCGTGAGCCAGGCGCCGGATATCGGGCTAGCACCGCTTTAGCGCTCCGCATCGAATTCTGAACGTACCAATTTGATTGATTACACATCAAGTGTACCTGAGACGAGGCTGCTGGGAGCGAGGACGTTTCTCAGCGGCTGCACTGTTGAGTTCCACCTGTGGTTAGACGCCACTCTTTGCGTTCGTGAGGTGAAGTTATGAAATGTGGCGCCACACTTCACTGAGTAAGTTGCTTTATCGTGCTGGCTGAGGTTGTGCAAAAAGTCGCTCGTCGATGTGACCGGAGAGGGAGAAGGGATGTGATTTGCGGTGCGGTACGCTGAGTTTCTCTGCACCGCACCGCACCGCACCGCACCGCTTCGCTTTCATTTGTTTAATTTGGCATTTTGTTATATTGTTACCTGTCAATGCCATGAAAAATGATACAATATGTTGCCTGCGGTGCTCCGGTGCCGCTGGTGTTGTTGTTGCTGCTGCTACTGCTGGCGGTGCTATACGAGTACCCACATGCAACACTCTCACTCGCACGGTAGTGGAGCGTCTGCTGTCGGCATAAATCTTGTTGTGGTTGCAGCGATTAAATTCTCATTTTTCTTGTTTAGAAATAAATTTGCGTATGCTTCTTGGTGTTGTTGCTGTAGTTGTCGTTGTCGTTGTCGCTGTTGTTGTTGCTGCTGCCGCTATTTGCAGGGACATCAATAGTTGCTTTCGTTGTCGCCGTTGTTGCTGCCGTGCCCCACTATGTTGCAGCATTAACAGCATTTTTTAGTGTGTGTGGCCGGGCCGGGTCGGGTCGGGCCGAAAGGGGTTGCGCCGGTCTGGGCTGGGCTCGGCCTCCCTGGAGATTCGCAGTTGGTGTGGGCTGATAAGGTTGACATATTTATTGAAACTAAATCCTCCTGTGGATATGCTTTCAATTTAATTTTATTGCTGAACAAATAAACAAGATTTATGGGTGTGTGCGGTACGCTGATGCGGCGGTGCGGCGGAGCGGCATTGCGGCGAGGTTCTGCTGTCATCTCATTCGGATAGCAATAGGTCAAGAAACTGGTGCGTGCTCGTGGTGCTGCCCGCTACTCTCCATGTTTACCGATAATTAATTTTAGACTTTGTTGCGTGTTTCGTCACATGCTGCGGGCAGGAAAGCGGCACGTTTGCCACCTTTGGAGAAAGAATCTGTCAACGGTTCGGTCGAGTGGCAGCGACTGGCTTACATTCCTATTTCAGATGTGAGAAAACAATGTAAATCCAAGTGGTTGAAGGATAGCAGCGAAGGTCCGCACTCCAGTTGAACAATTCCGTTGCCCCTCTCCTGAGTCCTACACAAACATATATGGGAAGTATTCGCGTGTTCCTTCCAAAGGAAGTTCTCCACATCATCCTTTTCGATGAGCTTCAGAGCGCCCTGCTGGCGGGACAATGGCGCCCCACTCATGATATTCAACTTGGTTGGAACTGGGAAGCAGTTGCATTAGTGTGCACTGAGACAGCTCGGAAAGCAACACGCTCGCTGCTGATAAATTTGCAGCGTGTGCAGGAGTGTTTCGTTCTGTTCTGAACCTCCAGTGCGGCGCAACTCACAAGGGTTGTTGGAGGTTGTGGCGTTTGCTGCTGCTGCTTTCCCCAGCTAGCGCCCGACTGGCGTGGTGCTTCAGGTCTGCGTTCGTTCTGGAAATGGGTGCTCGCTGTTACTGCCAGAGTGCCATTGAACTGCAGGTATGTCTAAGCATGTGTTTGGCGGAGCGTGTGTGTGTGTATTAGTGCGATTGCAGTTTCTTTCTTTCGATTCTGCTGCAGAAGTTTTCCATTTGCAACTTTTAATTATTTATCTTCATTGCAGGTTGATGATGAAAATGATTATGTGGCAAGAGCGATATGCGTGGGTGGTGTGACTTGTGTTGCGTGTTCGCATGACAGTGGGTCGTGAATGCATTCACGTGCTTTTGTGCAGGTTTGATAGGTGAAACATTGCACTGGGATTAAATATTACGAAGTTTCTTTTCCAGCACTTTTCTATTTCGGTACCCATTGTCTGACGAAATGGGGGCTTGGAGTGTCCAGTATGACGAAACTCTCAAATCCTGATACCCTTTCGAACATTCAGTTGTCCCTTATGGCAGGAATACAGATTCAAATTAGGCTCCAAGCATCACACGCATCCCAATGGAGGACGAGGAATTTTCCATAAATCTCATTGCTTATTCCGATGAGTACTTTGCCACTTTCAAGGGTTCCTGCCGCATTCTGGAGGTAACCAGTGCCAACGAAAAATCCGTACTATACCCAGCACCAGGCACAGGCAGCTCCTATCGAAGCTTTACCCAAAGGTTGTGAAGAAATTCCGTGGAGGGACTCATATTTTTCTCTATATAACAGAATAAATGGTTCCAAATTGATCATTTCGGGGAGTGATTATTTATGCCCTTTTTACATACATGGCAATGAGAAGCATCAGAATGACGAAACTTTTGGCTAAGTAAATCACAAGTTCCATTGAGAACATTGCGATGAGCCGCTTGGCCACCAGCGAAGCCAGAAATATCAGAATATCTTTCATCAGCAATGTGAAATGTTTTGGAATTCATCTGAACCATTGACTCATGGAAGAAGCACATTGAATTGGAAAAGCTTTTTTTTGTGGGCTACTCGGAAATTTCGATCAACTTTGCCTCGGAAATGAGTCCATGTTAAACCAAACTCCATTAAAGTTTGAGTAGACTAAGGGATCCGGTACTGCCTGCAGTTCAAGCAACTTCAAACAGGTACTAATCATCTTGCATATGCCATAATTGAATTTGAGGATTCAGGGGAAGTTGTGCAAAAGATCGAATTACCAACTGACAACTTTAAAGCCCATGACGAATTAGGAAATGAAGTCATTGATTCTGATGTATTCAATGATGCCCTTGTGCAGCTGAAGATGAGGCTATTCGCAGGTGTGAGCGCATCAATAGTATGCCTAAACCGAATTATAACTTTAGCACAATGCATTTCGTCTCAGAAGACCCAGCAACAGTCAAAGAAGCTTCAGCATGAGAGCATGCAAAACAGTGGAAGCAGGTCAGGAGCGAAGATATGAAATCATTGGCCGAAAACGAAACTTGGATCAGATATTATTGGATATTGTGACGCAGATTGGGCTGGCGATATGGACGAAAGACGATCAACTTTTGGATATGTGTTCATCTTTCAAGGGGCAGCAATTTCATGGTGTACAAAGCGACAAGGAACTCTTGCGTTATCATCATCTGAAGCCGAGTTCATCATGTCAATTGCGAATACCACTGAAGAACTAATATGGATGAGACGCATGGACAGCGAGTTAGTTCAGGAATAATCGCATTAAAAGACGATTTACGGCGACACTTCATATTGAAACTAACGGTTGATACTCCCCACGAAAGAAGTATTTTGATGTAAAAGCCAAATTTATTCCTGTTGGTAAAATTTTCCTGTAACCGACTCCTGGAACCTTCTGAGCTTGCCCCAAGTTGAGTCGTAAATTGAGTCTTTCACAGTCAGATACGCCCTGGCATCATTTGGACGAATTGGTTTTCAGCTTCTTAAGTCAGAGTCTGACTTCAAGATATTGGTTAGTAGTCGATTAGTATTGGCCTAGTGCCGGGTGCTCTTTATATACAACTTGGGCTGCTACAGCAGAACTCGTCCTCGGCAGCAGAGCGGAGCATCGAAAATTAGGGCGTGTTCTCACTTTCCGCTGCTGCCAGCCCTGACAAAAACAATCCAGGCGAATATCACATTTCAACAGAAACTATGACAGAAACTTCGCTCGTCGAAACATTCACTCACACCCACACATTAACACTTAGCAGCGGACTTGAGTTAAACTTTCCTTTGAGTGGGAAGTTATCTTATAAATTATTTTTATGCTGCCTGCTGCAAATAATTTTCAGCATATTTAATTTTGCATAAAAGGAATTGTGCAACTTCTTCTGCTTTGCGCAACTCTTGCACCTTGCCGCCTTGCCGCCTTGCTGCCTTGCCGCCTTGCTGCCTTGCTGCCTTGCTGCCTGGCTGCCTGGCTGCCTTGCCAAAGGATGTGTGCTTCTTTCAAACTCTGCTTGCGCTCTTCCCCGGCACACCCACGGTTACATTTGCCCACACGTATGTGCCCGTACACAACAACACGAATGAATGGGCCACAACAATTCAAATAACAGCAACACTCGACAATACTAACAACAACAAAAACAACGACAACGAGAAAAACGCCAACAAGGACAACAACAATAGGAGAAGCAACAGAAATTATTACTAAATGCGATGTAACGAAGCGGAATATTGTGTAGGAAAATTGCAGAAGTGCTGCATGGCTATGGAGCCAGCTATGAAGAGGAGCCTCAGCAACAACAATAACACAACAACACAACAGCAACAGCAAAGCAACAACTTTGAAAAGAATAAAGTTAAAATTTAAAGCGGAACTAAGAGCGACATGATGCTGCAATACTTGCTTGTCCCATGAATGGCGAGGCATACAAGCAAAAGGGAAAATGTTTTGGAGCTTGGAGCTGAGTTGAGCACAGTTCAGCGGAGCAGGCAGAGGCGGTGGAGGTGGAGGCGGCAGCAACGAACTTTGCTAGTTGGTCACAATGCACGAGTAATCGCAACAAGGAAAAACTGCACAAGTCAGCAGCCCGGCTGGGCAGCGCGGAAGGCTGGTGCGGCGATCAGGTATGCCGGTACATGCAGGACCTCTTTCAATGCATGTGCGCGACACGAAACTTGTGCTGCCTGCCTGCTTCGCTGAGCACCGATGGCAAGTGGGCAGGCGGCAGTAGGCAGGCGGCACACGTCAGGCAAGGCATCTCAGCCCGGACCAGACTCCCACAGTGGAGATAGGAAAATTTGTTGATGTCGCTGCAGTTGTTGACCGTGTTGTCTTTAGTACTGCCGCCACACAAATACACCGAGCAGACGCTCTGTTCCCAACTGTATTCAATTTTGTGCACGGTAGTCTGCGCTGGTCTGCGCTGGTCTGCTCTACACTGTCCCGCATTGCGGGTCCGTTTTTGTTCGTCCGCATGTTTGTAGCTTCTTTTGTTGTTGTTTGTTGTTGTCGTATGTTTATTGTTGTACTGTTGCTGTTGTCGTTATTATGAGCCGCAATCTAGATGAATAGTTTGTCATATTCGTCCCGATTTCAACGGGGCCTATGTTGCCTTGAGATTCAGTGGGGTGGTGACCTCCTACCACTTATGTCCTGCACCTAATGAAATTCGAATGTGCGGAATGGCATCCAGGAGCCTAGTTCAATTTATTGAAAGGTTGTTCGATTGGGCACGGTCAGCCTACTAAATAGGCGACCGTGCCCAATTCGTCAGCCAGTCTCCCACAGAAAATTCAATGCTTACGCAATTGGACGTTATCCAACGACACAACATACGCGCAAGCGAAGCCGGCTCAATGCACACAAAATAATTCTATTTCCCTCCACCGAAAATACCCTCCACTAACAAACACAGCATAGTTGGCCCACTAACAAAATAGGTCCATAGCAGACCATGACCGAAGAACGCTGTTAGTCTATCAAGAAACTAAGCGGTGGCATGAATCTAGCTATCAAAAAATCCTAAGACGGTGTTCACTATCCATAAAACCTGAGAAGGATGCTTGCAACAATAAGGCAAGTCAGATGACGTACAATTTAGAAACCCAGAGGCAACAGTAGAAGGTGTGTTGCAACCGCACTAGGCAAGCTGACCACGCCGAGCTGAAGTTAGTCCAAGGGTAAAGGAGACCAACAAACGAAAAAACCAGTACAACATTACGCCACAATGAACCTCAGGAAAACCGACCTCATATAGGTAAAGACAGTTCAAGAACAAAGCAGAACAACAACAAAGCGTGTGGTAGCAAGACGGGCAAACATATAAAAGCGGCGTGCTCAGAAAAGAGGTTGTGATCAGCGCTGATTCAGTTGTTGACACACAGCGGACACACTTAGACCAGATACCTAGCTAAGGGCATTTGCAGTTGACTACGCTTGGACAATACTCCAACGAAGACATTTCTGACTGATCCCATCAATATCCCATGGCAATGCGCGAGTAGCACCTAGACTCCTCTTCGAAACCAGCTACTTGGTATCTTTCGCCTGAATGCCACACTCTGATCGATAAGTGTCTGATTGTTGAGGGCGTCATCTCGCATTTGCCTCTTCATTTTCCCCGCAACCGATTCAGAATCGGGCAACATGGATTGCATTTGTCTCCGAAGTGACGTCATGCACGATGGCAACCAGTTGGGCCAGGGTCGGTGGTCTTACACCACTGTGTGGGCATGCATAAGCATGCATCTGCGCCCGGGCCCTGCTTCTCCCCGCTATCAGAGTTTCGATGATAGCCATTTGTAATAATTTCGCTTTCTTTGCATTTTGACCCTGTTCAATTGAGTGCAAAGAGAGCCAATTTATTGATATTTATACTCATATTCAAAATTGTGTCGCTGTATTGGCACTTTTGTTTTACATTGGCAACTTTAGCATTTGTGTGTGACTGAGTGATTGAGTGCATTAGTTTGTGTCTAGTAGATTGTCATCGTGGACATCGTGTCTCCTGTTTACGCTTTTGAGCCCTTCTTGGCCGTATACGGCATTACCCGTAAGCTCTGAAATAAGCTATTGTCTCACCTTCATGTAGATTTCCAATTGTAGCGACGGACATAGGCAGATTTTGTTGCGAGGACAGTCGGCATTACCCGTAAGCTCTGAAATAATCTATTATCCATAGTCAGATTTTGTTTGGTGGGCCTTCAAAGATACATGGGATCCTTTTGGAACTGCTTCCACCAGAACAATTGTCAAATCGACTCACTCACACATGTACGCAAGTGTCCACACTCGCTCAGTCAGACATACGCACTCAGCCATGAAGCACTTCTTCTTTGCATCGTGACGGATGCAATGAAGACTGCGGAATAGCAGAAATTGCAGTTCGGGATTTTCTTTAAAATTCAAACTGGAAAAAGTTGCTGCAGAGGGTTCCCGACTCCTTTTGGCAAAAGCGACCAATTAGTTTTCAAATGTGAATTTAATTCAAATATATTCGCCTCAGAAGAGACAAATTAACATTGCAATAATGCATGCTCGCACGCACACACACGCACACACACGCACGCAGTCGCTTGCATCCTACTGTGGCATAACTGCTAAAACTATTTGTACAAGAAGTGACAACGACAACGACAACAACAACAACAATGACAACAACACCATCAGGGGCCACAATAAGAGCAGCAAAGGAGACAGTGGAGGCAGCAGCGGCAGCAGGCAGTGTCAAGTGACATTGTTATTATTTTTGTTGTCGTTGTAGTTATTTTGTTGCTGGCGCTGCTAATGCTGCTGCCCTTGTTGTTGTTGTTGCTGTAGTTGTTGTACATTTCTGACTTTTCATGTTAATTTTCATTTTGTGGGGGAAAAACAAAGACGTGAAATTTGCTCGTTTATGGGAAATTTTTAGCTCGCTATGACGCCGCGCTGGCTTCGCTTCCTTTGTGTTGTTCTTAGCTGCTGTGGCTGTTGCTGTTGGTGTTGCTACTGTTATTGGTGTTGGTCTTGTAGGGCACCTACAAAGAACAAAGCATATTTTGCTAAAGTAAAAGCACATTCAATTCGATTGCACGCAGCAAAAAGAGTAAAAATATATTTAAATTTTCCAGTCGCGCTGTGCAAAGTGCATGAAGCCGTACCATGCGATGCACATCCGCACCCGGTGCACCCACAAACAAGTGGCAATACGTTTTTCAACACACGAACATATGTGGGAGCATTTGACATGCCAAGCTGAGTAGATGAAGGAGAGCGAGGCGTGGCAGTGCCTGTGCCAGTGGCAATGGCAATGAGGTTTCTCAACTTCCGGCACACCGATTGTAGCGTGCGAATTTATTCGGTTCGGGTTTGAAAAGTCATGTGCAACATATAAAAATACTCGTACCATTTTGCATAATAATGGAAGAAAGTAATTTCTCGAGGCAAATATGTGCACAAGAAGTGTTCTGGCAACAGAATTTGCTGTTTGTCTTCTGCTTGCATGCGGTGGCGACGGTGTTGCTGTGTTTGTTGGTGCTGTTGTTGGCAGTGCGGCCGGGATGGAATGCAATATTCCATTGCTCGAATATGTAGAAATTCAGAGGAAAAAGTGAAATATTTCTTTTCACGGCGTAATATTTCGCATGCCTGCTTCCCTGACCCTTCTCCAAAAGGCCGACATTAGCAAAGGATATTATAAGTAGCTTCGCACACAACAAGCGAAATTTTTTATGTTTGCTAACTACGAAGTAAATTCGATACTACTCGATCACCAGCACATGCTCTAGCATTTGGAACTGACCCATAAGAAAATCGCAGGCAGTTAATTCCATCATAAATGAGGTGCAATATGAAGTGTTTCATTCGGAGGGGTGTTCCAAAATGTGCGCCCATTGAGGAGTCCCCGCAATGTTTGCTTCACAACTAAGATCGTCGCTAAATTGGAGAACCAATTTAGAGTTACGGGTCAGGAAAGCCCACGTAGCTTTCTACGCATGCAAGAAAATGTTTGGGAAAAAATGGGGACTACGCCCCCATATCACTCACTGGATGTACGAAGCAATCGTGCGTCCAATACTAACTTAAGGTTCAATAGTCTGGTGGCCAGCTCTAGATAAGGGTTATAACGTTCAGAGACTCAGTAGAGTTCAAAGTACAGCTGCCGCTGGTATTGCAGGAAGCCTGAGAACATGTCCAGCGGAGGCACTCAACGTATTGCTACACATCCTCCCTATCGATCTGTACATTCAGAACGTAGCTTGCAACAGTGCGCTAAGCTTAAAAGCGACAAACTGCTGGTCTGAGTGTACGTATGGTCATGGTAAGGTGCTATACACAGTGCCGAGGGAATTAACACAAATGACGACAGATTACATAGTACCACAACTGGACTTCAAAAAGGACTTCAAGGTTAGATTTCCCTCAAGAAAATTGTGGTCGAAAAAGCAACTCCAAATGGAGTACGATATACCCATTTATACGGACGGGTCAAAAATGGACCTGGGCGTGGGGGCGGGGGTCTTTTCTCCGCACGCTAACATTAACTACTGTACACGCCTACCCGATACAGCTACAGTTTTTCTGGCGGAAGTAGTCGCGATCAGAGAGGCATGTCGACAGATCACCCACCACATTAGAGAAGGGCAGAGGAGAACGGTTGCTATTTTTGTGGACTGCCAGGCTGCCATAAAAGCGCTACAATCAAACACCATCAACTCCAGACTGGCCAGACAGTGCAGGGAGGAACTTAGGGCGCTAGGTCACCATGCTGGCATCACAATCATCTGGGTCCCCGGACACAGGAATATAGATGGAAATGAGAAGGCTGATGAATTGGCGCGCAGAGGAACCTCTCTCGATCTAACCCATGTGGAACCTGGTTCCATGCGTGCGATTAAGAGGGGCATCTACATGCACTGTCTTACCTTAGCGGGCAATAGATGGAGGACACTTACAACAGGTAATACATCCCGGGCGATCTGGCCAGTCTTTAACACAGCGAGATCTAGGGATCTAATAAACAGGGACCGCTTCGACACCAGCCGCCTCACGGTGGCCTTTACGGGTCACTGGCTCATGGGTACTCATGCAGAGACATTGCAGAGACCGTACAATGCCCATTGTAGAAGTTGTGAAAATTCAGAAGAGAAGGAAACCTTAATCCATTTTCTTTACAAATGCCCGGCTCTGGCGGCCGCAAGAAATAGAACACTAGGAAACTACTTCCTAGCGAGTTTATCCGAACTCTCGGGTGTAAAACCGAAAGATCTTTTAAGATACCTAAACTCCACAAAGTGGATTTAGTGAACAATCCATCGTTTTCTCCGGCGTTAGGAGAGGTTGTGGTATCAAAACGTCGCTAAGGCGATAATTGTGATCCATGTGAGGACCGACTTGGATCAGCCACTGAAACCAACCAACCAACCAACCAAGATCGTCGAACATGGATGAGAAATGGAGTCTCCTACAAAAACCTATTTGAAATTCTGAAAAACCTAAACTCGTCAGCTTGCTTACGACTTACGCGTATGCAGGATTTTGTCGACGTTCTACTTCGGCCTACCAAGTAAAACGTACTTCTTAGCACGTGATGTCTTATAGTACCCGCACATAATTCACACAGAAAAATCTTACAAAGCGGTGAAGGAGATTCCCGAATTTTTCTGAACAAAAAAACCAGGAACTAAAAGTTCATTCAAACATGCCCTGACTTTATGTTTTGTTGCCCGTAATATAAAAATTCCGAGTATTAAATCACTCAATTGTTGCCTACTTTTAGGGCGCCCCTTAATTGTGACCGCATTTAATTGTATAGAACGGGGGAACAATATGAGTAATTATAGATTTACAAATATAATTAAATCTCTGAAAGTAACAACGGATCGAGTTCTAGCAAATCACACTTAATCATGAATTATGGTGCCACCTGTACATTTCACATACCCGTAAATCCGGAATTTCACACCACGATGTCAATATTTGAGTACCATACAACCGTGGAGTAATTTTATCAGCATTTCCCCAGCTTCTTGTTAGAGTGAATGGCATATTTTCTGCCTGGTGAAATGGCTCTCGCAGACCAGCACTGTCTTGTTCCTCAGAATTCAGCGTTTATCACTAGGGTAGCATTTGACACTAGATCCGGCTGCTTTTCGTACTAAATATTAAAACATAAAGATTGCATTCTTTTAGGATCCCATTTAAAGTTAAGAATAATTGCAGTTCACTACGAAAGAGGTGTGTCTAAGCCCAGACAAAATCCATGCAGATAGAAAATTTCTTCAAGGTGTAGATAATGTTCTAGAAAGTTCTCGAAAATTCTTCCAAAGTGTAAATAATGATCTAGAATGTTCTCGAAAATTTTTCCAAAGTGTAAATAATATTCTAGAATGTTCTCGAAAATTCTTCCGAAGTGTAGATAATGTTCTGGACTGTTTTCGAAAAGGCTTTCAAGATGTAGATAATGTTCTAGACTATTCTCGAAAATGCCTTCAAGGTGTAAAGAATGTTCTCGAAAATTCTTCCAAAGTGTAAATAATGTTCTAGAATGTTCTTCTTCAACCATTCGGAAGGTATATAAGCCACCACACCATGAAAGTCGAGACGCAGTTGAATAGCAATCGTAACAGTGTGCACATCGTGCATTTCACTTGTAGCAGTTACAGTATTAAGAAGTAAAAAAGTGATTAATGAATTATTAATTAAAGTACAATTGGAAATAAAGCAAACTTTAAGTTTAACTGTGTAAATTGCAATTATTAAATAAAGTTAATTTTTTTTATTTTACCAGCGACTGCTTGATTACTACACAATCCAGTGGTACGAATCCGAGTATTGAGAGTTAGAGTAAATTGTCAGGAGGGCAATTTCGTAACAATATAAGAGTCCTGTAGTTATAGCAGGGACTATTCTGCTTTGAAAAAGCACTTAAGTGGAATAACCCTGATTTTAAAGCGGCTTGAAGGAGCTAATTTATAAAGGAAGTGGTCTGGTTTGCTTGCCAGACGAACCAACGGATGTTCTGCTTTACACCAATCGCAGATCTGGGCATCTCTGGAATAATTATACATTTGTGAGGTAACTATAGGGAGTCACTTTGCGGGATAAAGCGCATCATCTCCTTGACCGGAAACTGTGCTGTTAGTGCAGTTGTTTGTCGAAAGCCGAAGCTGCCAATGTCGATTTGCTGGTGAATGGTTCTTGAATGAAGCAGAATACTTCTGCAGAATACTTCTGTAGCAGAAGACTTCTGAACACTGCCTGCAGTTGGTACCTCGATCAATCCCGCTGTCACTGAGGACATGATCAAGTCTGTATTATTTTCAATAGCGACATCAACATTTTTTGCATCATACGCTTGTGCGGATTCCTTGCTAAATTGGTCGTCGCTAGGTCGCTTCATTTGGGAGTATTTTCCATCGATGCTACTCTGTTTTTTGCTGTGTTCGATATTTTTGTCTGCTAATTGACTGCGATGGGAAAAACACTTTCACTGGAACGAAATTCCTATTTAATAGACCAGAATCGTCTGTCCGTGGCCGCAGCCGCAGCCGCAGCCGCAGTCAATGCACTTCACACTTAAATGGCTTCTTCAGACAGCTGGCGTTGCACATGCACGAGTGTGAGGCCAGGTGCTTGCATCTGGTGCCCCTCTCTTCGCCTCGGCGTGCGTTCCCAGCGCTTCCAGTGTGTTCCTGAAATGCAGCAGCGAACATCAATTCTCAGCTTGCTGCAGACATTCATCTTGAAGTACCTCTACGAATGAAGACATATGCATAACAGAGTGAGTGTTGGTGTGTGGCTGTTTGCAGGGACTAAAGTGTGTGCAAGTGATGATGTCGGCAGCGGTGGGTGTGGGTGAGGGTGACGGCGTATGTGTGCGTCTGCTTTGGCGTGGAGTGGAGACTATTAGACAGTCATGTTTGGTTGTAGGAAAGCGACTTGCACTGCTTACAAAAGTTCTTTTAATGTGATAATTTATTATATGCCCGCACACACGAAAAGGAATTTATTACATGCTCGCACATTCCGACGTACAGCCGCCAGCAGTTGGAAGAGTTGTAACCGAGTATGTGTGCGGCGGCAGGCGTGAGCAGTGGCCACACACAGCCGCACACCGAGCTGCGAGTCACGTGTGTGTATCTTAGAAGCTTGTGCAAATATTAAGCTTAAGATTTATTAAGACACTTTAGATGTTACTGAATGAAGTTATATCAAGCGGCCTGGTGGTGTGAGGTAGTGCTAGTGGTGCACTAGAGCAGTGGAGCAGCGTGGAGCAGCGTGGACTGAGTTCAAATGGGGTCGAGTACATGTTAAAAATATTAAAATGCTTGAAGAATGCTCATTAAATGACTGGGTGTGTGCGAATAAAGTTGCAACTTTTGCGCGGTGGCTTCAGGTGGGGCGCAACACTTTAATGGATTATTTTGCTGGCAGTGAGGTTGAACACTTTAAAGTGGTTGGGGGTTAGAGGAATGGAATCCCCCAAAATTGGAACGCAAACTGAAGCTATAATTGAAACTGAAACAGAAAAGGAACATTTTAATTCATTCAGTGCAAGACTTGACCTCTACTGACCACTCCACACCCCACTCGGAATTCACCCTGCATTTCGTTACTGAACAGTGATTCCCCTGAACACTTTATTGATGGCAAAGACGGTGAATTCTGCAAACATTTGCAAAGTTGTTGAGCTTGGCGTTTTTTTGTCCATTCCAGCCAGGAAGCGGAAGACACACTTAAAGAGGAATTCCTAACTGCGGATAAAAGGAAACTCCTTGAATAACACTACTTTTAATGGTTCACACATTTTCCTTATTAGTTAATTTATGAACCCTCCGAACTGAAGCAAGTTTGTTGTCATGTGCGAAAATTCGAGTCGGGTCAAAGCGCACTTCGCGACTTTCAAAACGCACCTGTTCATTGGAGGCCCCCAATATTGTTAATGGCTGCCGTCTGACAGTTGAGTCTGGTAGCTGTCGATAAGCAAACTTCTAATAATTGCAACTTTGTGCCACTTGAATGTTGGTCAATTTAAGAATGCCTTTCCCCACGGATTGGCTTCTGCTTAGCGCTTAGGATACTGACTTCAAAGCGCTGTCCTGGCAGAATTCTTCAAACAACGAGTGCAGCTTGCTATGCAACTGGTTTGCAACACTGGAGAGAGCACTGTTCGCTCTGGCATTGCAGTCTTGCTTCACTGAGAGGCACGCATCAAGTGTGCTGGAGTTAATTTAACACCACTCACTCACACTTGTGCATACATTATGGACAAGTCAGTTTGCCGCTGCACACACGTACATGCTGGAAACTTTGTCCTTTCGCTCAACGTGCTAAAAATGCAATTTCAGCCCAAAATTATGCAATAAATTATTTCAGTTTGCTCTGCAGATTTGCGGGTGGAAATGGTGGAGTTGGTTGTTTTTTGCCCCAAACAGTTTTCCTCTCTTTCGTCATGGCGGCAAATTCAAACATACTTTTCAGCATTGGTGTTCATGTGCTAGCGTACTCGCACAGAACGGCTGAGCCCTGTGGGCATACAGCCTTTGTGCAAGTTTTTAATTCCATAACACTTTAGGGAAGGGCGGTTGTGTGGCTTATGCGAACGGTTGTGGAAAATACTTCGCATTGAAAATTAATTGACCGCTTGTAAGTATTGTTAAAATAGTTTTAAGCAGATTTACTATCGTACTCATAATCAACACTCACTCACTCACAGAGCTCTGGGCCAACTCTGGGACAATGAGACAGAAAATACAACAAAGTGGAGTGCAATAAAGTGGAAACTTGCTGCAGTGCGAGTATCTTTTGAGTTGAGGTCGTAACAGTGTCCTTGGAGACACTATACAGTTTAATGGGTCATTAAGCACCCATTTCCGACAAGGTCTCTAATTACGCATTCGCTTCCACACTGGGCTAACGACTGATTAGGCGTCCAGAGAATCGGAACCCGTAATAAGACTGAGTCTTAAATTGGGCACCTGTCCATGGCACGATAGAGGTATCAGATGTACCCACAGACGGGTTCTCGATTTGAGGTAAAGAAAGAGGTATAGAAGATGACATTTTTTGCATCGACAGGGATTGAATGTAATTATTATTAAAAGTGAACTTTAGCACATCTGTTGAAGAAGGCCACTTCCCTCTCTATATTGCTCCACTTATTTGGTCATCTCTACATCCGTTAGAGAAGCTCCCTTGGAGTACTCCTTTAACTCGCACCGCAGATGCAGCAAATCGAAGTATCAATGCTCGGAGAACTGGCGCTCGGGAACGGCTATTTCGGCAAGTATCTCGTGTGACCAACAGCCTCCTGACTGGCGTTCGTTTTCCAGCGTCACTAGCTACTTGCCTACGGCCACAAAGCCGCTTACGAGTACGCACCACACCACAAGGCATCCGCCCTGCGCATCGTCGGCTCGGCCCAAGCAGTAATCCGAAAGGAACGTAAATAAATAAATACGTAAATAAGCAAACATAAAAATTGTTGAAGCAATCAGCCGAAAAATGTCCGCAGGTAAAGTTCACAACACTTGATCAAAAGCACGGGTATTAAAGGCCAGGATTAAGCGCATCGGACGAGTCGGGTGCGACCGGCACGGCAAGCGAGCAGATGTCGGCTACATGCGAGTACGCCCAGAGCTATACAAAAGGGGGCAAGTAATTTGCATTTGTAGAGTTCAATCGCAAAAGCAACAAAAAACGGCAAAAACAACAAAGTAAATAAATAAAAATAAAGACACACAGGCAAAAGGTAAATAAATAAGTAAAGAGCCAAACAGGCATAAAAAATGAACCAGAACGCACACAAGCAAACGCTCAAAATGGGTTAAAATATGCGGCGCATTGGCACGGAAGCCGCCAATAAAGGCCTGTGCACGGAAGCGGGTGTGAACGGTGGACAGTAAACGATAAACGGGGCCGGCAGATGCCCAGTTTAATATTTATGAGCTGCATCAATGCGAACGTATCCGAGCACTCAGTCCCCAAGCCGGCTGCTTTTATAGGCTGAGCTCCCAAGCTCCACTCATCCGTCCTTAATGCGTCAAAAAATACCTCGCGAGGTGCGCAACATTACAAGTAGCATCATATTGCGCGACTGCCTCGGTCATGGACTAAAGTGATCGAAACGCGGCTTGCGTCGATTCAGTGCTCCGGTTGCTTTCGAGGGGTGCTTTTGAAATCTGGCTTCACTCTCTACAATTGGATATTTCATGTTTTCGGCTATGACAGTTCACTGCTTGACGTAAACTTCAGCTGCGGGTGCCCCTGCTATGTGCTTTATTCACTACACACACACACACATGCAAATTGGGTGTACAATTTTCCACTCGGCCACACATTTGGGAGCAAAGAAACGCTTTTTATTGTTATTAAAAGGCTTGAAGAAATGCTGGTTTAATATAGGAGTATACATACATCAGCTCGCTGACCGGTCAGGACACACGCACCAATACACTAGCACGGGCGTAGTGTTAGGAAAGGGTGTATGCGTGCGTGCATGGGTGTGTGTGTTTGTGTTTGTGTTTGTGGGGAGACTTTTATGCAGAATTCATTTAAACCCGAACTGTTTATCCTTTCTACGCATTTTAAAATGCGTGATTATGTGCTGCATTTTATCACAAGTGATCCATTTTATCTTTTTCATTCATTCTGTGCGCCAGCACACACAAACACACTCACTCACACTCAAAGCACATATTTGCCCTTGCGGTCCCTGCTGGTCGTGCCCTACACCATTGGGTTCAGGGTGAATTGGTTTAGTGCGCACATTTGTCTGCTGGACTACATCAGCAGTCAAAACTATTTCTACGCAGTATTGAACCTAGCACACGTTCCTCCGTTACTGTTTAAATAAGCATCTCCTGATTTACACTTGCTTCGTTGCTGCGATACTGGCCATGCCCACCAGCTGCTAACACACGCTTCCACATTTTTCACCAACATATATTCATATTTCTCTAGGATCCTAAGACCCTCTCAATATGTCATATGAGATCACCACAAATCGTATTGTGATGACCTCCTTCAAGACTTCAGAGTGCCTCGCAGTCGCTGCAGACCTACCGCTACCCCTCCCTTGCTCGTTTGCTGGGTGTGTTATGTATTTTGTTGTTGTGTTCATTTTCATATTGCTAAGTAAGGATATGGGTATTGTTTTTGTGGATTTTTGCTAATATATGAAAATCGGAAACTGGAGAGCGGAGTGTGGCGGAGGCAGCGGGGAGTTTAATTCGCTTGAATAACGTTCAAATGCGAATTATGAAACATTAATTTAAATTGTAAAGTTCTCCATTCACAGTCGCTTGAAGCAGCTAACTACTCTAGTAATCGATACTACCCCTTTGGAATTAGCCAAGTGAGCATTATTTCTTCAATGGGCGAGAGCCAACTTGGAGCTTGAGTAATACTCAACTTCAAGTGGGAAGAAATGGCCTCGCCACGATGCTGACCTGGCCACCAATTTCGGCTCAATGAACATCAGACGTACAATCTGACATGGCTCAATATGCTAATAGTGAGAGAGAAGAGATTTAAAACTGAGTAGCTGAGTGCTGAGTTGCCAATTCCAAGGCTCTATATCACCATAGAAGATGCGGATGGTAGCAGAGTTTTGGTTTGAGACTACATCCCGCAACTCAACCTTCTGCACACTAGTTGAGTTCATGCCCCGGAGAAAATGAGACTTCACATGCATGGTTTGTAGGGAGCAGCACCACATTCACCGTACGCTTAGTAGGTTCCAACCGAAGGCGTCAGGCTGCAGCCTCAGTTTAGCTGAAAACAGAGTCATCATACATGATACACACTCATAACTGCAGCACTGGTCCGCCAGAAGTATCACCTTGACATCTCTGGATCCGTGCTGTTGTGATGAAATATTGCACCTGATTCCGAACACATGTGAACGGATGTACCTGGGAGCATCCTGAAATGCTACCAAAGCATTCGGCATACCACCCATCATGAGCTGAGGTAACCAGAACTGTTCTGTTGCTCGCCGAGCACTTCGCCCTCCCTGTCTGACATTGTCCTAATTGTATTGGCTTATTATGCTGCAAGCGCGCATGCGAGTGTGGAAGGTCCGTGATCGGGGCCACTTGTTTGCATGGCGTTTGCACTCCCTCGTTTAGCTGCGCTCTATCTCAATTGCTAACAAAATTGATGTCCTTGTCAACAGCTCTGAGAACACTAATGAATCACTTTGTGGTGTCCGTGTGTCTGTTGACGTTCTCTGATGCCGCTGCTGCCGCCACCGCTGCCGCTGCTGCTGCACTGACTCCTTCGTCAGTTTTACATCTTTAGTTTTATGGCGAAAGTTTTTCACTTAATGGGGCTCATAAATTGATTTTCCCTTTTAACAAACTTTTATGTCTTGCGATAAACGTGCATGTGCAGACACTGCAGATACCACTTACGGCCATGGCCACAGCCGCACACACATACCCACACACACGTGCATGCCTGAGCGCACATACTCCAATGCGTAGAATATGTTTCAGCTCAATTGTTGCATAAACTTGATGCAAGTGTGGCTGCAGCTGGCATCCCGGCGCCCGCCGCTCGCCAAAAAGTGACTGGGGTCAGGTCAGGGTGTTTGAGCACTGACGCAGCAATAGCACCAGGAGAGAAACCAACGCTAGCCACGCGGGTTGCAGCGCCATGTCGGCATGTGTTGCTGGTGATACCCCTGCAGTTGAGTGACTTCTACTCCTGTCTTTAGTTGCAGTTTTTCTTGTTGTTACAGTGGTTGCAGTTATTGCATTTGTTTCTGTTGTTCTTGTTGCTGCTGCTGCTGCTGCTGCTGCTGTTGCTGATATTTCGCTGCGTTTATAATAAATGATAAATGAGTGTGCAGTTATGCGCCAAGCTCCTTAATGTTGAAGTTGTACGGCATTTTTTGTGCGGAAAGCATCAGTGTGGCATATGCACTTGGAGCGCTCCTCCTGGTGCTGCGTCCTCATCCTCGCCTACAGCAGCTGCTACTTGTGCTGCTATTGCTGATGTGAAATATTGATGTTGTCTTTGCATAATGGCTGCACTCTGACTCAGTCGAGGAGTCACGGAGTCAGTCTGTTAAAACATTGTTGCACTTTCCCCGCTTCGCTCATTCTTGCACGCAGTGGCACTGCCAGTTACAGTTGCCTGGGGTGCATTCATGTAATATAGTTGCAAGTAACTCGATGAAGTTGTTTTTAATTTTAAGATTGATGATTGCTTGCACCAACCCAAGGTAGCGCTCTTCGCATTCTGCATCGTTAATACCTGCCATGTTATTAAAAATGTTGCGAGTCGGCAGAGACTGCACTCGCTCTTGCATTTGCATGCAGCATGCAGTGGGACGCTCTTAAAGTAACTGCCACATGCCACGAAGTCCCAGCTCCACTTTCCCCTCCTTTCCGTTCTCCATTTTCAATTCTGCTTGTAGAGTCAAGGATTTATGCATGTCTATTTGTATACATGAATGTGCTTAAGCTGTAACGCACTAGAGCAGCTGTTACTCATACGCCGCAGCGACGCTCGCCCTAAACGCTCTCCACTCCTTCGCAGCTTGCGTGCAGTTGCTGTTCAATTCAATGGTGTTTACTTTTGGGTATGCATATGAGCGCTGCGCGATTTATGATTTATATAGCAATTAATTTAATGTAGCTTCCCTCCCTCCTCCCACTTCTACCGTCCACTGCGTCCCCTCAGTGGAATAACACAGCCGCCTGCTTAACCCAACTGCTCAACGTGAATAAGCAAACATTGCCGTGCAGTTGCGGACTGACGCCTATTGGTTACTTTGTATCGACCATTGCTCTCCCCTACCGATGCAAACGCGCACCTCACTGCCGTACTCACAGACCTTTTGAGGGAAACAAGTCGTGAAGAACTGTCGTTGTTTCCTGACAGAAAAGCTGAAGCAGGAAGGGAAAACAAGTTCTTTCCACTAGGAATATTATTAGTGGGCATTCCAGTGTGTTTACAATAAGTGGTGGAGTAATGCAGAAGTCGCTCGAAATGTTCCTTAAAAACATTTTTCTCAGTTCTGCATCCCTTGCAATGTTGGTGGATCCATGGTAATTTAAAAAATCACCGAATAGAATTCCCATCCTGTGGTAAAAACTGTTTTGGAAATATGTGCGGAAGTTGCACCCCAGGAAATAACTGTATTAGCAAATGTGGAAAAGAAAGCTCTGACTTACTTCAAGATAGTATGATATATAAAGGACTTGCCAACAGGCCCGACGGATCCTTAAACCTTTCTTTGGGCATGTTTGAAACTATTTCACTTTGCACAACCGAAAGAGTCACACAACATGATCATCTAACGGAAGTGTTATTGGTGGGGAATTCCAAATAACCGGGTCTATGGTTAGCATTCCAACGCCATGAAAAGGTGTCTCAATACTGCAGTGCAAACCAAGAGAAAAAACTACTCCTTTCAATTCACTTCAAAGATCAGACCTTCAACGTTTAATGGAACATCGTCCACAATAATATTATTATTATGTGTATGGGACTTATGCACTGCGACCTTTCGATCTATTATGCCCCCCATCAAAGGTTCAAAGTACATCTTTGAGTCCTATCCTCTGGATAAACGTGATGACAAGTTTTGGCTCCAGAGGTTTCACATCACTGGCAGAGCCCTGGAAAAATCCCAAGTATTTTCTGCGGGTATGCAAGAGAGCCGGACATTCAGTCAACACATGCAAAGATGTCTCCTCTTTCTCCATGCAGAATCTGCAAGAGCCTTCCGAGGTGACCCCCATTCTCACCATTTGTGAGTTCACTTTACAGTGTCCTGTGAGTAGGCCTGTCATCATCCTAAGATTATTCTTAGAGAGATTGATGAGTGATTCGAATCTCTTTAGGTGGTATGTCCCTAGCAGACTCTTTGATACCCTTAGGCTTGGTGTGGTAATCCAGTGTTTGTGCCTATGATGTCCCTCATCGATCCTAAGCTGGCTGAATAGCTTGCCCTTGCCTACACCACAGAAGGGTTCTGGGCCAATAAAGGGTGTTGCAGCCCACTTTCTTGCAAGTTCATCGGCAATCTCGTTCCCTTCCACAATAATAAACTGGGCCTGAATATATCTTCATCTCTAATCTAACCTGTTCACAGTACCCAAAGAGATTTCTTTTGACATTGCAGGAATTTGTGTTGCTTCTCTTTTGTAACGACTCAAATCTCGCTTGGAAGAACTCACCGGTTCGCCAGGTAACACTACTTTAATATACTCGTACTTAAACTGCCCGGGACTGCCCGGAAATCTCCACTTAGCTGACAAAAGCTCTGTAACCCTTCGGCTTGACAATATACGACTACCACACTTTGAGTCTCTCGAACTGGAGTAGGTATGCTTGTCTATTTATACTGCTTCAGAAGCTCCTGCAGTACACTTTGCCAGGTTTGAGACGTGAAATCGTATTCACGCACACACACACACTCGCACATCAGAACACACACACAAACACACACGCCGTATGCAGAGGCACACAATTAACCCGCACGGAAATTGAGTGCACAATTTCGTCAGCGACATAGTCGCTTCTGCAAGTGTGCTCCTAAGTGCCTTTAACAGATACGAGCAGAGTACATTAGACAACTGCTCTTAAAAGTGTAGGCGACCAACACGCCAACCCCATCCGTCGCCTGCTATAATTCCGGCAGCAATTTCTGGGGCTCGTTCTGCTCGCTGCAATTGCAATTTTTACATTCCTTCAGATTCGCCATTTTTTTCGGTCCGCTTTGGCTGCTCCTGCTGCTCCCACTGCTGCTCGTACGGCTGCGTCTGTTTCTGATGTCGCCCAGAAGCCACGAGTATAGCAGCAATCTTTTCATTTACTGTTCGCATGAGTTTTTGGTGTGGAAATAATTTTGTTATTTTAATAGAATTTGGGTACTTGCCTTCGCTTGCCTTGCTCTGCTTTGCTTTGCATTGCATTGACTTTACTTGACTCTGCTCCGACTGCGCTCCGGAGTCGCTGTTCCTGATTTTGCATATGATTCGTAATTTGGTGGATGCTCGTCTGCGCTGACGACTCATATCGTCTGTTCGCAACTGTTTCGAACGTTTACCGCCATGCCATCTGCTGCTGATGGTGGAATTTCTGCATAAAATTAAATAAATTTTGATGTGTGTGCGAAGTGCATGCAGCCTGCGTACTGTAGGATTAACAAATGTATCAAAAAGGATGCAAACTACTCGTCCTGCATATAATTTTAATTTGCATTCGTATTCAAGTATGAATTTAAATGTGCTGCGTCTGACTGAGCCAAAGAGGCTGAACTGCTGTTAGTGCTACGGGGGTGAGAGGGTGAGTGGATGAGTGAGTGAGTAGGTGGATTCTTCCCAGTCCCCATGACTGAAATTGAGTGCTAAGAAAGAAGTCATAGCTACATGAAAAGTTAATGAGAAATGCTCCTAATAACTACAGTCCGATTACAATTGCGAATGCCCTTCTGCAAGGTCAGTGTTTCAACAGCACGCTTCAATGGGCAACAGCTCCCGCCAGCTCAAAAGTACACAGATTCGGAGTCACACACACTCGCACGCACTCAAAGAGGAAGCACGTAGACTGACGATGTCCTTGCTCGTGGCCCGTAAGCCGTGTAGTCGTCTACGGCAAATTTTTCAGCATTAAATATGCAAAACGCAAAGCGCTGCGTTTATTGTTTGCACTAAGCGGCAATTGTTGCTCGTTGCAATCACTACGGTTGTAGTCCTGTTTTGCTGCCGTTTTACGTGGCTGCTGTTGGAGGTGCTGAAGCAGCAGTTTGTTAAGTAAGTGAAAAGTTGCTGATAAGAAAGTTGCTGAAACAGTTGAACCGAGTGCAAGAGCAATAGTGAGGTATGCCCCCTGCTGCCTGTGTGTTGGTGGGTGGGTGTGTTTGTCACTGTAATCCTGGTGGCTGTGGATTGTGTATTCAAGCACTCTTTAAAGCCTTTTATAAATCGCAATGCATTTCTAAGAGGAGAGGGTGACCGGGCTTAATTTGTTGTCATGGATCTTAGCCTCACTGCGAAAGTCTGGGATTCTTCCAATTTAGTGGCCACCCTGAAATTGTAGCAAAGAACCCTGAGCTCCAGTAGCACCATAACTGATTCAACAACCTACGGTGGTCCTAGTAAGACTGGGCAGAGTGTAGTCGCGCAGCTAGTGCTGTGTGGTGCGTCCTGCTTGCCGTGGCCGTGTCTGGTCTCCTACCAGCGCACTTTGTTTTGATTTGCTACTCTCACTCTCTGCTCACAATATCCGGCGAGCCCAACAATCGCAGAGACGAGTCAAGTTCAATGATGAATCTGATAGCTGCTCCAAATTTATTGCTTGTAATTTTCTCATTAAGTTGATTTATTGCGCCGGTCGCTTGCAGCACGGTCCATGATTCTTTGGCCATCCAATCCATTGTCGCACCAACTCTTCACTAGAATAGACACACCGACAATAGGGGATGTCACCGGCCACCACTGTGTTCTATCGAAAAACCGAATATGGTCGGTACTGGATGATAGAGAGCGTTGAGCCTTCATTGGTGGCTATTTTAAAATGCACATTACACCTCTCGCAGCCAACCTCTCGGGGCACTCCATAAATATCCTCGCACATACGCACACACATGCAAACACAAGACCAAACACAGCCGTTCGTTCTCACACACCCATAAAGGAGCTCATTCATGAAAATTTAGCCGCAAATGGCAACTGTTTAGGAATGCGCTCATAAAATTAAACGATTGATAGAAAGACTGTGTGAGCTGAGCCGTTGGCGACGCCATTTTTCTCTGGCTGTGTAAAATGTACTAAAAAGGCAAACACAGTCATCCCAGCACATCACACACTTAAAAGACTTTCAGACCAACACAGTGAAAGATTTAAGGGACCTGCCTGGAGAAATTTGCGATTTACGGAGTTTAAATGAGGGCCGTCACTCAACGGCAATGCCGCACAGATACCGCAGACTTCTCAGAATACACAGACTTCTGAGTCGTCATCGACACTGACCACAGAAGGGCCGCTTTTGCGGTACTGTTTCCGCACAGGATGCCTCAAATCACTTCATTCACAATTTCAGCTGAGGTCCGACATGAGCCCAAATAATAATTATAATAACTGCCGCCGGCCGGTGCGTCTCGGGGGCTATTTTGCTCTTCACTTCGGAAATGCGTCAGTCTCACCAACCGAAAGCAACACCAAGAACGAAAAGGAACACGACAATTGACAACTGACAACTGCACAATTAAGAAAGATGCCCCTTCACGGCAGTGGAAACGCTCCCATTCGCAGTGCTAATTTGCGTTTGTGGCAGCCACGCCATTATCCACTTAATTATGCAGTTGGTGTCCAATGCATTGCAAATTGCCACCGGCATTAAAGTACTCCTTGGCATGCCACACACACACAAATACGCGTACCCTGCACTGCCAGCAACAGTGTAAGTCCTCACTCAGTCGGAGCTGCTTTGATGCGGTGGGAGCGGCGACTGAATTTGAATTCTGTCAAAGCAATAGAGTTGCAAAAGAATTATAATTGCCAAGAATGCACAAGTGCTGCTTCAGCTACGGTAAAAGGGATGGAGATGTGCTTCAGCCCAGAAACACACTTTGCCCTGGAATAATTTGCAGTCCAGGTACGAGTTACGAGTCGGCAAGTAACAAAAACGATTCGACTTGATACGAGTACGTTGCAGAAAGTTGGCCAGTTCTTGGACGACTCTGCGGAGAGAGCCATTGCTGTGAATAGGTGTGCGAGTGTTTGATTCCCACCGGAGCTGTTTGGATGTTGGGCCAGCAACTTGGCCTGGAACCGCAAGAAGCCGCGCTGCTGTTTGCAACTCGTAGTTGCGGTTACACGTAAACTACGACGATTGGTGTATGCTGCTATGGTCTCAACTACGTCAAACACGTCCGCTCTCACATTCAAAGTGCAGACATGCCCCTTCCTTGCGCTAATATTGACATTTACTTTGATTGTCGAGCTGTTCTGAGCCCGGAACTCCTTCCGGAAGCACATACTCGTACACTCTTGGCGATCTAAGGCGTTTTAGAAGAAGGTTCCCCGGATAAGGACAGACTTGTGGAAGAAGAATTCTAGGCTTTTACAATGCTCCGAAACACCTTCGAATGCAACAACCCTTACACGCGAGTTCGATCTGTTCTGTGCCCCACACTCAAATCGTCCCAAAAGTGATGTTGTTCCCGTTCTCGTTCTCATTAATGTTCTCTGCGTGAAGTGTTTGTGTACACATGTGCAGCTTGTGTAATTGAACTTTGCTCAGTTGCATTAAGATAAAATGTCACAATCATTTCAACTGGCCTTCCCCAGCAACCACAGCTTTAAATGTTTCAAGTTGCATTGGAAAGTGCTCTGGTTAAGCAGGGAGTGCGCCAAGACGCCGGCGCATGTAAATATTTTGTAAGCTTCGACTCCTACTCCTGTTTACATTGAGTGCTCTCATGTTGCGGGTCTTGAATTGTGCGCCCTTAAAATTGCTTTGCGAAAATTGATTCATGTATGTGCTGATCCGGCATGAAAGCGGACTGGAAGTGGCTGCAGCTATTCTTCGCTGCTTGGCACCCTAATGGAGACGAATTCAGCGTGCAATGCAGTCAATTCACTTTTATGATCAGTTCTGGGCATGTGTTAAAACTCAATTTCGAATATTGGAAAATTGGATTGGCAGACTCATTTGACTCTTTGACCACAGAAACTGCTCCTAGAAAGAGATGCTTCATAGCATCGCTTCCTACTCACTGAAACTGCTCATACAAAGAGATGCCTCATAGCATCGCTTCCTACTCACTGAAACTGCTCCCACAAACAGATGCCTCATATCATCGCTTCCCACCCAACTAGGTTTCACTTACGTCTCACTGCGTAAACTGAGTGGGGTTTTGAATTCATGTGGGTTGGTAAGTACGCAATGGGCTGGCAAACTTCTCATGTCTGCATTGTTTAGAGTGTTAAATCATATAATGATGTCGGTGTAATGGTGGACTATCTTAGAACTCGGTTGGAACATACAAGGAGTAGTGCTATGACTGGTATGTGTGGCCACAAGCTGCAGTATCCAGCTGGAAATCCGAAGAAAATTTGCGAGGGACAGGAATTGGTTGTGGTGCATGCATTTCTTGTTGTGATCCAATTTTCTGTTGGTTGTCTTTTGGTTGACATTTGACTGTGCAGTAGATTAGAAGCATCACGGTTAAAATAAGTGCGGTGTAGCTAACCGCATGGTGGTGTTGGCTATTGGGCCGCACTTTAGCTGCCAGATATTGGAATTCTTCAGCAGCTAAGCGTGTTTGTAGAGGGGTGAGTTGTTCCAATTGACCTGTGAATAATGTGCTTGATGTGTTAAAAACTCGTTTCACTTCCTCAGGTGTGGTTATTCCTAAATCTGGCGTACGAAGTATGTGTAATGCTGGATACAGTGGGATGCCCTAAAATCGTGAGTAAATTGTTTCTGATGATGCAGACAGGTTCCTTAGACAATATACCAGACCAGAGATGGAAATATCGGCAGTATGCGGCATTAGCCACACACAATTCATACTATTAAGGCAGAGAACACAGAGAAAAGAAACTTAAACGCCAAACGGGAAAGCAGCGAAATAAAGCAGACGGACGTTGTACACGCATCCACTCAAAATCGAGGTGAATCCACTCAGAATCGTGGTGAATCCACTCAAAATCGTGGTGTGTCCGCTACGGACGCTGGCAGCGAAAAAGACTTTCCTTTCTCTGTGTTCTCTGCCTTAATAGTATGAATTGTGTGTGGCTAATGCCGCATACTGCCGATATTTCCATATCAACTGATGATGCAAAAATCCATTGATTTTGATGATGCATTTGTATCCAAATGAAGTCGCCTTGCTCTTGAATTAGTTTAAAATTCTTTGTGGTTTTATCGCTGATCAGGCTAGCTCACCAGAATCGGCAGTTGCCTTTCTTCCGAACCTTGACTGCTTGTGGTGACAGTTGTAAATGTATGTTTGAAATACAAAGCAAGATGCCACATCACTTGAAGTTAGTGGGATGTATTGATCTCAGTGGGAGCGTACTGCTAAAAATTGTGTATTAGATGCTATGGTGAAAAGTGTTCCGTTATTTACTGTTGGAACAGGAAGGACCTTAAAGAGATCAAAGTGTTGTTGATCGCTCATCAGTAAATTTATGACGAATGTGACTTCAGTGTATGTTGCTGCTGCCTCTGCTTCATATATTTGTATTCTCCAATCGGAAGCTGTCGAGATGGTGAAATATGAGTCTTTATTAGGTTGATTTCGTGCTTTAATTGTTGTGGTGTGAGCAACAGTGGACTGATTTTTCCATGATGTGTCCGTTAATACGTTATTTCGGTCTGCACAGGTTGTAAATTTATTGCCATCAATGTTAACTGAGTCGATATGGGGGTCAGAAGTTCCAAGATCCTTACTTTCGCTGCTTCGTTTTCCATGCGGTTTCGTATTCGATTGGCACTCTCTTGCAACTCTGATACTTTGGTCATTGTGGTTAGTTCATCGTGTTTGATAATATTTATTGTGGAATCAATAATTGTTGTATGATTTTTGAGTAGGTTGATTACATGATTTTCATTTATCTTGACCTGGTTGATAGTCCTTGACATTTCCTCAGCATTTTTGGAGTACAGAACACCAAATGAAGTACGAGCCACTTTACCGACGATGTTGAAAGCTGCTCTCCTCCTTCTGTTACTGGATAGCACTCTGTGCCTTGCAATAATGCTTCGTTTGTGCTCCGGAAATTTGTAATCATGTCCTTGCAGGTGGTATTGTAGCGTGTCCTGGCACACAATTGTGGAAGCGCCAGTATGCCAGATGACAACGTTTTATTTTGTGCGCAGAACGAAGATAATTTGTAGTACACACATATTGTCCATTTTGCTGTGACAATCTTCGTGGTTCCAATGGATTCGAAATATATTCCCAGATCTGTACTAAACCTTGTAATCTGAACTGAGCTGCATATTACTGTTGGAAGTGGCAGTAACGAGATAAGGACTGTCATCAGTAATGGACTTGTGAGCCGTTTGCGTCGTTTTGTCAGTTTTTCGTGATAGACGTTGGCCTGCTCTATCATTGATTGTGAACTAGACTCCGCATTGATGTTTTGTTGATCATCACTTCCAAACTTCGGTTCTTCGTTCATGAACAAAGGTGCTAGTCGTTGAATTGGCCTTTCCATATTCCAGTTACAGTTTTAACATCGACTGCTCGTACTGCGCCATCGTCTGCTTGGTAGGTTTTTATTATGCGTCCAAGGCGCCATTCGAGCGGTGAGAACCATTGCTCCTTCACGTATATTTCTTGAGTGGGTTTTCTAATTTCGCTTTTGGTGTGCCTGCTTACAAATTAGTTCAAAATAATTTATGTATATACCTGTGTGTTTATACAGTCAGCTTCCACTGACACGCCGAGCAGATCGATTATAAGCATTCGTAATAAGTAATTAAAATAAAATTGTTGTATTTAAAACTAAATATAAGAAGAATTTAAATAAATAGTAGCATAAGGCTCCACATACGTGTGTTGGCTTGGTGTCCGTTACCTGTCGGCAGCAGTATCCTTCCTAATGGCTCCAGAACAACGTCTGGCGAAATGTAGCTTCTGGATTCGGGAAGGCGTCTTTTGCACAGTGTTTACACTAACATTGCTATGATGCACTTCTGTGCACCTTCAGTTGCCCTTCACATCTGTGGGCATTTTGTGTAGTTCAGACCAAATGCACACTCAGCCGAGACAAGCCACGCCAACTCTCCATGCATCCATTTATTGACTTATCTTCCAATTTATTTTGATTGCTCTTTTACAAGCGTTTGCTGGAGATTTCCTTTCGCGTATGATTTTTTTTGTGTTCTGGAGGTACTCTTCTTACTGGGCGAAATGAATGCTTGCAAACGTTATGTGAACCACTTTTGTTGCTGCTGCCGATTTGCCCGTACTTAGCAACAGCAGCAACAACAACAACAACACAATAAAAGCAGCAACAAGAGCGTTTCTTGGGTAAACATGTTGTATTATTCCTTTGTCGGAAGTTTGTGGTCTTGATGATGCAACAAATACAAACACGAAAGTGGGCCGACACCGCCCCTCCACTCCAATCTTATGCGGCCCCTGCCGACGTCTTCGGGAGCGGCACCTACCTGTGCCAGTCGCCGTGAAGTCGTTGCCGACTGCAAGTGCAACGATACAAATGTTCGCACGTGGCGCAGTTGAGTCCCGGATGCAGAGCGCAAATGCGAAACTGGGGGAAAGCTTTCGCATTCGCTGTCAGAGAGGGGCCCGGGGCGGAAGCAGGACATGGCAAACTTTGCACTACTTCGACTTTTATTAGAATTTATCATTTAGCAATGGGGAAACTATTAAAAGAAGAAAATATACGAAGTTGCTAGTTGCGAGTTGCAAGTTGCAAATTCGCAAATAATTGTGGGCCCCAATAGCGACTGACTCTCTGTGGACGTGTGCTGGCGTGCGTGCGTGCGTGCGTGCGAGTGTGTTTGCTTTCGTGCGATAGTTAATTTGAACTTATTGCAGACCGGGGTCTCTACGCGCATTTACGAGTGCGCGCGTGTATTTCAAATTAAAATAGTTGCATTTTTCACGACCAATGAGCGGGTGAGTCGGTTCGCAAAAGACCTCTGCAACATTTATGGCTTTATCTGCGCCAGCGCCACTACGTTGTCCTTTACAGGGATGCTGTAAAGCTGCACACTCACAGACACGTTCATGCGAACGCCCACATTCATTTTACTGATGGATAATAAAATTTTATATGTTAAATTTTCACAAATTTATGAATGAGTTTCGTTTGGGAGCGTGTGTGTGTTGCGGGAGAGAGTGCATGGGTGTCTGTGTGTGTGTGTGTGCGCGCGTGTGTAACTGTGTTTTTGTGTATAGCTGCTTGTGCACACGAAGCTGCGCATTTAGTTGTGGCGGAGCGTGTGCATCTGGGCGTTTATGGGTAATATTGAAATACGCTCTCCGGCAACCAGCAACAATTCCCGCCGGTCCCATAAATATCCCGCATATAAAGGGCACAAGGCTGCATTTGTGCGGCAAATTTCTAAACTGCTCGTACTCAATATGATTACAACGACGGGAGTAGCTGCGGGTAGGTAAGTGACGGCTGTGCAGGGCAGGGGACCTTCACCTTCTTTCGACCGAGTCCAATGTTCTTATCAGGCAAACTGATGCAACGCTGTTTCAGTACAAACTAGGAACCAATTTTGGCAGCAAGCGAGTTGGCCATCACTGAAGCCAAGGGACATACCCCAAGTACCACCTCCTTCCTACAGGACACGAAGCTTGCGGAATTCTGTAAGGTAGGAGTGCCAAAGAAGCACCACTGCATGCCTGGAATAGTGTTCTAAGTCAGCACGAGCGCATATATGAATCATCAATGATATTGCCGCTGGCTTCTTTGCTGCAATGTTTCCAAAAGTCATCAGCGATGAGTGGCATATGCCACGCATATAGACTTTACCCCAAAGTGGGCTGTCGTGATCCCGAAGGCTTCAAAGTACTGCTTTGAGTTCCTTTGCGAATTGAGTTGTGAGCCTTTTTTTTATATAACTCCGCTTGATTTCATTGCAATCTGTCCTAGAACGGTAAGCAATTATTATATCAGCATGCTAGAGGGTCGCAGGTTCAAATCTTGCCACGGGCTTGGTCTCCAAAATGCTTCTTTCTATAAACTCCTTTTCTCTTCGATTCGAAAGCCTCAGTTGCTAGTACTCATTCCCCCAACACCTTGCACTCATAATTAATTATGGTGTAAGATATAATAATAATATATCTTAGAACTGGCAGACTTATTTAGTGAAATGCGTTTAGGAACTTCCATGGGACAAAAGGTGTTGCTCCCCTTTTCTAGAATTATATATATGCAGGCGTAAAATTTTGCCACATCGGCCAAAATTGGCCTTGCAGTCTCTTTCTAGTAATCGCATGGTTCACGAAGGTTGCCCGGGCTTCAGTTACCGGTCGGAATGCAATTGGAGCGGCCATAAAGAATTTCTCAATTAATGCAGAACTCGCTTCACGCGCCGCACAAGTTGATGCACTGCAAATAGCTGTTAAAGGCAATTTATGCGCATCAAGGCATCAAATGTGCTCCCACTCCCACTCCCGTCACACTCACACTCCCACGCTCGCTCGCATATTTATGGCGCATTAGCATTTCCTTGACACAGCAAATCCAGTGCAGCTCTGATCCGACCGACAATCGGCTCGTGGCAAAGTACGAGTATCATAAGGAGTCTGCCCTCCTCGCTTTCGGAACGTGCGCCTTCTACATCTCCGGCGAAACGTACGAGTAACGTGCGATATTTTATTTATGCGTCATACAAGTTTATAAAAATTTTTCAATGCCCCTTCAATAAAACAGCTGTTCTCTGCATGTGCCCGAGCCTTTGCCTACGCCTGTGTGAGCGACTGTTGGCGGTGGGGGTTGGCTACACGGCGTACGCCATAAGCTAAAAGCCAAATAGACTCACTCAGTCGCCCGCCACTCCGTCCACAGGCAGGCTGTGCACCGGCTCTTCGGCGCACATGTCGCTGACGCATGCTGAGCAAACTTCAGCTGGCTGGATGCTTAAGATAAAAACGTGACTACATTACTAAATTGATTTTTTAGATGCGTTCGGAGCGAGCTGGAGTCGTTGAAAAAGCGATTAGTACGGTGTGTGTGCGTTTGTGTGTGAGTGCAGACCGCTTTAGCTAAATTTGTGTGCTTCGAGTTGTGTTAAAGCGAGTTTGGAAACAAAATTTACGGGAAATTGGGAATTGCTGCATTAGCGGCGCCTGACTTTAAAAGTTTGCAAATTGCTGCTGCTGCACGGGCATGCTAACTGAAAGTGACTCACTCAACCACACATACACACGCACGCACACACACACACACACACACACACACGCGCGCACACACACATAGTCAGACACAGCCACGCTTCCGAATTCACACGCAACACTTGCGGGTGTTCCAATGCATTCTAAAGCGTTTCAAATCGCCCAACTAAGCGGAATTTGCGAGGCTATCAGGTATAAGTCTTCCCCTTGCCGCTCCCCTGCCTACCACTATTTCACTCACTCATTTGAATCATTCATTCATTCATTCGTTTGTTCAGTCAAATTATCAACCATTATTGCAGCGTTAATGGAATCAGCACAAAGTTAAGCAATTAACTGCAATTTCACGGCATTTTACCGCAGCAGTTGGAAACAGTTTGAAAGGCAACCAACGCAACAACAACGCGAGCCTCGAATCGCGTCTCGGGCGAATTTGCTCCTTTCGCTTTCGGCTGGCGTGCACTTCATTAAAAGTTTTCACTTAACGTCTTAACTTAATTTGTCAACTACAACTACAGCAGCGAGTGCGACGGTGGCGGCAGCGATGGCAGCGACAGCAGCGCCTGCCTCTGTCGCTCAGCGTTACGCCGAAACTTTGTGTCGCTGCTGACAGCGAACAACTTTCCGTCTTATTGTTTATTATTTTAAATACAAATTTTAAGTACAATTAAGTAAAACTAAACGCAAAATGAATTGCTTTGAGTGGTTGGCGTCGGAGCGATTCTTGAAGTGATTGTTGAGTGAAGTTATAAGTGGTAGCAGTCGGCATACGCGTCGGCAAGTTGTGCCAAATTTGTTATTCGGGGGCTTTTCGCTACTTTTTGTTTTTCGAAGTGAAACTTCCTCCGGCGAGTTTGGTGCTAAATATCGCAAGGGCACTTATTGGAGGTGGTGTGCACTCCGTGTCGAAACACACAATGTGAAAGCACAAGCCCTTCATAGGTGACGTGATTGGTGTTTTGTTCCGTGCAAACATAGTAGGATCCCACCTGATGAGAACACGGCATGCGGACCGCCCACATACGAAGGATGTCACACATATTTGAGTGTGTTCCTCCATCCAAGTGCCATAAAGCACGTCCGGCTTCTGGCAATCACTGTGCAGCTCCGGAAAGTTTCACTTCCATCGTACAGTCTTAAGCATCTACTCCATTTTTGTTTCGTTTTGCAAAAGTACCGGACAAATTCAGTTTTAATTAATTTCACCTTTCTTAAATGGTGGAGGGGGTGTTTGCAATTGGGGTCGGAGAAGAAGCCTTGCCTTTGATTTTGTCCCTCCGTGCTTGCTCGGTGTGAAGTGATGCTTCAAGTAGAGAAGTTCGTAATCGGATTCAGGTCATAAATTGTGCTAAGCAGCAGTGCTTTTGAGAGGACAGGCACTGACTTGGTATCTGTTAACGCAACAGCTATTTGAGCCAAGTAAAATTAAGCTTCAGCGGTTATTTGCCACGTAAAAGAGCATATAAATCAGAGAGGCACTCTGCGATGCATGTGGACTGGCCTATTGGGCCGGGAAATGGTGGGTGTCACGTGAGGAGTTGTTTACGTAGTGGTCGTGCCTTGTCTTGTGAAATGCCGAGTGTTTGTCAGGAGTTATATGAACGGTGCGTCAAAGGACGAAAATTCTGAGATTTGTCTGGCCTAACTTGTCCTCAATGTGACTCGCCCCAGGGCCGAACACCTTCAGCAGATGAGAGTGTTTCAAGTAAGTAAATGTGGCATGCCCCAGGGCCGATCACCTTAAGCAGAAGAGAGTGTTTCATGTGAGTAAATATGACACGCCTCAGGGCCGATCACCTTAAGCAGAAGAGAGTGTGTTCCGTGAGTAAATGTGACTCGCCCCAGGCCCGAACACCTTCAGCAGATGAGAGTGTTTCCTGTGAGTAAATGTGACTCGCCCCAGGGCCGAACACCTTCAGCAGATGACTGTTTCCAGTGAGTAAATATGACACGCCTCAGGGCCGATCACCTTAAGCAGAAGAGAGTGTGTTCCGTGAGTAAATTTGAAAGCAGCTCAGCCAATCACCAGGGTCGAACTGAAGCGCTGGAAAGAAGGATTGCAGAAATTGCGGTCACGCTGTCTGGGACATTAGCAGACAGCTCTCCAATGCCGAGCGTCTCTAACACAGAGGCTCATCTGATTATAATTATTAAACGCTGATCACAATTTATGCACGCTGACTTGCGCTGCCACAGGGCCAGCTAATATTTCAATAAACCCTTCCGTCCTGCGCCCTTCGGTTTGGTTTGGTTTCTCTGCTTGCAGTTTGCACTTTCAGTAATCATCGCCGCCGCCACCGTCGCAAACGGTGGAAAAGTTTCAGCCGCAGAGATAATGCAAACTGACAAAATTTATGAAAGATGTTACACTTTGGAAGCAGTCAACTGCAGTTCTTATGGGTTTTTCATTAGGTACAATATTTACCGGAACTGAGAGCCGCCCGTGGCTCAAACGGGGCGCGGCACAATACAACGACTCACTTCGAAGAAGTACGAGCCAGCAGTTTGCCAGCGAACGCTAAACTTGATGACTTTCGTAAAAAGCGAGTTGGAACAGTGCCAACATCAGCAGCAACAGCAACAGTCGCGGCGGCAGAGCCAGCCGAGTCAGCGGAGACAGCAATTTTGCAAGCGCAATAAATTTCGGAAACACGCTGCGCGTCAAAGGGGGAAGAGTCAGCCACCCGCATCCTGCGCTGCCCTACCCTGCCCAGCCCAGCGATGCAACGGAGCAACTGTTGTCGTTGTTTTCGTTCTGGTTGTTGTTGTGGGTGTTGCTCATTCTGCATTTGTGCATAAAGTGGCAATTTTGGCAATAGTTTAATACTAAATAAAATGTTCCTGCCCCTCCTACGGGTCGGCTTCACTAGTACCATTTCTCGTGTTCTCTCCCCTCCCTGTTTCTTTTGCAGATCCCGCACATTTTTTTCGGAGGCACAATGAAAATGTTTTTAAAATAATTTGCATTTGTTGGCACGAAATCAAAACTTCCGGCAAAGTGTGAAGCCAAAGCGTTCAACGTACATTTCTGTGCGCTCGGATTGGAACGGATTGCTTTGGATTGGATTGGCTTGGATTGGCTTGGATTGGCTTGGATTGGCTTCTGGCTTCTGGCTGCTGGGTGCTGCTAGACAGGAGCATGCTTGAAATATGGCGCAGCAAAGCGGAGCCGAGCAATAATAATTGTCCAATAATTGTCAGGAATGCAACAAGCTGGAAAATTTGTGGAGCAATGTTGGCGTGCAAGATTGCGTGCTGCTGATTTTTATTTGATTGTAAATGCTCGCCATACTTTGGCACACAGGCGAGCAGCGCCGGCAAGTTTCGTGTGCAAATTTATAGTGCTAATAATTGATTCTGTGTTTTACGGCGACGGAGACTGCCTGCGTAAGCGAGCTTCAGGGTAGGATAAAAAGATATCGACGGGTAGGTCGGATGTTCTTCCGGCCCATACAACCAGGGTCAGAGGACGGCCCATACAACCAGGGTCAGTGGAGCCATACTTCGGCTCGCATAGCGAACACAAGTCTCAGCTCCGGGCTTACATATTTTTGACCTGAAGACTGGAGTATAATAGTTAGGGGTCGTGAATATTGGCATTGATATCGGAGTTGTATTGAAGTTCCTGAGTCCTCGGTGCTGAGTGCTGCGATCCCATCAACTAGTTGGACATTGGAATGAGCTTTTTGATATGAATGGCTTGTCTCACATAGCAATGAAGTTGGTGTCTTGGATTCCAAAGAAACTCACACAGGAAGTTCGTCTAATAACGGCACCGTTCGATTCGCCACACTGATTACTCACTTACCAGAAGACAACGAGGTCCCTAAGTTGAGGACTGTCGGAAAGTTTGCATCACTGGCAGGACATGTTCTACCAATAACAGTATGACAATTTAGTATGGAAGTCTTAATATATGCACAAACCAGGCAGATTCGAGCTGGCAGCACAGCTCCAAATCGGTAATTCTTATAAGCGACCAGTTTCGAAGTCCCAAAGATACGTTTAATTTATAAATATAATCGACCTTAACCGATTTATGGGTGGCAAATAGATCGTGTCTAATGAGAATGTCAAATTTCCTCACTTCATTCGTTTCTTCTCCTACTTACCAAAGCGTTTAGGATTCGAAATAATTCCATGTTTTTTTTATTGTTTCACATCGTTTAAAGGATTCAGAAAAATTGGTTGGTATTTTTGTTTTTGGTGCAAGTTACTGACATCATCATCCTTATTCTATCAGGTTCTTTTTTGTACTTTGAGCAGCTTAATGACGGTCTTCTGTGTTAATGTGTTCCGCGTAAAGTGATGACAAATGTTCTTCTATGATTTGATTTGCGCATCAGCCCAGGGAATGAAGGAAGAACCTACTAGCTTTATGCGGTTGCTGAAGTAGAATTGAGGCCGACGACAGTGCTGAATGAATCTTCTCAGAGCTGCTTGGAGCCCCCAACTACAAAGAGTGGAACGGTTGGTGACCAGGTGTGAATAAAGTGTGATGTCCGTCTCTTGGCACATACCCAGCATGATTGCCTCCCTTTCTCAAAATTTTCTTTATATGTGATGGTCGCTGGTCAGCCCGGTTGAGACACCACCGCCAGTGACGAAACTCTGCAGATCAAATGACGCAGGCCCAGCAGCCATTTTTAATACAACAGCCCAAAACTCAAATTAAAGCACATTACAAAAGGACAGCAAACACAAAGTGCAGATTTCCACAATGCTGGCGCTCCCCGCCGCTTTGTGCTTGGTTGGCCCCAAAAGTGAATGCTCTCATGCACACCTGTGCACCCTTGGAGCATTAAAAGTCCGTAAAAAATGTCAAAAACTTTCGGAATGCTGCCATAAAACGTCTCTGGCGCACGGACGAGTGTTTGCTTGTGCTGAACATGATGCTGTGAGAGACCATGTTTATGTGTGTGTGAATGTGTGTGTGCGAATGGGTGTGTGTTTGTGTGTGTGGCTGCTACGTGAGCTACTTTTTGGGTAGTGCACATTTCAGGAATTGATATTTTGCTGCTGTGTGATTTCAAGCTTCTTTATTTAAAATCGAAAGATTTCATTTAAATATTTATACGCCTTTAATGGGTGGTTTTCACGCGCGGTGACTGATAGACTGCGAACCTGATGAAGTGTGACCAATGCCGCTGTGTTCCATGTAACGCGAACGAATGATGTTGGTAGGAGTGAGGCGGCAATTTGATGTCTCCTTTATCCGACCAAATCCCTCAAATTGCTTAGATCCGGGCTTAGATGGCTGCCTGAAGTTGTCATAAAGCTTCGAAGAAATTGAGATTACCAGGAGCTATTGAGGCCATTTTCAGAACTCCATGTTGAATACCACAAAGTGCGAGTACCCGAGATTGACAACGTTGTAGAATAACAATTCTCTTCAAGTCCTTTCGGGAGTGTTCTAAAGCAGCAATTATAGGAGGGAACCAACAATTGGATTATTCCAAGCCTCACCAAATCTTACTAGAAATGAAGGGGAATTTCCTTCCATTCGTTGTCTGCATGCCTATAAAATTTTCCATTCCAATCTGGTACGAATCCTAAAATCCTCGCATCGTGAGCCAAGCTGTGCTCTGTAAGAAACTTGAACTCTTTCGGGAACGATTGCTTGATATCGATGTGTATCTGGATGAAGTAAAGTGCTCCTGCTAAACCGAGTACTGCGCAGAATTTGTTAGTGAAGAAATCAGTTTAAATGGGAAATTAAAGTCAACCCAGCCGGGCCGGCAAAGTGCGACATAAATGTGCACTAACCGGAGGTGATGGGAGACGGGGGCGGTAGGCCGTTGCTCAAATAATATCGCAAACAGATGTCAAGTATCTCTTAGAATAATTCACTTTGATCCAACACATAAAATGACTGACCAACGCATAAATTTTGTTGGTAAGCTCCTCACGTACGGCACCGAGCAAAAATAAAATTCTTTCTCTCTTTTGAAAGCGGAGGAAAAATGAAAGTGGCCGGCCAGCACTCAGGTAATTTCATTTATACACCTTGGCAAGGGAAATTGTCAGAAAACGCTTAACATGAAAAATGTGCATCCCAACTGCTTTGTGAATACACAAGCGTATGAATACCAATTCACCGAGCACACTCCTGCCAGCAGTCCGACCAGTGCCGCACACACAAACACTGCACAAACATAGCCACGTACACGCTGGCTGGGAGCAAGGACGCTGGCATGCAGGACATGCAGGACAGACATGACATGAACAACGGAGCAGCAACGCCCACTTCATTACTCGCAGCAAGCACTTCGGAATCAGCCCATCCACTCCTTCTCCTCCTCATGCCCAATACAATCGACCGCACCACACCACACTGCACAGAAGAGAACAGCACAGCACAGCAGAGCAGAGCAGAGCAGAGCTCGGTTTAGTACAGCACTGCCGCATGCTGTTTTTAAACACTAATCTAATCCTTTATCAATGTCTCCAGCATGCAGCGCAACAGCGTGTGGCTTCAAACGCCCACGGCACGAGGGGGGCGGCGCGCCGTCGGAGGGCAGCCGAGGCGATGGCTCAAAGCAACTCTTAAGAATTGTAACTGCTGATTGCGTAAATGCGAGTGTGTCCGTCTGGGTTTGTGTGTGGCTTTGTGTCCATGCCAGCGTTTGCGAGTGTGTGTGTGTTGCCTGCATTTAGATTAAAATGGCAATTCGCAATGCTCATCACTCAATCAAGTCTCGAGTGGTTGGTGGCCGAACAGAGCAAGCGGAAGTTAAGGTCCTTATATCCGTAAATAATAACAGCAACATAATAACAACAACAATAACAATAACAACAACAACAACAACAACAAAGGCAACACCCACAGCAGCAAACAATGGCAACATTTGGTCCAGCTGCTGCTTGTCAAGCTATTCTTCGCTTTGAAGGATCTTCTTAGCCGGCCTCCACTCGTCCCGGCTTCGCTTCTTAGCAAAGCACAGGAGAGCCGAGCAGAACACAGCTCTTGAATGTGAAATGAATGACATTTGTTTCTGACACAACTCATTATGTTTAATATCTCAGCCACAGCGCCTTCACCGCCGCTCTCGAACAAGCGCCGCTGCAGCAGCAGTCCCAGTACCATTCCCACTCTTAGTCCCAGACCTAGTCGCAGGGCCAGCAGCAGCAGCGGTTGTGAGCTCTCGAAAGATAAATTGTAATAAGAAGCGTCTTGTAATTTCTTGGGCTTTGCCGGGTAGAGCGATATTTATGGGTTGGCGAAGGATTAGCACGGAGCGGCAGCACTGGTGCGAGTGTATGACATTTCATTTCGTCCCTTTCAAAGGTCAGAAATGTGAAAAATGTTGCAAAACGTGTCCGGGCTTGCTACATGAGAGCGGCGGATTTCCCCCTGGGAGTGCTGAATTACGAGTGAATCTCAAGAATTGCACTCGCTGCAGCTGCTCAACATATTCCTTGAAATTGTGGTGTGCACACGGTGAGTAACGGGAATGTTCACATGAAAGCAGATTTGAAATAAACGGCAGGGACACAAGAAAAAGTTACAAATTTGCATAAACGCACACATGAAACACTCACACACGCACATACTCGCATACATACGCATACACACAAGCTCACTCACACTCATTTTCGTTTCAAAGCAATTCTTTCGGTCTCAAGGAGCCAGGAGGGAAGCACACAAAGGAAAGCCAAACCGAAAGCCACAGCAATTGCAGTCAGGCACGCTGATCCTTTTCCAAATGCCCCTTATTCTTTATTTGTAGTGGCTGTCTTGTGCTGTCGGTGTTGTCGGTGCCGTTGGTGTTTTTGTTGTTGTTTTTGAATGGGGAGAGGACAAATCATGCAATATCCTGTTGAATATTTAGATTTGTGCACAATATCCGCAAACATTGGGGCACATAATAAGAGAATTGTAAAGGAAAATTGTGATGAGCATTGATGGCGAGGATATTATTGCATTAGGGTGCGTGTGTGACTGTGTGCATGAGTGCTTGTGGGGCTATACGCCTGTATGCCTGTGTGCGCTTGAATTGACGCTCCATATACGCACCTAAGTTCTATAAAAATAAATGGCTATGAATAATTTCCTCTCGCCCATTTCTAGCATTGGTTGTGGTTACGGGTGGAGTTGGGTTTGGGGTTGCGCTTGGGATTTGGTTGGAGAATGGGGTTGCTCAGAGGTAATTCATGCGTTTGAAATACGCAAACAAAAGCGAGTTTAAACTTTGACCGACTAGGGAGCATAATTCCTTACGTAAATGCTTCCGATTTCAGTGCAATAATTAAAGACATACGAAGAGTGTGAGCGGTGGAGTGTGCCTGGAACGCAGACCCTCAGTCTGAGAAGTCATATGAAATGCCCCCTCGATCTGCGAACTGCTTACATTGAAGTGTCCTTGCTCAGCATTGGCACCTAGATGCCCGACTCTGACCCGCATTTGCATTGAAACCGCGCCAGTCGCGAGGTAGCTGCGGCAGCGCTTGCGGAAACGGCACCGTAATTTCCATTAGAACGCCCCAAAGGAAACACAAATGAAATCCCAAATCAAATTCGGAAGTTTAAGTGCAGTTCTTGGCTGTTCGCTTGTCCGAACCAAGGGGACGCGCGGGGAGCAGCATTTTCAGATTATGACATTGGCATCTCTTATTACAATATTAAAAGTGAATAAAAACAAAAATAATAGAAAAAATAATGCCAAAATAAAATGTAATGGCACTCAATACGGATACAGGCTCTGTTGTTGTCGTTGTTGCCGTTGTTGGCTTTGGTGTTGTTGTTGGGTAATGTGCCTAAAACTTGAACATAAATGTTACTCCGGGGAGGTTTAGCACCAGCGACAGCAGCAACTGCGGCGACGGCGACAGCAACGATAACGATGACGGAAATTTACTTTAATGCGGACTGTAGCACTACGGCGCAGTGGTTGCGTGGCTCCTTTGCTCCTCAGCACGGCAGCAGTGGTCCGGATTGTGCCGCTTGATGGGTCCTGTTAATCTAAACTTTTCAAAAGTTCACAAATGATTTTTATTGGATAACGCAGAGTTCGATTGAGGCATCAAACGTGACGCGCATTTCCAAATAGAATCATGCACAAATTACAAGAACGTACTTCATCGAAGTCTGCCGTGGTTGTTGTCTTTGTAAACGACAAAGTTCGCGATTTGCAGATGCAAGGCAAATCCGAGCACCCTTCCAGATAAACTTTGTCAAAGGCGAGCAAATAGCAACGCACCACGCTGCTTAATGCAGAAAGGACTCTTTAGAACTAAGGCCTCCTTAACTAAGGCCTCCCTAACAACACGGGTGGACACGGGTGGACACGGTCAACGGCCAACGCACACCCTGCTCGAACGAACCTTTGAAATGGGCAGTTCCTGTTGTCCCACGCGCTTAATACGACGCGGCTGGACAGGATGCCGAAGCCGCGTCGAGGACGGCTGCAAACGCGCCTTTCTGTCTGTTGGTGGATCCAAGTATCGCTCTAGTGCGGCTGTGGAGAACGGTAGCCAGGGCTGCGATTTCGGAACACGATTGCTTTCGCAATTAATGCAATTAAGCAAATGGTGTAGCTGCCCGGCAGCTAGCACACACACATGGACCAATCAGTGCTGTGTCCTGCGAGCTTTATGACATTTTTGCTGCAATTAGTCAAAAGGCAAACATTAAATTGTCAATTAAAGTCAAGTATTTGCTTGTTAATTAAATTTAACCAGAAAATCACGTACCGAGGGAAGCTGTCATACAAATGCAAGCTGACACACACATGCACACACACACTCACACATGCTGGCATGGACACGGGCTTGGACACAGACACGGACTCGGACTCGGACGACTTACACACTCCACACGTGACCGTCACACAAATGTCAAAATGATGCGAAATTAAAAACAAATCCCGACCAGCAGCAAACGAACGTGCTGCCTCCTCTGCCTCTGCCTCTGCGTCTCCCTCGGCCGATGCTACTGTCGTCGGTGGTGCTCACGGTGCTCATGGTGGCCCTGCTCGGTGAAAGGATGCAGGCAAGTGTGCTTCCGAGTGTATGCTCATGTGCTGCTGGGTGGGGGCGAGGACGAGGGCATTGGTGATGCTGATGGTGATGGCGAGAGCGACGAGCGAATGGCGCGTAGCAGAAACGAAAATGAAATTATGACGAAAGCACTCCAAAGTGGATCATCGTGGCAGAAAGTGGCCGCTCGCTCAGTGAAATTATTTGTCCCCACCCCTCTCGCATTTGTGTCCACAATTCACTGTTGTTGGGCTTGGAATGCTTCCAAATGAAATTTCTAAATCGTCCGCGAAAGAATAAAAAACCAGTTCCACGGCTCTTTGGTTTTCGGGTTTTCACGGGAAACAAGGCTCGGACTCTGTTAACGAAACCGCTTCAGTATTCTAGCGATTCCTGTGAAATTCCTAACTCTGTTGTACGGTTCTGCCAATAAGCACCACCGAGTCCCCTACTCAGATCTAGCCAATTTATTTTTACGACCCTAATGCGGCTTAACTCAACGCAACTTGTGGCTCTAAATGAGCCTGGTTAATGAGTCCTCCAGTTACCAGCAGCCATACCAATTCTTTCCGCTTATGCACCACTGCAGCAGAAGAGCTTCGCCGCTACAAGGCATGCGTGGATGGTGTACGAATTGGATAGGGAGAAGCTGGTTTTGCAGCGGCCCAAGGATGCCAACCAATCATAACCGCTGTCTTGTCCAGCGAGAAGTTACGACACCATCCTGCAACATATAGGATGCAGTTCCCACCCACAGCTATGTAGGTGTGGGTCTACTCGTGCGAATCGCCGCGGAATTCCTCATTATTAATTGCTGATCAAAGCGCCTAATCTACTTTAATTGCCAGTAATTAAGCAAGTAATGTCTTTGGTGGGTGTTCGTGTAAGTGGGCCTCTTATTAATGAGTGACTTGCAAGCGCTTAACTGCGAGCCATAAATATGGGAGGAAAAGAATACACGCTGGACAGCGAGCATGCCCTCAAGTGCTATTATGAGTTTTGTGAGGACGAACGGGGAGCAGCATAAAAAGAGCGCTAGTAAACTTGCTTTGCCACCGTCAATATTGAAAATGGGCCCACGCTTAACTCTTCCTAAGGAGCTGCATGCCTGTGTGGTTTAAGTCGTGCCATCTCCACTTCTCCTTCTTCCAGATGACGTCACACAATTAGCATTGCAAAAGGGTGAGAATCTATTCTGTCAGTCGCTTGCTTTGGGAGCACATTACCAAAATTGCACGTGGTGTGTGGAATGGCCGTCACATGGGCAGGAAAGGTTATCTCTCTTAATCCATTAATCAAGTACTCTGCACGACTAGGAAATATCCGATGGAATCCTGTTGGATCTCATCGTATATTCCTCGACTTTAAAGAGTGCAGCTATGGTGCGAGCTCCGTAGATCGGGAACTTATTTTGGAGATGCTTAAATAAGTTGCCTCTATCCCCACAACACTTCTGTGCTCACAAGATACACTGCAAGAAGCTCTTGGGGCAAGCACCAACGTATCGAATCCACTTGACATTGCCACTCTTGACATTGCTCTCCGTGGTAGCTGAGAAATGTGCGAGGGCGTTTGTGACGTTGCCGTGTGAGTGTGTCATTGCACGACTAAAATCTGGGCCGAATGACGAAAGCAATTCCGTTGATGGAGTTGTCAATGTGTTTCCTCTCTTCCTTTGTTCCTTTCTTCTTGTCTTCTTTCCTTCGATGCTTCCTTTCTTCCTTTGTGGAAGTTTCCATATTGTTGTTTCTTCGTACTAAGAGCAGCAGAGCTGCCTCTCACATATCATTTGGATTGGAAGCAATATAATTATTTAGTGAACTACTAACGGAATTGCTTCATGCGTGAACTCATTCACTCAATTATCCCTGCAAACGTTCGTTGGAGCCTTGTATAACGATTCGATTGATTCGAACGATTTGCGCTGAAATTGCAACTGCGAGTCGTGGCCGTCGTCGCTTCTGTTCTGTTTACGCACTGACACGGTTACTCCATCGCCAAATTGCAACATGTGCATATACGGCCCTGAAGCAACAACAGACAAAAGCCTCCATCCCTTCTGTGTGCTCAGTGCGTAATCTTGCGATTTTGGAGGCGGCACTTTAATTCCGCTGTCATATCCTTTCGGTTCGGTCAAGTCCTATTGAAGTGTTTCAAAATGATTATGGAATTATTTTAATTATTTCTTTAATTACTTTTGTAATTACCAGGCTAGACGGACTCTACATGTAGAATAACATTAGCAGTTTCGAAGGCCAATGAACTGACGCGCCATTTATTCGCGCTTAAAGCGTTTATGCATGATAACTAAATGGATTTTATCCTGAGGATTTTATCCTGACAAGCTAAACAATTAAAATGCATACTACTGGAAGTAACACAGCACATTCCAGGAGCTTCCATAGAGTTAAGTGACTCATATGGATCAATTACCGCATCAACCGTAACCTAAACACAAAGCATAAAGGCTCAATATCTAGACTACTTAGAAACATATGGAAATCGCTATTTAGCTGGGGTTGTTGGATTATAACGCAAAACACACCGCTCGTGATTCGAAAATGTCAATCCCAACAGAACGCAAACTGCTAGACGCGTTACAGAAGAGTGAGCGTAGCTTTATTAGTACCGGAGAGCCGACTTACGGATATCAATTCGATGTGTATCTGGAGGGCATTGAACAACTGTTTAAAAGAAATTCGATAGAGGAGCCAACAAAAGTTGCGCTATTGTTAATTTTGCTAGGACCGGAGACATACAAACGGATTGAATCAATCGCGCTACCAGAAAAATCGGCAGATAGAACTTTAAGCAGAACTCGCCAATGAACTGATTGGGCCTTATCAGTGTGGCTTCAGACCTGGTAAAGGCACCATTGACCAAATGTTCACACTTCGCCAAATCCTGGAGAAAACCCTAGAGAAGCAGATTGACATACACCACCTTTTCGTCGATTTCAAAGCCGCATTCGACAGCACCGTAAGGAGTCAACTATACGCCGCTATGTCTGAATTTGGCGTCCCTGCTAAGCTAATTCGGCTGTGCAAAATGACGCTAAGCACCACCACTGGCTCAGTTAAAATCGGTAATGACTTGTCCGAGCCGTTTGTTACTGAGCGAGGATTCAGACAAGGTGACTCCTTATCGTGTGTTTTCTTCAATCTAATGTTGGAAAAAATCGTACGTGCAGCATGTCTAAATCGCACAGGCACTATCTTCCACAAGAGTGTCATGTTACTGGCGTATGCTGATGATATTGACATCATTGGCCATAACAGCCGCGCCGTGAGTGCTGCATTTTCCGGCTTGGAGAGAGAAGCGAGGCGAGTGGGCTTAGCGGTGAACGAGGACAAAACGAAGTACTTGGTGTCAACACACAAAGAGTCTCAGCGTCTTGGACACCACGTCACTGTTGGCGACTACAACTTTGAAGTTGTGAAGGATTTCGTTTATCTGGGAACCAGCATCAACACCACGAATGATGTCAGCAAGGAGATCAAGCGAAGAATCACTCTTGCCAACAGGTGTTACTTTGGGCTCAGTAGGCAATTGAGAAGCAGAGCCCTCTCTCGACGAACAAAAATTACGCTCTACAAAGCCCTCATCCTTCCCGTCCTGCTTTATGGTGCCGAAACCTGGACGATGACAAACAACGATGAGCGAGCTTTGGGGGCGTTCGAGAGAAAAATTCTTCGAAGGATCTATGGTCCTATATGCGTCTGCGGAGAGTATCGAATCAGATGGAACAACGAGCTGTATGAGCTGTACGCCGACGTTCATATAGTTCAGCGCATTAAAACACAGCGGCTGCGCTGGCTGGGACATGTTGTGCGAATGGATGAAAGTGCTCCGGCGAAAAAAGTATTTGAATCGATGCCGCCGGGTGGCGGACGCAGGAGGGGGAGACCACCACTACGTTGGAAGGACCAGGTTCAGGAGGACCTGGCTGCACTTGGTGTTTCCAATTGGCGCCAGCGTGCGCGAAGCAGAGACGACTGGCGAAGGCTGATAACGCGGCAATGACCAGAAATGGTTGTACGCCAATTATGATGATGATGAGAACTTTAAGGATTTAATAAAGGCGGTAGTTCCGCATTTCAACCACGAAAGAAATGTGATCGCCGAGCGTGTTACAGTCTACAATTGCTCTCAAAAACCAAATGAGTCAGTGGGTGAGTACATAGTAAACCCGAAGCTGTTAGCAGCAGCTGGTGAGTTTGCGTCCTTCCTGTCAGAGGCGCTACGAGATATTTGGTTTGTGGTGTAAAAAGCAGTCAATTGCAAGCAAGATAATAAATATCCCGCCACTGGCTGAGAAATATGCACAACCGGCTTTCCCCTTCGAAAATATTAACAAGCCACTGGCAAGCGAAAATGGAAACAAGGAGAAGGCGATCTAATGCTCCGACAGGTAACCGACATGGAAGGATAAAGCACAAAGCCACATAAAGAGAATTTGTTACACCAACAAAATGCATCAAGCGGACTTCACAAATGCATCCAGCGGCACCTTTTAGGCATCGTAGAAGTCGCTCAAAAACGATGCTTAGAAACACCAACCAAATACACGGGCTTGACAACAGCTCGAAGCGGAGCCTTTAAAGAAGCGAGAGGTCGCCCAAAGGCAAGCGCAGATCCACCAACAAAGGAACAGGCCAACAACAAAATAATTAGGACTTGGCAACAGTGGGTCACCTTCAAGGCAAGTGCAGAAGACGCCCAAGGTCGAAGTACGGGATACTGAACAGCAACAAATACCGGCGGCAGTACAACCGGGCTGGGGCATAAAAACGGCAGCAGCCTTCATTCGGTCTCTCTTCTCTCGACGACATCCAGACCAGCAACACCTACGGCTAGAATATTGCCAAGAAGAAACCCGGCGGTCAATCGACGCAACGCAGAGCTCCTCGCAGTGACAATTTAAGACCATTACGACTTGAGCGAGTCAGTCACTCACGCCGGACGACCACCTCAGCGTGTTAGTCACTCGCGCCGGATCACCACCTGAGCGATTAGTCACTCGCCCCGGAAAGTGACGATCAAGAGACCCGCGACGGGGAAATACCACGGCCACCATACGCGAATTATTTTAATGTAAGAAAGTTGTATCAAATAAAGGGAATTGAAAACATAAAAATAGTTCTTGTTAAACGAACCCTGTACAGCGCTGAGCCTACCTCAACTATAAATTATTAGAAGGACCAGCGTGTCGTTACACCCCTTTACAGGTGCAAAAGTACAAATTCGAGGAGAAATTTGAGTGATGGTGAATAGCCGGTTTCAGCTCAAGTTGTTTGCCGTTGAAACGAATCGCAAATTTACATCGCTGATGGGCAGGAGCTGGTGGGATTCACTTTTTCCTTTGTGGCGAAATCAATTTAATTTTGAGCACTGGAAGTCAGACAATTCGTTTATAGTTAATACTTTCTGTCAACCGCCGGGAGCCGCTTAATATATTTCTGCTGCTGATCTTTAGATGTTAGCCTAAAGTTAGGAGCTAGGGAGGGGACAACATTCTGGATAAAGTTCCATTACAAATTGGTAATAGATAGATAGATACACTGTCGAAGTGGCAAATGTTAGATGGGGACAGTCATCATCCTGCCTCACAAGTCGACAAACTTAGCCGGAATGGAATGGCGGCCGTTCAAAACTGCTGTTGAGATTTAATAGGCAGGATATTCAATTTGTAATAGGGGTACTGACAGGTCACTGTTTGATTGGTTGGCATGCAAGTAGACTGGGAGTACCCCATTATGACTTTTGTAGGAGCTGTCAAGATGTCGAAGAAGAGGACACAGCGGAACACCTCCTGTGTGGGTGCATGGCTCTATGCACAAAAAGGTTCTCCACTCTTGGATTTGCATTTCTGGACAGCATTGAGGAGATTTCACGGATGAAGCTAACGAAAGTGGCCACTTTTATCAAATCCACAGGATGGTTTAAGGAAGATCCGGAGGTGTAGGGGACAAAGCTCTAGTGGCCGCAATGGGCTTTGAACAGGCCTAAGTGAGTCTTAGGACAGGCATATAACCTAACCTAACCTAACCTTCTGCCAACCTAGAATTGAGACGGAGATACAACCCAAGTTTCCAAATTTATTTATAAAAAAATCGAATCCTATTAAAAATTGTATGCCCGGCATTTCTATAGAGCCTAATTCTCAGCCAAAATTTTATAAGCCTTATACCGTCCCAATGAGCTCAAAAAGGCCGTTGAGTCTGAAATAAGTCGTATGTGTGAAGAAAATATTATAGAGCCAGTTCAAAGTAGCTACTGGGCGGCACCCATAGTATGTGTAATGAAAAAGGATTCCAATTTTAGGATACGTGGAACTTTCAAAAGTACGATAAACCCAGTATTGATGCATATCCGCTTCCCTTAATTGACGAAATTTTAACAGGTAGGAGAGATAACTCCCATTTTTGCTTGCTAGATTTGAGTAAAGCATATTTTCAGGTCTCCGTGAGTGAAAGATCCCGAACTTTGCCGGCCAGAAATACACACATGGGCTTATTTCAATTTTGTCGTTTGCCATTTGGTGTAGCAACCGCGCCTTTGATTTTCCAAAGAATCATGGACCAAATCATGCATGGGTTAAAGGGTGCAGCAGTTTATCTAGATGACATTGTAGTGGCTGGTGTAAGCCAGGAAGATTGTAAACAAAATCTGATCTGCCGGTTACGCAGATTAGAGCAGTATTGCTTTAATATAAATTGGAAAAGTGTAAATTTTTAGTAACTGTTTTGACTTTTTTAGGTCATACGCTTACTACTGAGGGCATTGAACCTTCAAAGTCTAAACTAGACGCTATAAAATTAGCGCCAGAACCGCAAAATGCTGGACTGCTCCAAAGTTTCATAAATTCTTACTCAAAATGTTGTCCAGATAGTTCCACTATGCTTGCACCTTTATATAAATTATATGGGATCTATGGGATCAAGAGTGCAAAGAGGCGTTTACAGAAAGCAACAATTTACTAACTGAAATCCATTTACTTGTACATTTTATCATACGTAACCGATTATTATTGCCTGTGACGCATCTCCTTATGGATAAGGGCAATTCTTAGTGTTATAGATCATAGGATCGAGAAACCTTGCTATATGGTATCAACAGGCAGAGAAAACTGTTCCCAAATGTACCGTGAAGCACTGGGAGTGATGTTCACTATTAAGAAATTTCACAAATTTGTATGTGTTGTTCTTCGACACAGCCACCAGCTATAGTTTTGGGCCACTCTGACTGCAGGCAATAACACTTCCGGAGAACTGGAAACCACTGCAGCAACGGAAGAATACTAAAAGAACTACCTGACTTAACAATTATACATATCCGAACTCTATATAATGCTTCCAATCTATAGAAGGCACCACAAAGAACAGCTGTTCCAAAACCTGTCTCAAGACACAACAACAAGCTATTCAGAGCCATCAATTCGGCTTCAGACGTAACCATTCAAATTGAGTTGTGAACAAAATTTTAGTTTACATTCACAAAAGAGAGTATTGCGTAGCTATATTCTTGGATACGGCGAGAGTGTTCTAGCGTGTCTAGTGTAAACATTCCAATCCCAACAAGACAAAGAACTGTGATGGCAACCTTCGCGGACGACACGGTTATCTTAGCATAAAACCACCTTGAAAAAGCGTGTGAACATTTAACGCTGATTTGACTTTGCTGCACAGCGCTCTGTGGACGCAATACCGTCATTGGGAGCGGTGGCTCTTAAAAGGACACACAGTTGAGGGATCATCATGTTAGTGGCCTTCCGGCTGGTTAAATGTTGCTGGTGCTTGTGGCAAGTGTCTCTTCACACTCGTATTTATAATGCCTGCTTAGGTGCCTGGCGCCGTGTAGTGCCTGGTGTGCTCATACTCGGAGTCCTCGTCTGGGTGTCAAATTAGGTCAATTCAAGCCAAATTGAGAGGCATTCATTTCAGTTGCCAGCGCCGTAGCGCTCAGAGTTCCACCAAGCAATGTTTCCGATGTGTCCACCCGCCTCCGCTGCCACTATCAAGGAAAATACTATTTCTGTGTGCGAAATGACAAGGAGAGTGATTTCTGTGGTTGCCGGCGGTTTGTGGAGGTGGAACAGGGCTGCAATGGATTGGGGTGCCAATTTATGACACGCTCGACTAATTGGAATTCGTTTTGCGTGTTGGCCTGCTCGACATGTACATTCGCTCAATGATGTTAATAAATAGTTCCCCATCCAGCGAGATCAGCAGAGACCTCGTAGCACTCGTAGCCTATGTCTGTCTGTTCTTTGGCGTGGGCCGTTACATTTCTAAGTGGCTCCCCCTTGCAGAGGAACGTGCAAGGCGGCGAATCCTGTCCACTGTCAATGACAACGGATGCCGCTTACTCCGTTGAGCTGAGAGCATTCCTAATGAATTTTTATTTATTTCTCCACTTAATAAGTTAAGTTATTTTTCTGTAGCGGTTGTTGTTATTGTGTCTTCACTTGCTATCTCCTCGGTCGACGTCGCCTGGAGTGTCTGTACGGTCCCTTTTCCTTTATTGCTATTCAAAGCGATAAATAGAGCTATTTAGTAATTTTCTTCACAACTCGTCGTGCGTCCTTCTGTCGGGCTGCTTCTTTTTCCATTTCCATTTCTGATTCTGTTTCTGGTTTTTTTGTTTTTGTATCTTTTTTTGTTGTATTTGCTTTTGTTGTCTCCCCTTTGAAAGTTGGAGTGAATGAGTTAAATACAAATTGGCATTGAATAAACACAAATGAACAAACAGCAACGGAACCAGCAGCACCACCAACACCACCACCAGCAGCAACAGCAACAGTAATACAACAACCACCACAAGTATATGCGAGTATAATAAAGGGAACAAGCAAAACAACAACAACAGTACCCGCCACCACTTCAACTACAACAACCAGCAACAACAACAACAATGACAGTTAAGTGCTTTAAGTGTAACAAGTGTATCGCATTACGAAATCATTATTGACAGACAATTTATTGTACACTTGTTGTAGTTTTTGTTGTTGCTACTGCCGCTGATATTGTGTGTTATTGTAAGGATTTAGTATTGTGGTGAAGCAAAAGAATTTTTCAGCTTTATGGCATGACTTGCCAGTGAGTGCGTGCGGCGACTCCTCTGACCCCCAGCAGTAAACTGAGTGGTTGCTGCAGTAGGCAGCCCTGATTAAGTGCACGATTTCTATGCTTCTGTCTCAACTATGCTTATATTAAAGGAGTCCATAGTCCGTACATTTTTAAACACTAGTCGCTGGAGGCCTCGGTGCTGACACTAAGTGCAGCGACATGTCGTCTTTAGTGAGCAAAAAGTTTCCCCAGATACTAAAGCAGACATTCTGGACCTGATTCAGTAGACGATTTCTATGCTTCTGTCTTAACTATGCTTATATTAAAGGAGTCCATAGTCCGTACATTTTTAAATACTAGTCGCTGGAGGCCTCGGTGCTGACATTAAGTGCAGCGACATGTCGTCTTTAGTGAGCAAAAAGTTTCCCCAGATACTAAAGCAGACATTCTGGACCTGATTCAGTAGACGATTTCTATGCTTCTGTCTCAACTATGCTTATATTAAAGGAGTCCATAGTCCGTACATTTTTATATACTAGTCGCTGGAGGCCTCGGTGCTGACATTAAGTGCAGCGACATGTCGTCTTTAGTGAGCAAAAAGTTTCCCCAGATACTAAAGCAGACATTCTGGATGACTTATCTGTTCTAATACCCAATTCACTGATATTTCCACGGACATACACATGTCATATGCAGTACCTATATGGCGGACTTTATACCTGACATACCACATATCGGGTACTATCTGGTGATAATCCCAAAGACATGTCGCTTATGGGTTGAATTGTGCTGACACTTCCGTTGGCGAGATCCTTTAGAGTCCATGTCCATAGTCAATAATGACAAGGCGAAAATAGTGACCGATGACATGTTTTCTATACGCTCTAGCATTCTCATATTCGCAAAGACATGTTGTTCAGCGTATCCGTAGTGCGGACAGTCCTAATGACATTGGCTGAAATACGTGTCGCTGACTGAGTACAAGACCAGAAATCACATACAGAACCGTGAAGCTCTTAACGCTTAAAGAGAGAGCACATGTCCTCCAAACCTCATATTTGCATAAAAGTGCCATCGCTAACTTTCTCGAGGACGGGTGCTCAAAATTTACTGCCGGGTTGCTGCTGCTTTTGTGAATTGCTTGGCGCGTACATCAATTGTGGGAGTGTGTGTTTGTGTGTGGTGTGGGTGTACATGTGCCTATTCAATCCCCACAAACCCACTCACTTCTCTCATAATTCACTTCCGTTTCGCTTTTCCGACTCGCTCAGTTAAAGCGTTTTGTGTTTTTTCGTGTTGCATTAACAAGTGCCGCCGATATCTTTACGCATCCGTTGCTCTCGTCCTTGTTTATTTTGCATCTAATATAATTTATTTGATTCCTGTGTGAACACATCCCACGGAAGTGCGTATCCCGTGCGGCGCCACTGAAATGGTGTGTATCACATCACAATCGGATTAGGTCGCGCCCACACCCCACCCACGCTGCCAAGCACCGAAGCTGAACCGGCAAATGAATTCAGAGTAAATTGAATAAACTCATTCACTGCTCAGCGCCTTAGTGCCTCCGCCAGGCCAGACGCCTCGCTGGCAAGCAAAGCAAAGAAAGCGCAGCTGCTGTTCGTGCAGGAATTTGCGGCATGTGGCACTTCATGGGATTTGGGGAATTTGGAGGAGCGACTGGCTACGCAGCCAGCTGCCGAGTTGTATCCGGCGTTTGTGGCACATTGGTTTGCTCGGCTCATTTGCATTGCTGCAGGTGGTGTGGTGTGGTGCTTAATGTGCCGAGTGTGGGGCGGGATTGCGTCATTAAATTGCTGAGGTAAATGAGAGGGAATACTTTTCTGAGTGTGAGTGAGTTCAGTCTCCGAAATGCACACCAATCAATCCAACTCGCTCTTCTTATTGCTGGCCTTACTCACTCCACTGTGAGTGAACTGCGACTGCTTTAAGCGACTCTTTTGATTATCGCTCTAAACATGCAAACTATAGTCCCCGCGCTAGGAAGTGTTTCCTGAAAGCGATACCACTTGAGCGCAGGCCGGTGCACCGGAGCACCGCGGTAAGCTTCAGGAAGCCCGTAAAATACACTCAGGTAAGCAGTGCTGCATAATTGACTGACTGATTGATTTCGGTGTTGATTTCTTGGGCAGGCGGAGGCCACTCAAATGCTTAAATACCATGCGGAAGGATAAGAAGCACCACACATCTGAACGGGCAGTTTTGTGTGACTGCGAAATTTCGTATGCCCACTTCACCCTTCTAGTGAGCACATCGCTGCACTTGCTACTTTTCAGTTATCGTACACACCGATTAAGTTTGCTCGGCGCTGTTGCAAGGATGAAGCGTTTGGTCTGCCAACAGAGTGTTGCCACGGGCTGTAATTCTGATTACGCCGCTTGGTGGGCGAGTATTTATCTCGGTGCAAGCTGTGCTCAGTGAGCAACTGAATCGAAGGTTGACTCCGCAGCTCGCCGCCCACTTAAAGAGTTCGCAAAGAAGTGCTGCAAATTAACTTCAGGCGCTCTCTGCCGAATGTGGTGGGATGGCGCCTGTTTGCAGGTTTTTGCGTATGCGTGCTGTCATGTCGGTGTGAATGTTCATGCTTGATACATTGATGGATGTGACGTCACAGCACAATGTGCAAATTAATGCTAAGATCGATTGCTTTAATAGCGCTGCTGCCGGTGCTGATGCCAAGGGACGACACAAGGCAGTGAGTGGGTCATTGACTTATGGTGCAAATAAACCCAGCATGACAGACGTCGATTATGCACCCCCCTCATTTTCTGGACGGTGCTGTATGTGGGCTTCAAGGAAAACACCACCGCTGCTTCTGCTGTTGTTTCAATGAGATCCTAGTATTGTCGACGAATGGGGTTAAAGTGCAGCAGAAAAATGTTCTCAGTCTGCAGCAACAAGCGTAGAATTGCGAATGGCAGCGACTTCTCAAAAAAAAGGAGCGATGTATCTTAGTCAGCCAACTGAAAGGTTCATTTGTAAACGAGTAGGAGACAAAAACTGGCGGAGTGCCGAAAAAACTCAACAGCGCCACAACGGAGTGTCAAATCGTGTACGGATATGCAGCAATCAAAGAGGAAAACACAACACAAGCAGAAGGCAGTGGATCCTTTCTACAAGGCTCACTCTCTCCTGTAATTTCGCAGCAGTATCTCTCCCTGTAAGGAGATTTTTTATTGACCCCGATTTACCCATGCAGCGAATCGGAGTTGTATACGAAAAAATTATGGGATAATCATTGGAGAAGAGATAGAGAACTGTCACGCAGCTCTGCCATTTGTTTCCAAATTTGGCACTCGGAACCCCAAAGACGAGCCAAAAGGGAGAGGGTATACTGCGACCAGGAAAGATGCGGAAATTTTTTTTTTTCAAATTTATTTCTGAAGCTTTTTCTAAACAATTTTTTAATTTTGTTACTAAATGTCGAGAAGGTTTCTCTAAAAGAGAAACTCCAAATTGCTTCTAATAACTCGATTATTCATCACTTTGAGACCCGCACAAAAAATGTGTCTTCACATGCCGAATTCCCCCGTAGAAACTTAGCCGTTGGTTGCAGTCAATTCCAGTTCCTTCTCAGCTCTGTCTTCCCAGTTTCTCCTTCCTTCATTGCATACCTACCCCTTCGCTACTTGCCACAGAGCGAAGCCCCAACTGACCCCTGTGTGCATCAGTTTGCTCCAGTGTTGGGACCAGTCTCTAAGCGCCCATTTCTCTGAAGGGCTGATTCGTTGTTTTCAATTATTTCCACACATTTGCGAGTGAAACGCTGTCAAAATGCATGAGCGTGGTTGTGACCATGTCGCGAAATCACTTGCCAAAAGTTCAAATGTCCTCGTTACAAAATTCAACAACTGCAGTTGCCTTCGTCGACCGCACGTGGGAGAATTTACGCGAGTTTGTGAGTTGGTACTCAGCAAATGCCACAATTCAGTGAACACTGTAACACATTAGTTTGCGTGAATGCGCGTGGAAGGGAGCGGTGCCGAAGCTGCACTGTCTGAAATTAAGCACTAAGCGATTGTAATTGCCAATGAAAGTGTATGAGTGCGTTCATGTATGAGAGCTGCTTTGTTGCATTTGGAGGCATCTGCCGCATTGGCTACACTCCAGGCAGGAGGACTCTGTCCACCACCCTGTGGTGTACCTCTTTTCAGCCAATTCGGAAGGACTTTGTGCTCTTTACACGCTCATAAAATATGTTAATGAAGTGATAGGGAGGAAAAGTTAGTTGAAACTGATAAACCGAAAGTGGGCAATCCACTGAGTTGCAATTTCATCGCCCGTACTGATGTCATTTGATCATGATGACATGACTACAAAGCATCAAGACGAAAACCAGGTACAATCACCGCCATACTAAAACTAGAAACTAGAAGAATAGTGCGGAGTGGGAAGGTTGCGTGTTAACTGCGCCAATGCCATGTGCGTTTGAATGTGTGCGAACAGCTTCCGCCGGGTGTAGGCCGTGCGTCTGTGAATTATCGCTCTGAATGGTTTCAGTGGTTTCAGCATAATTGCTCAACTAATTTATCTGCAAATAAAATTAATTCGAAATTCACAAGTCGCTCACAGAGACGTGAAACGAACAATTTAGCTAGATACGAATACTTGGAGAGCCTTACACCAACCACCACCAACCGCCCATTCGAATCTCTGATGGATACTGGGCCAGCAGTGACGAAAAGAATGTAAAGATCAGCGGAGTGACTTATGAGATATGATGGAGACGTCTTGCCGGCCAGTGACTCCTCAGGCCATATCCTGCTAAGGTGAACCCGGGCGAGATGCATGCGGCTGAGGACGAGTCAATTTATTCAGAACCTAAAGAACTGAAGAAAGTGTTTCAATTAACGGCACTAAATGGACATTTACTATGCAAAAGCCCGCCCACTGCGATCTAGTCGTAGGCATGCTAGACTCATACTCTGAGGGTCGCAGGCAAACCTCAGTAATTAGTGCTCATTCCCCAACTCCTTGCAATCGTAATTAATTATGGTGGAAGATATAGCAAATTATAATAAACACTACGAACATTTAGAAGTCCTTATCTCCACGCCTTATATGGGATCGGAACACAGTACCGCATCGGATGCACAGCAGCGAGCATGAAGGCGATTGTTAACTTTGAAGCCTTTTCAGAAATCAACATTTCAATTGTTTTATGTTCCTTTTTTCACTGGAATTGCTTTAATATTCTGGATCTGTGTGAACAGAAATCTGATAAAATCTCTTTCATGCGCCGCTAATTGAAGAGATATTTCAGGGATGCGTGCAATGTCCTCCGCAAATCAAACAAGTCAATCCCGCAGATTCATCTTTGCTACTTAAGAGATCAACATTGACACGCACGCACATGTCCCAGTCCTTCATAACTGAGCTGCCTGTTATTCGCCATTCGCCAGTTGCCGTTTGCCGTTGTCCTTTAACTAGCAACAATAACAGCAGCAACAGCTACAGCTACAGCAACAACAACAACAACAACAACAACAACAACAATAGCAACAAGCCCAACAAAAGCCATTAAAAGTACGAGTAGTGTTATTGTCGTTTTAGTATATTCCGAGCGTAAAAAGTGCGTATCAGTATGCGTACGCATTTGGGCGGGAGTGCATGTGCGTATATGTTTGTGTGCATATGTGTATGTGTGTTCGTATGTCTGGTATGTTGGCTTGAGTTGTTCGCCGTAATTTATGAGGGTACTTGACTTTTATTATAAGCGGTAAAAAAGAGCGCACGTTAGGGCTGTTGCAGTAAAAAGGGCAATCAAATTAAAGCGGCTCATGTGGAAGGGGTGAGAACTTAATCGGCAATGATTATCAGTTCAAACGGAAACCCAAACGAAAGCGAATGCGCCGCCCAGCGTGAACCGCTTAGACGAGCAACTGATATGTCTGAGCGAAGCTACGTGAAGAAGAAAAGCGTGAGTAGCATCCGTATCGCAGGCCTGTCAAAATACCAAATCAAGCCTTGCTATGCCAAAAAGTTTCGTTCAAAGTCGTGCTTGACCGGCCGAGTCACCCACCGCTGACTCTCCATTGGGCATTGGACATTGGACAATAGACTTACACAATCATTCGGTTCCTAGGAGCGACTACGGCCCGTCGGCCACAGACGAGTGCATTGCCATCATGTCGAGGCGTTGGCAGATGCCAGCAAGAGGCGTCTCGCCTGGTACTGAGACTGATTTAATGGTGTAAAAGTAATCGACGCTGCGCGGATGTGGGGTGCGATAAGAGCGGACGTGAATGTCAGGAAGGAAGTGTCCATTTGACAAGCAAACGAGCGAACGAGCAAACAAGCAAACGAGCACACAGGCATCAAAAATCAAACATCCCGCAGATACGCACTGAAGGAAAAGGCACCGCTATGCTCACCTTTGCCAGCGAGCACGCGCCCGTGTGCTTGTCCGCTCAGCGCGTCGGCATTAGGCACATTTAAGTAATTTATGGCCGGAGCGGTGGGAGACAATAATCTGCCCACAGTGCTCTTCCCCTCGGCGACGCTTGACGCAGTCGTGGATGTGTTTTTATGCCCTGCTGCTGACAGATGAGGGCCATCAAAATAAATATTGATGACACAGCGAAGATATTCGGCCGCTGGTGCACTCGACAGGAAGGCTTCAGCTTTTATGCGTTCACCCTTGGTACTGCCGGACAACCAGCCACCCAGCCAGCCAATGCCTAGTCACGACCACTGTCATTAAGTCAATAACTGATGACTCTCGTTAAGTTGATAGCATTTAAAATGGTTCTGAGGGTGCGTTAATTTGCGAGTGTTTGCTTTGGTTACTGGTGACGGCGACCATGATCTTGATCTGCATTCCTGGTGTCATTCCTACCGGTCACACCGTTTTTGCGAGGCTGGGACTTTGTATGCGAGCGGCTGGAGAACAGGAATTATACAGCTGTGGATTGAAGGCGCGAACAAGAATGTGGCAGCAGAGCCCATTTTGAAAAAATATAATCAAATTGAATATTGATCCTAGCATGTGGACCTCGTTTACTAGATTCTCTGGTCCTTACAGGTTTCGTCCTGCCATCACGTGAATTCCAGTGCTAGCTAAACGGTCGCAGGGGAATGACGAAGGAGTAAGTGCGGCTTTTCGTCGCTCTAATTAGGCTCCCACTGAAGAGCCCTCAAGCAATGACATCTTATTTCAAATGCGTGTACCGCTTGGAGAATGGAGGAGTGGTTAACCTGCAGCTGAGTTTGTGCGCATCCTCTGAGTGGAACAAAGGGACGAAACTTCATTTCTCAATTTAGCTTCTTTGTGTTTTTTTCTGCTTTTGAAGCCTTCGTTTTGCCGTCGAAGTTGCTGGTTACATGTGTTACTGCCAGGATTAAGTTGGCTCTCGGTTTTGCATTTTGAAAAGGATTTTGAGGATTTGCCGTGCAAAACAAGTGAAACGGAACACAAAAACGCAGCTAGCGAAAGGGAGAGAAAGGTGACATTTGCTTATTGTTGTGGCTGTTTTTTGTTGTTGTTCTTGTTGTTTACTTGTTTTTGTTGTTTTTCTTTTATATATTTGTGCACATATTATTACGATTTGAACCCGAAAAGCGCCTTTCTAAGCTAACAACAAGGGCAATAATGTGTGCACACAACCGCACGCACACCCCAGATGTACGACTTTGTGCACAGAATGGCATTTTAAGGATTTTGTGACATTTTACGCTTTCATTCTTACAATTCGTCCTGGCGTGGCTGGTGTGCGTCTGCATGTGAAGCGCCAAAGCCATTTAAAGCTTCCCTAAATGTAAAGCAAGGCATTTGCAAGCTTCCATTTGTGTGAGTGCGCGTGTGTGCGTGGCAAAGTGTTCTAATGTGCTATAGTGTATGTGTGTGGTCGGTTGAGTGTGTGTTAGAGCATTTGCGCTGTGCAGTGTGGCACATTCCTTCAAATATAATATGCAAATAATATACAAGCACACAGACGACCGAGTTCCTCAGGCTCTGCCAGCGTCCGCACAGTGGGGCCAGTTCCGACCGCAGATGACATAAAATTTAAAGGCTAAAGAAACCATTTTGAAACCAAGTCCGATGATACTCGTATTTTAATACTTTCATCATTAAAGCTATCCAAGGATTGAAGAGGAATTTTAATAGCAAGAAGCGCAGGAGAACACATCCACGGTAGAAGCACACCCAATTGTCTCTCGTTTAGCAGATCAGTGTACTCTCCAGCACGCTTTAGGGACAACTTGATAGTTTTTTTCATACTTGTAAATATTCTGCTCCCTATTAGCGAGAAAGCGAATCTCCAGCGAATGCGTAATGACAGAAGCGTTCAAACTCGCCCTTCAGAAATGAGGAAGGCGTCTTGCTGAGTTCCTTTAACCAAACACAGTTCCATCTCAAACTGGCGCAACTCAGCAACATTTCCCCTTGTTCCAGGTTGTATTGTTCAACTAATCATTTACCCGACGTTACCTTCTTTCTCCGGCATGGAGAAAAACGCTTCATGCTTTTAGTGATCAGGACTTTTGTGTTTTGCATTTGTATTTCCTGCCTTGCCTTCTTGCCTCTTAGAGCGGTCCACACTAACACTCATGCACAATCAGTTCTGTGTGTGTGCATTTGTGTCGGTCGGGCATTGGCTTCGGAGGTCGCGTCTGTTGGTGATCTGTCCGAAGTCGAGTTATGCCCCCAATTTGGCGAGAATTAGCAACGAATTTGTCAAAGGTGGCAGATGCATGCAACTATTCTGCCTACACAGTTTCCTATAAGAAGACTCCATATTATAAGGTACAGATCAGATGCGAAGTGGACACCAGATCCTATAGCGTCCCGTTGGAAGAACTAATTCCGGCTCTACCACAAACGACCTATTGATGAATCCGCCAAGGTGTGAGTATGCGGCATTGGTGCATTTAGAACTCAGCAGTCAATGGAGAGATAATTTCGCCAGAGCGCTTTTCTACACAAACGAATGCCGAATACCCGCACAAGGCAGATTTTCTTTCTCCTCCGAAACGACAAATCATCTGTTGACATGGCAAAAAGGCAGTCTCATACCTTGTGCAAGTCCTTCGAGTATATGGGACACCGAAGGAGACGCTGCACTTTCAGTGCCAATTACAAGTAATGAGTTATGCGATTTTTATGTGTGATTGGTGACAAAATATGCAGCATACTTTTTGGGGCCTCACAGAGATACTTGACTGGCTACTGAGTGCACTTTTGCATGTCTCACAGAAGTTATTTGGACCTTTGGATATTTACTAGTAGATTGGTATGAGTGGATAAGATTGCTTTGCCATATGTTTCACAATTCCATTTTGCATGGGTTTCCTTGAATGCATCCGGGATGACTAGCTTTGCCATAGAAATGGGTCTGTCCTCCTTATCAGATGAAGCCTGACCTGTCCATATTTTCCACAACCATATTTTTCTGATAGGTCATTCGGTTATGTCCGAAACCCTGTGACCACAGCGTAGTTCTTCAACGAACCGGCACTTCAACACCATGCAGAACACTATAGTGGTTGAGCAGTACTGACACCAAATGCTTCTCCATAAACCTCCCTTCTACTCTACCGCCAAAGCTGAAAGCCTTTGGTGTAAAAGTCAATCAAGTCCTTGCAGTATTTCCACCTGTTTTCCTAAGAAACAAAATTCCAAAGAGGGCATTGCAAAAAAAAAAAATGTCCTGATCTCTTACTTTTTTTTTGTTCCTGGCTCGGGTTCCGTCACACTGTGCGCCGGAGCATAAGGAGGCTTTGGCAAGAGTATTTGTTTGACAGTGTCGATTGTTGGTGCGGCTGCTGGTGTTGCTTGTTTGTGCTGCTCATTTGCATTTCTGCTGCCAATCCCGCCAATGCCGTTTTCATAAACAACTTAAACTGGTTGCAATCATATCCCGCAGTTAACCTGAGCCGTCGAGCCAGCTGGGGACAGGCGTTTAGGTGGGCACGAGAGGGCGAGCGCAAGTGTTGCGTTTGGGTTTGCTCAAGGATCATTTAGCATTTGCACAGCGCTGGCGGTGGCGCTGGCTGGGTACGAATTTATGAATTTATTGCCAAGCAATTGACATTGGAATGCGCACTGCTGGGTTCTTCGCTCTCGGCTCCTTTCTGGCAGCGGAGGAATTTATCACAATCGTTTTTTGCATGAACGTTTAAGCATTTCCCCCACGTTTTCCATCGCTAGGCTATGCCAACCCTCTGCAATTTGTTTGCGTTTTGCTCACTTGTTTTATTGTTGTTGTCACTGTTGTTGTTCCTGTTGTTTTACTTGTATCAATCTAATTTTTAACACATGTGGAATAAATAGCTCCGAGAACGCCCATCGCAAGGACCCCCAGCGTCGCACAAATAAATGTGTGAATGTGACAAACACATTAGGCGCACGCAATGCGGGGCGTGGCGGAACGGCTAAGGTCGGTCCGGACTCAGCAGCTCGGGCGACATTGAGCTGCCTGCGCTGTCTTCACTGACGGCACAAGTGTCAGCGGCACATATTAAATCAAGTCATCAAAGCAAACACGCCAGGAGCCCTGCGACAGCATATTGCCAGCCCCCAGTGTTTGCGTGTGTGTGCGTGTATGGCCACTCCAGGCGACACAAGGGGGCATAATTGGAGCGTACGTTGTACTCGCACAAAACAGAGTGACTGAGTGTGGTGCATGAGTATTCCTGCTGCTTTATTAAATAAGCAACAACGACACAATTTCCCCCGTCGCTCCGCTTGCGCTGCATGCCACGCTCACGATTCTGCCGGGAGTGGTCAGAATGTCAAGCGAGCAGTGGGAGAGGACTAGAAAGCGTGATTTCTTGGCCGTGTGGAGCGAGGACGTGCGGCATGCCTGCCTTGTTGTATGGTTTGTTGGGCTCATTGGGCGAATGCAAAGTGGCCGCAGCTCCAGTTCCAACCGTTTTGCACTCGAGTGCAGGCCGCAAAGTGTGTGCGTGACACGAACAATTGGCGGTAGCTGCATTAATACGGCGCAAGTGGTAAATATTTTGATGTGCCCGTGCGTGTGTGCTGGCGACCGGTAAACTCCCGTAAGAGGATTACGGTGAATGCTTTGATTATTTATTTCACATTCCGACACTTAAGTAAAAATACTATTTATGTAATGCGCTGTTTATGAAGTTGTTGGTTGCAGGTTGCCAATTGCCGCCCTGACAAGCAACGACAAAGCTGAGGCAGGTGCGGGAAGACGGGATCGTGGGCAGTTTAGCTCTGGTGCCACAGATGTTGTTGCAACTGGCTTCGGGCAACAGTTGCGCCATCATTACGTCATGTGCTCGGCTCGTAATTTATGGCCTTTTTTCTAGTATTGCTGAGTTTGCTGAACGGAGTATATAATTAGACCCATCGTTGCAATGCCTCCACTTCACCAGCACTTATTCAAATCAACCTTAATTAAGTGTGCGCTTTTCATAATTACAAGATCCTGTGGATTCTAGTATAGAACGGCCCCAGATTGGTTTACGAATTTCATGGATGTGTTTGTACCCGCTTAAGAAACATTGACGATCATTTTCTGGCACGACATATGCGCCCTTCTAGCCCCCACTTACACAATAATAAACTGAGACCAGGTGCCAATGCAAACACAACATTTATCGCTTCACATACTTTTTTCCATGTGAGTGCTTCAAGCAGTGGTTCCCTTTGTTGCTTCCCTTCGATCCTCCGATCATAGATTACCTACCATTCCTCTAATACAGTGACCCCGCTAAACCATTCAGTTTCCAGTCTAATTTAGGGCCTCTTCTCTATGTGCTACTATAACCATATAAAAAACTGTTGATATGTAAAAATCTGGCTCCCCATCTGCTGCAGATCTAATGCACTTTTTTGCAACCCTTTCTGCTTATCATCTTTGTGCGTCTTATCTTCTCTTGTACTTCCTTTAACAACTTAATCAAATAACTGTACATATAGTAAAACAACAGCCGCTTTTTATTTGAACCTCACAACAATAAAGCATCCGTCTTAAGCGGCTTCGCCTTTGGCCAAAAATAACCACTGATTACAAGCCTACTTACATGCTGTGGATTTTAGACAGTTTTCTAGAGAGTATCCTCAACACTTTTGCCCTTCATCCCCAGATCGAAACCAAATTGCCACTTGTTCGAAAGCAATTTTCACACAGTTCACAAGTGGAGTTGCCTTTCCATCCCACCACCAAAATCTTCGGATATTCATAACTATGCTACGGACTACTCTCATTAATCCACCCTTTGTAGTCTAGTGGTAAGCATGCTAGATTCACACTACGAGGGTAGCAGGTTCAAATCCTGCCTCGGGCTTTCTATAAAATCCTTTTCTCTTCGAGTTGAAAGCCTCTGTAGCTAGTACTCATTCCCCCAACAACTTGCACTCAGAATTATTATGTAAGATATAATAATAATAATAATAATAATAATAATAATAATAATAATAATAATAATAATAATAGTAATACTCTCTTTAATTGGAACTTCGATGCTGCACGAGTCCAAAGTTTAACGGACAGACGCTGAAGTCTGCTGGTAATCTGGCCTATATTTGCATAGTTGATGCCTTATCTGAAATCTGAGATTTCGTGTGCGTTTTTTCTATTGGGTCATGGAATTGCCGGGGTACTGGCAGTCCCTATACAAAGCATGGCCATAAATGTCATTACATTACTTACCTCAAATTACCTCTTTCGGCAGGCTGTCACGTTCACCACCGCCCCCACCCCACCCCGCATAATTTAAATGAAATTTATCTCTTCGTTTGGGTTTTTGCTTACGTTTATTTTATTTTAATATACTTTATTTAATAATGTTTTACGGTAATATTTCTGCTTAGATCATTGTATGCTTTATAATCTTGCTAATCTAGAACATCCTTCACCATTTACAGAGCTGTGCAGATGAAGAGACCGGCGAAGCGAGAGTCCATTGACGGGACTGCGTGCAGCTTCGGTCTGGGGGCCTGTGCCAAGGGCACCGTGATCAGAATCGGCGCGTGTCTGTTCTTCTGCACAACTCTGTAAAATGTCGCTATATAACCTTAACATAGGATTCCAAACAGGCAATTTTAACATAAAAAGTTTTCTCAATTTCAAATGTTGTTGTTCAATTGGATTCAAATGCTGCGGAGGCGTTCAATTTGCCTCTGGTTCAAATCTTTGTTTAGTTTGATCTACGCTTTTACATTGTTTTTCTTTGTTTTATTTTGTTTTTCTTTGTTTTGTTTTGTTTTGATAGTAATTTACATCGATTATTTTAGAAAAGCCTGCAAGCCTCTGTTTATATCCACGCGCTTAACACCAATTCTTGAAGTAAGGAATAAATACGAACATTTACAATCTTAAACTTAGTTTGACTTTTGTGTCCTTGCTTTATAATTTTTGTATTAATTTTTATTTTCGTTTAATGCCAAGGAAAACAGGCAATTTTTCAATTTGAGAAGCGAAAGGAGGTTCGCCAATTCTTATAATGCAATCGAAGCAAAATTTTGGAAAATATTGAAGAGCAAAGTTGCACAATTTGCAGAAGGAACAAAAATCGCGAGTGAGTGCCGTAGACAGGGAATGGCCTTGAGTACGTATCTACCTCTATAGAACAGTGAGGGCAGTGAGACTCTCTGTAGTAGCAGGTGCCATTCTGAAGGAGTTGACATAGGAAGGAAGTCAAATTGCGTGCTACTGACGCGATGCTATTTTCAATGCTCTGCTTGCCAGTCTCGCAAGTGTCCTTGACTGAGACCTACAGCGACTTCTGAAGTCTCTTGGGTGTTGAAGGAGTTGCTTTGTAAGCAGAGATTGAACGTCTGAACTCGTGTAGCAACAGTTTTGTGTCGGATCCCCTCTGACTGTTCAAATCTGCGATTATTGCGCAGCCACCCTCTCGGCAAATGAACTCTTTGAAGATTCGCTACGGTCTGCTTCTCCAGGACCTTACTCCGCCCGTCTGGCATCTCTGCTCATGATTTCTTAATGTTATCTTTTTGTCAATTGTAGACCGATATTGCACGCCTGTGCCTCGCATTTGCTTACTTACTATTTACAATTTCACACATTTATTGAATGGAACAAATACATTTGGTTTAGGTTCTTTTTGATTCTTTTTAAATGTGTTTTCTGTTGTCTTTGCTTTTGTTTTTTTTTATATACATACAAACATTTTTAAAAATTTTAAGCACAATAAAGTAACATTAATAGAAGTAAACAATGTTGAGCCTATTTTTGAAACTAAGTGTTCAACGTGATGGCCACTGTGAGCGCCGCTGTGCCAAACATGAATGTACACGATGAAGTCTGGAGGGAATCAAATCCTCAGCTCCACGATACTTCGTCGAAAATCGAGCTGCAAGGAGCCGAGCAGCAATGCCTCCGTACTGCCGCGATGAGAAACTTGCCTGCTGCCATTGCCATTTGCTGTGAGGGGCGCTGCTGTCGGAGGCTTTCGCCACAACGAAACGGACACTCGCACTGGCATACTGCATCACTAATTGTATAACTGTATACTTTGGAGTAGGCTTTCTAGGCCGCTCTACATGGGCAGTGCTGCATCATAACAATGCCATCGTTCTAGCCTTCAACGCACTTCGAGTGCATGCCATCAGCTGGTGCGTTTAAATGCAATTGAAACCACGTCTGGGCATCTCATGCACGTGTGTGTTTGTTTCGGGAAATATGTGTGTGTCATTAAGCATTAAGCAATAATAACGGTAGCTCCGAGTGTCCGCCACTCCAACACCCCTGCACTGCCCCAACCCTGCACCAAGCGATCAAAGCGCGCTGCACAACTTCATTAACCCGGGAATGCACGAGAAATCCCACAGAACAAAGCGGAGCAAACATGCGAACTAACGACTCTGTTAATTTTATACAATAACTTTTTACATAAATACCTCGGTTGCTATCCCTCACACTGCCCCCCTCCCCTCTCCTCATGTATTTTGGTCAGAAGTTCATTCAGCCAACGAGTCCTTTGTGCGCGTTTCGACCGTGAAAGCGGGCGCAGTGGTTGGCGTTCATTTTTGGCAGCTCATCTGCTCAGCTGAAGGGACGTGTGCGTCTGTGTGTGTTGTGTGTGTGTGTGTGTGTCCGTTTGTTGTGTGTGTGTTCGTGAGCCTGGTTGAAATATTTTAATTGGGTTTTCTCATTTTTTGCAGTGAGTTTCGCTTTGTGAAATGTGGCCCGCCAATGCGATAAGTGGAATGAGCAAGTGGACTCTTTGAAGCTGTCATAAATTCTGCGATGGGAAGAGAGGGTCTTTGTTTCGCATCGGACCTGACTATCCCACACGCACTTCGAAGAACGGTGGGTTGCTGCAGGTGGTGCGGCGGGTGAACTGCACTTCACTGCAGTTAATTGAATGCACTTGAGCGCGTCCGCGTGGCATGTGGGCACGGTTCCTGGTTCTCGGCAGTCGGAAGTCGGGAGTCGACAGCTCTCGGCTCTCGCGCACATTTAACGTGAGTGGCCCTGCCAACCGGACCATAATTTGCGACTGTTCATTGGCGGCTGACGTGCAAACAAATTGCGTTGCGTGAACAAGTGGACTTAAAGCAGACAATAAATTGCCATGCAAATATGATTTCCCACTTTTCGCTGGCGCTCTGACCGCCGACATTACGGACTGAACACTTTGAAGTGCTCTGCATGTTTGGAGTAACTCGCAATTTAATATGGCAATACATGGAAAAGAACGAAATTGAATGCGAATTATCGGCATTTCTCTGTTGAATTGATTTCGTCTGGCATTCCACAGGCAAGTAGAAACACACACACAGTGCTCTGCACCTCCATAAAAACCGAATAGACATCATCTGAGACTGTTCGCTTGTAGCAGCCGCATGGAAAAATGCGAAACCTTATGAGAAAGAAAACATTCCAGCTTCCAAAAGGGAACTTTTTTTCTCAAGCTTTATTGCGATAATTTCCGTTTGAATCCTTGTACGAGAAAGGCTGTTTTGAAAAGTGTTCTTCTCATAAGCAGACTGGAAAAGCAGTCATTTTTTAGAAAAGGCAAATTCCGCGACTAAGATAACTACTCTGAGAGCTTCGCTGTTTCTATTTTCCTTCTCCTGCGGTGGCTGAAACAGTCTCCTGCAGTTGCTTCATGTAAACCCAATTTCAAGTTTTTGTTTTTCTTCTACTGCCACTAAAAGGAAGGACATTTTTCTGAAGAAATTCCCTCGCCTTGGGGGAATTACGAAGGAGTTTTTCACAAAATGTGATTAAGTTTTCCATTTGGATATTTCGTTTAAAATTTCTCCATATTTCTGTGGGTAGGTTACACTGAGTGTGCAACAACTTGCAGTTGGCATCAGTGCTCGGCATTTGGTGGACTCAAGTGTTGGAAGGGGTTCGGCACGGCACGTCACTGTGCGATACGGTACGGCACCACTGTGTAAGCCTTTGAAGAATTGAAAAATTGCCCCATTGATATGCTAAGTGTGCGCTGGAGCTGCTGTGCTATGTAATGGGCAAATTACATGAAGCGATATGTGTGGCGGATATGCTGGATATGGCGGATGACGGAGTGGTGATCCACTCACTGACACCTGATATGTTGCTTTGGCGGCCGTGGCGACTGGCAACGGCCCGCACCAAACACACAAAGACAATTTTATACAAATTGAAGCATTCAAAACTGAACATGTGTGTTTATGCGAGGCCCTCTGTCTCAGCCGTCCGACTCGCGCAAAAGCACCGCCCCCCAACTCAAGCATCTGAGCGAGGGACATGTGCAGTGGTCATTTAGGGCAATTTTGAATTCCAATAAAACCTCAGGCACTTCATGTTCCATTTCAAAAAGGAAAAGCGAATGTCGTCGGACAAGTTCGACACTGGGATCGGTTGCCGGCGGAGCAGCTCACAGAAATCTGAACAGGTTTCAGGGGCTGCTTAAACGGCAGCATAGTTGCAGGCGCTGTCTACAGGACTCTACATTTTAGGCTTTCAACTACAGTACAATACAATTTAATATACAATATAATTCAATATAACACCCACACACACTCTCAGGCATGTGGGTCTGTGTGTGTATGTTTACAATTTTTGTTTTTAATTAATTTTTAATTAATTTGTTATAGTTTTGTTTTTGTTTTGTTTTCGTTAAATAATTTTGAAGTAGATTTGCCAAGCTTCGCTTTTTGTTTGTTTAATGTTTCCATAATTTTGTATTATTATTTATTTACAGTTAACACACTAAATATTAATTATGCTATTTGAAATTATGCTATGAAGTGTACTGGAATGAGCATATTTTTCTGTGTGCGCGGTGTCAGTATACAGGGTGTTGCGTGGTCAACCGACCTCTGGGAGTGAGGTGCCTCATCAAAATCAGCGCAACTCCAATTGAGCCTAGCTGTGTTTATATACGGAGACTGTTTGATAACTCAGAGCAAAATGACACAAGGAAATAGTTTGCTACATCCACTCGGAGACTGTTATTGGTGGGGTACGCTAAACCATTCTCCTTCCTGTATTGCGGAACCTATTCAAAATATATATCCTACAAAGGTGTTAGTCAGGTTGGGAAAGTGGAGCGATCACCTCAGATCCCTAACGGGAGAATGCGTAAACTAAAGGGATGTGGTGGATAATAGCGGGATATCATGGATTTGTCAAACTCTAGAGTCAAAAACTGATGCTCCCCTCACGTTCATATCAACGGGCTTAAGCTCAGCTTCTCTGTCCTTAGTTTTGATGGTTTGTGCGATAGTTTCTGTCCGGACAATCACTGCAAATATTTGACTTCCACTACCACTGACACATCAAACAGTCGCCGTATTCTGCACCGCACACCCTGTATACGACACCGTTTCGCAGTATTTAACCAATGCTACACTTTCCTAACTTAGCGCGTATATTTGTGATTTTGTGTGTTTGTCATTCTTCGGTCAGTTGCTGCCACAGTTCTTTTTCCAGCTTCTTCTTTTGTTCACGCTTCTTTCCGCCTCCATCAATTTAATTCTATTTGCGTTACTTGCTTAGCCAAAGACTCACCTCGTGCTGGCCCAGTTCGTCTGTTCGGTTTACGCATCTCAGTTTTATGATTGACAGGACAGCAGCAGGAACCCAAATGCAAATCCGCATAAACTGAAAGCTGTTTGCAGAGCAACGCCTGCCAATAGCGGCAAAGAGGTCGAGTGGGGTGGAAGACAAGAGATAAATATTTATAAATACAAGTTTACTGGTTATCCGCCCGCATGAAAGACAAGACAAATAAAATAAGGGAAATTTAAGGAAAACTGCCTCAAGAGGACTCGCCACCGCAGCTGCGTCCATGATGGGCAACTAACAGGAAGTTTCTCGCACAGAACTTCCATCACTTTGGAGCTGGGCACTATTTTTCTGTGAGTGATACTTGCGAGACGCGAACCCAGGCTTAGATGCCTAGATTAGATACTTTAAGAACTATGCTCGAAGGAGGTGTTCAGGGATCGTTGCATTAAGCTCTATATCGCAAAAATGGATATCTACTTAGAATTCCCAATTAGATGCAGACAGACTTTACATTTTGCTCAGCTTCAGCAGGCAGATTAAAGTGAGGCGATTTTTAGCCCTATTCGCGAAGTCGAAAGTCCTTCATAGTATTTTTGTTTCATATCCTCTCGGATCACCAAGAATGGTCTTTCGCACGGGTGACAGAAACCGCTCCCACAAAAATCAATGAGCGCTATCCTGGCGAGCCAACTCAGTTCGGCAATGGAACTGCAAAGAACATGGGGAGGAAAATTATGAATGCTGCTGTACTTACCTCCCGAGCCGCCCAATTCCTTCGGTGGATGCTCTGTGTAGAACATGCTTTTGCCTATCGCCAGCGAACCCTTGCGGTCGATGTTCCCGGCCGTGCCGCCCAAGCCCGAGAGACTGTTACCGGCAGCGGACGCTACGGAGGCTGTCGCCGACTGCGAGAACGAGGACGACGAGGACGATGCAGAGCCACCGGCCAATTCCGTCTTCATGGGAAACACCTCCGACTGGAATGCCTTCGTTGAGTCGTTGCGTGTAGGTATGATGCTGTCTAGAAGAGTGAAAATGAGCAAGCAGAGCGGTTATTATTGGCTCCAAGCGGCTGCTTTGCTAGTGTATGATTTGGTCTGAATGCTAGTGATAGGGTTACAAGTCGTGATTGTTGGCGTGACTACAGACTATTCCGCAACGCCAAACGCGCAGTCACAACTGTGCAGTGAACTCTCCTTTAGCTTTTGATGGTGCTGCTGCTGATAGTGAGCCTATGCTGCCCGTCTCCCGACCAGCCAATTTATTGGTTTCCTTTTCAGATAAACTCACACATCCTTGATAATGAACTTCGAAAACCAATAAATGCGCCGTAATCGCCCCAAAGTAATCTTTTTTCTTTTTAATACACTTGTCACAGCCACTCAGCCTGACACGTAATACCCTCCGCAAAACAAATAAACACAACGCATTATTGAAGTGGACAGTTTACCAGCTCACCAGCTCACCACCAGCGCACAAAAACAAAACTAACGCAAACACAAGAAACCAACAGAAACAGAAACAGAAACAACGACAACAACAACTGCAACACTGAACCAACCGGAGCAGCGCATATAAATAAACTCTTCGCACTTGCACAGGTCGCAGGAGTCAGAACAAACGGCATGCCAGGAGGACAGGACGATCAATCTTTAAACTTCGCACACGAGTATGCGAGGAATAAAGTTTCTGACCCTTTGTGTGTGAGTGTTTCGCCAACGATTTGCTCGGTTTGCCATGATTTAAGTTTAATTTTGTGGAAAAATACACGCTTCCTTAGCTTTCTCGGCGCATTATTCGAGCATGCCAGGAGCTTGGAATATCGGTCAGCAGAGGCAGAGGCCGAGGCCGAGACAGTGGCAGTGTCAGTGGCAGAAAGCAGTCGAGCAGGACATTGGGGCGGACGGCATTTAAAAGTTGTATTTCCCTCACTTTTGCCAAGCTTAGTGGCTCTGTAGGTGTGGTGGGACTGCGAGTTTCGGTTTGCACAGAAATTGACCATCTCGGGTTTCATTTGGCAAATAGAAACTGAAACGTCTCTTTGGCTAGCAGCGCCTTGGCATGTACCTCGCTTCTCAAACAGCAGTCTTGGTCAAACAAAACACATTCTGCCCAGAACAGTACAGTGCAGTCGAATCTAGTCCAATGCGGTCCGGTCCGGTCCGGTCGCTTTTCAGCTGGAACGAGTTGGAACTTCTGCTGCAATTCTTGTTTTCTATGTGTTGGTGTGTGGAGCTGGCCTTGCCATACGAGTGAGTCAATTTTGTGCACGCTTTGCCCGCAGCGCTGAGCAGCCAGTGACAGCGCAAAGCTTTTTAATAGCTCAGCAGTAACAATTTTACGAGCGACTGCACAAACGGACAGGCACATGTGGCATGTGGCATTAACGCTTTTGAGATGTGATTAAGTAGCACATCGTCAAAGGCATCAGAAATGCATACAAACTGTCAAAACTAACGCTGTAGATGCAGCTGCGCCAATGGACCAACACCTTGGAATTGCGCTGAATCGAACGAGCTTGTGCCTAGCCACGAGAACAACTTTCAATCAATAGCCCTACCATGCGCGAAGCCGGAACAACTCTCCGGATTCGGACCGAAAGTGACCCACGGCGTCGAACACAAGCAAGCGTTGTGTGTGTGTTGTTTCTGTTTTATCACCAAATTAGTTTAATACTAGGACTTACTCTCTCTGGATTCCACGGTGGTGTGCGTAACCTGCTTCGATGGTGTGGAGGGCAAAGGAATTTCTGCAAGGAAACAAGTGGAGAAGAAGCGGAAAATTGCATTTTAGAAGCATCGGAATTGAAATTTTACAAATTATAAAAGAAAATACTCAAGGCAAGCATCGAAATTAACTGCATTGTGCGCCAATGGAATTGAAGTTGGATGATGTAGGATTGTCGCGCAATTGTGCCCAATTCCCACAAATGCTACGTCTTTAAACAATTTCCAGTTAAGTTGACAATCCAGGAAAATCCGCCATGTCCAAAGCTTCGACCGAGTCGCACACACAGAAAATTAAATCCCCAACAAAATCCCCAGATAAGTCCCATGTGAAATGCTGCTGCTGCAGACCTATCCCCGCAATCCTTTTATGTTGCGTCCAATGACAGGGCAGCACTAGCGCCTCCTCGTCCAGCTGCTCCTGATGTTGCTGTTGCTGTTGCTGTTGCTGGATGTGTGTATTCAATATTTAATTTCATTTTCAATTCGCACACAATGACAACAAAAGCAACAACAACAACAACAACAACAACAACAACACTAGCGACCACGTGTGCGGCAAGAACGACTGTTGCGAACGCCGCAGCGACATGCCGACTAATCTTAAGATAACAACAAAAACAACAATAACAACAACAGAGACCGGAGGACGGTGGAAGTGTCGTTGGAATTCCATGCGGCTGTGTGACCATGCAGTGGGATGGTCATTTAGTCGACGGCGTGACGTCAAGTCTTGCAGAGTGTACCGCAAATGGGCGTGTTATTGTTGTTGCTTGCATGCATTTCCCCAGAGTCGGTTGCAATTCCGCTCAGAATGAACGGTGTAATTAGTTTCGCATTATTTTTGTCCACCACATTCTTTTTGTCCAGCTCCAGAGAGTATGCAGAGCCTGACAACAATTCTTCACAGATTTTATCTCAATTCCAGTCTATCGTTCTCTTTACGCTGGGATTAGCCTACAGACTAAAGACAAATGCAGCAAAGTATCGCTATATCCATAAGTGAGGCTGAACTATCACCATAACTGAGATTTCAGACAATGCCCCACATATACCCACGCATAGAGCCTCGTACAATCGCCCACTTCACGGAAGAGTAAGTTGTGTTCGAGTACTCACCGTAAACACGTATGGATCCCTCCGTTTCGCCCAGTGAGTTCTTCGAGATACATCTGTAATTGCCGAAGTCGCCGTACTGCAGATTCTTGATGGTGAGCTTCATGTGTGCCCTGTGCAAGTAGGAAGAGGGATGAAAATAAATATTATTAGTAATAAAGAAACAAAGGAGTACGGGTGCAGACACGAAGGCACGCTAAGTGTGCCTCGTTGAGGCTTCCTTTAAGAAGCCATTTTGTAGCTCAAGACTGAGTTAGGCAAAAAGCCATTCGATGTCTTTTACTACTTTTAATTTCGCATCTAAAAGCTACTATGCACTAATCTGTTCAATACTCATTGCCCAATACCCAGGAGCATCGTAAGTCTCCGTTCCAGTAAGCGTGGAATCAGATCGAACGGAGTGTCTTATCGCGAAGCACCCCGCAGTGTTGCTGTGTAAAATTTATTTGTTATACGCATCATACGATTCAGCTTTTGCATTTAAAGTGCCTCATAAAGCCAACCAGGATATGATAGTAGCATGCTAGGTCGTGATTCTGGGGGTGAGGTTGTGTACGACTGTTAGTGTGGAGTTTAAACGGAGACTGAAGAGCGTAGGTACTGGTAGCATCAGACACAATACCAATGCAGCTGGAGATAACACTCATAAAATTGCCCTCGAGGATTTGGCAAGCCCTAAGGACACACACATCCTGTCCACACACACCAGCGGTGTCATCGTAGGCCAGACGTGTGCCCAACTGAAAGTGTGAACTGGTCACTGCACTTACCTGTACGAGTTCTCCGTGTAGTCCGTTTTGTATTTCTTGCTCGGCAGCACCATCACCGAGTTGTAGACCCAATAAATGATGGCTCTGCAGAGAAAAAGACATGAAAGTGAAGTGCAAAATAGCAGCGTGGTGGGGCTTGAGTGCACCCAATCAAATCAAATCAAATCAAATCAAATCAAATGAAATGAAATCAAATCAAATCAAGATACGAGTAATTGATAGCAAAGTAGGAGAGAAGTGGGTGAGATAATGAATTCAAATGTCCTAAAACGAAAAATTTCAAATGCAATTGAATAGGAAGTAGGGCGAGGATAAAAAGCAGCAGGAGCAGTGGCAGAGCAACATAAAAATTAACAAAACCGAAAAACATAGCTCGAAAGGAGAGAGGGCGATAGGCCAAAGCAAATATATGCGAACTCACTTTGGATGCGCCTCCGTGTGGCAATCGATGGTAACATCCGTGCCAGCTGGTGCGCCAACGAGTTGATTCGGCACCCAAATCATGGGCGAAACTGTAACGGTGAAAGGCCAACAGTGGTAGAAACAATTTTAAATCATTTGCACTTGTTATTTCTGCCTGCAACTGTGACTATGACTGTGTGCGGGAGGCTGTGTGTGTGTGTTTGTGCTTGTGTAAGTTCTGCAACCGGTGAAATGAAATTTTAATGACAGTGCAAGAAAACGACGGCGAAGTGCAAAGGGAAAATTAAAAAGTTCCACAAAAACACAAAATCCAAATTGAACACATTAGAAACTCCACGGAGCGGAGGTGGCGGCACTAACTGACTCGGTGGAACTTGCCGGGGTGCCATGTAAAAAGTCAAAGTCATACGTGCATCGCAGCAAAATGACTTTATTGCACGTACGTGACGTGAATTATTGCGAATGAGTGGCAATGTGAGCCCATGTGTGTGTGTGTGGGTATGTGTGGAGATGTGTGTGAAAGTGCCCAACAGAAAACGCGGCTTTACGGTGTTCACCTGCTGAATTGCGGAAGGCATTACCTGTACGCAAGTATTTCATTGCAGGTAACGACTGAACCATTCCCTGGCCGATGGTTCAATTGTAGTCGCAGCCGGAGTCTCAGAGGAATAGGAGTGAACTGAGGGCAAAATATGAAGTTTGTTTCCCTGGGTAGTCCCTCCACTTCCCGACGATTACCACAATACACAATTGGGCAAGAAATCCGGTTCTGTACTTACATTTCCAAATGAGTGGCAAATGTAGTCCGCGGTGGAAATGCCACTTGCGTTGCAGGTGTTGGGACAATGCCCCGGAAGTTATACTTATAATTCCGGCTGGGGTGTTGGTGGAGTACGGCAGCAATTCTTTTGAATTAACGAGTCTTTTCTGGCTTTTGCTTTCTTTTTATTTTAACATGGGTGTCGATTTCATTAAACACGTGTGTGAGAGTGGTGGGAAGTAGCGTACTCCTTTGGGGTGTGAATTTCAAAATTTAAAGGCACCAAGAAAGGTGAAGTTAAATTGACGAATGTGTACGATTGACGGCGGATCGCGTGGAGTTGAGTGCGTGTGTAAACGTGGGTGCAGTTGGTGTGTTTGTGTGTAGGTAAGAAAGCACATAAATCTGTGTGCGGATGTGTTAGTGCAGAAGTTGATGTGATGTGTGTGTGCATGCATGGCGCTTTGACAAGTGCACAAATTTTATGGGCGTTTCGGGCTGTTTATCCAAATCAAGTGGGAGCATGGTGTGTGTGTGTGTGTGTGTGTGTGTACTTACACTCTACATCCAATATAATGCGCTTGGACACGGACGGTGGCACCCCGTTCGTTGCTATGCAGAGGTATGCGCCCATTTCGTTGCGGCTCACTTTTGTCAGAGGCAGAACTTCGCCGTCGTACACCAGAACTGCCGATTGCCCCAGGATAGCAGCAAAGCAGTGGAGCGATGGTGTGTTGGAGCACAAATCGCCGCAGAGGTTTCAATGTGTCGGATGTGAATTGGTGGGTCATCGGCAAGTAGCGGGCAGCAGAACAGGTCCATTGTGCAATATTGCGAGGTTATATTTCGTAGCATGTATTTGCCGTTGTTTTATTGTTGTTGTTTTTGTTCGAGCATCAGCAAACCATCAATTCCGACCATTCCGAGTGGTGAATAAGTCGTGCACCCAAATCAATGAAATATTAAGAAAATCAAAAAAAACCAGAAATTAGTTTATAACTTAAGCGAGAACCCCAGACTGAAGGACCTGGAGTAAAGGCTTTCGGGCAGAAGTGTTTGTTTACTTCACTGTTGGAGGCAGCGCTGAGCGACAACTCGCCTGAAGTGTGCCTCTCTACTCTTTCGGATTACTTTAATAACATGCGACTTCACTGAGAGCCTCCCAGCTTTTCCAGCAATAAAAAAGGGATCTATCACACTTTCTTCTGCCTCACGTGTCACATGTTTCATTCGGGAACACTATTTAACGGAGGGACATTTCACGCAGAGTTGTCCACCCAGATACAAACGTACCTCAGCAGCAACAACTTTTCGCAGTCTGTGCCTCTGCATGGACGCCGAAGTGGCATATTTATGCGTCAGGCCGATAAGACGGCCATATAGTGCAAAAATATCATCAAAGGTTGTTGTTGCCGCTTTTGCTTGCTTCGCACCATCCACACTTACCTTTCTTCTTCTTTTCGACGGCAATTTCCTCTCCGTCCTCACGACGCCAGATTATTTTGGGAGTGGGGAATCCATCTGCGCGACAGGTCATGTTGATGTTTTGATTTTCCCGCACAGCCACCGAAGAGGGCGTGCTCTCAATGTCCAAAATATTCGGCGGCACTGCAACGATAGCAAATATTACAGAAACTCTGGGCACTGCAGCCATTTGATTGTTGGGAAATGTGCGCTACTTACCTACCACCTGCAGATAGCCGACCTGGCTGATCATCGGGTTGGTGTTCACTTGGCACATGTAGTAGCCGCGGTCATCCTGGTGCGCTTGATTCACGTGCAGCAGCCACGTATTGGCGTTGTCGTAGGTGATACTGTAGCGCGGAATACGCGAGATGACGTGCCGATGAATGGTCAGAATCATCTGCCGGTCGATGTGTATCCAGGCGACCTGCAAGTGCCCAGAGTGGGTCGAGATGACATAAGCGAAATGCAAAACTCTGCGAACAGACGCTGGACGTCAGAGAGGAGGCAACAAGCTGTGGCTGGTGCAACCGAAATGTCAGGTAATCAAAGTGAGAGCGAAATCCTTCAAAGGAATAAATGACCTGACCATTTGGGCACACAACTGCACGTTTGTGTATTCCTCTGCACAACATTACCATTCATTGTCTTGCCTTGCGGCCTTCCACCAACACACACTTAAATCTGTGTAGACACTATCATAGGTCGACATACACCAGAAGGAAATACCACATAAGGTCAGCTAAGACCACATTTGAATGAGCTTCAGCAGACTTGCAAGCATGCTGATGGTGTGGGGACGAAGGGGAATCAGGTGAACCACAAAGGTATCGCATTATCGTCCGTTGAAATTTCCGACCGCCCTGGACAAATAGGTCATCGATATGCGAGACATTGTAGAATAGTGTGCTGGGCATTGGTTCCATGCATGTACCAACGCTTTTCCTACTATGTGCATAAATCTATACACTCTGGTAGTTGAATGTGTGTGTGCATTTCAGTAGCATGTCAACGTTCCCTTCCACCTCTCAACTCACCAAAGTGAGTGCATTCTCATTGTCATTGGCATTGGCACAAGCAGCTTGTGACCACTTCTTCTGTTTGCTCTGTTCTCAGTGCTTGTGTTTTTCAAGAGTTGGGTTTCCATTGGTCGAGTGGCGTGTGTCAGAGAAGCGTTCTTCTTGTCTTTTCCAACTTTTCCAATTTACTCGCACTGTTCAAATTAAACCAATGACACTGAGTACGACATCGAGTGCCTCTGCAGTGGGATTGGGGTTTTGTGGTGTTAAAGTGTGTGGGCTGTGGGTGTGCGTACTAGAGATGGCACTAAAATATCACCACGTAGCTCTCTGCCATACAAAAGTAACGAGTACGGCACGGAAGTACTGGTGTCTAGTGAGGTTTGATCGTGTCGGGTTTAGTCAATGGGTCTTTTCTTGGTGTTACGGATCGTCGTTATTTAGTACCAAATACAAAGCAACGAAGGCTGCATGTGGAAAAATAATGGATGGCAACCGTAACTGAAAAGTAACCAGCCTTTGACGCAATTAATGAAAGAGCGAGCTAAGCAACAGGAGTGACGAGGGCGATTACGGACGAGTATGTGTGCTGGTGACGCGCTTCGTTGGGGGGTGGGGGGTATATTGTGAACATTGGATATGTCGAGTGTGAACTGTCACTACATCACTGGCTTGACTTGGCCTTACGTCCGGCTGAATGCAGTTGAATGGTATTCGCCATTGCAGAAGCAGCTTTTGATGCCTTTGAACTGCCAAATGTTTGGCCAAGTGGCAGAGATTGTGCCAATGGGTGTATGGGGTTTAGAAGGAGGTGTGTGCAGGGACCAGGGACGACCGAATTCAAAGATGGAAACTGTCGAATACTTGATTGACTGTTTCACTAGAAAGCCCGATTCTCACTACAGTTGCTCGTGGGCTTGTGAACTATTTTGGAAAATGTGTGAGCTTACCTTGTAGCCGCCCAAGTGCTCCACAACGCAGGGCAGGTTGGCATCGCGTCCGACGGCCACAGTAACGTTCGGTATGGGCTGCGCAAAACGTGGTTCATCCATCATAACTGCAAACAAAACATACGAGTCAAACAATGTGTGATAAGAAGTAAAGGGCAAGAGATATCTTAAAAACGTCATGCTGCTTATGCGTGCCGCCACAAAATCAATTAGGCAACTACACAAACGCACTTCAATTAATCAACGGGCGCAAACAAGGATCGCCCACCAGCGTTCTTTGCTTGCACCCAGCCAGATCCCCGTGATGGAGTTTAAAAAATACAGCAACGCTCTGCCATTTATAATTTATGCCATGGAATAAAATAAAACTGTGAAAGTGAACCTCCCCGTCTACACACAGGAACCCCACCCACTACTTGAGCGCCCTCCTATTTCGATCAGAAGTGGGCAGATGCCTTGACACTCCAAAGTCGAGGTTGGCACAGCGTTAACTGACAAACAAGCGATATGTAGGCATGGGGGCCTTACTTACTTACCTTTTCTCAGCTGATAGACCAGGAGTATTTTGGTGGGAGCGGGGGCTGGTAACGAAGCTTTCATGAGAAATGTTCCAGAAATGCGGCTGTACCTAATCATGGAGTAAGCTTAAATTAGAGTTACCAGAACAAACAGATGTGGTTGATTAATCGGCAGCAAAGATGCTCTAAGTATCTGCAGAACTGGAAGTGTCCTGCAAACAGTGCGCCAAGAGGGAGTATGGAGTACAGTGGAATGCATTTGCTGAATTCGGAAAACGTTGTTAATAGAGATATTCGAAATAAAATTGGACAAGAATGTGGCATCGGTTCATATGTGAACATTAACCATACATAAAGTGAGCGTGATTTGTTGGAAAAGAGGGTGTGTTACTACGAGTATTATTAAAAGTCCCTATGGGTTCTACGACCTGACACACCGATTCCTCGCCAGTGTAGTGAAATTTTGAAATGATAATTTACCAATTAAAGTCAAAAAACCCAGCTCTCTGAAAATGTGAACATCTCCTTGGGTGCCGTTTCTTAATTCTCAACCATAGGCAGCACATCAGCCGAGCTCCAATCATACAAGAATCTCTCCAGTGCTTCGGATTCTAAAGTGATTCTTCTGTTGTCAGGGCCATTGGTGGCAATAGAAAGGAAATTTGGACATTCACATCAGTTGGTTTCGGAACCGTAGACCAACAAAATTCTCACCAAAGGCAATTACTCGGAAAAAAGTAGCTAGCCCAGATGGGCAATGGAAAGCATTCTCCACAAGAGACCGGGGTTTGCCAGTGGCATATGGAGATGGAGTTTCAGAACTATTGCTGATTGCCTTTAAATATGGCCAATAATAGAAAGAGCGAAAGGCTGCTAGCACACCAGAAGCCCCTCTCGGCCCATTTATGACCGCAGTTGAAATATCGGTGTCTGTATTACGTCGTGTGGGAAAGTCCTCATTCCACTCTGTGAGTGATCGTATATTGCCGGGATGGTCACTTTGCTAACCAGTGATTTTTTCAATATGAACTTAGAGTGTCTTAACTGTGTAAGGTGCACCAAATCTACTCCCAATCAAGCCAACCTGGAACAGAAACTCACGCACGGTCCCCGACAGGAATCCAGCATTCGCTATCATTTTCCTTCGGCCAGCAACGTTTGCTGTTCATTTTGCCAGCGCTTGAAGGAAATTGAGCGAGACATAGGACAATGGATTCAGCAGCTTCGATGAAAGTGTCCATGGAGACTATATGGAAGAGTCAACCTAAAGTTTTTGCGACGAACGGAGAAAAGTTCCTAGAGTAAGTAAGCAGAGAGTATGCTCGTTTTTCTACCGCATCCGAGGCCTTTAATGGGTGGTTAATTGTAACATGGTGTGGATCCACCCATATTTTCAGTACCGTAGTGTCTCTGCGAATAAGTTCGAGTTTTACACAGACCTATCTGAATTAATATTCGTCATTATAGAATGTTCACGGTCCGATCCTGTCACGTGTGGTGATCAAATTTGCAACTCGCAGGTAATTCAGACTCCATGCTAGACTTCAGTTGCAGAAGGATGCGGATTTCAGTTACAATCAAGGGGTTCTGCTCGAGCGCTTACATGTGTCTGCACCGATGGGCATGTGGCGTAGCAATGGATACGCCATGGTCAGCACCTGTTCACTGGGCTGTGTTTACGATGGTGGCCGTACACTTGCGCTACGATGCACAGAGACAGGTGCGGATGCACGTGGCACAGCCCCTAGTAGGAATTCGTGACCAGTGCGCTGTTTCCGTTACAGTTCTGGGCGGACCCTTGTGTCGTCACTCATTTGTCTTTTCTTTCACTCCCAGGCTAGTTTGAATCACATCATCAGTGTCCTCGAAAAGATGGAATATCTATTGGCCGTGCTCATATAGGCCCGAAAGGTGACATTGGCCCGGTTCAGTGGGGGGACCTGGGGGTGGAACCGCCACCTCACTTGGGAGATATTTGAGTAATAAGTTTTCATATGCCATTAAACAATGAGTAAACAACAAAACTCAATAAGTCCGGGCCTTCTTTTACTTGTGCACTTGGCTGGTTGGGTGTTTGGTTGGTTGGTTGCCCGTCTCGGCTGCAGTTCGCGCGTTGTACACAATGGAATGCTTGTAAAGTGGCGGAGAGTGCAGCGAAATGGCTGTAAAACCCACCAAAAGTGCTAAAATCGCTTCTTTGGCAACGCGCCAAAGTGCCTGCAAGAGATTTGTTTTCGGGTGCCGGGCTTAGAGGGAAGGCGAAGGCATTATCTTAATGGACATTATTGTGGCTGGAAAGAAGTTGGAGTGCAAAATGGCACTTCGGCGCTAGGCACGGAGATGGAGGTGGTGTAGGCCCGTGTGGTAGTTGCGTTAGTGGCCTCACAACTTTTGGCACACATTCGAGCCAGCACTTGACTTAGGCAGTGAATAGCAGTGCAGCAACTGCTGCGATATGCATCTGGTAACGATTTTCTGATGCCGCCAACCTTGACTAGTAGGGAGACTGGGGGAGTTGTGGGTGTGTATGTGACCAGCGCATATGATATGGGAAAAGTTTGTGTGGCGTGCTTTGAGGCGCTTTGCTGAAGGAGCGTAGAGTGTAATTCGTGCGTGCCGACTTATCCGATTTGCCACGCATTGACATCTCCTCATCCGACTTTGAGCTGACTTTTCACCGCAACCCTACTCAATTACGAGCTGCACTGCGGCTCTGTGGAAGGCATTAATTTTCAAATTCATTACAGTATCCGCAGCACATGCTACTCGCATAATTTGTCTAAAATAAATGCGTATAAATTCCAACCGTCATCAATTCGTGGCTTCTCACACACGTACCCATACGAGTATAGTGCAAATATGCATACATACGAGTGGAAGACGCCTTCGCCATCGCTGCGGCACACCAGATCAACCGAGCTACGTATCCGCAAATCACCAATTAAATATTTATACTTCAATCTACTCAACATGCGAATTTATAACGTTTCATGATGTAATAAATATAAAAATGCGAAAAAGGATAACAGCAACGGGAAGGACGGTGAGTTTGCAGCTGGTGGGTAGCGGGTGGCAAGCGGGAGTGGCTTGCGGGGATGGGTCCGTAGTTGTGATGTGAATGCTGAGTAACTTTGAAAAATTGACAGAGACAAAAAATGGAAGAGTAGCACGAGGGCGAAGGGGAGGGGCAACACACCGAAGGAAGTGGCCAGAGGTACTACCCGCCATGGCTGGTCTAGGTCGCTTCCTAACAAAAATTAAAAAGAATGTAAAGGCGCACGAGCAGCGAAACCTCGGAGGCATTTGCGCCCGCCGCAGATACTTATCGGGGACTTGTGGTGCGGGTGCTTTAAATTCAGCACTTAATGTTCCGCGTCGTGGCGTTTGCTGCTGTGTTGTTGTAGTGGGTTCTCGTGGTGGTGCTGTTATTATTGTTGTTCCTTGTTGCCGTTGCTGTTGTCTATGCTTGCACTGTTGCTGCTGCTCGTTTGCGTTTGAGTGATACGAGTATTTTAAATTTCTTGCGTTGCTTTTGCACTTTTTTGTGCTGTTTCTCGCACAGCGGAAACGGAACTGAGCTGTTGAGCAGTGGGAGGCGGCACTTCCGCTCGCAGCGTGTTGCTGTTCCCTGATGCCTGATGCCTTTCGTGTTTGTCTGTCTGCCCCGCAGTCCATGCTTCCACCCGCCTAGCTGCCAGTCTGTCTGCGGTGGGCGCGTCTCGCTGTGGGTTATTGCGGGATTTCGGCTTAAGATGCTGATATCCACTGACAAATTTTTGTGAATAAATTTTAAGCATTTTCGGCGTATACAAATCCTCCGAAGTATCTGTTGAGCGTATTTCTTTCGCTTCGTGCTTAGCGCAGGATTAGTATACATCTGTGCGCTGTGAGCTTTGTGGCGGTCTGGTGCGGGGCATGTACTTTTGCGGACTGAAATGCGGGGTAAGGGAGTGTGGTTGGCCTGGTGCTCGGTTGGATTGGATTGGTGCGGCGCCGCAGGAAGGAAGGAAATTGTAACCAACTCTTGAGCTTGTTATTTGTGTACTTCTGAGCATTTTATTGAAATGACGCCAGGAAAATGAAAATTTGTGTGCCGACTGGCACGCGAATACCGCCGGAGTGGTTTTTTCAATTTGCTGATTATGATGATGATAATGATGATTCCTTTTGTGCGGCGTAGGAATGCGGCAGCTTTAAATAAAGTGAAGAACGAGTTCTACGGCGGAGAGTTTTTGCCATACCGTGCAACCGAAGACTGTTCAGCGAGCCCCTTTGAGTGAGTAACTAGAGCATTGAGTACTCAATAAGTGAACCCCATTAACAAGCACGAATGAACGACGACTCTCCTATTTGTAATGCGTATATGTGTGCTTTTTGTTGGTGTTAATTTTGAAGCAGCTTCTGGAACCGCTTCAGTGATGACCGGCGATATCGGGTCTTCAATAGTGCTTAGTAGCCATTTGGACTGGACCTCGGAATGGTGCGGAAAGAAACCTTCCGCGATCCTGGCCATTGTTCTCGATTAAATAACTGTGTTGCTTTTAATGGTAAATTTCTTCAGCACAATTCTAGCGTGGTGCCCCAGGGTTTTTTTTTGTTCTTCATCCCTGAGGACGTTTGCTTTTCTGCTTGTCTTGGGAAATTTCTGACAGTTTGTCTTGGTGCATTCATGATTATGCAAATCCCTGATCCTTTGTTGCAGTCAGCAGAGCCGGTGGCACCTTTTCCCTCTTTCTTTGTGTTCTTAGTCTTATCAGTTTACTGAGTTTAGTCTGCTCAACTGGATACTAGGTCGGCAGAGACCGCTGGTACTTGAGATCTGTATTACGGATGAACCGGCACAGAGCCATAAACTACCGCAAGTCTCTGGTTTCTACTATATACGACTATTTTCACAAGCAGTCTCCCCTCCACTTCACTACCGAGGACGGCTTTTTAGGTACCCTTCCAGCACAGTAGTTTATAATTGTCTTTCCGGTGGATTAATTCAATCGAGGAGTAAATTTGCACACGTCTACTTCGATTAAATATTCGCAAGCAAATGTATTATCCTGTATGTGTTTGTTTTGTGTCTGTGTGTGAGTATCCGTCCATTGTCCTTGACATAGGCAATTTATTTTTCCATCAACTGATTTGGTTGTGCCCTTTTTGTTCTTTGATTAAGGCCGACACCGAGGTTTCTTCTCTATGGGAAATGTTGAAAATAAGTTAATGCGGAAATAACACAAACGCATAAATTCAACAGTTATCCTTGCTGTGGATGTTTCAGGCGTTTATATGCGTGAGTGTGCCAGTTAAAAATAAATTAATTTCTATTACCACGACAGACCTCCTCTTCCACTCGCGCTGCTGCCGGCTGTGTGGACACATAACGTGTAATAGCAGATTTTTATAGTAGTTAAAAAATGGAGGGGGGGGGGGGTCTGCGGCAACAATCGGCACAGATTGTTTTTGGACACACACGATGCGAGGCATTTCGGATACGAAGACATTTGAGTCAAAGTCAATGCAGCAATTTCCGAAGCCAGTGAATCCGCATAAAATTATCTGTACAGGTCGAGATCAAATCCCAAATAATGTAATTATAGGACAATTAAACTGGAAGTCAAGCAGAACGCCACACAAACTCCGACGATAGAGGTGCAATTTCATTCAACTCTCAGACATGCCTGTTAATGTATTTAACACCGAAGTGATCACTTATTTTGGGTACAAAAATTCTGAAATCATAAAATACTCTACTGAAGTAGACCCCAAAACAATTGCGTTGAATTCAAACTCTTGCTGGACACTCCTAAATTGCTTGAAATTGCAGTAAAAGTCCTTGTAATTATGTGCCTGACTTCCACGACTATTAAAGACAATAAACACCGAACCTGATGATAGATCATCTCAGCATCTCCTTGAAGCTCGTGAGCAAAGTCCAAAGAACAGCGTCTTTGTGCATTTCAGGTGAGTTAAGGACTACCCCAATTAAAGCATTAGAAGTGAAACTCAACCTACCTACACTAGATCTGATAGCGAAGCAAGTGGCCACCGCATCCGCGCTAAGGCTGAAATGCACGGCGTTATGGAATGAGCGGCAAACTGGCCACTCAACTATACCTGGAATAGTTGTATCCAACACTCAATAGCTAATCTCAAATTTGATAGGCACTTCAAGACACATATTCCGTTTAGAAGGGAGCGGCAAACACCCTTGCCATGGAGAAGAAGGAACTGAATTTCTACACCGATAGATCCAAGCTTGCCAATAGAGTCGGGTTTGGAGTTTTCTCAAAAGAAGTGGGACTGGTACTTTCGTTCCGTCGCCCCGAACATTGCAGTGTTTATCAACCAGAGGTCCTTACCATAAAGGAGGCAGCCGCCTACTAAAGTAGTCACGCTGTAACAAAGAATATAATGAATATATACTCGGGCGGCCATCAAGTCAATGAACTGGGTGGCACTGAAATCAAAGGTTGCCCAGGACTGCCTGGCAGCTCCAAATGATATCAAACCTAATATGGGTTCCGGGAGATAGGGATATTGAAGGGCACTGCAGGGCTCCTGAGCTACCCAGACGGGGTACCAGCCTTCCTCTGTATACGGGCACCAGCCACCTGCAAACTAATGTTGAAGGATAGTGTTGTGCATGAAGCCAAAAGGTCTTGGGCAGACGAAGGCACTTGCTTAACGACTACGCTAATGAGGCCGGAACTTGATAGGAAAAATCTAGAGAGCTTGGCATGTCGATAAAATATATCTCTAAGATGAGGCTTGTATAACTGGTCATTGGCTATTCGGCAGGCATGCCGTCAGGCTACCAATATTAACTCATGAATACTGCAGAAGCTGTGGGGATGAAGAGGAGGAGGAGGAGACTGTGGAACATCTCGTCTGTAGATGCCCGACTCTAGCTAGAAGCAGAGTGGGCTCTTGAGGCAAATACGCTTGCAGCTCTCTTACGGTAGTATCAAACAAATCCTGCGCTTGATTAGGGCTTCGAAATGGTTCCAAGAGTAAAAGCAGAGGTGCAGTATTACGCGGTGATATCGCAATGGACCCATAGTGGTCGGAGTGAGTTGGTCTGTAGACTGACTGCCACGAAAACCTAACATAACCCCACCTACAGCATCTCAGAGACCTCAGAGAGAAAGAAAGAAAGAGAGAGATAGAGAGAGAGAGAGAGACAGAAATAATCATTCGTAAAATTCTCGTGGACCTTTTTTCAGACTAAAAATTTGCCTAGTACCAGAAACATAGAAATTTGTCAAAAACCGCAAAATTACTCATAATATTGCAGCAAAATTGGTCAGGACTACAGTCCAATTATTACTTGCAACTCCATCCAGGTTCAACCAACCGAATAAGCAGCAATCGAAAATCCTAAAGATAGAACTTGAATATGGTTAACTGACCTGGAATACCAGGATAAAAAATATGTCAATAAGTTACGATCCGATTTCCCTGTCCAACTCGTAGTCCATTATCCAGGATTAATTTCAGGCTCACTCTTAGTCAGTTCAGTGGATTGTTCAGTCGCAGGATATACGAGGTCTGTTCAAAACGTATCCCTAATTTTGAACTTTCGCAGGCTACGGATGGTATTGGTACTGGTATGGATTGGTACTCATGACCCTCACTTATGCTGGAAATCTCGGCTATTTTGAAAATTCAGTCAGTTTTCGACAGCTATTGTGCGAGGACGTGTTTTAGCTTGTCTTCGATTTTTCTCTATCCCGAAAAATGGATCAATGGATATCGTAGAGCTGCCACTAACAGTAGTCTGAGGAGTAAGTAGCTGGTCGGCTTTTTATTTAGATACCATGCCCAAAGAATGGGGGTCAATGCGGAAAGAACAACACCGAAGTTCCGAAGTTTTGTGTGGAAACCATTACAGTTGCATTCAAATGAAGGCATATTCGTGGTACCGGCCGTCACAGACGAAGGACGCTACATCCTTAAACTCAAGAACACTGCAAATCAGATAAATTACTACAAATGGTACTGGCATTATGTGCACATTTGAATGCCGTGTGATTGCCATCAGAAACAAATGCGAAAATAGCGATCATAATTCTGCAATTTCGAAGCACTTAAAAAACCGAAGCCGACTCTTGCGTGTGAACTTTTAATTATTCTCCGTTACCATCATTTGTAAAGTCAAACTGAAAAGGAAAAGGCAAATCTTGTTACCGATGTGCGCCAGCACGACGGGCGGCACGCGGGAAGCTCCCACGAAAAGAAGAAAACAAACAAAGTAAACATTAATATTCACACTTCTGAGCTAAGGACATATATTGCCTTTCAACGGTCAAGCTAGCAAGGCAACTACCCTGCAAGCCCATTCACTGCTCCAACCGCACCCTCGACACACAGACATAACAGGAAATAAAGAAGGAAGCGTTAAAAAAACAACCGGGAGGCCAGACGCTCACATACAGTACTGCAAACTTAGTATCGAGCGGCATATCTGCGGGCCAAAGCAACGGAAACGGCGCAACACCAACAACAACACCAACAACGGCAACCACCACAAAATGATTTACATGTAGCAACATTATTTTACCCTCAAATCAAGCCGCAAAATTCGCTCGAGGCCTACGCATATTAATTCCACACCCGCACCCACAGCCGGCTGACCCTTCTCCGCCCCTACCACCCCTCCAGGCTGCTCCTCAGCGACCCAACCGCACCGACTAACGCAGACGCGCTCTTGCTCCTATTTAGTCTGCTTTGTTTCTCCATTTGTACCTTTTTATAATGATTTCCATGAAATTAAGCACATAATAACAATAAAATTATATTGATACCTTACGGCTGTGGGCTGTGGGCTGTGATGCGTGGTGAGTGGTGCGGTTGCCAGTGCGACTGTGAGACTGTGAGTCCGCTGCTAAGCTTCCCTGATCCATTTAAGCACTTAAAGCTTTTTGATAGCAACGATTTTTTAACAGTTAATTGAAAACATTAAGCTTTAATGGCTGAAAATTTTTGACTTTGACTTTGACTGCACACCTCCCCGACTCCCAACACAATACCCCACCCACCCAGGCTGCGGCCACGGTTCGCTGAAGCAACAACCGGAGGCGGCAGTGTGTGGCCGCAGTGTGCTGAGTGCTTACTGCTGAGTGCCGTATGCGGGGCGTTTGTTGCAAAGTGCTTCAGACAGTTGTACAGGACGAAGCGGCATATCCTGTTAAGTTGTAAAAGGTTTAAAGCGAGTTTAAGCGGTTTTCAGCGATGGCGCAAATTCGGAAACTTTTCGCTGCTCTGGTTTGTGCTGCTCTGCGCCCACTTCATCGAATGAACTGCGGGTGAGTTTATGTTGCTGAACGTGAAAGCCAATAGGTGGGCAACTGGCTGCAGGATCTGCTCACCTAAATTCGTCCTATGCTTTGTATTCGCAGCATGCGCCAACACGCATTTTCATATCACTCATGCACACCATATGCTAGGTTCGGGCTTGGCTCGGCCCTGCTGAGCGTGTGCCAGCTACTGGCGGAATAACTATACTCTAAAAAGGAATAATATTTTGCCGAGATATTTCTCAAATATGCGGAAAATTGTGCCAACTGCGGCTCATATGCTGCCAAAGCGTTTACATATCACTTTATTGCGACTGTTTCTCGCTTTGTCTGCTCCTCTTGACCATAACCGGAGTCTTCGCATACACTCACACACACCCAAACACAAGCACGCATATTGCAAATAGCAGTCTTGAGGCTCATATTTTATAACATAAACGCTGGCCAAGCAAAGTGGAGGCAAACAAAAAATAACAAAAAAGATACAAAAGAAGCATCAAATCCCTGGGCATAACTTAAACATTAAATGTGCAACAATAACCAAAATGGAAGTGTTCGTGTCTGTACGCCAAAAGGACTGTAAACACTGAAACGGACGATGGCAGGGCATTACCCATGCGTCTGCGAGCTCCGCTTCAGCTGCCACCGCTACAGCGCTGTCATGTCAGCCATCACTGAATATGATTTTCGTTATGTTTCGCCTTGTTTTCGCAGCTTATGCTTGGTGTGGCTGTGTCTGTCCTCGTTTCCTTATTGGCAATGGATTTTCTGGCGGGTTTTGAATCCAGGCATAGCCAAGTTATTCAGCCGCTTGTCGACTCCAATGAGCAGTAAATGGTATTCCATGCCCGGTATTGTCTTCATCTCAAGCTTAAATGAATAATTTAGATCACTTGTAAGCAATCACGTTTCCGTGTGTGTCCGAGTGTGCTCGTGTGGGAACGCGTTTGTAAGCGCGTATCCAGTTAACCTGGCTGATTGGCTCGCCAAACCCATACTCGTAGTATCCTAGCGTATCGAGCTAAGTCAGCAATGAGCAAAAAGTTTGTGGCAGTCTCAACAGCCGTATTGAAGATGGCCTGATGAGAAAGGTGAAAGAACGGTGGAGTATTGCCACACGTAAGATAGCAAAGCTCATGTGGAAACCGTACGACACTGAAAACAAATCGATACTGGCAGTTCCGAGGAAGGATTGCAGAACGGTAGTAGGAGTACTCACAGGTCACTGTCTAACGGCGGTACACGCTAAAAGGACTCACAAACAATAATGAATGCAGGAAATGTGGGGAGAGTTATATCCAACTATCAAATAAATATCCATCCCTGATATCCTACATCATACTTAATACTCTTAAGTGCAATCCTTCATTCTATTACTTTTAATTACTATTTTCATGTAACTCTGTTATGGAATAAGCTTTAATACTTTTAATAAAGCAGTTGTCATTGAAGTCTCAAACGTGTGGGTCTCAAAGTTTATCAGGGAGCAAGGCACAAGAGAAACTCTGGAGCATCTAATATGCCTATGCCCCACAATATCTAAAGCGCTTATCACATCTGGGAGCCCCCTGGCTTGAAGGCCTAAAAAGGTCGCACAACTAGGGCTAGTTTCTCTCTTAAGATTTGCTAAGAGCGTCCCCCTGTTCAACGATTCATACTGTAGCTCTTAAATGGATAACCATCTGGCACCGCAAAGGACCTTGTAGGTCTATGTGAGGCCTTAACGGCCGGCCAGTCTAACCTAACCTCACCCTGTGGCTGTCTCGAGGACTCTGGGTGGGGGAGGCAGAGATCCGCAAGCGAAATTATGCTGCGCAACGGAATCATCGCACAAATTGCATTGCTAGTCTGTGTTTTAAGCACTGAAAGGTAGTGAGGCGACAGCCGTCAGGTAAAAGTCGTGATTGGTCTCGCGCTCTTATTTCCAATAGTGTGGACAGAGCTGGGCCGAAATATTTACATTAAGAGAGGTCACAATTGGACATATCACCCGGGATCAAGAATACATTAATACACAAGATCAACGTGATTAATACACAAGATCAAGAACAACGAATATGTAAAGAAATGTAGAGTTTCTAAGCGAACTATACATTTCCCCACAAAGGACTAGGTGAGTCCTTCAAAGCCACTCAGCAAATCAAATGTGGACAGAGATGTTTTCCGATTCCACTTGAGCAAGTTATGATTTGACATGAGATATTCCGATTTTGACAAGAAATTGCTGAATGGAGTCAAGAGTGACTAAAATTGAGATGGAAAGAGATCATAGTCCAGGAAGAAATAATCGAGTGAGATCGAAATTTGACGAATTTGCACATCGAAATGGTCTGTGAAACTCTAACAAAGATTCCATCGGCGTTTTGCTTCCGTCGGAACGCTACTTTGGATGATAGCAATGGAATCTGAGCCTAAGGCAAAGACTAGGAACAAAGCTTTATTTGGTGAAATGATTGAGATTAAGCTTTCGACAAGTCCAGGACTTATGGGAATATGCATTTCGCCCTCTCCTCAACCACCCACCGAGTCCTCTCTGCGCTTTACTATGATCATTTGCACATGTGTCCAAGTGTGACTAATGCAATTTTAATTTCAATTATGTGCGCTGCCACTCCGTCATTCAACACCCCCACACCCCGAAAACCCCCCCGCCCAGACCCTCAGCCTCACGGAGGCAATTTGCTCTCGCCGTAATTAGCGTTAAGTATTTTGAATACGCCAAACTGGCGAAAGTGCCGACACGGCGCAGTGTGAAAGCAAATTAAAATTTTATGCGTAAAGATTTGGGGCCACTCACCGTGCGTCACCAGATTGGTCATGTAGATGAGGAACATCACTTTGCGATTCGTGAAGCGGCTGGGGAAAATGTTCAGCGTAATTAGCAGCAATTTAATGACCGTAATTATGAACATTTTGATGGCGGTTTTTGTGCGCGCGTTTGCTTCTTTTCCGTGGAATTTTTTATATTGGACACTGGGATGATTTATCTCCCTTCTCCTCTCGCCTCTCTCCCTCCCTTTGCCGTTGTCCGCGATTAGTATACGAGTACACAGGATATATTTTGTTTCCGAGTGATTATGTCGCTGTGCGCTGCTGATATGTTGAAAGCCTCCTCCTGGCTCTGCCTCCTCGTTTATTGTTTTGCTATTTCCCCTGTCCTTGTTGTAGTTGTTGTGTTGGCGTGCACAATTGCGTTTGGAAATTTTTAAAATTCATTTATTTTGCATTAACCATAAAACAATTGCAATATGCAACATTTAACGTAAGTTATTCCTCGCGTTAAAATTCCCCGATGCGATTTTATGAAATTTTTATTATGCACTTTTGTGCGCGCCTTTATTGCTGCTGCTGCAATAGTTGGAGTTGTTGGCGTTGTTGGCGTTGCTGGTAGTGTTGTCGCTGCTCTGGATGTTGATGTTGCTGTTGATATTGTCGGTTGTAGGAGTTTGTTGTCTCTGTTGGCGTCAGCGGCGGCAATACTGCGGCATTATAAAACGCTCGATTTCAGTGTTCACCGCTGCCGCTGCTATTGTTGTTGCTCTCACACACCCACACACACACACACACACACACATGTACGCACTTAGTGAAGGAGGCAGACACACTCACACCGATTCACTGTGCAACATTTATTATTAATAGCAACTTCTTCCGGGCGGGGCAGCCGCGACTGAGACTGCAACTGTTGTTGTTGTGGTTGTTGTTGTTGTTGTTGTTATTGTTATTGTTACACAGCTTTTTCGCTTTTGTTTTTGGTTTTATTTTGAATATTTGTTTTGCGCGGTGTCGCTTTGTTGTGCGTTTTTTTTATTGTGTGTTTGCTTGACGCTTTTTATTTAAATGCACTTTTTTGCAGTTTGTTACAATTTTTGCAGTTGCTGCAGCAATTTTCCGAATGATTTATGAATGCGAATGCGACATCGACTTCCTGCCTCGCTGGCTGTCTTCATTTTTATTCATTTCCACACAGCATTTCAGGAGCTCACCGAATGGTCCCTCTACCTTTGTAGCTGCCTCTGTCTCTGCCTCGTGCAATCACTCATTCATGCAGCCGCAGTCAGTCGTCCTGAAAAGAAAACAAAATAGAACATTTTTAAAAATCCTGCATGCGGCATGAAGATTGATACAATCATAAAAAATCATATAATTTTTATTTGGTTTTTCCGTTTGGTCAACATTTCCATCAATTTTGCATTGGCCGCTCGGTCAATTAGGCGATTAATGCAGAACGTGATTTTGTGACCATGTTTGAGGTGCACTACGGAGTTGCACATTCGTTGCTACTCCCTACGCATTCGGTTGCTTTCTATGTAAGCCTCACCTCAGGCACCCCACCTTTGGGCAGAAAGCTCGGACCAAGTAGCAGATGGAAGACAGACAACACGCGGGACAGACAACACATTGGAACAGGCTTTGTCTATGTAGTCAGGAGCACTTTCTTTCAGGATAAATTGCTAAGCAGATGGCTTCTGATAGTAGAGATGGTTCTTCGCAGCCACAACAGATTCTCAGAAGCACGACAACCTCATCTATATAAGCACGCGATGTTTGGTTTTCTATGACAATACTGGCTTGTGCCTCCCGCCAACACGGTAAGCTTCTAACAGGCAGGACTGCGAGGCGGACGAGCTTGCCAAGGCAGGCACGCTACTGCACGCAATTCAGTCCTCCGTAAACATTGGCATTCCACTGGCAACAGCCAAGCTCGAAATCAAACGGGAATATCTGGCTTACGCCTACAAATCCTGGGCTGACGAGGAATCATGCCACACCGCTAGACTAACTTGGTTAAGAATGGACAAAAACAGAACCAATCCACTTCTTCGACTTGATCGCGTATCACTGTCGACAACTGTGTGGCTTTGAACCGGCCACTGCATTATGGGACAGCAGGCAGAAAGACTGGGCCTAGCCTCAAACTATTTATGCAGGGGCTGTGGCTCCGAGGAGGAGGACGAGACGGTTTTCCACCTCTTATGCCACTGCCCATCCTTGAGCAGAAGAACAATTCGCACCTTTGGTGCCCCATTTCTTACAAGCCTGACAAAGGGACATAGCAAGGTTAATCAAAGTATCAGGATGGTTTCCTGCAACATGACGGGGGAGTCGTGCCTTTCCTGGCGCTGTCCTTGCGCTGACTATTAATATCCCAAGTATGGGAACTTTTTAGTCAGTGCTGGAACGGCGCCACACCGTGGTATCACAATGGGCCATTATATTTGCTCAAGTGTGCTTTTGGCAAACTAGGCGGCCACTCCTACCTATCTACTTACGTAACAGGCATAGATGGAGCAAGTGATTTTCATGGTTGTGTCTTTGGGGGTGCTTATGTACTAATATTATTCAATTGACTGATGGCATTCGAAATTGTTGTTGGTAACTTACTAAAATTTAAATTTAAAGCGAAAGAGTGAATGAGCTCAGACCTGACGTTCATTTTCAATCCACTTCTGTGTCACAAAAAAGACAAGCAACCCCGGTTTTTTGAATGAATTTCACTGGATGAGCGTTTCCACGTATAACGAAGCAGTCGAAAGTGAAAATGCCGAAAGAAGGGAACAAATTCCGAAGAGAAGAGTTCGCTGCTGAAGCCACCGAGTACGAAATGCTCTGCCGCTACATATTCTGTAATTTTTCCAAGGTAATCTGCTTTAAAATCACACCTACTCTCATTACTAGCTCCAAGCAAAGCTCGAAACAATTGCAGATCTGAGCTAATTAAGTCTTGACCCTTGAAACTGTAGGAGACTTTTCAACAGCGCGAAGAAGTCTAGAGATAGTGCAGACTGGGCTTTATATAAGGCAGCACTCAGAGCCTGCAAAAGTAAGCTTAGGAAGGCACAGAGATAATCGTGGAGAAACTTTTGCGGTGACGTATAAGATATCTCTGAGACGTCCAGGTTGAGGAAGATCCCTTCTCCCTGCTCCAATGGTACCTGGTTACCTGAGGAGGGAGGATGGATTCTGGACTTCAAATAGTAATGAGACTCTAGAGCTTCTTCTGGAGACTCACTTCCCTGGTTGCTCGAGCACCATTCCGCGGAGAACGAAGCCGAGCGGGAATGTAGTTGAAGTCCACTCAGACACGGTCACGAAACCAAAATTGCAATGGGCTATCCATAGCTTCAAACAATTTAAAGCATCTGGCCCAGATGGTGTAGCTCCAATTGAAATTCAGCAGTCAGAGAATCTTATAATAGAGTGGCTGTTAAAGATCTATAATAGTTGTCTTGAATTCGCGTATATTTCAGACTCATGGAAGCATGTGAGGGTAATTTTTATACCCAAGGCCGACAAAAGCTCACATACAGCTCCAGGGGACTTAAGACCCATTAGTTTGTCCTCCTTCTGTCTAAAAATCCTGGAAAGGTTGTTAGACATTCATCTGAGGCTCACTATAGACAGACAGGAGCTGTCAGTCTCTCAGCATGCCTACTTCGGGGGTAAATCGGTGGAGACCGCTTTACACTCCTTAGTCTCTAGTATTGAGTGCTCCCTGCACAACAAGGAGTTCTCCCTAGTGGCTTTCCTGGACATTGAGGGAGCTTTTAACAACATCAAATCAGATGCAATAATCGGTGCGATGCGAGACTTGGAGATGGAACCCGCCATTAGCAGGTGGATTGAAAACATGCTTAGTAGCAGGATAATCTATTCACAGCTGGGGGCGGCGTCGGCCAAGAAGTCCGTGTGCAGAAGCACACCTCAAGGTGGAGTTCTTTCACCCCTACTCTGGAATCTTCCGGTAAATCAGCTGCTTGCTCGACTGGAGAGGGAAGGGTGCAAGGTGGTTGCGTATGAGGATGTTGCTATTAGTATCTCGGGTAAATGCATATTTACTTTGAGGGACTTGATTCAAAACCTGCTGAACATTCTCTCTAAATGGACTTCTGACTGTGGGTTGGGGGTTAACGGAAGGAAGTATAAAATTCCTCAATTTATTGCTCCAAAACTAATGGGTGTAGATATTGACCTTGTCGAGGAGGCTAAATATCTGGGCGTGATCCTAGATAGGAAGCTGAATTGGAAGGCTAATATAAGCGAGCGCATTAGGAAGGCTCAGGTAGCTCTGTACTCTTGCAAAAGAGTTATAAGCAAAAAATGGGGGTTACAGCCTAAGGTAGCCCATTGGATATATACAGCTGTGGTACGACCAGTCCTTTTCTATGGGGTGCTGCTTGGTGGACAGCCCTAAGTAAGTCCACACACAATAGGCTGATAACAAAGGTGCAAAGAACGGCAGAGTTATTCATAAGTAGTGCCATTAGAACGACTCCAACGGCAGCATTGGACATTATGCTCAATCTGCTGCCTGTTAGGCTTTTTGGCGAAAAAATGGCTGCCAACTCAGCTATCAGGCTAAAAGCTACGGATCAATGGGATGCCAGGAATGTAGGTGATGCGTCCATTTTAAGACATTTTGAGGCTATTCCTGACTCTTTCGACTACATCACACCAATGTATGCCTTCAATGGTAGGTGCAAGATCTCCATTCCCTCCAGGGACGAATGGAAGGATGGCATCCCTCCTCATGTAGAAGGGGTTCACATCTACACAGAAACTACAGAGTAGGGTGGGAGGTGGTGTATTCTCAGAAGATTTGGACATTAACATGTCCTTTAGGATGCCCGACTCCTGCAGTGTTTTTCAGGCAGAGGTCGCGGCTATAGAGGCAGCACTATCTTGGCTAAGAAAGAAGAAGATATCTGGACTTGATATTTGCATTCTGTCCGACAGCCAAGCTGCTTTGCGCTCCCTGGATTCGGTTATTATCACCTCAAAAGCCGTCAAGAGCTGCCGCAAATCTTTAGACGAGATAGCTAAGCAGACCCGTCTGCATCTGTGCTGGGTTCCCGGTCACAGAGATATTCCAGGGAACTGCAAGACGGATGAGCTTGCCCGTGAGGGTACTACCATACCGATGGAACCAGATAGGTCGCAATTCGGTATTCCTATTGCCACATGTAAGCTCTTAGTAAATACAATATCCTGAGGAGCAGCGGGCAGGCGCTGGTCTGAACTTTCAGGATATAAAATAGCTAGACAAACCTGGCCAGAGATAAATGTCAAGCGCTCTAAGGACCTACTGGCTCTAAATAGACAAAGCATAGGTCCCGTGATTAGCGTCCTAACGGGACACTGGACTCTGGCACACACGGGTGTAGGCTGGGGATCGCCTCTAATGACTTCTGCAGGAGTTGCATGGACGAGGAGGAGGAAGAGTCCACTGCTCACCTGTTGTGCACGTGTCCAGCTTTGTCCAGAAGGAGGCGCACTTCCTAGGCGACTACTTTTTGGACTCCTTGCGAGATATCTCAAAAAAAAGATTAGCTCCATCAACTGCTTCATTAAAAGCTCCAAATAGCTGGGCCTTTGAAAGGGATGGGACCTGCTGTCCCATGCGGTATCACAAAGGGTCAATGTTGGCCTCAGTGCGCCCTTTTCGGGTGGCCGCCTTACCTACCTACCTAAGTCTTGACCTTAACCATGGCCCCATAGAGCTATTGCTGTCGCTATTGATATGCCTTGTTGATGTACTTTTGGAAACCTGGTATCCAAACCTTTCAAAAATCATTTCAATTCAGCAACAAGAGTTAGTGACAACATCCAAAATAGCTGAAGTGATCCGGGTGATAGCTCTGTTATAGTTTTTAAGAGCAAACATTCCTTATGAAGCTGACCGAACCTGGGATTTTGTGGAACCAGTCAGCTGAAACTTTCCGCATACAGCCAGCAATCTCTTTCATTGTGGGCTTTAATGTATTGTTATTCTATCCTATATTAATACTGCAAGGGTTTGAGGAATGAGTACACCAGCTACTGAGGTTTTCGACGCAACGAGAACGATTTTTTACAAAAACTCATTTTTTTAAACCAAGCCTGGGACAAGATTTGAACCTGCGACCCTCTGAATGTGAGTCTAGCATGCTTACCACTAGACCACAGAGGCTGACGGCTTTAATCAATGAGCCAGCATTGATGTATCTTGGGGAATGTAGCTCCCCTTTTGCACATCTTTCATAGCACAACTGCCTTGCTAGAGGAAGTGTTGTTTCTGTGGCCACACTGGGCGTATGGGGAACAATCCAACTGACTTGCGATATCACCTACTCATCGGTGTGCGCTCTATTCAACTTCCCTCTAAATGCTCAACCCGCTTCAGGAGGCCGTGTGGGAATAAACAGTTCCTCCCTCACAGTCCACGTCATTTTCGAACCAGTACGTCGGCAACTGAAGCAACCACAATCGTAAATAGGCAAAGTGGAAAAACGTGTGCGAACTGAGCACTGAGCCATAATACCCATGAGTACTCCATGGTTAATACTTGCAGCCGAGGTCAAATGCTGCTATCATGTTGCACATAACACGCCCATTCTCGCTCGTCCCATCCTTTGTTGCCGCTTGCAAAGCGAACTCAAATAAAATTTGGATTTCAATATGTAAAGGCGTTATGAAAAAGAGAACCTCCCGCAAAACATGCTCTGCGCATATGTAAATGTGCGGAGGAGTCGTCAAGCGCAGGATGCGAGCTGTAATTGGAATGTTGCGAAAACAAAGCCGATCACACAGACACACTAACCAACACAGCCGACATGCAAGTGGAAAGTGCAGAGAAAGAAACACAAGCACAAAAGCACACATGCAGCAAACAGCGTCACAGTCCAGCGGACCAAAAACTTTCTGAATTTCCAATTTAGAAAATGAAACTGGAATTCGTGCAGCAGACGAACTGGAGCCGATCCAAGTGAACTGCACTAAACTGCAAACGGCGCTGAATTATTAAAGACAAAGAAAAATAGCATTAAGGAAAAATGTTGGGACAAAAGAAAGCTTAGACCGAGATGAGATGCTTAAGCGTTCTATAAATTACAACAGAGATGCGGAGTGGGCCAACCGCAAACTCGAAAGCAAAGAGCCGCCCCAAACAAGCTGCAAAGGGCCGCTCTTTGCGTGTGTGTGTGTGTATGTGTGTGTGTGTGTGTGTGTGTGTGTGTACGTTCGTGGTTGTGTTTTTGCTGTTTACATCACAAATAACTGATAAAAACTTTTGCATGGCGAACCCTTCCGTCCGTCCGTCCGGCGGGTAATAAACGAAAAAAGATGAAGCAGAAATCGAATAAAAACAAATGAAAGCAAATGTTTTACTTGGGTGAGGGTGTTCACGCACATGTGTGTGTGCGAGTACGATAACAACGACGACGAAGACAATTCAATTACGAAGTGCGAATTGTGCCATTCGGCGTGACAACTGTCGCACCCCGCACTTGCAGACGGACCAAGGGACAAGGGCCCGCATGCCGTCATCCACATGGAGCAGCAACCCATCCACTGCCGGGCGACGTGCGTACACGCAGCCTGGCGCAGCTGAATTAAATCTCCATCGTCTTGAGTCGCCAGGAGTGCCGTTATTGTTTTTCGGTTAATCCAGCGCCAAGTGGGCTGCTCTGCACTGACACAAAATAGGTGTTCACACTCCAGACCCACCAAGAGCTGTGGATTCGTTGTGCATAAATTAGTTGCACAATAGCAGAGCAGCTTCATGTGTTTTTTTGAGTGTGTGTGAGGATTGTGTGTATGTGTGCAGTGTCTGAAGAGTTCATTTTCAATTGTTAATTCTTTGTTTAATATTTTGCTGCAACTTTAGTGTGGGTTTTCCTCCGCAATTAAGAAATGCCCATGCCCAGATTGGAGTTACTCGAATCTTCGCAAGAAGAATCTTTTTGAGACTAAAACACACCAAACGCCTACAAACGAAGTTGTCCAGGGCACGTCTGTCGCTTGCAAAACCCCCACCTCTCACTCCACATACTCAGTCATGGCATGCGGCCGAAATCTGGATCGGCTGACTTGACGATACTTGGGACTTCAAGTCCTGCTAATTACTACAATCATCAGTCGACCATGGTCGTTTGGAACATGGAAATAACTGCAACGCAACCTATCATTATCAGCACCAATAATGGTAATACTTTCTGTCTGTGTGTGTGTGTGTGTGTGTGTGTGTGTACGTAGAAATGTGTAGAAGTGTGTGGGCGTGCGTGCGTGCGTGTGGGTATGTGTGTGTTTATCTGGATAGAGAGCGTCTTGTTATGTAGACGAGTATTGTCGCTTTAATCGCAGCGGTTGATTGCGATGATGAGGCTTCAAATTGTGGGTTGTTGGTTGCTGGTTGGTTTGTTCCTTCATTACGAACCCCTTGACGCCTTCACTGCTTGTGTTGTAGTCCTAGTTCAATGCAGTGTAGTTGGTTTCTGTGGTTGTTATTGTTTCTGCTGCCTGTATGCAAATGAATGCGAAAGCGGTAACACGATAATAGGAAAAATGGGACTGTGTGTATGGGTGTGGGAGTGGGAGTGGAAATGAAAATTACAACATTTATTTGCTTTTCCAAAACAATATCAAAACTATGATTACCATGCCTAAGTGTGGGGCTGTTATTTGTGGTAGCAGTGCCGCATTAAAACCCACTTAAAGCTCATTAGCACAGGACACAGAGAAGGCAATCAACAGACTGAGGTTTGGGTAATTCCATGGGTAAGCCATAAATTAGTGTCAATGATTCAATGATCTGATATTACTCCGAGCTCATACATATTTGCAATAATTATCTGTGGGCTCCATTAGGCCATCAACGAATACACTCGCACAAGACACCATATGCATCAAAATAATAAGGAAAGTTTCCTGTTGAAAGAAATGTGCAATTGAGCCCTTGCAAGAAACAACTGTGTGCAGTTTCTAGAGCTTGACCTGTAGCCTGGAGATTCTTAAATGTCACTCATATATATATCCATCTAGAGTAGTTGGAACAAGCACATATTCAAGGATGTTTCAATTAAGGAAAAAATAAATCAGTTCTGCACTCATTGCTGCATGATCTCAGAGCAGAGTCACATTCGACTTCATTTCTCTTGGTTGTCCTAGAGAGTTGCTTCAAGTTGAAGCAGTGCATCTGACATTCAGTGATCGTTTTATATGTTTTCTCTTATTGCCCCGACTTCATGTGTCTTTAGTAAATCCTTGGAGCAGCCAAATTACTCACAGTACTTTAGATTCAAAGCTTCTAGTAGAAGCAGGCTTTCCAATTTTTAGGTGTGTGGCTCGAAACTGAAAAGGAAGCAACGCTTTCAGGCTGGAGTTCACGCGTCCTCGTTGCTGCTTGCCACATCGGGTATATCGTATGCCCATTCATGACTTGATTTGCATTCTGTCCGGCTTTGTCTACATTCAGCTTTGCAATAAAGTATACTGGCCAGCAAATGCACCTCCTGTCTCCTACCTACGCGTCCAACTGCACTTTAGTTTTCTTTTCCTCTGCCACCATACCTCTGCAGCTTCTGCGCTACCCACTTGCCCCAACGATTGTCTCGGATACTCTCCCATCTGCTGTTTCGCACACCTGAGCTCTGGAGCTTTAAATTGCAGCAATCCACTGGTTCCCAACAACTTCACACCGTCGTCCGTGTCTTAAGGCCTCACAGGTTCACTGCTGAAACTTGCATAAAGTATTCTCTAAATTAATACAAAACAGTGTGCTTAGAGCCGCAATTTGCTCATCCTGCAGGAAGTGTCACCGCGGCTAATGCAAATTTAATAAATAATGCACTTGCACTCTGCGCTGGCATACAAAAATTACAGCGCGGTTCTGGGATGAGGCTGCGGATTCAGTTGGGGATGGGGTCGCGCTATTGTCATCGGGAAGCCTCGCAGTCGGCTCGGTGCATCTGCTGCTGACGGCAGCACTAAATTAAAGTCTTAAGAACTGAGCGAAAAGTCTTGTAGCTGACATTTCGTGCTCCATTTTTTCCGACAGCAAGGAATGCAACGCGACTTAGTCCAACGGAGAGAAAAACCGCAGACAAACTTCTGAGACAACGCCGCGTGCACTTTAACTTAGGAGCATTTTAAAGAAGCCGCTGACACGTTAAGTGCTGCTGGCGGTGTTGGTGGTGACGCTAAAATGTGCAGGAAGGCGAAGGACATCCGCGCCCGTCGGCAAGTGCGCTCACAGCGTCACTGAACTCCATGGCTAGGGCTGAGTCGGTGCATTCGCAGCCCGACGACAATGGTGGATTGCGCTCAATTTCGTTTCTGATTAAATTCAAACAAAAACCCAGCCAAGCATACCGTGCGACAGGGATAAGAGGGCAACAGAGGGTACGACATAAAGGACGTATGCACAGCTTGAACGTACTTGGCTGTGTGAGGCTGTGTGAGCGTGTTTCGAATGAGGTGTTGAAGCGCAACATGAACTTTTTTCCTGTGTGTCTGTGTGTGGTTGTGTGCGCAGGCAAATAGACACATTTGCACTTGCGGCAGTTGCATCGCGTTTTTGCCAATTTGCCCGTGTGCAGAGTGCTGGCTGATTCTTGCTGCAAATGAAACTGAATTTTTCATAAATCAATTTCGCAATTTGCAAGGCACTCCGCTTTTATGAGCTTGTTGCCGATGCACTGAGCAGCTGCGATTTTTGCGCACTCCTCGTGTGCTCAGCGCTTTTTATATTGGATATTTCTTGTGTGCTCTGATCGTCAGAATGTTTGCCATATGGCCCGACGTATCTCATGTGTTTTTGTAGGCTGCTCAAGCCTCATATTGCCTTTGTGAAGCGTCCAATCAACGTCAGTTCAGGCGGTGACTGCTTCGCTCTTTTCTGCATATGCGGCACCATGCTCCTTCTCAGGTACACAGCGGGAAGACAATGTAAGCAAAACTCTCATATGAAGTAGAGAGACCACGCTTGTCATGCTACTGACCGTTCGCTTGCGAAAGCATCTCCCGACGCCAGAACATGAATGTTTGTCAGCTTAATAAAAAGAGAGTCCCTGAGTCCGGTTCCCTTTTAACTGTATACTATTTTTATATTACACTGCGCAGTGTGCTGAAATGAAATTCCTCGCGAACGGGGAGCGGCAGGACACCAGTCTTTAGCAGTATATAATGAGATTTTTGCTCGCCGAAACTTCATGGCGCAAGCCGGACGACAAAGCGAAAATGCATTTAATGAGTTTTCTGTTCTTTTATGAGTGACGTGGTTAGCAGGCGGCCGCCGGCTGCAGCCAGGCACCATTACACAGAACTGTCGTAGTTTGCATGCTGGGAGCAGCTGTGACAAAGGAAGTTGTTGAATTTAATAAAGTGTAAAGCCAGCACAGTGCGCAAAGAATTGAGAAGTGTGCAATGTGCACAGCAGGAACAACAGCCTGACGTGATTGCCGAATGCTCAGCAGTGGAAGTTGGGCAGCAGCCAGCCACCGCCTGCGAGCCAAGGGACCATCTGAGCTAAGCAAACTTGCTGCTTATCAAGCTCAAGTCAAGTGGCAAGTTGGAGGGAGGCAAGCATGAATCCGCTGGGTAGAGAATACAATGGGCAATAGACTTCCGCCACTTGTCCTCAGAGCCTACTGGAATTCTTCGGTAAATGCCGCAGCAGGCAGTAAGCGTACAGCTTGTTCCGTGTTCTCTTGCCCCACATTTCCGAGTGCTTCATTGACAAGCTTCTAGTTTGTTGGTCCTTCGTTCAGGAATGCACAGGTGCAACAAATGCGACCATTTGCAGCCATATCCAAGTTCCTCAAGCAAACACTGTCCATATGGAATGTATACATTAAGAAACAGCAAGAAAAGGTGTGGACAGGGAAGAGGAAGGGTCGCAAATTCCGCAGACGACTGACTTCATATGAAGCGTACATATTCGAAATATGCGTACATATTCGAAATATGCAGACACCCAAATGCACACACAGCATTCAAACTCTGGCAGGCGGGAATACCGCGAACAACAATGAGCGGCATAAGACCAGCGGAATCCTGTAGAAATATGAGTCGAATAACAAAAAGTAGCTGTGCTTGTGTGTGGACTCGCGACGCACGGTGAACGACAAACGAAGAACGGTTGGCGGGAGCTTACCAGCTCGCCCGCCCCCAGGAGCCTCATGAAGGATATGCATATGACATTGGGTTGTGCGATTGGGCCATGTCTTGTCGCAGGCATGAGCCGCTAATTTATGCGTTTTTAAAACAGAGCATTTCGCAGACTTTCAAATTGAAATTCAAATTTAAATGCCAGGCTGCAATGGATACAAGTTCCACTTCCGCTTGCAGGCTGAATGTTTGGTCTCTGACGTTGCCAGCCACGCCACTCACAGCGGTACTGCACGGTCGCAACCCACAATCAGACTAGTTTTAAATCATTGCTAAAGTTCTTCGCAGGATACGAATTTCACATTAAAGAAAAGAAATACACACGCACTCTGACACTAATTCATACGCAGCTGTGTTGCATGAGAAGTCTTAATGTGATTTTCCCCCTTCTGTTGTAATTGTTGCGGTTGGATTTGCATGATTTGTAAATCGTTTTGACTGTCTGGGGTCATAGCGTAAATCGTGTGCGTTTTCGGCAGGACCTCTGCAATGATTGCGCCCATTTGCTGCGGCGAATGACTGCTTCTGCAATAAGAAGATTCCCACGGCCGACGCAAAGAACAAAGGCATCCATCAATGAGCAGAGTGACCCAGGAAATAGGGCTCAGAGTAGAATAACAATCAACCAGCTCGATTCAGTGGATTGAGTAAGGTTGGTGTCGGTAACAGTAAAAGGAGTTCAATGTAAAAAATAGTAAACAAATTGTATCGACACACCTCTGACTTTAAGTGAAGCTTTACCATTGAAAACAGTTTATTTGACGCAGCCAAGGTAAAAGTCAACCAGCACAGATTACAGCCAAGAGTACATCAACCAGCACAGCCAGATATAAATTAAAGAAGCGGAATAAGAAAGGGAATGAAATGAGTCCCAAGACTGAGAGCTTGGATTTTTTCACTATTAGCAACCCTACGTAATCCTTCCATATTCCTTGAAGTGATCAGATTTGAACGAAAGGCTGGGAGACGCCACATATGGCAATTGGAGACAATCGCCTCGATTATATTCGTTTCGCCGGGATTCTTAACAGCCTTTCCAGTGATGTAAGACCACAGTCTCATTTCACAGCCCGTATAGGTAGACGGATGCTCTTGAGCTAGGAGTGGCCATACCCAAGTGAGCCTTTTGCGTGCTTGCACAGATCACATTCATCCATCTGAATAATGATTGCCAGTATTGGGCGATTACCAAGCATAGATTATCAAATAGTTTGGGGTGAAATAAAAAATATATATAGAAGTACTTCTCCCCGTACACCCCCTCCCCCTGCACACTTTAATTCTTTAACGAGCTGACGAAGACTCCCAAAAAAATACAAAATAATTGGATGACATGCTGTCGTAGAAATGTGCATTAAAACAAGCCACCAAACAACCACACAGCCCCGGAGTGTCACTGAGCCGGACATGAGAAACGCCTGCCACAAAAGGCCAATTTTTTCCAAAGCACGCAACGGGTGCCACCGACTTTGTTCCGCATATTGTGGCAATATCTCCAAATTGCATTATCACCACTGAATCGGTGCTGCGTCACCCAAACTCAAGAGTAACATGATCTAAAATCCTCAGGATAATGCAAGACACAAGTTCACCAAAAAGTACAACAACAAAAACTCAAAGAACACCACTGTAAGGGACTTACCAGGAATAGTAGATGCGACAACTGCTGAATCCAACTGGAATATGAGTATGCGAGGATGTGGCCAGCTGTGGCGAGGGCTGCGAAGGTGTGGAGTAGCAACGATGCGATGCGCGCGCGGCTGCCTCAACGCAGGAAGCAGCGCGTAGCAGCAAACACAAAGCGAAACAGGCGCTGCACAACTGCTACGTGAGCGGATGATTGCCAGCGGCGAAAACAACGTTGCAAGAAGGCAATTTACCGACGGGTGCGATTTATTCTTTATTTACGGTCCTCGAAGATTTCCTGCAAAAATGTAATCAAATGGAGTTTTATGGGACGCAAGGAGCCACGGTTGCCAGAAATAAGAAACAAAAGACTAAAACAAAAAACCCACGAAACGAAAAGCTGGCAGAAATCCTGGCGCATGTTTGCAATCGGAAATGGACGTTTAATGCACACGAAATGCAGCAGCCAGGATGCTGCACAGGATATCAACAGAGGGGCAAACAAAATATGCCCTCCAAGAATAATTGCAATGAAAATGCACCCATCATAAGAACACCAGCAGCAGAGGTGATGGTGGTGGCAGTGGCTCCAGCGAAAGCCGCCGGTGCCAAGTATCGGCATTGGAATCTGTAACGGAAGCGGAAATGCCGTGGCCATGGCAATGGCAACGGAAGCAGCAGGTAACGCTGTTTAATGCAACATGAGGAATTGCACTGCTTTTTATGGCTCACGCTCGATCGCCGTCGCCACCACTGCCACCATAAGCAGTCGGCTGTCTTACTGCGGATTTAAAAAGGATTTATGGGGCCAGTGTGCCACTGAGCCACGTGACTCCAGGCCGCGAAAGTTCGCTGGCAACTTTATTGCGAATATCGTCAATAATAAAGACATTAAGTGCAGCAATAAAAGAGCAATGCAAATGAAAGCAACGCCAATCGACACCGAAGCAGAGCTCCTTGCGCCAGAAACTTTGAGTTTGATTTCAATTTTTAATGCGCCGTCCGCTTCGGAGCCGTCGCTCTCGAAACAGCTACGGCGCTCGCGTTCGCCTTTCGCGGGTCTTGTTTGAATTGTTGAACTAGCTGCTGCCACAGCACACTCACACACTCACTGAGACAGATGCTAACACTGTGTACACTATGCACGAACGACACACGTCCACTTCCGGCGCCTGCTTAAGTCGAACTGATTTGGAAACAGCAGTTGGTGCGCTTCATTGGTTGGTATACGTACAGCAGTTGCCTTCGTCCTGATTGCGAAACGACTGTGTTCGTGTTGCTTTCACGCGCGTCGCACGTCCTGTTGGCCAAGAGCTTTCGTCGCCTGTGCCACTGGCTGTGTAGCGCTGCCGCCGCATGCGACTGTGGTGTTCGTGATGTGCTCGCTCGCTGAAGAGAGCCGCAAGAGAGAGCGGAGGCGTTCGAAAGCTTCCGAAGTGATACTGCTGGCGTGTACGATTCCCTGCTGGTCATACAAAACGCACGGCGAAGCGCATCGCATTGCTTCGCGTCGCATCGTGGTGTATGGCGACGAGTTGTCTTCGGCTCGTTAACCTACCTCAACATGAAAAACGGCGAATGACGTGGTTAGGGCACTTCTGTTTCAGTTTTAAGAGAGTTTGCTCGGCGCGTTCGGGCAATGGATCTGTTCAATTGCTGCTAAGCCGCCCACAAGCAGGACCTACTCTTCACTGAGGCCCGACTATCAGCGCAAATGGAGAATTGCCCTGCTTTAAGAAGAAATGGGCCAAGCACACGGAAGCCTAGTACCCGGTGTCACAGTTGGTTGAAAAACATTAGTGCGGAGATGAAGTATCTGGCGATTTAAGCTGAAAAATCAGAGAGCCCACTTCGTACTACAACTATCGGGAGGAGCAGCGGTTAAAGTTTGTTAACTTAATGAGATATTGATATTTATTCCGTTGTGAAAATCCTCTCAGCAGTGGAATTTTGCGTGTATTGCATTACTATATTCCATTAATCCCCTGCATTGAATCATCCTATTGAAGCTATATAATTAATCCGCATTTAAGATGAATATTGAAGAGCCACACCAAGCTTGCTGGAATACAGCTTCCTTCAGTCAAGCTTAATGCTAAGAATTATTACTCTGTGTGGCCCATTCAGCCACAAAAGGACCCCTCAGTGCAATACGATGAAATCATTGCTTAATTCCGGACTCTGCAATGGCCTACAAAGAAACCGGAAGGAAATCAGAACTGAAGAGAAAACCTCTTTGTTATCTTGGCTAAAATCATCTGACTCCAAGGTCCAAGTTCCGGCTCCAACTTAGGACATTTGGGTCTAATTATCACAACCGGCGCGCTGGTGCGTTCTCTTTCATTGTGATTTCTTCCTGCGAACATTTTATCCGGACCGCCACTTACTCTGCCCTCTTTGCGGGCGCATGCGTCGCTCTTTCGAACGTAACACGTGCAACTTGATTTCAAAACAAACCGAGTCGAAAAGATTCGAGCATCAGAAATCCACTTGGAGCAGCGGGCGCCACAGCCGCACGCAAATAGCGACACTGCCTCGGCACGTGGCACACGGCACTGGGCAAACGTAATCAGGAGTCCGCTAAAGCGTCAAGCGCCTCGTTGCTGCTGTTATTGTCGGCAGATAATGCCACGAAGGCAATCGTAGGCATCAAAAGGCAGCTGAAAAGAAGTACATAAATCTCATTGGCTAAGAATAATTCGGAGGCGCCAGCGCGGCGTAGGGTGGCGTAGGCCTAAGTGCCGTTGCGTGTGGATGGTCGGCGAGAGGGAAGGACGTGTTGTGATACCCGCCAGGAAGCGGAGAGCCTTCTCGCCTACCTGCCTGCTCTGCTGTGCCGTACGAAAGACAGTTTTATTTTTATTTTAGGGGTTGTTAAAAATTCATGGCAAATAAATGCTCAGCACCAGAGCAGCAGAATCCGAACGACTTTCGACTTTCGTCTTGACGGCTGCTCCTCTGGTTCTTATATTTGTTCATGTCGTTTTCTTGGAACAACTGCACAAGGGAGCGACAGTGGCAAGGGTGGTTTTATTGTCTTGCGTGTTCTCGGTCTCCGCTGCCTCGATGCTTAATTGCCTTTAAATCGTGTTGGACAATGCGAACGGCTCGAGTTCGCTGCCGCAGCCTTGACCCAGTTGTACTTGCAGACCGTCACCCAGGTCGCCTTTCCTCGTCTTCTTCTTTGAACCAGCTCAGTTGCACACTCAGATGGCAGCTGCAGCAGGTGGTGCAGGCATAGCGAAATTGGTCACGGCATGGCGGAGCATTCGTGCGACTTTCATTGCGCTTAATTGAAAATTATCGGTTGCCCGCGTGGGTCTAGGGCGGCAGTGGCAGGAAATGAGGAATCAAAATTAATGGCACAATTGGAATGAAATTTGTGTAGAATTGATGGGAGCAACCCAAAATTGCTCTACACTGAACGCCAATAGGCAACACTGCCAGGGGCTGGCAGGGAAAGGGTTTCCAGACAGCTGCTCAGCCATATTCCCACACAATAGTATGTTTTCGGAGCTTCCGGCAAAGGAGCAGCAGGAGCAAACCGCAATTCCCACAGCCGTATTGGTTACCACATGCTTGTCAGAGTTCGCACGTTGCGAGTCTGACTTGCGGGTTTATGTTTTGAGTGGTCTTAGTGACTTAGTGGGTGTTTTGACTTGGGTGAGAGGCAAGGGAAGGCGCGAGATCAGATATGGATTGAGTTTTGAGTGTGATCCTTAGGCTGTGTACGCAGGGGGAAGGCAAGATAAGACAAAGACTGGGTTGTACCAAAACTGCGATGCAAAGTAAGGCTTGGATTGTTGGGATTTGGACCTTTACCAGTTTGGCCTTATCGGTGTGTGTGTTTGCAAGGGACTACGCTAGGACTTGTTTAACGATTGTATCAATTAGAAAGTCAAGTTGTAATAAATACAAATAAAACACTTGAAAATACATTTTGTTACGAACCTCGGACACCGCTGAGAATACCCCAGTGTAAATAAGTTCGTTACAAAATGTTCATCATTACAACAAAGCTTTCAACTATGAAAAGTAAACCTGGAAAGAAACAAAATGATCCATTAAAGAAGTGTATATAACTCCTTCAGATATCTCTAACCAGCAATTTTAAATTCTATTCTTGCCAAATCTCCTCTTGTTAGCAAAAAAAGACTTGCATAGATTACTTCCACTATGTCATTGTGCTGTTCAGCTGCTCTACTATGAATGCCCAATTCATAGTTCCTTCCCTTCTCCATCCATTCTTGAATCAGTTCTATATCCGTCAATGTTCTACTATACATCATTGATAGACATAGTATGTCTCGTCGAGGAGGCATCTCACCTTTGCCTCATACTATCTCTGTTCGCCTTATTTGCGAGCTTTCAAAATATTGCCCATGGGACATTCCTTTAATCGGCAGTAAATTAAATATTCTTATCCATGCGGTTTTCCTGCGCCGAGAGAACTGCTTTCCACGAAATTTTCTTATACAATTGAGTGACATTCAATTTGTGATTGATTGTTTACAATTTCTTCACACAAGCAAACAAAATAAAGCGCCGTGTCCAATACATGAATGTTAATTTTGTTCACTTTTGACCAATAACTTCGTGATATGAAGCAAATCGGTTTACCTGGACCTTGTGTGACCAACTTCATCGTAGTACATGTTCCTCTATTGCTTCAGGGATATTAAAAAGCATCATACGAGTATTAATATCTTTCTTTTTATTTATAACCCCATTCTCCATGTTCAGTTTTTTCTAAACTGTTCCGTAGTCCATCCAAATGTCTGTCTCTACCCTGGCATATGATAAAGTTTCCCCGAAGATATTTATTTCTATACCCATAGGATAGTATTGCGACTCAAAGCTCCAACATGTCATGAGCGATGCCCCAAAACATAATCATAGTTTTCAAGTTCCAATGTCCACCTTGCTGTACAGGGAATCAACTCCATTTTGCTAAGTGTCATCGCCACAGAGTTACAACAATTTGCTTGTTGGAGATACACACCAAATCGTGTTTGTATACTAATGGTGGTTAGAGTTTCCAACTCGCAGTTATAATATGTCGATTCAGCTTAAGTGGTTCTTTCGAATAATAAAAAGTGGAATGCATTTAACATCTCCCCTCTTGTTGCATCAAAATCGCCCCTAACCCTAACTAAGTACTTGCGTAGCATTGTTATTCCGTATGGTCCTTAGGGTCATATAACGACAGAATTGGTACGAACGTGCTTAATTCGGTTGGGTCAAAACAAAATTGTTTAGTCCTTTTAAGAAGGTCATTTAATGGCTTAGCTATGGCTGAAATATTTTTCACTTGCATTCACAAATCTCTGAAGAGTGGATGGGGTATTTCTCAGTCCTTACTGCATCCTCAAAACTCATTGTCCTAGAACCGTAAAATGCTACGTATACTTCAGAATCACTGCATGCAGAGAGTTCAATGAGATCATCAATCAGTTTTAGTTTCTGTAGTTACGATTTCTCCGCATACGATAACCGCCTTGGGGGACATTTTCCAAAATTTGCAATTAGCTTTTGTTAGAAAATATAATTTTGCAGCAGGAAGTTCAGTTAATATCGCCTGCTTAGGTACAGAAGATCTCTGGGTGAAGCTGATTGGGGTATCCGAATCTCTAAAGTACACTAAAGGCAAGTTAACACTACAAGGTGCAGGACAAAGTAAACAGGACTTTTTTAAAGTAGGTGTCTCTAGTGAGGCCATCTATTGGCACTTACATACGTCAGAAAGATAGATCCCTTACTGATGTACTGTCAATAATAGAAGCGGAGTAATTGCGTCTGAAGTGCCAGTATGTTTGTGTCATAGGCACAAAAATCATCAGCGAACAAAGAGCTATTCTTAAGTTTTGTTGTAAAATTGGAAAAACTGTTAAGGAAACGTTTCAATTGATGAACCCAGTTTATGGTGACGATTGTATATCCCGGAGTATAATTTGCTACAACAAAGATATTTATCTTACGTATACTTCTCTACCACATGCACACCTCTTTTTCTCCCTGAGCAAGCATCTATGCAATGCTCCATACTACCACAACCGTAGCCAGCGCCGAAAGTGCGACAGTTGAGTTTCGCACGTATAGCACTGCATCTTGGCCTGCATTCTCAAATCAGAATTCACAACTGCATCGAGCACTCCTTCTTTAATACAATCTATTAGTTCTTATTAATCGATTTGTACGCTTGTTGCTATAATTAATTTGTCGTTGTTGTATTCGACGAAACTTTCATTATACGCTCTCCTTAATGTAGTTTGGCTTAGAGTGTAGCCTCATTAGTAATTTACCCTTTAGTTTCCATACAAATAATATACGAAAGCCATCTTCATTAAAGGCATACATCCTTGCAACGGTTCGGAAATCCTTAACCCAACCATTGACATCAGAGTCGCCTCCATAATCCGGTACCAAGTCTTTCAATACATTCAATGAAAGAGCTGAGTCAAAATAGTAGCAGCAGGTGCAGCAGACGCCACCATAGTGATGAAAGCCGATTTCTCCAACATCTTCTATCTTAGCAACAGTTCTGTTTCGCGGCGAAGAATAACCAACTCTCTCTTTGGGCCCGATTCCAACATGGGGAGACAAAACAAATATTAAATAAACAACTTCGGAATGAAAGCATCTTATCAACAGCTTTAACAACAGACATTTTCTGGAATTAACAAAGATATGGTAAACTAGAGGGTTTCCCAACAAGAAGTGTTATTTTGAATCACCCGGTATTTCGGTAGCTGTCACTTTTGAAGCGTCTATTCTTCAACATTTGACAAGTAGAAACTACGCCATTACTAAAAATGGAACGATGCATGCTTCAACAACGCATTGAAATTATTAAAATTCACTACAAAAATGGTGAAAATCTTGCAGTCACAGTACGCAAAACTAAAGCCTTTTTGGGTCGTCGTGAAGCACCTTGTCGGACCGCAATACAGAAATTGGTGGAAAAATTGGAGCTGTTGGGACAAGTTAGTGATGTGAAGAATAAAACCCGTGCACGTCGCTCAAGAACAACTGAGAATATTGCTGCTGTAGCCCAAAGAGTTGAAGAAAACCCAGGTTTGTCCATTCCTCGTCGTTCTTTGGAATTGGTCATTCCACAAACGTCATTACACCGTATTTTGCATAAAGACTTGGGTCTTGAGGCTTATAAAGTTCAGTTAACACAAGAACTCAAGCCGGCCGATCATCAACAACGTCGTGTCTTTGCTGATTGGGTCCTTGAAATGCATGAAAATGATCCGGAATTCCATCGAAAGATCATCTTGACTGATGAGGCCCATTTCCACCTCGGTGACTACGTCAACAAGCAAAATTGTCGCATATGGGGCTCGGAAAACCCAAGAGTTATTGTTGAGAAGCCTCTCCATCCTCAACGTGTGACTGTTTGATGCGGTTTATAGTCCGGCGGGGTCATTGGACCTTCCTTTTCGAAAATGAGGTTGGATCAACAGTTACGGTGAATGGCTTGCGCTATCGAGAGATGATTAATGATTTTTTATGGTCGGAGTTTGATGGTATTGATCTGGACAACGTTTACTTTCAACAAGACGGCGCTACGTGCCACACAAGCAACGAAACCATTGCTCTTTTACGGGAAAAGTTTCCGGACCGTGTTATCTCTCGAAGAGGTGTACACAATTGGCCACCGAGATCTTGTGATTTAACACCTTGCGACTTCTTCCTTTGGGGCGACGTGAAAGATAAGGTCTACTCCAACAGCCCAGCGTCGATTCAAGACCTCAAAGATAGAATTCGCAGCCACTTTGCGATTTGGTTATGGAAAATTTCATGAAAAGGATATGGTCCTGTAAGCGTGGTCGTGGTGGCCATTTGGCTTTGTTGTTTTCCATTAATAACGGCATACCTTCCTCTTTATTATGAAATAAACATCTGATCATTTATCTCAAAAAATGGCATTTTTCTTTGAATACCAAAATAACACCTCTAATCGGTGAACCCTTTTTTTCAAGATTCTTCGCAACGCATTATATAAAATAAATGAAAAATTCCAATTGATAATGGAAAGGTCGAAGAATTCTGTCCAACTAATTTATAAAACATTTTTGAATAAAATAAGTTTAAAATTAGCTTCAGTTATTATTAAGGATAATAAAACTAATTTAGGAGATATCTTTAATTTGTTTAAAAGAAAAGGATTAACTGAAAATTTGGAGAGTAATAAACAGCAATGGGAAGGCACACGTTAGATTACACTGGGCATTGGTGCATTGGTGTTCATGCAGACAGACTGCGTATCCCCTTTAACAACTACTGCAGAAGCTGCGGGGACTTAAGTCAGAAAGAAAAACTCACCTATTATCTTTGCGAGTGCCGAGCTATTGCAAGGACAAGGATTATGTTTCTAGAAGCCTTCTTTCATGACAACCTATCTGACTGTTCGGAGGTAAGTCCGAAGAAAGTACTATGCTACCTAAAATCTACGGGGTTGATTTGGCATCTACCATAGTTCCGATACGCGGTGAGGAAGTGGTACCAAAACGGAGCTACAGCGCTAAAGCGCTAATTATGATACGTATCTAGCAGATGCGTATCAACCACCGAAACTCAAGAGGCCGATTTCTGGCACTGTTTTTTTTTTCTTCCTCAGCACCACACACACGGCAGAATTCGTTAAAGGACTAACCCAGTCTAACCGCATGATTCCCCATCATGCAATGCCCTGTCAGCACGGAAATCGTAGTGCTGATAGACTCGCATCCGAGTTGAAGTAGCTGAAGCGTATGCTTCTTGCTGAGACTAGGCTAGGTTAGCCTTGAAATATGACAAGAATATTCCTCCGCCCATGGTTTGTTGGCCTCATCGAAATACCTGTGTTTAATCGCCAGCCTGGCTGTAGCGAGAGGGATGAGCATATCCAGAAAAAGGGTCTACTTCGGATAGCAGAGTGCCTGCTTTAGCAAGTTCATCTGCCACGCAATTTCCTTCGATGTCCCTGTGACCATGTACCCAGATTAGGTCAATTATAGAATGCGTGGAGAGATCGTTTAGAGCTGACTGGCATTTATGTACGAGTCTTGAGAACGTGCTGACGCCCGCTATGGATCTAATGGCAGCTTGGCTGTCCGAGAAGAATTTGATTCTGACACCAGAAACCTCATTCCTTAGAGGCCAATTCACTGCGTGGTAAATTGCATTAATTCTGCTTGAAAGACGCTGCAATGGACAGGAAGTCTAAGCGAGATGCTAAGTTCCAACTTGTTGGAGAAGATCCCGCTATCGACCCTGTACCCAAACATAGAACCATCTGTCTAGATATCCAGAGTGTCATCGGTGATCACTCTGTTTCCGATCCAGTCACCTCTGCTTAGGACAATGAAGTCGAACCCCCGTTTAAGGTTAGAATTCGGACGGACATACACTTTCAATTAATCCAGCTTTCCTTAGTGCTTTTATTGTCTCCTTCACTGTAAACAATTTCTGAGTGGAAGCTTCTGGTGTAGCCGTCAATGTTGATATGCTCTCATCTGTTTGATTTCCTGGATTATCAGCGATTGGTGAATCAAGTTATTTAATTCATTTTAATAGTTGAAATGTTAGAACGATCTGCGCTGCATCCTTATTCGGAAGTAGCAGAATTAATTCCACATTTCCCCTGTAATCTTCCAAATTAACGATTTACTACTGATCGAACTAATGCAGATGATATGAAAAATTGCTTCCGCCTCTTCATTTTGTTAAATATTTTTGGAAATGTTTATCTTCTCCACTTGGAATGCATTCACTTACTCAATTTAAAATTATTGTTGCACAATTTCATATTATTTCATAACCTTACCTAACCACACAACCTTTGCTATTCTCTTACAGCGGCCCTCTCTCGCCACCGAGTCAGGTCTAGATACAACCCACCCCTTACCGCTTCCTTCCACTTGCCCAACCAAACCACATTTTCTTCACTCCCAAAACACCGATAAGCCCACTCAAATCAGAAAACCGCAACTCGGACTTGAAGCGTGCGAACTCTGATAAGCACGTGTCAACCAATGATACAGTTGTGGGAGCTGTGGTTTGCTCTTGCTGCTCCTTCCCCAAAAGCACCGAACTCATACTACCCTACGCCTTAAAAGGGGCTGCCTGCAGCGAAGCTGTTCAGCCAGCCGCAAACGGCCCAAGCTGCAGCCACTCACCTGTGTCTGATTGATTGCAGTCACGATTGTTTCCTTTGGTTACTGCACCAGACAACCAAATGTATGCAGTAATTAATTATTCTACTATCGAGAAGTTTCGCTGCGCAAGGAACCATGCCGCAGGGCGACACAGAAGCCGAATCCGCGCGCCTGCAAACTGAGGCAATACGTCAAACAGCGCAAGAAATGGGCAAACTGAAAATTAATTAATTAATTGGCTCGCAGATGTGTGGAATTTTTTGAGAATTTCTTTGCGCCTGATGGAGCAGAATATATGAGCAGCACTTTCAGCATTCAAAGTAGCACCGTGCTCGCTGCGAGCGCTTCGAGATGATCCTACCCATCAAAGCAATTGTCAAATGCACTCCCTAACAGGAAGAGTACTAAGATGGGTGGCACGAAATAGAGATAAATCGCTCTTTGTGAAGTTTTTTAAGGAAAAGAACCCGGTGCAGGCATTGTCGCAGTTCAGATGCCCGCAGACAAATTGGGCCACTCAAAGGTACTAATTGGAAGAGTGTTTTTCAAAAGTCCTGTTCCTTTTGCAGTAGCCAGAATCCTGCTCACTATTGTGTGCTCTTATTAAATCGCTGGGGTACTACAGCATGTCGTACAACATGAGCCTAAGAATATGATCACGAATTTAAAATGAAAACTTTAAATTTCACTGCGGCAGGGGTTGTGAGCAGAGTTGAGCAGCCTCCGCAGCGCAGTCCCATAAACAATTCACTTACAGTTAGGCTGGCGCACATTGTAACAGCACTTAAACAATAGCAGCAACAAAACCAATACCAACAAAACCGGGAGCAGCAAGAGGGACACCACCGCGAACAAAGTTCCACTTACTTATCAAACGCAAACAGAACCGAAAGTCTCATTGGACAAATGAGCATAATTGCAGTTAAAATGGCAATGAGCACTTTCCGCATTGCGTGGGAAGTCCTTGTAATACTCCAAAGGACACTTGTGTCATGTAAAACTTTTATGAACAGCCGAGCGAAAGCAGCGCAAGAAAAGAATGCAAAGTTTTAGGCATAAACGCAATTGCGAAACTTTACTTTTAAAACAAACAAAAAGCACAGCAACAGCAACAGCAGCAACAGCAGCAGCAGCAGCAGCAGCAGAGCAATGTGAAGCAGAAGCAACTTTATTGTTGCAGTCGGTGTTGCTGTTTCTGATGTTGTTCTGGTGGCCGTCGGTCGTGATTGTTGACATTTCTTTAGAAACCACTTAAATTTACATAATTTCCTGTTCGCATTGTTTTCATAATGCCACGCTTTATCAACAAAAAGTTACTTCGCTGAAACTGATGTCACTGATGGGCGTTGCGGGAGCGTCAGGGCGGGGAGCTGCTGGGTGGCCACACTTACACGACATCGTTTCTCCTTGTACTTCAGCGTTGGCCTACAGTGCCCGCGATTGCGGCCGAGGCTGGGGATGCGTGAGCTGTGCTGCTTGTGGCGGGGCTGTTGGGGTTGCGGGTAGCCAGAAGGTGGATGTGTATGTTGCGACAGCGGGTAAAGTTGCGCACAACTTCGCAGACGCTTCACATTCTGCCATATACCACGAAAATTGAGTCCATTAAAATTATTTTTCAGCAAGTTTTGACTATTTAAGTGAGCGAGACTTGCTGAGGCACTGGCATAGTGGGCAATTGGCAGGGAAGCAGCAACACGTGGACTTAGCCTGGGGGAAGGATGATATTGGCAACTTTAAGTGCGAAACTCCGAGCTCAGTTTCGATGATAATTGCATCAAGTGATCAAGTGAGATCTGCCAGAGACCAATCTTTCGAGAGTTTAAAGGCTTTCGTGGCATGGTGACCCACTACAATATCCTAAAATTCTTATGAATGTCCTGTTCCGAATTGAGTACTCATCGAGTTTGCGGAAATTTTGCGCCACAGTTCGAGCACACCACAATTTGAGTTCTCCGGAAATAGTGACCACACGTCCTTCCGGTTACAATTCCATAATAAACCCAACTAGTGACAATCTCTTTACTCCGGGAAGCAGTAGACTAGAAATTATATGCTGATATATCCTGTTAATTAGTTAATGCAGTGAACTTGAAGGCCGTTTTGCCTGAATTTAAAAATAATTCCGTGCAATTGTTTTTGGTTATTTTGTTGCAAATGTGATCCAGTCACCTGACAACGTGGACACAAACAGCCGTGCATGCATGTAAACAAGGAGTAAACAGGAGCAGTGATGCATGTAGCTCTGCGTGAGACAGCGTGTTGAAAACTGCAGGAACAAAGGACCACCGGAGCACAGCCCAAGTTTATTGTGTGGCGCGCGGAGGGGTTTTTGGCTGGTTTGCCACCAATATCAGTTAACACAGAACACGCCATGCCAGTGGAAGGACCAAGGAACTGTAAAATTGTTCAACAAAATCAGCGCATTACGAGTACTTTCACTAAATGCTTTTTCATGTCATGTTGCTGCTTCCCAGCTGGCAGCTCGCGATTTTCTCACTTCTATTGCTATTTGCACCCCACTCCAGTCGGACAGAGTGCACGCGTCCGCGGCACAGCTCTCTTATTGCTGACTTGGTTGATAAATCAGCTGCTAACAATCCACATCTTCGCAAACACGAGAGTGGGCGTCCACAACTGGGTTTAGATAGAAGTAAGAAGGCACAAAGGAGTGATTGCGCGATATCGATTTTGAATTAAGTTTCTGTATTTTCCTATTTGTTTCCCTTTAAATTTTTTTTAGGCTAAAATCATGTAAGATAGTAATGTGAGGATTAAATTCGGGGATAATTTAACCCACACTCACTGGGTGTGCTAAAAGAAATGCCAAATTTAAAAGGTGAGGCACGATTTCCATTGTTGGATAATTCGATGAGATTTTAATTGAGTTTGGATTGGATAAAACTAAGAAGAGCAACGGAAACGTGTTGACCGGAAGGGACTTTAGAGAGAATTTTATTCGGTGGTCCTTAACCGTTATACACAGGACTATCGCAGGACTATCGCAGAACATATCCAGTCTATCGGGATTCATTAGTGTATCAACTCAGTTGTGAAATAATTAAATAAAAAGTACTTTTCAGCTAGAAAATGTTTGTAAGGTTCAAGGAAGGCCAAAAGATGTCTAGTCGATATCCTTGAAGTTAACAAGGGCATTTAAAGGACTCACAAGGACCTTCGAGAATCCTTTTTTTACTGTAAGGAATGTTTCAAGCGAGGACACCGAGTCGATATCGTTGAAGTTAACAAGTATATTACAGAGACTCATAAGGATCTTCAAGTTAGGCCAACATTGACCCTTTGTGATACCGCATGAGGCATCAGGTCCCATCCCTTTCAAAGGTCCAGCCATTTGAAGCTTTTAATGAAACAGTTGATGGAGCTAATCTTTTTTTTTGAGATATCTCCCAAGGAGTCCAAAAAGTAGTCGCCTAGGAAAGTGCGCCTCCTTCTAGACAGCGCTGGACACGTGCACAACAGGTGAGCAGTGGATTCTTCCTCCTCCTCGTCCATGCAACTCCTGCAGAAGTCGTTAGAGGCGATCCCCAGCCTACACCCGTTTGTGCCTAGAGTCCAGCGTCCCGTTAGGACGCTAATCACGGGACCTATGCTTTGTCTATTTAGAGCCAGTAGGACCTTAGAGCGCTTGACATTTATCTCTGGCCAGGTTTGTCTAGCTATTTTACAGAAAGAAAGAATCCTTATTACTATAAAGAATAATTTCTGTATACGACCCCTGGTGATTCGCCTGCTATAGGCTGATAAAGGCGCACTGGTGAGCGACGCAAGGACCCCCACAGAAAGGACCCCAACTCTGACGGGCAGCAAAGCAGCTGTTTTGCAGCAAACCCAGTTGCACGGAAAATTGCACGCTGCTCAGCAAATTCTTGGCAGTTGGCGACTGACACATTGGCTGCTTTAATTATTAGCAGCAAGCCAACGGCCGAAAGCACGGCAACCACCATCAGCATCATCCTCAAAGCCCAGTTGAGGTCGTAATGAGAATTGCAGACGGGCCCACAAATATGCGCCAGCACAGCAACAATATCGTCCGTGCGACTTCACATATTCAGATTTTTGGCAGCTTTCGGGCGCCGTAGCCACAACAACAGAACTAAAGAGCAAAAATAAAGGCCTGCAATAACACAATATAATAGACACTCTAAGCCATGTACACGAGCACGTACAAAATACGGCGTACACGGTGCACTTTTGAGGCCACCCGTCCGCATACACACACACACACTCACACACTCGCACACGTCTGATGCCGAAGGAGACCATAACAAAACAGATTGAAAGCTTGCTGCGGAATTTTAAGCAGCAACAACATCGCTGGCACCAGCGTCAACAACGAACGGCACAGGTAAGCCCCCGAATGCAGCGTGGTTAGAACAACAAACTCACGACGCCTCGGCGAAGCAAGGAGCACTTGCTGGTGCGTCCAACACGGTACAACCTGCCGCTCCACTTCCCGCCGCAGCGCACAAATGGCGCACAGTGTCGCAGACGTGGCCAAGCCAACGACAATTTGTTTATGCAAAACAGAAAATGGACCTCTTCAGAAGCTGAAACCAGAAAATGTTCCCAAATGACTGGCGATATCTTCGGATAAGATCGTTATGGAAAACTTATTGCTCTCGCGTTCTTTCATAGGACTACAGTGCTAACACTTCCAGTCGCAGATAATTCCTCGCTTGTGAGTTCACTGAGGGAGCCTCCACAATGAGCTGGGGTCAGCTGGACACAGAGTCAATGACGGTAGAAGGGCACTCGTGGTCACTTGTGAGTTGACTGCTATACTGCTAAATGTGAAGTAGATTCGGAAGTCGAACTTCGACATCACTAACCAACTCCGCAGTGAACTATTATGGAATAAAATCGCTTCTGTTGCGGCTAATAATCCAATATAGAGTACATTGTTTAGTTAAAATTAAAATTATTAATTGCAATTAACAATTAATTAGTTCACATTACTCATTACAGTTTGCCTTACACTGGAAGTTACTTGTGAACTATTGCCATAATATTATTAGCCAAGACTGTAAGGGCTAAGATAAACATTTATTGCGCAAAGGAGTACAGATTCGAACTGAGCCGAACATAGAGATTGAGATTTGATGGGCCTCTGTAAAGGATGTCAGTATAGTCAAATTCAACCATGGGCGGAGGAGGACGTGACAGTTTCCAGACACTGCTCCAATTATTCGTGAGCCAAATGCAACTTTCGCTAGTTTTAGCCACTTTAGGGCCCCAGGTGCGACACTGTGCCACGCACTGCTCATCACAGCACATCATCGCATGTGTTGGAAATGGGTAACGTACTCGCACCTGAAACATTGTTGAGGCCAATAAAAACACAATCAGCAGATAAATCATGCTGCACTGTAATAAAAGGAAATGCTTGCCGAGATTTAAAAATGAAGGCAACTCACACACGCATGCGAACACGACCACGACGGCGATCTGAAGCGGGGGGGATACTTTGACTGCTGACGAGGGAAACAATGAAGTTGCGTAACTCAGCATTCTTGCACAGCAGAGCGATACAACAGCGTAGGGTTAGGCACACGTAGAGCAAATAAATTTGCATAAAATGTTGCGGCAGTTTAAGTGCAGCCGCAGCAACAGCAGCAGCCGCAGCAGCAGCAACGGGAGCGGCACATAAGAGCAACATCGCCAAACTCCAGCCCCACGAAAACAAAAACACAGCAAGTGGGAAAAGAAACAGAAAATTAAAGAAGTGCCAGCGAGTGGCAGCAGTGACAGACAGCACCGCAAACGACCGAAGCGCAGCAGAGTACGGAGAGGCGTAGTTAGGCGAGGTGAGGCGAGGCGAGGCGACGCGTGGCGAATCCGCCGCTTGCATTCATATCAGATGCGAAATTTGCATACGCCATCAAAATTTCTGCAGTACACGGGCACAGGAGTTCGCGCGTATGTGCTGCGCCACATTTATGGCATTCCAATGCAAGCAGCTGCTGCCACACGGACACACCAACAACGGGCAAGTGGCCATAATTTCGCACGACTCTGACGCAGTGCTTTGGCTTTGAGCTGTAGCAACATTGCAGAACTGCTGAGTTGACAACTGGCAACAATTCCGCACATAATCCCACATTAAGGAGGAGGGGGTTGACTGCGCAAACGATTCAACGATTCCCACGGCATGTGCGCATAAGTGCTGCAGTGGAGCATTTAAGGGCCACCTGGGAGGAGAATGGAGTTTCGCGGCAGTGCCGGGCCTGCTACTCCCACTGCCAGCTCCGCATTTGCAGAGCGTATTTCACGCGTTTTCTGCGACTTCGCTGCTGATTGAGTGCATGGTGCATGTGGCATATGTAGGGATTCATGCGGTATATAAAGTGATGTGGCACGTGACCCGAGTGCCCAAATGCAGAGCCATTGATGGCAGCATTTGAGCAATGCCACAAGATGTGAATGCTGACGCCGGTACGTTTGATGGGATCATTTACCGAAACGCGGTTCTTTTTGAGTGTGGTGCAGGGAAAGAGTGGAGGCTGAACATACCTGTAGGTGATATTTTTTCTACGGACCCCCTCATAGGCGATAGTAAAGCCTCGGTGCCGGCTACTCCGAAACCGTCATAGAGTCTTTTGGTGGTGAAGGAGTAGGAGAAAAAGCCCATATTGACTTACCAAAATCCCCAGAATACAGATGCCCCTCTCCTAGTAATACAAGTGAGACTCCTACAAAATATTCAATGAAAGCTTTTGATGAAGGAAAATAAATGAAGGAAATCACTGGTCGGAAATCTCGGAAATACACCCAGCTAACATTTCAAATCTGAGAAAAGTCAGCAGAACTCCCATAGCAGGGATTGCAAAGGCTGTGCCCAGCTAACGAAGCTGGCAGCATTCTGTCCTGGGAAGGTGCTCGAACTCCAACACCTCCCCGAATCGTCAGTCAGAACCGTAAGAAAGCAATATGGTGTCAGTAGTGAGCTCATATCGCGGAAGTGCTGATGTTTATATATATATTTCCCTCACATAAATCCTCCCTCACATAACCCCATAAATACCCACACCCACGACGCCAGGCTCAATTTCAAGGAGCACTTGTGGCGTACAGGCGATGAAACCGCAAAGATATGGCCCCAACTCTACCGCATGATGAAAAACTTAGGAGGACCGAAACAGCGGAAGGGACGACTCACTGCAGGAGTTGTTATACTGTACAGTGGAACCATGGGGGGTGAGGATACGAGAGCATACTCCTGGAATACTGAGGCCACATATAAAATGGCTTCACTTCGGGTCTATATTGCAGGCAGCACTACATCCGCGGATGACGTACTAGAAAGAGCAGGCAATATCTCAGTAGACCTACTGGCGAAAGGAGTGGGGGATCTGCACTACAAAGAGAGTATGCAGGAAGCGAATCGAGGCAAACGGGCGTTAGACGAGAAGGGTGATCTCTGATATTGAAGAGTGATGAGCAGGTCTCATGCTGAAGTGAATTACCTCAGCACACAGCTCCTGACTGGACATGTTGTTTTCCCGGTATATATTCATAGGTTTTAACACGAAGAATCCCTTATATGTACAAACTGTAGATGGACAGTACCAGAGGACTCAGAGCCCGAGTTCTTTTGTTAACCGGGGTCCACCAGTGCTAGAGATGAACTACTGGAATGGTGCGAAGAGCCAGTATCAACGGCTGGAAAGTCCGGTGAAGTGTGCTGCGGTGTGTGAGACTGCGGCTGGAGAAAGCAGAAAGCGCAAATAGAAGGGCTCCTCTAACCATACCCTCTTCTCGCGAAGTAACATCTTTGGTCCTGCGGGGAATAGTGCAGTGAATCCGACATTCTATGGGACGGGAGCCCCTTAGTATATCAAGAAGATTTGTATCCAAACACGCACTGGCATACCAGTGTATTCTCCTACTTAGGAACGTGTTCTTCTGAATTCAGTAAATGACTTTTGGTCGATATCTGTGAAACTTCTCGCACGCATGCATGGCCCGGCATATGGAGAGAGCGTTCGTTGTGGAATATGTGGTGATTAATGTGACATACTCTAATTGCGTTAGCAGCAATTACAAGGAAAATGTTTGCCAAACAGTGCTCCATTAAGAGTTGCCACAGTGGCGCGAGGCATGAGTAAACTGAAGAGTCCACATTTATTGCCTGACACTCGAACAGGAGGAAGATTTCTGCCGTGGGAGCACACTTTAGTAGAAAACACAGGTGTCACTGAACTCTTGTCACTAATCTGATACATGTAAATAGAAAGAGGGAGACTCGAGTATTGCAGCTGGCCACAATTTTTTTCTGCTGCACTCGTAACAGACACGTCCGAGTGGGTACAATACCCTTGGTCTCTTTAATGAAGACTGCAACTTGTTGCACACTCATGACTAAGTGAAAGGGATGTGAATGAAGCAAAAATGCCGCAATGTCCTTGCAATTTCGGTGATGACACCGGCAAGCGCCTCATTAGACACACACTCACTACAACTGCTACTGGTATACTCGAGGCAGCAGAATGCACCAGCAAAGAAAGCAGCCCCAGATAAATTAAAGTGAAATACGGTTAATTGCGAATCGATACCAGGACGGACAACATCAAATATGAAACGAGTAAAGTGGCGCCTGAGTCCAGCTCAGCTGCTGGTGTTGAATGGTGTGCCTATGTCAATGCGGCAATGATGCAGCAGACCAAGGCAGCAGGCCAAGGCAGCAGGCCAAGGCAGCGGCGGATCTTTCGGCATATGTCACAGAGTCATTCATGGATTTGCCGCGCCGAAATTGCCGCTCGCTTTGCACATTAGACAGCCCACACCTGCTGCATACGAAATGCGCTCCTCTAATGGCAACGCAATGTAGGATTTTGGTGCACTGGTGGCCACAGTTCATCTTGAGCAGGACAACAAATGCGTGCGTTGAATATTCACACGTGCTTGTACTGCACCAAAACAAGAACCAGTCGCTTCGAAAGGAGAACGGTAAACGATAAGCTGGGCAGCTGCAATTGTGGCACCAGCACGCTGACTTGGGGACCTGATTGCGCCACCAGCACAACGAGTGCGAAGAGAGCAGCAAACATTCAGAATGGGCTGATTGAGTCGCCACTGCAGTTGCCATTTTCATCTCCCCGTTAGACCACAACGTCCGCTTATTCAGTGCAGTGGCATGCAGTTCTGAGGGTCAGAATGGCCGTACTTAACCAGAGCCATTACCATTGATTTTGCTCCGTTCTGTATAACGACGGAATTGCTCCAAATTCTATTGTTTGAGTTGATTAACACTGAAATAATCGACAAATATGTAGTTGTCCGCTTCCCCCCGCACTGCGGAATGCTAATTGAATTTCACATTAGCAGCACACTTTATTTGGTTAATTGCGAATTCAGAAATTGCAGCTGGTGCGCTGCTCGCAATCGATGCACTGCATTCAATCAATTGGCGCGCCACACCCATACCCACCTTTGCAGCAAAAATAGCCACCACACTCATGCAAAAATGCGAAATAACCGAGAGCATCACAAATCCATTTCACTTAATTAAAATTTGCCATTGTTGCCGGTGTAAACCCCCACAATTCGTGTAAATGACCACCATCCAGCAGCGAAAAGGATCGACCACAAACAGACTACCGGGGTTCCTGTGCATGCACCCAATAGGCCAATTAAATCTACACAGTAGATGTGAAAAGAAAAATGGGCCTGGTCTGTTCACGTCCAGTATCTTGTGATACTTACAAATGTTCTTCAAGCGATTTGACTTCGAAACATCTTCAGATGCCATCTATAAATTCTGAGGAGAAAGGATGAAATCTTACTGCACCTGATCACAGACTGCGGGCCATTGGCACACAAAAGAAAGGAGAATATATCTTAGATATGAGCATCATCCCTCAATTTGATTCCTCCAAAATACACGAACACCTGGCAGAAGATCTATAGATGAGTCTATCCTCATCTTTTGAAATAAATAAGGGCATCACAATAGATCTTTCAAGTCTCGGTGTATAACAATTCTAAATCTAACATAATATAACAATTCTACATCTTCAATAAATCTAAATCTAAGATCGAAATTGTTGCTAGCCTTGTCTTTAAGCCACGGTTATATGCATGCATATTACCCTAACATGGAGAAAAAGCCTAGAGTAAATTTGTGCTGATAACGCCAAAAACAATACGTGACAGTGCTCTGTGTGAGTATAATATAGCCCGTGCCACATCCCCCTCCACGAACAACTCGGTAATATGAAAAGCGTTCTAGCAAAGGGTATAGTTTAACATGAAGTTGTATGGATCGTATACAGCCGCGCTTTAACTCGCATGCCCACTTTTATTATGGGCTTACTTTAACAAATGACTCTTCCCTTTGGGTAACGGATAATCTCGTAGCCCCTCGCCACACTTTTTTGCTGGTACATCCCATATAAATAAGTATGCCTCGAGGTGATGCAAGAATTCCTTGTGCGTAAATGAGTGAATAGTTGCTTTGTTGAGCCATCGTGTACTTGGGGAAATGGTTGATGAAAATGTTACGCAGACACGACTCCAGATCCACTTTGTGCATCATCGAGTCCCGACGAGCGGAAAATCATTGTTTATCATCCTTTTTGTCAGTCTAATTAAGCCCTGAACAAAAAACTAAACCTGAAGAAGTCCAGCAAGTTCAGAAAATAAAAATATTAATTCATTGTGCCCCGTAGCTCTCCAATACCGACCTCATTCCACCTTCACCAACTTCGCCTCTCTTTCTTTGCCTCCCTTTCTCTTCAGTGATTCCATTATTTGCTATTCTACCGCCACTACACTCCATCTCAGCTAGAAGCAGAACGTCGCCAACAGAGCACCTTTGCAACATTTTGAAGCAGTACAGAGGCCCGTTGCGGCTCGTATCTATTTTCTCCTTTCCCTGCCGGGTGCGTGAGAAACTTCATACCTCGGACATGTATGCATGCATTTCTGAATCATCAAATATTTTATTAATTTGGCGGACGGCGTGAGTGGGGAATACGATTAATTTGAAACTACCGGAAAGAATCAAATTAAAATTGAAAATAATATTATGAGAATCTGAAATGGCAAAAATCACTGCTATTGTATATCACTGAATGCGCATATCAACACGGACACAGTATGCAATTTCGTGAATATCCGCTTCTGCTGGAGTTGAGGCTGTTTTTCTGTTTGTGAATTATTTTACTTTCCATGCGAAACCACACTCAAGCCTCTGACAAATTGCTGCCAAGTATTGACGTCCATTGCAAAATGAGGGAAATTCTTCATCGCTGCTGTTTTTTTAAAGTCCTTCATACGAGCTTATTTAAATATATATCCGTGTTGCTGCTTAGCTGCCTTCTTCGCACCTTGTGCCGCTCCCATCGGTGAAGATGCCATCAATGCCAAAATCTTATTGTCACGATCCGAAGTTGTGAAGGGTGAAGTTTGTAAGGTTTCAAGCAGGGCAAGTCATGTGGCCAAGTTACCGTCTCTTACCAAATTTGCATTTTGAGTTTTGCCGCATTTAATCATTCAGTTTTGCTGCATATGCTCAGAGGAGGTGTATTGTGGGCTGCCGGTGCGTATGCAGAGCAGTGTCTTTAATGCAGTCTGTGCCACTATTGTGTATCTGGCATTACGGGACCCACCAGTGCCCCTACCAGTGCCAATGCCATTCATCCGCGAGCCTGTTCCTTGGGCGTATGTGATTATTGTCAACAGCACTCTAAATCGCTCCGCAGAGTATGTCAATCAGCTTCACAGCTGCAGCAGTGCCACAGTGTCACCGAGTGCAGCAAACACGAGTAAATCCGCTATGAGCAAAGACCGAACCACCTGCCTTATACAGAACGCAAGCCACAAAAGGCAACCTGTCACTTAATTAAGCGCTCTGCACCGCCTTTGTTGAGGCATTTATGGCGCTTCGGCGTTTTCTGATACCCAACACTACTTCAAAGCCTTCTGTCCGCCTGCTCCCCGCCGCAGCTCAACGGCATTTAGCAGCTCGTTCAAGCAAACCGCACTTGTGGTCACTACAGTCCAGTATTGGCACATGTGGCACTACCTGCTCCGCTGCCAGGGACCCAGTATTGGCACATGTGGCACTACCTGCTCCGCTGCCAGGGGCCCAGTATTGGCACATGTGGCACTACCTGCTCTGCTGCCAGGGACCCAGCAGCGCACATTTCAAATTCACAGCTGGTCGTGAGAAAGTCGCTTTTTGCTGGAGTCAGTCATCACATGCAGGGCCACCCTGCTGATTGTGCACGTGGTGGAAGTTTATTTGAGGCAAAAAACCGAAGCACGTTTTGGGGCGGAAAGTGACACGACAATCAATGAAATTTAATGGTGCATTTGCGATTGGGAAATGCAAAATTACCCGAATTAACGGAAGATGTTGTAATTGGTTGTTGGTGTTGGTGTTGGTGTTGCTGCTCGTAGCCCTTGGCGTCCATCCAGAGGCGCCCAGAGAAGCGAAAAGGTGTTGGGATGTTGAGCTGGCGGTACCTGTGGTTGGGGCACGTATTACCACAAAATTGCTTCAAAGTTGTGCTAATGCTGAGGCGCACACGGATCGGTGTGGAAGACTTCCACACTCACATATACACACAGGTGACATGGTACGAGTAAACGCAATTATTGCGCATACTTTAAATTGGAACTTCATGAAAGGTGAACAGTAAATCCTGGCGAAACTACACTCGAGCCTTGGGCCGCCCCCTGCTACCCACCCATGCCATTTCGCTGTTTCGCTTTCATCCGCCAGTCAGTCCCAGCCAATGAGATTTGTACAAATTTCTTTTGTTGCTTTCGGTGTCTGCCTCATGAACAGCGGCTGCGGCTGCGGCTGCAGAGCGAGCACGTAGCACTGCTCTGAGAAATTAGGCGTTAGTGCCTGCCCGCCGTCAAAGTGTCTCGCGTCGTTTATGTTTATTACCGTTAGCAACACACTCACACACACGCACACACAGACGCACTCGCGTACGCAATCACGCATTCACACCCATGGTGCCGTCGCTGTCCCGTAGTGTGAATTGCTTTACCGTTGGTTCCTTTCGAACTTCCGTTGCACGTGCTACGTTCGAAAAAGCGAGGCATGCGTAGTGAGCATTGCTTTCGGAGAGCAGGCAGGCGCTCATAACGGTACACTGCCAGTTGTGCGTGTGAAGTACGGATAAACAATTCGGATAAACCTACTCCATGGAACGACATGTCTTTCGAACTGCCTTGAGGTTAGTCTACGCTGTTCCGCAGATCCTGCCGCAGTTAGCGACCCCTTCTCAGATTATGCGCTGGGCCGGGTCAACATGCCGCTGCAAAGCCGGTTGTGTAGGTCGAAATTTGCTCAGATAATATCCCGAGAGAAGGCTCAGGCCGAACAGCACCACTTCCTACACTAGCTTGCATTATGAGGAAGGCAGATAATACACTGCGAGTAATGGCGAACATATGCGGACAGCTCAACAGTCGAGTGCACTTTTCTCTCGCTCCATCAAATCTACCATTCTCATGCTAGACCACCTGCCTCTGCGCAGTTCTCTGATAGGTCTGTGTGAAAGTGGCCCCATAGCTGTGGCTTGGGATTTATAGACGCAACTGTGGAGGTCGATGACCATAGTAGTTAGAGCTTAGCTGTTAGTTTGTTGCTATAATTGATTATGTAAATAAATGTCTATAAATGAGTAACCGAAAAGAACTTTTCCAAATGTTCCTTGCCGGATACTTTTATGAACGCCTATGGAACTGGTTTTATGAGTGTCTTTTATCAAAAAATCTTATGAGGGAACTGTTAAAGGGGAACAGAAAGAAATGGTCATTTCATTCAGAATGAAATGTACTATATGAGCCGATTTGGACACGCCTACCTCCCATATGTGGACACTTATTTCCAAATGGCGATAACTTCGGTCCAATGGAACAGTGACCCAATTTGGTAGTTATGTAGATGAGGGTCCTATTAAGAACTATGCTACTAATGATGATTTATGAAGAAATTGTTGAACTGGGAAAGGTAAAGGGTATTTCGAAGTCGGTCTAACCCGACTTTAGACTTGTTTATTCGTTTTATTGTGTCTTTGAAATGGAAAATAAAGGATTCTTATATCTGGTGTTAGTTGTAACGACTCAAATTTGTCGGGGTAGGCTCGCCAGGAGTCATTTACGGAAATATTTCTCAGAGTTTCAAATTATTTGCCTTAACTGGATTGTTGTTTTGACAACCGATCCTTCTTGCCGCGGACTGAGCGTGTCCCAGACTGGGTAAGGCTCTTCAGGAGACTCCTGTGTGAGACACCTGAGTCAGACTCGTCACGAGAATAAAAAAAAAAAAAAAAAAATACGACTGAGACTCTTGTGTGAGACTCTTCATGATTGTGACTCCTGTGTGAGACACCTTTGTGATACTCCTGGGTGAGACTCTTCACGACTGAGACTCCTGTGTGAGACTCTTCAGGATTGAGACTCCTGTGTGAGACATTTGGGGGAGACTCTTCAGGACTGAGACTCCTGTGTGAGACTCTTCATGATTGCAACTCCTGTGTGAGAAACCTGGGTGAGACTCTTCACGAATGAGACTCCTGTGTAGGACTCTTCATGATTGAGGCACCTTTGTGAGACACCTGGGTGAGACTCTTTACCACTGAGGCTTCTGTGTCAGACTCTTCATGATTGAGACTCCTGTGTGAGAAACCTGGGTGAGACTCTTCACGACTGAGACTCCTGTTTGAGACTCTTCATGATTGCGACTCCTGTGTGAGACACCTATGTGATACTCCTGGGTGAGACTCTTCACGACTGAGACTACTGTGTGAGACACTTCAGGATTGAGACTCCTGTGTGAGACATTTGGGGGAGACTCTTCACGACTGAGACTCCTGTGTGAGACTCTTCATGATTGAGACTCCTGTGTGAGAAACCTGGGTGAGACTCTTCACGACTGAGACTCCTGTTTGAGACTCTTCATGATTGCGACTCCTGTGTGAGACACCTATGTGATACTCCTGGGTGAGACTCTTCACGACTGAGACTCCTGTGTGAGACTCTTCAGGATTGAGACTCCTGTGTGAGACATTTGGGGGAGACTCTTCACGGCTGAGACTCCTGTGTGAGACTCTTCATGATTGAGAGTCCTGTGTGAGAAACCTGGGTGAGACTCTTCACGAATGAGACTCCTGTGTAGGACTCTTCATGATTGAGACACCTTTGTGAGACACCTGGGTGAGACTGTTTACGACTGAGGCTTCTGTGTGAGACTCTTCATGATTGAGACTGCTATGTGAGACTCTTCAGGACTAAGCCTCCTTTGTGTGAGACTTCTTCGTGTTGGCTGAGACTTCTACTATTATATCGCAATTTCTATTGCTACTTGATGCCTTGCGACTAAATTCGCTCCAATCTTGCCCCGGGCTTGGTCTCAAAAATGCTCCTTTCTAAAATACCTTTTGCTCTTCGAGTCGAAAGCCTCAGTAGCTAAGTAGATCTTCCACAAGCCCTTGCAGTCGTAATTAATTATGGTGTAATAAATCGACACAACGGCTGTGGGTCTCCTGGACACCAGCGGGAATTCTATTTCCTAAGTTTTCAGAATTTTGTCTGTTAATAATTCATGGGATTAAAATACGCGAGTTGCGGGTTCGAGAATTTCCAATGATATACTTGATTCTTGGCGATGAACCTGCAAACTACATGATCCCTGCAGCTTTGCCTTTCTTCCGAATTCAGTACTCATCTTCAAAGACACATCGAGTTTGACAGAATTTTGCACCGCAGTTCGAGCACACTTTCCAAGTCAACCACCATTTAAGTTCTGCGGAAGTAGTGACCACACGTCCTTCTGGTTACAAGCCAATAATAACCCCAATTAGTGTCGATCACTCGTGTCGTTCACTATTACTGACACTCGTCTAGAGTTGTACTTCTGCTCTGGTGGCTTGTTTGCTGCACAGTCAGTGTCTGTCTGCCCGCCTTGTCGGCCTTTCACTTACTTAAACATTCGGTGTTCAGAATGATTTTTAAGGAGTGTATTTTTTCAGGCCATGAACAATTATTTTTGAAAGTATTATTTCTCAGTATGTGTTATTATATGGTGCGTTTTTGTTGCAGAAGTGGAGCGCATTTTTCTTTCACCGTTCATCAAAAGTTTCAACATGTTTTCTTGTAAACTTGAAAGGATATAAAGGTTTTTTTATAGATGCGCGTTTCTTATTTTCTTCTCTTCTCTCAGTGCAGTTACTTTGTACCTGGGGACACTCATCGAACGTTTCCACGCTGCATTCTGTCCTTAAACATAGATTGGTGGTCAATACACTGTATGTGTTTTCCCGGGCTTAGTGGTTGCTTACCCCATGATCCTCTGGGTGGAATCATTGCCTGCATTCGAGTGCCACTGCAGAAGGATCATCGAGCAGTGGAAATGATTGCATTTCCGATGTTTTATAACATCGTAAGAATCTTATCCGGACTTAGGTCCATCACAATGGAATCCCTTCTACCGGCCCAGGACTGCAGTGTGAACACAAAAATCCAAATTAAACCGCTTCACTCGCGCCCCCTCACGCAGCATGAGCACGACAGAACAGCACCGCAGCGAAATGTTTTCAATTAGCTGCCACAACAGAGCAGAACACAGCACGGCAACAGGCAAAGCCACTATAAGAGAAGTACCTACAAGAGCGCGGCCATCGCGGCAGGCAGCGACGCCACCGCGCAGCGACTCAACCTGCAGCCTCGCAGCACGCGCAGCCGTTACACACCACAATAAAATTTTATTATGCCTAATTTCACTAAATTTATTATGAATTGGTGTAAGTAAATTGGCATGGTTTGGCGCTGAGCTGGTGGCGTGTCGCTCAAACGACGCAGGCGTGGGCAGGGGCGTGCGAGTGTGGATGCGAGTCGTAATCGCAGCCGCAATGGTGAACATGCCCACATCCGGCGTTTTGCCTGATAACTTAATGTGTTTGTTTCAGAAGGAAATTGCTGCAGACCTATCAAAAATACACGTATTACGACGACCCGCTCAGCCAGAAAATTTACAAAGCCCAACCAACAGTCTGATTTATGTTGGGCCTTCCGGCGGCAGTCTGGGAGGCCGTGTTTCGCCGCCTCGATGTTATTTCTCAGACGAAGCGATAACATTTACGTAAAAATTAACCCAAACAAGGAGAATTATTTTCCTTTCAACTCATTTTCCCCGATTCGACGACCGCGTTTCCAACTGCCTGGGAGCGAATTAATCAAATGAATCCGTTTCGTAGCCAACGACGCTGCAATACGAGAAACGCCTTGCGGCCGCTCACACACGCTCGTACAGAGCCAGCCCCAAGCCCCGAGAAAACGCCGTGTTGCGGGAAGCCCTTTACTCCTTACTCGAAAGCTCGCTTTCCTGTCCGCTACAAAAGCGGTGGGAAAAAAACAAATTAAACCAAAAATAGAAAAAATTGAAAACGAAAACGAATATGAAAATAGAAATAAAATTTAACGTGTTTCAAGCACAAAACCATTAAAGAGTAGGAGTGCAGCACTGAAACAATGGCACGGAATAGACAACACAACAGGAAGAGGAACAATGCCAGGCGTTGCAATCCTTGTTGTGTGTAGTTTGTGCCGCAAGAGAATTTTTAAAGCATCAAAATTTCCCCGGGCATTTGCCCATGCAGCCGCATACGATTTCTCTCATTGGAACACATTTCCGGGAACACTAATCGGGATTGTTGCAAGGCTTGTTTCGAGCACACGCTATCAAAAGGCGTGAACTGGCCCCACTGAAGGACGTGCACATGCCGCAGACTTGACTGCCTGGGTGCCCAGCATTACTAGCTAATGCGCTGCGAGTGCCTCTTCCCAACTCCACACGAGGAAAGGCCTTTGTTGCATACAATTTAATTATAAAAACAAAATTTAACCAAACTATCTAAAGAGCGAGTAAGACGAGCGCGCCCGGACTGTAATGCAGACAGTACAACCGCATCGACCTAACCTGCACAGAGAGGCAGCATTGGCAGGCATTTCAAGCGCTTTCATGAACTGGAGGAGCTGTTTACATAATCCCGTGCTGGATGCGGCTCCGCGGCGAGCGTGCAAACGGAGTGGGGATGAGTGGCGCGGCTTAGAATTAGCCTGTTGCGCCTCGTGTTCCATTTGTATGATGGCGCCTTGTTAACCAAGCGGTGTGCTGTTGATAACTTTTGGCTTCCAGCGGAATATCCTCTTTGTGTGCCTTTCGAAGTTGGGGGAAAAAGTGTAAATTGTGAAGAAACCGTGTGTGACGCCGCTTTAGCAAGTGGTAATGGTGGAAAATTGCAACAAGTCGAGAGCCTGTAATTGAAATTGTGAGCTGTAAAATATCGGAGAAGCTGCTAAAGCACCAACCAGATGCGGTCGCAGTTGACTGATTAACACCCCCAGCTCAAAGCCGAATTTTATTTTTAATTAGGAGTTATACCAAAAGAAATGCATCAAATGCGTGCTCAGGCACTTGAGGCTGACAAAGCCCAGGGACAAGAAAGGAAAAACTGAGTAACGGATGTTGCTTGGATCTGAGTACATGATTTGAGGACAACGAAAGATTCACAAGAAGAGAAATGTGAGAAGCATCCACATTGCTAACCGCACCACTGACAATTCTAGACTCAAGCTTCTGTTTGGTTACGCTCAGTTGACGACTGTGGCTCGATAAACGGTTCACTTCAATTGTATTTTGTAACCTTATTGTTGTTTGCAGCAGCTTTTAAGATAATGCAAAAGTGAAAAAGATCAGCAGTAAAAAGAAGATTTCTATTTCTTTGCTATTCTTTTGACGATATTTTTGTGACAGAAGACGGATAAAGGAAGTCCTTTTCATTTCCCTCAATCCGCTCCTAGCACAATGGAGACTTTCGAGAAGTGCCTACGTTGGAAGCATACGGCAGATCTGATCTGAGCGAACGAAGACAAAATACCAGAAGCACTACACACAACAAACCCTCTCAAAAGTCTGTCACACAGATCCGATATAACTTCACATAGTTCCCTTGGTGCCTCCCAGTTACCAGCATAATCGAACGGACTTTGTTCAAAAGTAACATTCACCACGTCCACGACATAAATACCCCTCTTCGAAGTGTCTTCCAGGCAATATTTATGAAGACCTAATTTTGAGGAGTGCAAAATTAAATTTAGATGGATTCCACGGAATGCAAGAAGAGCCAAAATTCAATATAAATCCAACTCAGAACAAATTTAGTTCCAGTAACTCAGAAAACATTATATGGGAATGGAGTCGAGCCGGCGATTTATACGATAACAGTGTCCGAAATGAACGAAGAAAGAAGCAACTATTTCATTTATTCATGAAAATTGTGGCAATTGCAGGCTTCCAAGCGACGCTGGCAGGTGGAGAAGAGGGAAGCGCTGACTGGTACCTCCCAAACCGCCGATTAGGGAGACGATTGGTGCACATACGAGTAATATCTTGAAAACGACTTTCTTAAACTGCACTCGCAGACAAACACACACGCAACCACACAAAAACAAACACACAAACATACACACAAATATACACACACCCACAAACATACACACACACATTCAGAGATCGTAAAACCACAGCAACTTGCAAAAGCGCTTCCATTGTACTTGTGACTGGGAAGAAAACAAATGCCACAATTTCAGCTCGAGCAGAGGAATGTGTGGATTGCTCGCTGGGTCGTTGTGCAGCCACCGAAAATAGCATTGAAGCGCAAAGCCTCGCAAATCGTTGACGTCTATTGTGGGCATGCGAATTATTTGCCAAATATTTGCTACATAAGCCAATTTATTTGCTATTCGGTCAGAGCGCTTATTTAAATGTGCGGCTCCTGCACACAGGCTGGCCGCAGGACATGCTTAAAGGACCCTTCCGTCAATTTCTGACCACTCACAAACAGACAAACGCCGAGCTCATCCGGTAGCAAAACGCGAATCTAGTTACGAACTTTGCAACTGGACTCTGGACAACCGCACAAAGGTATAGGGTAGGGTAGGGTAGGGACCAATTGACCGAGAAACGAAAGATGTGACCGAAGAAGAACCATACACATACGAAGCTGGAGAAGGCGAACTGATGAATGACGGTGTCGATGTGTGACACGTTCTGCGTGCTCTGTGGCTCCAAAGTAGTCTGGCAAAACAGGATAAAAATCAGTGAAACAGGATAAAAATCAGTTTATTATGTAAATCCGCACCGCTCCCACAGTGTTTCATTTGCTTTCCTGGAGTGTTCTAGCACGGAAAACTGAAGACTGTCCAAGTTCTAGGTGCCTTTGAATACTTGGCCAGATAGTTGCGGAATGGTCGTGCTGTCGTCGTGGTGGCTGAAAATCAGCTGTGCAGATATTATAATTCGCTGCAGGGGAACACCGAAAACATCCCAGTGCAACTGTATTGGCTGTGAAGGAACTGCTGTGTCTCGGAGCTGCTCTGTCTCGGAGCTACTGTGTCTCGGAGCTGCTGTGTCTCGGAGCTGCCAACCAAACTGGCAAGCGATTGCATGCAAGCTTCTGAATGTGTGTGTGTGTTTAATCGATTTAAGCATGTAAAATCGTGGAAATCATGGGCAAAACAAACGCTCACAGACTTCATTGTCGGCAACACCCTAGTACAAGGCTTTCGGACGACCTTCAGCCAACTGTGCAGGTCGCCCCTACTTCCACTCCGCCTTTCATAGCCCCAGTGTCCATTTTCCACTTTGACTTTAATAATGTGTTGCTTTTGTGGTTATTTGTTGTTTATTTATTTTCTCGACAGCATTTCGTGCGCCGGGGAGCGGCTGTGCCAAGTCTATTAGGAAAGCATACTCATTATTGAGAGGGGCTTCTTTGTGCTCCTCTCTAGTCTTCCAATGAAGACAGACACTACCCGGGTAAAGGCAGAAGGCATTTCAATTTATAACCGGGAACCCCGAGTGGGTAAGTGCTAAGGTCATGTAATCACAACTTTGCCCACTCACTCAGCAGTGACCAGTGACTGACTTGCGCCACACAGCAGTGTTTAATTGAAAATCCCTTGCCGCCACTCCCGATCCAACACAATGAGCCCAACACCACCCACGGCGTTTTTTGATGTATAGCATGGCCACACCCATTTCTTTATCTCTAGAAGTTATGTCTGTGCATATTAATCGCCTCGACCCAGCGTCAAACCACGCCGTGTATCAGGAAACAGCAGAGAAGCATCTTCAAAGCGCCCAAATAGCACTTTCAACTATCAAAAAGCGGAGCAACTGTGGCGGCACAGATTTCTGACTAATTCTCGCATGAAATTTGCATTTTGATTATTTTGCAAATTAAAATTGTTTTCCATCTTCCATCTACAAACTTGTGTTCAGTGCTTGTTGAACTGTGCTGGTGAACTGGCGTTTGCCGCATCCAACAGGGGAAATGTCTAAACGAGGGCTTCTTTGAGAATCTCTGCGGATATGAGGCGAATAGTCGGCTATGTTTGCTCTCTCTCCAATCTTGCAAGCCTTATCCGGCCTGAGGCGGAGGGGTGAAGTCCAAAGTGCCCGTAGCTGCAAGGTTCCAAAAATTGACTCTTCTTTGAATTGTGATTTGGCCAACACAATCAGACAGAAGAGGCACATACTGAATACAGCAGTCAGAATGGTCCCCTGCTAAGTTGCTGCGTTTAAAAACAGCAGCACCACTACCTGGAGTCCGCAGCTGGAAGCATTCATTTCCACACTGTCCCTGGCTGCTGCTTTTGGGGACTGAGCTTCGCCGCTAAGCACTACCGGATGCTCCTGAACACATGCCAAAACTAAATTCTCTCCGTCTCCCCTCCCCAGCAAGTCCGTTATCGACCACTTGCATTAATAGACTTTGAGCAATTTTCGTTGCTGTAATGCCGAAATTTATTTGATTCACGACTTCGCTGGTGTCCGCCCAGCCTAATCGCAAATGATTTATGCAACATCTTAGCACATTAAAATATGCACAATATTTGCTGTTCGGGTGTGTGTGTGTCGCTTTAATGCAAATGCCGCAAATTGTTTGTGTCACGCAAACATTTCCCGCGCTTAGGGTTGCCGCCGCTTATTTGCTAAGTTAAAAGCATTTGCCACATGGCCCTGGATGGCTCTGAAGTGGTCGTGAGCGCGGGCGTGCACAGGAAACGGAGTGAGGCATGTGTAGCGCATGCCAAACGTCGACATAAGCACGTTTGTAATTGTGTGTGCGTGTGTGTGTGTGTGTAGAAGTATGAGTGCAGAAGAATTTTAAATATTTACACATCTGATTTTTCTGAAGACTGAGCCGGCGCACGGACTTCTACAGGTCCTGGCAGGCGAGCGCAGCGCAGATTAAGTGCCTAAGAGGGCCGCAATTTGGTGCTGTGTGAGCGGCGCGTGTTCATATATTTACATGTTTGTTTTGTTGTTTTGATGCCCCGATTTAATGTGTGTGTGTGCGGCTGACACTTGAGCCCGCCGTCATTGAGTACCGTCAGTGAGCGTTGCCTATGTAAGTGCTCAAGCGCCATCTCCAGCGGCAGCCGTTCTCGCCGTTCCATGCCGTGCCGTGGAGCTTGCGTGCAGCGAGTGTTTTTGTCACATTTGCACCATGTGCTTGATGTGGGTAGACGCCGCTTCACGTGGAGTACGCATTTCAGGACATTGCTAAACATGTGTTAAAAATTATAATGACAGAACGGCCCATTATGGCAGCAATTGGCTTCCATGCTCAGCGAGCACACCCGTGCGGCAGTCACCCTGAAGAAATTTATTATTGTATAATGTCAGCAAAATTTCCTCGGCTTCAGTCCGGTTGCACACGAGGCAGTTTAGCTCTAATTATGACAAATGACACGCAGCCTGAGCGCCGAAGTAACCCGAAAGCTTCCTCTAGGAGTTGCACTTGCTCGCGCGGATTCAAGGACCGCCCAGAAAGAAGGCAAACAATGCATACGCCGGGCAAGTCTCTTTGGCAAATGGGCCCAATCACACCTGCGGAAAGCTTTGGAGCATGCGGTTACTTATTAGGAACATACGCGTACGTACGCAGAGGTCGGACTCTGGTGGATCTGGGGTTTTGACAGCAAATTTACCTAAACTTAATCTTAATCTTCTGCAGGGATTTTCATCCCTCTCCTAGAGTCTTCTAGAGGAGTCTTCTATAAAAGTATGGGTGAACAAGCACGGGAGCCCCTTCGAGTATGGAATCCAAGAAGCAGTAAATATGGTAGCCAACCTAACTCTTTCTTGATATGAGTTTTAATCCCTTTAGTCTCAGTCCGTTTGCAATTGTGCGAAGAATTCCATTGTTTAAACTATTTTGTGGGTCTCTTTACTACGACCTTTCAAGGGAATAGTTCTTTTTTCAATTGTTGGCACAGATCAACAGCTCAAAGAGACGCCCTCGTGATTAGGAGTCTTTTTACATATTTAAAGACAAATTTGAAATACACCTTTTACCAATTAAAAAACTTGGCGAGAGATCGTGGAGACAGTACATTAAAATTCGTTGCCGACTGTAGAGGATAAAGTTCCACGAAACATCATCAGCCGGAACACACTCTAATTCCACCGCCTCTTCCGAACAGTTCTATGCCAAGCAGTCCTACTAACATACTAAAAACCCACCCGTTTGCCAAACAAATTCAGTGTCAATTGCACAGACCCCGTGCAGTCGTCTCCTGCGTCCATGGTGCCTCCTTGCAGGACAGTGAATGCGAGCAATTCACTGCATTTCGTTCATGACTATTTGAACTTTAATTTGAACGCTGCCATTGAAATTCAATGCCTGTCAGCATCAGCCGCGTCGCCCACTCTCCCTCTAAACACTCGTACTCGTATGTCAACTACGGCTACAATGACAAGAACAACGACTTACAACGACTAAACTGACATAGTGAATGGCCTGCCTGGCCGCAGTAGTGACGAAGTGGGAGTGACGAAGGGAGAGAGACAGAGAGAGAGAGAGTGAGGGGGGCAGCGCTTTGACAGCGACTTGCAAAAAGCTTCAAGCAGTGGCACTTGAGTGGCGATTACTGTCCCGCGCTGTCATGTCCCGGTTGCATGGCGTGTCGCCCCACTCCAGCGGCACTACACTCTTTGCTTCGAGTGTGGTAAAACTTTTCAAAACTGGCATGCAATGCTTCACTGAAGGAGGTCATGAATGCATTCTTCATCTGTGGAACGGACGGCGGAGGTATTCGCATTTAAAGCACATTTGCGCAGCAGAAAAAATTGAATGCTGACTTTCGGCGCGCTGTCCTTTCGATTCAGAATTGTTTTAAATAATTGCAGCATTTGACAGGAGCATAAAGGTCAGATTTGAAGCACAGAAGGTTAATGCAAGCCTTCTCCATTTTTGACAAACCCTTTGAGCCCAATTCACCATAGTCAATGAAGGCGTGAAGAACCTCATGTGGCCAAGAGTTTCTCAGGGAAACGTCAAAAGTCTACTTTGTGTCCACACCTACTCCAGCAAGTCTGCATTTAGTCACTTATCTTCAGTATGCGTGAATTTGTGGCAAAACGAGGTGTCGGATTACACCCCTACCTCTGTCGATGTACTCGTGCATGGTTCACCATTAGTTCAGAAACTCGAATGTTCTGTTGGATTGTCTCAGCCTATTGTAGAGAGCCGCTTAATATAGTTCTGGTGCTGATCTTTCGATGTTAGTCTAAAGTTATGAGCTAGGGAGGGGACAACATTCCGGATAAAGTTCCATTACAAATTGGTAATAGATGGATAGATACACTGTGGAAGTGGCAAATGTTAGATGGGGACAGTCATCATCCTGACAAACTTGGCCGGAATGGAATTGCAACCGTTCAAAACTGCTGTTGTGATTTAATAGGCAGGATATTCAATTTGTAATGGGGGTACCGACGGGTCACTGTTTGGTTGGCAGACACGCAAGTAGACTGGGAGTACCCCATTAAGACTTTTGTAGGAGCTGTCAAGATGTTGAGGAAGAGGAAACAGTGGAGCACCTCCTGTGTGAGTGCATGGCTATGTACAGTTAAAGGTTCTCCACTCTTGTATTTGCATTTCTTGACAGCATTGAGGAGATTTCCAGGATGATGCTAACGAAAGTGGCCACTTTTATCAAAACCACAAGATGATTTAGGGAAGATCCGGAAGTGTAGGGGAAATAACTCAAGTGGTCACAATGGGCCTTGAGCACGCCTAAGTGAGTCTTAGGACAACCATATATCCTACCCACTTAGCCTAAAGTTGATGTTCCCCTCAAGGATCAAGGGCTTTTAAAATCCTTTCTTGACGTCTTGATATTTCCCACTAGCAGAAATGTTCGAACTGAAGAGGCAGAAGCAAGGCTTTAAAGTAGAAACGCGCCTTAATTTGGTTTAAAAAAAACCGCCACGAGAAGCTCGTTTAATAATAAAAAAACCCTGGTTAATTAAATTGTAGTGTGCTTTCAATTAAAATATGCACCAACCACTACTCAAAGGTAATGCAACTTGACTCGACTGGAGTCGACTCGACTCGCAGCGGAAATCATGTAATACTCTTTTAATATTTAATCCCTTTGAAAGTCCTTTCTGACTGAATGGAGGCAAATGCGAAATACCGAGCGAATTCAAAGAGGTCTCTCATTTATTCATGAGACGGCAGCGCAACGCTTCTGTTGCTTATCTCGTTGTGTGGCACAAGAGCTGTCGTTCCAGCTGTCTGGCGGAGGGAGCACCTCTGTACTCGTGTCATCTGCTGCCACTGAAATCAATATCGGAATGAATCAATTATGCACAAACGTTTACTTAAAACCGACTTTTGTTGTTTTTGCAAGGCTGCCTCCTTCTATTTACCACGTCTTTTTCCCTTTGCATTTCTGTTTATTTATTTACGTTTATCTTGAGCCCTCCTTGTGCATTCATTTTCCTTCAGTTTCCATTGCAGCGACCACTTAAAACTCGAAAAGGAAAGAAGAACGCAAGTGAGCCCATGCTGCAGTCGCTACTTGAGGTGATTTGCCTTGGGTTGAAATTTAATTTTAGCGGTGCTTACATATGTATTCCCAGGATTACAAGGATCTGCGTAAATTGCTACGGGCGTTATTAGATTGCTAATTAATTGGCTTGTGGTGCTCACTTGAAGCAGACAATGTGAGTTTGTAATCTGCAAAATGTTTTAAGAGCCTTTCGGGACCATGGAAATTTATCTCTGACCACATAAGTGGCAATGAAGGGGATAGGAGCAAATCAACTCAATGCACTTGAATTAATTGGCCTCGCATTGACACTGCATGCGAACCAACTAGTCATAATTGTTAGAGGAGTAAGCGTGCAGCAAGCACATGTTTAACCCGTACATATCTGTGCATTCGGTCATACTTCTCTACACGGGTTGCCCCTCCGATTGGATATTTTTGATGTTGTTGTAGTGTCGCTTTAACTTGTGCATTGGAATTCTTGATTCTGGCAGCAGTCAAACAGAAACTATCCCTGGCTATGACCACATACGAGCACCCATACAGAGAAGTACAGCACACCGCACTCTGGGGCAGTTGCCAATAATGTGCAATGGAGCCGAAATCCCTCTCATTGCCATTCCGACCACACACAAGTCACTCCGATAGACACCGCTTGCGCCATTAGATGACACGACTAATGCGAAACTGCTGGCATGTTAACAGAGCAGTTGGCTCCCTGATTGCCCCAGCACAAGCCGCAATATCAGCCGAGTACCAGACTGTCGTCGGCGCAGCGGCGCGCATGGCCCTTAATTGTTGAAAAACGACAAAGAAAAGACGATAGGCTGCAGCACCACTGGATAAGGGCGGGCCACACGACCGCAGCTGTGTGCGCTCTTACAAGCGTTTATTGCGAACGCTTGGCATAGTTTTCAACTTGCAGCAGAATTCAATCAGAGCCCTGCTGTGCCCGTGTCCTGTGACAAACTTCGACTTACTTCCAGTGGACAATGTACTGCACGGTTGTCACGTAGGCAGAGGATGATGCGAAATGTCCCACATTTCATTAACTTTTCTAGCAGTGGCCTGTGATGGGCGATTATTGAAGCGGAATGGGAGCAGTTGGCGGTTGGATATAATAGAGTGGCTCCAGTGAATAATCAAACTGTTTCCAGTCAAATATTGAGTTTATATGGTCCCTCATACCGACTACAATCAAAGCAAAGTTGATTGGAAACGAAATTTATGTGACTACTGTCCAGAAGACCCATGAAATCTGTTGGAAACCTCCAAAACCCCGAAACAATGTCTTTATGCCATAAACACAGATCTATGGCTGATTGTCTGTTGGACTTTGGAGCTTGAAGAAGAGAAATGCGACCAAAACAAAAGCAGCGGAGACTTGCTGCGTCCTGGAGCTGACGTTATAAAAAACAAGAACTCTTAACTACTTTGGACAGTTTTTTATTCAAAAGTTTTGCAAGGATACACACGACATACATGCATAAATATATATCAATCCAATTGAGAATGTCCAAAGAAGTATTATTATGTTGCAATGTGGAGTCGCCAGTAGGCCAACGATTCGTAGTAACTTATAACCATCTGAGGAATTTCCAGATTGGCGACGCTCCCGGGCACCGTTTCAATTTCCGACAGTCCACTGAACTCAATGCGAAAGTAAGTCACATCTCCGATCTTTCTTGCACTCACGATTCTTTTGGCACTGAACCCCCTCTCGAACCCATTGAGCACTTCATTGCAGACGCCTGTTTGAACACTCGCGTCCACCACTTGAACTTGGCTGTTGCTGTTTGAGGAATTCACATTTTTTGAGGTGTTTGCGGCAGCATCTGCACGGCTCTTCTTGCACGGCACATCGGGGGGAGGAGCAGAATTCTTCGAGGCGTCTGCGCAATGTGATTCCTCAAATTCATCAGTTAATTCGGGACAATTAAAATCTGAACTGTTCATCCAAGTTTCCTGCAAATACCCATTCCTTTCAATGAAGCCCTGCATATGTTCGAGGCAACCGCAAATAGGTACTGATTCGCCATTCGGCGACGTAGAGTAGCTGGAACCCATTGGCCAACGTATCTAATCGAAACCTTTTCAAAAATGAAATTTTCCTCACCTCCACGAGGCTAGGAACGACGAGTGGATGACGCGAAAAACTTTGACAGTTTGTCAAGTGGAGAGAGATGTCGATGTTGCCAACATTTAAAGCTTTGTTTCGGTGGCAGAGATGCATTTTCAGCGCTCCAAATATCGTCCAGTCAACCACAATTAGAAATTGCTTCGAATCAGGTAAAATTCTAGGCGTGGCAGATATGCTCTGTTATCGGTTTTTTAAATTAAAAAATGCAACGTTCCAAATACACGCAGCTGGAGTGAGGTGGGTGACTTCAATAAGTTTCCTCTGATGTTAGATTGACCGCTTCAATACTTCTCACATACATGCAAGAACAGGAACTGAGTTGCAACTTCGCTTTCTTCAGCTCACTCTGGATAGTGGGCACTGCAAGCATAGCAAACATACTGAGTCTGGATTGATTTTATGAATTGTAAATGGAAGCATCACGTCAAATGTAGTCCTTTCAAGATGGCCACGCCCATACCACCTCTATGCTTACTATTTGAAGTAGTAAAATTCACCTTGCTGCTTGTGATGTCATTGCTCGCTGCACTTGAGCACCTGCATATCAGTCAGAGAACACAGAGAAAAAAAACTCTTCTTGGCTGCCAGCGTCCGTAGCGGTCACACCGCGATTTTAAGGGGATTCACCACGATTCTGAGTGGATTCAACACGATTTTCAGTGGATTCATGTACAACGTCCGTCTGCTTTATTTCGCTGCTTTGCCGTTTGACGTTTAAGTGTCTTTACTGTGTATACTTTGATATCAGTATCTCCCAGGAGAAGGTGTGGTAAGATTTATACAGAGAAGTAAAGTGAATATGGAGATGCCCATGCAGATTCAACATTGCAATATTGGAATAAGAAACCCATAGAAACTTGTGGTGCAGTGTTGATAAAGCGTGGAAACTGACGAATCAGTACTGACTTCATGTGGGAGAACGAGGTTAGTCTATATTCGTGTAGGTGGCGCTGCAATCGGCAGACTTGCTCCCTTTAATGCCTTCATATCAGGGCGCGTTTCGTAAACCAACAACATCAACATGAGCTATATCCTGCAGTAGTAGAAATCCATGGCATATCTGAATAAATTAGCACCAAGAAGCAAATTATGAGCAAAGGGAAAATATGGAATAAAGATGTCTAATATAGCTAATCATTTAAATATGGAAAAGGAGAAAGACTTATATTCAGTGTCCATGTGATGCTTAGCCCACATACAATATATGTATAAGGAATATGCGACAATCACCCCTCATCTACTAAATAGTGGTGCTGGAATGGAGGGTCAGAACATGTGGATAAAAGTCGAATAAAATGTTGTTCCTATTTTGTTGGGGTTTTTAAGTTAGGAGAGTAAATGGCAGCCGAGCTGGTTCCCAAAGCTTACGTTGCACACAATTCCTCTTCACTACACACCTCCAATTCTTTGTCCTGACATAGAACAGAAACAGAAACAGAAACAGAAACAGAAAACTATTATAAATTCTGTTCTGTTTGCTTTGCTCGTGCAGCGATAGAAAACAGAAACAGATATAGAGAAAGGATCAGAATTCACAAGAAACTATCCAATATTGTATTTCGATGGACAATTTTGTCATTATATTTATTGAAAAGGGAAATAGATCACAGCGTGTGCATGGACAAAGAATTGGAGGTGTGTAGTGAAGAGGAATTGCATGCAACGTAAGCTTTGGGAACCAGCTCGGCTGCCATTTACTCTCCTAACTTAAAAACCCCAACAAAATAGGAACAACATTTTATTCGACTTTTATCCACATGTTCTGACCCTCCATTCCAGCACCACTAGTTAGTAGATGAGGGGTGATTGTCGCATATTCCTTATATACCATACTTGACTTGCCCCAAGTGTATTTCGCGTCGTCAGCGCAAAGAGTGCCAATTGACAAGATGTCAACCGAAGTCGCATGTGGTCTGTGGCCTGCGACGTTCACCGCCCGCTGTCCACTCAGACCCCTGGCAGCTTACTTTATATTGTTTGTGTGCTGCCTCACCAACTCAGCACCCACCAAGCTTATCGCAGTCGAATGTTGCTCATGGAATTATTCATTGATTTGCTTCCGCGCTTGGTTGATTTTTTTCTGACCTGTGGGAACTTCTTCCGTCCGTGCCTGGAGCTGCTGCCCTGCCTCTGCGTGTCGACCTATTTGTGGGTGTTTGATGGCATTTGTCTGCAATTAATTGTTGCTTAATAATGCTGCTGCTGCGGGTGATAATCAAACCGAAGTTATTAATTGTTAAACTATTTAAACGATTTCGCTGCAGAGTGAATCCAACTTAGGACCGAAGAGTGCTAAGCACAATGAGTTTGCGACATTCCCACCATTAGCTCGACACAGTGGCTGATAGTTCGGGTGCTAATTGGAGCCATTGGTCACTTCATTTCGATCTAAGCTGAGAGCTCGCACCTTTGCCTCTTAACAGGTCAAGGCATTTGAGATCAGTCGTTAGAGCAAGTTGAAATGGGACTGGCTTTATGATTGTATTTAGTTGATTGAACTGTCCAGAAATTCCCCAAAACACAAGGAAAAGTTTGCGAAAGTCGCTCAAATAAAATGAAAGTTGTTTGGTCAATAAAAGGGAAGAGACGCTCCTGGCGCTCCATTACGTGCATACTCGCACATTTAATGAGCTCGTGTTCCAATTGCCGCATACGAAACTTTCGCCCACGGCTACTTTTGTGTTACGAGAATTACCCCTTCCACGGCGCTGCTGTGGCCGCTCTAGCCGCAACTGTCGTATGTGACTTTAACGACTTCCTGCGTTTAATGGCACGCTCCATTAATTAGGAACAGATTTGCCCCCACTTACAGAAACGCGCACCACGCAAATTACTTTATTAGCAGCCGTTTCAGTGGCTGGCAGCCCGAGCGCGGTGGCTGCAAATAAGTGCGCCACGTAATTAGCAGCGGAATGTGTCGAGTTCATTATGCATTTATGCACACGCAACTCTCGTAAACTCTCGATGAGCAGTATCTTTGACGTGCAGAGGCATATAAAAGCGTATCCTTTCGCAGGCGGCGAATTATTAGTTATTAGCCCACCAATTGAGTGCACGTACCGCACACAAAATTAAGCTGTGCAAACCGGTAAAAGTTGAGAAACGCGTCTTCACTCTGCAAGGATATTGTGCTGTCGTTTACAAGGACGCCTTGACGCGTCAATCAGAGGCAAACTTATTAAATTTGATTTTGATGGGGAAACGTACCACAAATTTGGATGTAGTACGGGTATTTTTACTGCGCTCGCAGGACATGAAGCTCACTTGCTAGTCTGCCGGAAATTGACGCTTTCATGCCATAAACCCCAGCATCAAGCTCATCCCCGAAATCTCGTGGCTGGGACTGGTAAAGGCTTTGTGGGATGTTCGTTGCGATTCAGGGCAATTCTTCATTCGGAATTGCAAACCGATGAGGTGGCTATTGACTGACAACTCAGAGCAAGAACTAGAAGCATGGAGGCGCCTCGAACAAAGCAGCCGGTCATGCTCGTAGCGAGCTGCACTCTCAAATTTGCGTGCGCTTGTCTAACGCTAGCTCACATATGTGTCCACATACATGCATCTGTGGCCACGTAATGTATAAGCAGAGACACGGTCGCAGGATATTCTGCTGATTCCTGATATATCCAGCAAACGTGACGTACTGGTGTAAATGTGGCAATTATTTTTGGATTCGAATGAAGGTTGTCTTATATACGAAGTGCCATGCCCCCCTCCCGCCCTTCTTCAATTGCAAATCGCACACTTTTCTAGCAAACTAGACGAACCGCCTGACGAGGCTTTTTTAAAAACAATTCAAAGCTCGTTCAGGCTTCGGCAGCGAGACTTAATTTAGAGTGAAATTAATTTGAATTTAATTCCTTGTCGAGCGTGCCTGCTTTGAGGCCCTGCCCATTCACTCTGTTTTAATTCGCAAACATCACTTCATTCTGCGCTCATTAATTAAATTTATTACAGGCGACTCCTCCGCCCACACTTCCACACCGCCTCGCCGTCGCTCTGCCAACTGACGACAGAGCGCGACGCATGTGCCCCCTTGCAGCGCTCGCTCTCCAGCAACGTTGTGCGATGTCTGGCAAACTGAAGTTGCCAAAGCAAATAAATTAATTTCAATGTTTAAATTATCTTAGAAGCATTGAGTAAGCAAATGCAACGCGCACACAAACACGCACCCACACAGTCGCACGAACCCATGCAAATGAGCGGCGCAGTTTTGCCTGCAATCGCACACACGAAAACATGTTCACATGGCAAATGTTGCGGAATCACAGCACTGAGCGAAAACATCATCTCATTATCATTATGGTGCAACAATCAAGTGAATGTGTGCGTGTGTGCTTGTGTGTTTGTGTGACACCGTTTCAATCGCAAACGAAAGAGGAAGCCTGGGAGTGGTTTACGCTGCCGCGGAAGGATTTAACGCAGCAGCGGGGCGGAACGAAGACCCAGCAGTTCGTATTTTAGATATGTCGGTGGCCACATCTGTTCCTGCATCGGTGGATTTGTGTGGAGTTAAATGGTTCTTCTCTCCGTGTACGAGTGAGGGGAGTATCCTTTAACCAAACAAAAATACCTACCCAGCCCACTTCATTGCAACACCTTACCAGGGCGGTGCACCACTGAGGCTGCGGTTCCACAGCATCTATCCCAAGTGCGTCGCACGAGGTTGGTGTAAGCCAGCTCGATCCTTCCAGTTGTCTGGCATGGTTGTGTGGACCGAGTGTATCAAAGGAGAAGGCTCTGCGAACGCTCGAAAGCAGTCTCCGCTGCAACCATTGCTCCTCAGTGGAGGCAGATGGGTTCATAAACGGTGGAGAACTTATCCATAGTTTCAAAGATTTTATGTATTTCTGGGATAAAAAGAGAGTTCTGGTGTTGGATTCGGGTTTTCGTGACACAACCTTCAATCTTATCAGTCAATGAGTTCATATCAAATTTGTGGAGCTGGGGAATTCGCATGAAGGATATTTCTTGTGAATTCCACAGCCTCGAATAACTGACTCGCCACTCCTTCCCTTCCGAAATTATGACTCATGAATTGGATTCGATTTTTACATGACATATTTCTACCTTCATTTATGTTGCCCCATGGTGCTCCTTTTGTTCCACTCCGCTCCCGGCACGCTTTCTCTTTTTCTTCTTTTGCAGCAATAAATTGAATATTAATACAAACTGAATGGATATCCTGTCAGAATTATGACATCGGTTAATCGTACAAAGGACTCTCTAATAAAAAAGTGCATGAATTATTATTTTCCATGATTGAAGGATAATTGAATAATTTTGTCATTTGGCGGCGAAGCAAGAATTTCAATAAATGTGGAAAAATTCGAAGTATGCAAACGAGAGAGCAGTGATGGGTGGCTCTGCCGAGGATGGTAGGGATAATTGAAAATGTCTGCTTTTGTGAATGTGTGTGGTGTAAGTGGGCTCCACTCCTTCCACCCCCCGTACTTTTGACGTGCTTTTGGCGAAGTACTCAGCAAAATACCCTGCATCTGAGGATACGCCTGTACCCGAGCATTTCTATTTAGCTGCAGATGATGCCAGTCAGGCTTCGATGCAGTTTATTTTCATTTAAACGCTTAGTCAGCTCTTTTCAGAGAGAACATCCTTGAGTAGGCAAATGCAAAGGACCCGCGGGCATCCTGAGGCTGCCGTGCACTATCCTCTCATTGTGTGTTATGAATGAGGTCCGCACTCGTACAATAAGTGTCGTTAGTGTTGTCAAATAAGTGTCGTTCTCTGAGGCGCCTGTATGCAAAATTTATGAGCCTGCCAACATTTTCGTCAGGGCACTGTAACGAAAGGCATAAAATTGCGATAATAATAAAGAATTGATTGGAAACTCGCCATATTTATTAATTCAAAATGCGACATTTCAGCACACGAACACACACAGAGAACCACCATCGTCAACAGCACGCGCGGAAGCGCATCAATGTCACAACGTGACGGCTCCCTGCCTGACTCCACCGCTCCTTCGTTGATGGGTATTTCGCTTTGTCATGCCGTCCTTAAATCGGGCATAAAAGGCGAGTGTGCTCGACTCTGTCAGGAAGTCGATAAGCTCGTGCGTTTGACGACGCAGTGGCCAGCCAAGCAGTCAGCAGCGGGCTCATTAAAAGAAGCACACAAATTTCTTTAAGGAGCCGAGCGATGACACAAACAATGCAAAAACTGTTCAATATTAAAATGGAAATGGTGCTGCTTTTGTTGTTTTGGCCGGTGTACGAATGCAGCGGCCTACGCTCCGAAGCCAGCGCTGCGGTAATTTATGAGGGAAATGGTGGCAGCGGCTACGACGCGAAAGCCCAACCGGCTGGACAGGAGACCAGATTTTACGCAGAAAGCCGAATTTACAAGACCACTTCACTGAGCAGCAGATCCAAACGCAACAACGAGAATGATGCACGGAGCACAATGCCCGCAATGACCTTAATGCCAACAATGAGCCCCGATAAGTACAATGGTGAAATTGAACATACAACTAAAGGGGACGTGGCTTCCAGCGACACATTCCCGGATGTAACGATGGGAACAGCTGCAGAAGAGCCCGAAGAGCACAATGCTGAAGACGTGGCCCAGCTGAGAAGGGCGTTGCAGCAGCAGCTAATATATGAGTTTGCCCTTAAATACAAACAAATCTCAAGGGTGACATTCCTCACATGCAAATCAGCGGCAACTGCCACAAGAGACCAGGAAGGGCAGCTCAAGGACGTACCAAGTCAGGAGCCAATCTCAAATTACCACGCCGTGAAAATGCTGAAAGGCATTCTGATGCCTGCGCTGACAGTAGAGGCAGGCAAAGCCACTGAGGCAACAACAGCAATAGCCAGAACCACAACAACAGCACCACAAACGGAATCCTCCATGCCAGCCACGGCAGCTGCGAATGCCACCACAAGGAACCACAGCTCCGCTGGCTCCCCAGACTCGGTTCTCAATCAGGGTCAGGATTCAATCCCGCCTACGAAAAGCATATTTATGCGAGTGGTGCACATCGATCATTTAACTAAGAAGCAGCGCAATGTAAACAGCAACAACATGTGGCAACGCTTCGGCGGTAGCACGGGCTTCAGGACTTACGGTAGGAGTGTCGGCGGCGGTGGTCGAAATCCCAGCAAAGCGAACTGGTTGGATCAGGTATTGCGCACCCGCACACTGCGCCAAATTGTGGCCCTGAATTTGGCCTGCGGAGCCGCCAGCTTCAAGCTGCTGGAAATGGTGAGTAGCTTTTTCCCTGCGGAGGGAAGGGCAGGGAATCGCAGCAGCAATTGCACGAGCAGGACATGCCATAAAATGTTTCTCTCATGCCATATTAAAGAACACTCTGCCATGGTGCAATTAGCAGCGCGCCACGCGACCCTGTGGCAAAGGGAGCATTTCAATCGCTGCAGCAAATGGCAAATAGCAGCTAAAAAGTCAATTTTCCGCGCCTTCCTTGCACCAACGCCGCCGAATGAAGTAGTGCAATTGCCACTGGTCGGCCGTTATGGGATAATTGCTAATCCAGTTGTAATTGAAATGGAAAACACAGCTCAGTCGTGGCGTAGTCCGAGCGGTAGCAAGAGTTGCCATGGCTGCCAGGGGCCAGGGGTGGTGGCGCCAGCTCCCACTGTGTTCGTGCCGCAATTGAAAAACGCTTCGATTGCTGTTGCGATTGCGACAGATTTTGTCTTTTTTCCATGAAGATGCTTTCAACGAGTATTTTAAGTATTTTTTCTTGGTGTCCTTTTTGGGGTTCATTGTGTAAACATTTGGCAACACAACGGACTAAAAAGGATATTCCGGTACCTCTTTCTCTTCTTGCCGCCCTCATATTTCCATCCTCTCCGTTTGTTTCTTTTTTTAACATTTTTTATGCTAACGATATTCTGTGATACTGATGATGACAACGACAACGACAACATCAACGACAACCTCGACATCGACGTCGACAACAACGGCAACAACGACGCCGTTTATTACATTTCTGTTAAAATGAAAACGGAAAATGGGCGATTGTTTGTATTGTGTGCTCTGTGGGCTGTGTTATATGGACTGTTGGCGGGGGCGTACACGGCGAAGGCCTCGAATAAAGCGCTTTTCAACTCAACATATCATTGGCTTCTGATTGAGGATTATTCTTTTAATCGACAAGCTGCAATCAATGAGGATGAGGATGACATCGCCAACAACAATGGCAACTACAACAGCAACAGCAACAGCAACAACAGGAATAAGAACAAGAACAGGAGGAACAGAGAGGTAGTTGTCAACAAGGATTCAGCGACAGCGAAAAAACAGGGCATTGATGCTGGCGCCCCCTCAATTGGCGGCTCGAGGTTGCTGCAGGATAATGGTAGCAAAGTTGGCGGTGCTGCCGCCTTTGCTGTTGCTGGCAATCGTCAATGGCAGCGAAGTTCAGCAAACGGAGCGTCTGCTGGCAACGACAATGCCAGCGACGTGGAGTCTATTGAAAAGTTTCTCGAAAAAATCAACATCAATATAAATACTGAGTTAATATTAGCAAAGCGAAAGGACCCGGTCGATGAGGTGGGCTGCAGTGCGTCTGGGGGAAATGCAAATTGCAACAATAACAACAACAACTGCAACAATAATAATGACAATGCCAATGAAACACTTCGGCCCAAGCAACCGGGGAAGAAGCAACTGCGCCGGAACAGGAAGGACTCCTTCGAGCTGTACGATGTGTGGTGAGTGACACCCTGCAGCAGCAGATTTACATACTCATTTTGTGAGCCGGAATGTCGTCCATAATCCACTTAACGGGACAGAATTCCAAGCACCCATGGCAGAGCTGGCGCAGTTTCAACGTTAAAGTATAGCAACTGCGACCTTGCTGTCATGCCCTGTCAGTGGTTTGTATATTCCTTTAAAAGTCAGTGACTTCTCTCTCCCTATCTTTGCACGCTACTAGGAGTCCTGGCCTACAGTATGGTGGAGAGTTAAATATCTCGCTAATTGGGCGATTTTCCCCCGTAGCTGGTTTCGAAATTGACTCCTGGCATCAGCGAACGACGAGTATAACCAGACGACTGAACATGAAGCTGGCACGCATACGTTGTCTTATTGTGGTATGTCAAAGTGTGCGGGCGGGGTTCTTCGTAACGCTTTGAGCAACTTATTTCCATCTTGCTTTTCTACGCAGATCACCAACAAGAACCGCACTGACACAATGGAGGAGTACCTGACAACTCACTACGACATGCACTTGGATTCTATGAATCGGTTCAACTTTGCTCTTCTGTCATTTGTGAGGGACTTGTACAATTTCAGGTTCGTCTCAATTCTACACGGATTGACTCAAGCCACATTTACACACGTCCTCCTTCGTACACCTTTCAGCTTCGTTCTGTCGAAAACCGCCTCCTGGGGTTATCTTAAGAACGGCAAGTTCGATGGCATGATTGGCGCGTTGACTCGCAAGCAGGCGGACATAGGCGGATCCCCAATATTCTTTCGCCTCGAACGCGCCAAGGTTGTTGATTACACTACGCGGACCTGGATAGCCAGGTAAGCACATTTACCATCAGTTTCTCCCCACGCAGCCTGTGTAGTTGAGAGATGTTAAAATGGTGGCGAGTGTGATGATAATGGGCGAGAGTTAGCGGAGTTCTTTGGGTTTCACTTGCAATGCTGCTCGAAACAATTTCAGGCCCTGCTTCATGTTCCTCCATCCGCGCAGCACCAAGAAGGATCGCATTGTCTTCTTGCAGCCCTTCTCTAACGATGTGTGGGTGCTGGTAGCCAGTTGTGGCACTATCACGATCCTCCTGCTATGGCTACTCGCCTATCTGGAGGGTAAACAAAAGACGAACCCTACAGCGCTGACCCGTGGAAAAGGTATGTAAGCAACTTAACCTGAGTTAACTCTTAAAGAATTTGTTCGGGTTGAGTACTTTTGTCTTCTCATTTCACTTTCCCAAATTCACAAACCGTGCCACTCCTCTTCCCTGCCACCAAACTCTTTCACTTGTAGGTAAACAGCACCCACCAAGGGAAGGCCCATCGACTGTGCCAGGCACAAGAGCTGCCATCGTGAAGGAGACAACTGACGGCAAAGGAGGAGCTGTCGGCAACGGCTTCAAACGTGGCTTCGTGCGCTGTGGTAATGCTGTCTGCGGTCAGAAAGGACGCGATGCATCGCGGCACACCGGGGGATTATTCCTGGAGTCAGTGCTCTTCTACGTTGGCTCCATATGCCAGCAAGGTAGGAAGCTTGCACATCTAGCAAAGTTGTGTGCATGCGCGTGTGGCTGCGGCTGTGGTGAGGTGCTTGTCTCTCTGTTGGCAATGCGCTGCGAGTGTGGTTTTAATTGTAAATTAAAAGCGATTTGTGGAAAATGTTGCCGCAGCTGTTGTGGCGGGCTCCCGTTTGCACTCCGCTGCTGCAACACGACGCTCACAACTTCTGTCAATGACGTGTGCACATTTAACATTTTCTTCCCGTTTCCTTCCATGCATTAACACAACATACAAGGACTCGAATTTTCGACAAGTTTGCTCTCGGGCCGCTGCATTGTGTTCTCTAGCCTCCTCTTCTCCTTCTCCATCTACCAGTTCTACTCGGCGAGCATTGTCGGCACATTGTTGATGGAGAAACCCAAGACAATTCATACTCTGCGCGATCTAATTCACAGTACGCTGGATATCGGCGTAGAGGACATCGTCTATAATCGCGAATACTTCCTAGTAAGTTGCTACAGATTGAGTGCCACAAGTCGCCACTATTATCATCAATCGTTCTCTCCTTCAGCGCACCAAAGATCCCGATGCTCAGGAGCTCTACGCAAAGAAAGTAACCAATGTGCCTATGAACAGTGAGCAGGGCTTTCTGGAAAACCCTGAGAACATGCCCGTGGTACCGGCGGCTCCGGCGCCTCCACCTATAAATGAATTATCAGCGGCCGACAAGAGAAAGAAGTACCGAGATATAGTGCATAGCCATGAGACGGGCGCGCATGCCAAGACGAACGAAGCTTCGAACTGGTACGATCCCGAAACTGGTCTGGCCCGAATGAAGCAAGGAAGTATTTTATGGTTCTGTTAGAAGAGAAACACAAATTACCCACACTCCTATCTTTCATCCCCAGAGTTCGCCTTCCACGTTGATGTTGCGACCGCTTACAGAATTATCGCGGCCTCGTTCACTGAGAAGGAAATCTGCGACCTCACGGAAATCCAGCTTTTCCCCCCGCAAAAGATGGTCAGCATTGTGCAGAAGGGCTCCCCGCTGCGGAAAATTGTCACATACGGGTAAGCGGGAATAGTCCAAGAAGCAACGGTACACTTAAGCAAGTTTATAACCATGCCCCCTAACAGTTTGCGTCGTGCCACTGAAGTGGGTCTCCTCGATTACCAGCGGAAGATTTGGCACTCACCGAAACCGCCCTGTGTGAAGCAGATCCACATAGATGATCTGCGTGTAAGTATGCCGCCTGTACATCCGAGTCAACAAAGCACTGTCCAGGAAACGCACTAATGGTACGACATTGGAAACCAAGGCGCTCCTCTGTGGTATCTGCAGGCGCTGTGACCTGGGTATGAAAGCTTTTCAGGCACTTATAGTCGATTCTTTGCTTGCTCCTCACAGGTGGACATGCAGACCTTCACCTCAGCACTTCTGCTATTATTATTTGGATACGTGGTGAGTTTGTTGACTCTGGGCTTGGAAATTTTGCACCATAGAATGTGGCAAAATTTGGCAGAATGAAACGTTTCGAAACGTGTATAAAAATTGGAGGCAGCTCTTGCTCCCGTTCTATAGAGCACTTACTCGTAGATATTAGTACACCGCAGATGGTACCCACATTTGGAATGATTCCTTGAACCCAAAGTGGCCCCCATTTAGTATGCAGTCTGATCATCGCTTAGTTTCAGTTTTAAATAAAGTCCACAATTTAAATTGTTTGTGTATTTGTCTGTCTTCATATCCAGTTCGTTCTAGCTGGGAACGAGAATGTTGCCAATGTTGTTGGGGTTGTCAGAGGTCTAGTAGAACTACATAATAGCGTTTTAAGCTCCAGCAGCTGAAAACGCGGGACGGGCCCAAGAGAACAGTTGTTGGTCTACAAGGATATACTGATGAATCCAATTGAGCAGAGCCAACTAAGGATATCTCAAGGGTTTGTGAAGGCTCATTTCCAAGTGAGGCGAATGAACAAAGTTTCATGAGTTCGCAGAAATCCTCTTCTCATATATTGAGAGTGAGTTGGTGTGGTAAGTAAAGGGTTTCCCAGCAAGAGGTGTTATTTTGAATCACCCGGTATTTCGGTAGCTGTCACTTTTGAAGCGTCTATTCTTCAACATTTGACAAGTAGAAACTACGCCATTACTAAAAATGGAACGATGCACGCTTCAACAACGCATTGAAATTATTAAAATTCACTACAAAAATGGTGAAAATCTTACAGTCACAGTTCGCAAAACTAAAGCATTTTTGGGTCGTCGTGAAGCACCTTGTCGGACCGCAATACAGAAATTGGTGGAAAAATTGGAGCTGTTGGGACAAGTTAGTGATGTGAAGAATAAAACCCGTGCACTTCGCTCAAGAACAACTGAGAATATTGCTGCTGTAGCCCAAAGTGTTGAAGAAAATCAAGGTTTGTCCATTCTTCGTCGTTCTTTGGAATTGGGCATTCCACAAACGTCATTACACCGTATTTTGCATAAAGACTTGGGTCTTAAGGCTTATAAAGTTCAGTTAACACAAGAACTCAAGCCGGCCGATCATCAACAACGTCGTGTCTTTGCTGATTGGGTCCTTGAAATGCATGAAAATGATCCGGAATTCCATCGAAAGATCATCTTGACTGATGAGGCCCATTTCCACCTCGGTGACTACGTCAACAAGCAAAATTGTCGCATATGGGGCTCGGAAAACCCTAGAGTTATTGTTGAGAAGCCTCTCCATCCTCAACGTGTGACTGTTTGATGCGGTTTATAGTCCGGCGGGGTCATTGGACCTTCCTTTTCGAAAATGAGGTTGGATCAACAGTTACGGTGAATGGCTTGCGCTATCGAGAGATGATTAATGATTTTTTATGGTCGGAGTTTGATGGTATTGATCTGGACAACGTTTACTTTCAACAAAACGGCGCTACGTGCCACACAAGCAACGAAACCATTGCTCTTTTACGGGAAAAGTTTCCGGACCGTGTTATCTCTCGAAGAGGTGATCACAATTGGCCACCGAGATCTTGTGATTTAACACCTTGCGACTTCTTCCTTTGGGGCCACGTGAAAGATAAGGTCTACGCCAACAGCCCAGCGTCGATTCAAGACCTCAAAGATAGAATTCGCAGCCACTTTGCGATTTGGTTATGGAAAATTTCATGAAAAGGATATGGTCCTGTAAGCGTGGTCGTGGTGGCCATTTGGCTGATGTTGTTTTTCATTGTTAACGGCATACCTTCCTCTTTATTATGAAATAAACATCCGATCATTCAGCTCAAAAAATGGCATTTTTCTTTGAATACCAAAATAACACCTCTTATTGAAACCCCTTTAGTTCCGAGTCTGAGACCAACTCACTTAGATGCTCATGCTGTGTTTATTGGGTTTACTGAGCTGTGTTTATTGGGTTTCTGAATTCCAAATACTTTCTTGAGTCACTTACTCGTATTTCCACTGAGCCAATTAACTCATGCTGCCATTATACTTACTATGTCGCCAACTAAGAATGTGCAACATCAGCGCGGCTGAACGTTGCATTTCTGTGATTGACTCAGTATGCTGGCATGATGATGGGCACGGATGATCAAAACGGAAATTTATACAATTGCTGGCAATTTGGTCATTATCTCCAAGACAGTTATGATTCCGAGCACGTCCTGCATACTCGTAAAACAGTAAAGTTATGCTACACTACATATCGAGTAGTAGATATGAGTAGAGAACGACCTGGGCAGACTTGGTGGCAATGCACTAAGCAAACTCACGAATCACTTCGCGCAGCACTAAAGCAGAGACGAAGGAGCTAACCTTGAAGTGTTGCTCGGATTTTAGCACTACCGTTGCATATCAGGCTCCTTCGCCTCGCTCTTATAGGCCACACAACAAAGACCCGATGGAAAAAGACAATTGGCCCGGCAAACACATGCTCGAATACCGTTTTCAAGCAGCACTGCTGCCACAGACATTTTATGGAGTAGCAAAAACTTCCCAGATAACAGGAAGGTAAGCTCTGATGGCCGTGCAAGGTCTGATAACATTTGCGGCAACTGTTCCGAAACAAAAAATTGCTACTGAAACTGCAACTACAACTGCTACCGGCACCGCACCGCACCGCACCGCACCGACATCGAAACCGACATCGACACCAGCACCTGCAGGACTCGCAATGAACTACCAGCGCTAAGAAATACACAACAAGAGATTATTGCCATTCTGGCAGCTGCAGCAGGATACTCCATTAGAGATGGAGCAATGTTTTACGTCAGTGAATCTTCGATATGTTTTGGAGGTTTGCCAAAACTAACGATTGAAGCCTTTTAGTTTTTACGGTCTGGCGCTGGCACCTCGGCCACCACAGCCACCACGGCCACCACGGCCACCACGGCCACCGAGTATTCGCACACAAAAGCCGCTCTAAATTAGCTGAAAGTGCTGCGCTGGAACACTCAAGGACTTGTGGCAATTTTTACAATGCCGTGCCATGCTGGGCCACACAAAAAGCGCCATTAGCAGTGCTACATAACAAAAAGCAGCACAAGGAAGCAGGCAGAAGGAAGCAGACGGTAGACGGCAGACGGCAGCAAGCAGGAAGCAGGCAAGTGCTGTGCACAGAGCTAGAAAAATGTAATGATAACTTTTTGTGTTGTTGTTTTTGTTGTTGCTGTGCATGTTGCATGTTGCACGAATTGTTGCATTTTGCATTCAGTGATTGTTGGAGTTCTCCGAATTTAAAAATTCACTTCGACGCTGTGTCTTCAATTTTATATTTTTAATATATTTTAATATTTCGCTCTCCCTCACGACTCAGATTCAAGATTTATTCCGACACGTTCTCGGGGTCTCTGTGGACCCTTCTCTTCTTTAATCCCTTTACCGTTTAATCTTCCCACTGCCCATGTTGCCAGCACTCTTTGCGATTCTTCACACATTACTTTTAATATTGCGCACAGAACAGTGATAAGTGCCGGTGCTCCTTTGGTTATCTTTTCGCATGCCTACGCTGCTAATGCCTACCTTTGCACTTGTATACATTTTGTTTTATACACCGCTTAGAGATACCCTTACGAGCGGCTGTGCCTTCCTCGGAAGGAATCAAAACCGTAGCCCGTCGGAAGCCATAATTTAATTAGAGTAAACGAGATTAACCAAAGAGCAAAAAGAGCACTACAAAAGAAACACGACCGCAGCATAGCACAGCATAGCACAGAACACCAAGCAGTCAGTGAAGGGCAATGAGCGAAGGCGCCGCAATGGCAGAGCCTTGTTGCCTGCCTGTTACCTTTTTGTTTTTGTGTCATAGCTAACAAGCCATAATGATGTAAAGAGGGTGTAGGTGCCTTGCAGCTCGCATCCTTTGTTGCTGCTAATGTGAAAATTTGCTAAATGAAATGCACTCTCCGCCGGAAGGGGCCATGAGCGAAGTGTTTATGTTCATGTTTTTGTTGTTCTTTGTGTTGCTGCGGCTGAATGCCGCTCGGCTGAAGAATGGTGCAGGTATTTTGCGCACAGACCGCTTTGAGTCTGCGTCGGTGGGAGCACAGCAGCGAGGGAGCAATGTGACCAAGTCGAGCACTCCCTGAATGGTATTTTGCGAATTCGGCTGCAATGGAAAACTAATTGAAATGTTGCTGCCGCAAGCATGTAAAAACCACATTTAAAATTCACAAAATTATTCACGGAAAGGGAAAAAAATTTTAGTGGAAAATGCGAAAAATCAAATTAAAAACTCAACTGGCGCGTGACCGAATGTACACTTCCGCTCAAGTTGGGCACGAAAGCAAAATCTCGGATACACATCATCATTAAAATTCATTTGAATTATTGTTGAAGACAGAACCCGCCACACACACACACACGCACACATGTGCACAGGACAATTGCGCGATAATTAGCATCAAATTGCTGCGAATGCCAACAACAAAAAGCACAAAACAAAAAAGCAAACGCAATAAAACAATAAATAAATAATCGAGAAGGTGATTAAAACGAAGGCAATCAAAGGGAAGCCACAATCTGCAATAACTCGTGGGCAGCAGGAGCGATTGCAGCATACACAGCTCGAGGGCCTGGCGAATACAAGCAAGCCACTTGCATTTCCCATCGAAAACTCTGCAAGCTGGAACTCTGGTATGACTTAATGTGAACTCAGGCCGCCAACTGTATTGTGGAGTGTTCTTTCATTGAAGGAGAGGAAGCTTGAGGTTATCTTGTCATTCAATATACTGCATGATGCATTACTGCATGCTCTCTCATTGCTGATATGGCTATCGCTGTGGTGTCTGACCAGTTGGTCTGTCTGCATTTTAATCCTTTCTACGCGAATCCACCGAAACACGATTGCTAGTTATGCAGTACTGACCCTAAGCGGGGTCCTTGCTTTATTTTCCAAATGCTTATCACGTGATTTACGCCTATTTATGCACAGCGGCGGACGATAGCAAATGGGTATGTCAGTGGGTGTTTGAGTGGGAATGCATGTATGCAGAGGAAATAACGAAGTTTCAACTCCTGGCTGGAGGTCAGACCTGCAATCGGGGCCTCTTCAAAAAGTTAAGGTCGCTTCTCAAAAGATCGCATCATTATGGGCTTATTCCAGAATCACGAACGGAGCGTGGTTCTGCGGACTATTGAGCTGCAGGATTAGTGAAATTCCAGCGCATGTAAAGTGTCAGTAGGCAGCTGGTGTGTACTGAACCATCAACTTTTCGTCCTGGCACTGGCTCTGAAGTAAACTGAGCAGCAAAAGTTTCAAAACTTCCACTAGGCTAGGGAAGTCGGTTTATAGCGGCCGTTGTAGTAACTAATATCTCAATCATGCGACAGTGCTAGCCAGGCAAAGCGCATGAGGTGGCATGTTTGGCGATTGATGGTGTGTGTAGCTTTGGGTATTGTGACGACGCAGCAGGTGTTGCGCACAAATACACACACACACACAAGTTCACTTATGTTTGTCGTTTCCTTGATGCGATTCTACGAAGAAGGCTTCCACTTCCGCTCTTCTGAAACCTTTTTAGTGAGGCCACTTTTCCAAATTCGTCCATCAACAGAATTCTGGGTTAAATCGTAGTGGAAAGAACTATTTTTAGATTTAAATCATACCGAAGGTGGCGATATAAAATGATGAGTCGATTCGTGGTATGCCGGCAACTGCACGAAAAGCGTGCATTTTAATGGCTGTGAAGATAATCGAAACACCCATGCAACAAAACTGCCTCCGTGGTTAGTTCTCTGTTTTCTCCCAAGATGGTAAATTGCCAAACTTTGCCAAGAACCTGCACAACTTTTGAACTCTAGTCCATCTGCCTAACATAGAGCACACAATTATCCAATAAAGATACTGCGCAGGCAGGATGTTAGACCAATCACTGCCATGTCTCTACAGACTTCCAATATCGTGCTCTGATTGTAGTGTAAAAAACCTTGTTCTGAAAGAATGCCATCACCCGTTTTGGGCCATTATCGCCAGAAACGCGCTAAGAATGCTCGCCTAATTCCACAGAATGTGTGCCTATGAGAACTGAGAAATTAGTTAAGGGCGCAATTCAGTGAGTATGTGCAGAGAGGAAAGCGAACGCTCTTTCTCAGAATGCCCCAAATGACTTTAAATCAGCACATGCTCACAGCCGAGCAGTTGCAACATAACAAACATAATTTTCGTTAGTTTGCATTATCTGCGTGCACACTTAAAAACTTTCCAGAAGTTATTACATTTTAAAGTGCCCTAAAATGTCGCTCGCAGTAAAAAGGAAAGCTGAACGTCTCCTTGCACTTCGCCTTAGCAGCAGCAGCTCACAAAGGGCCCTTGCAGCTCTTGCAGGCACAGACAGACAGACAGACATACAGACAGAGAGCTCCAGCCAGCCACGCCGCACCTCAGGTAAACCAGCCGCGCGTTAAAAAACCTAAATTTAGTTTCACTCTGCCACCGCAGCAGCAGCCCAAACAGTCGTACGCGAAAGCCACGTTCCTGGCGAGGTAATGGTTGGGGTTGGGGTTTGGGGCTGGAGATAGAGACGAGGACACAAAAAGCTTCGCCAAATGAAATTTGTAACCCTTTGGAAGAGCACTTTTCCGCTGGCAAAGTTTTTGATTTAATTTAATTCTGCCACAATTTTCACAACTTTCCAGCAAAGAGCGAAATAAAACAAAAAATTAAAGGATACAAAACCAGTAAAAAACGGAAAAACTGAAATACAAAAATCCAAGTAACAAGCAAAACATTTCCAAACAGTAGGTAAGTTCCTTTCCACCATTATCCGTGCTCGGCGTGCCATTCGTACTTGGAAGGATGCGCATAATTTCATTTCTAGCTGCGAACTCGCCGCGTTTGCAGTCCGGACCGTGGAGTGAGGCGGCAGCAGCAACAAAAGCACTAGAGCGGAATTAAATAAAAACCAACAAAAATATTTATTTGCATTTGGGTTTGCATGCAGTTCGGTTCCTGCTGCTGCTGCTGTTGTTGTTGTTGTTGTTGTTGTTGTTTTATTGCTTGTCCCTGCCAGCCGCCGCAGTGAAAGCTGAGTGAGTGCATGGGCGGCGTGTCGCTGCCAGCGCCACATCGTCAAAGGAAGCTGCAATTGTGTAAGTTTCGAGCGAAGGAGCGTGCGGCGCCGGCTCCAAAGCTGCAGCAGCAGCCCTACGATACTACGGCCCGACTAGGAGCTTCACTGGATAACTGCGCTTAGCTGCAGCGTAATGGCACGTCGACCCGCTAAGAGGGCGATTTTGTGCTTGTTGTCGTTATATGGCCATTCTTTACTGGTTTCACCGCTGCAGATGCAGTTTGTTAGCGACTTTCGATTTCCATGTTCTGGCACCGATTTCTAGCAACGCTGGGCAAAAAGGCAAAAACGTCCGATTGCACTTGAGCATGAATGCTAATTACTGGATTTAATGACTACTCGCCGCAGTTTCCTTACTTAGCTAATTTCGTGCCGATCCACTCTACGCCCACATGGAAAGGGGAGATTGGAGAATTCTGTTTACTTTATTCAATGCTACGGTGAAGACGGAGTTGCCAAACTTGGAGCAGAAATCATTTCTTATGGAAACGAGCTGAGTTGAAAACTCCTCATTTGACAATAGCAGAATGATAAGTTCCGCGTCTAAACTAAGTCGAACTCGCTCGAAAACTCAGACAAAGTCGGCAGTAAAATGATCGTGAAATTAACGGGAGAAGAATCGAAGGAAAAAGTGTAAAGATAAAGAGGAGGTCGTTGGCAAATGATCAGTTCGTTCCGCTGATAGAAGCACAAAAAAATCTGCAAAATTCCCTGCTGAAAAGCTGAAGTTATCGTTCACAACCTCTCCACTTGGCATATGGTACTCCGTGCCAGGACAGGAGATGTTTGGAGCTCAGCGAATCTCCTACTGCTGCCTCAATCTAAGTTAGAACCAAAAAAGTTGTTTTTTTTTTGTGTCGAGTCTAGCACTCAGACCAAAAGATATCCACTGCACTATACTGACGCTCCATTGCTTGTATTATTCCAAGATCCAATATTGATCGTTGGATCTCGTGTTATTTAAGTATATGGGGAGAATTATGAGAACACTTGCCCTTTTTAATGTCGACTATCGTTCGTAAAGTACGGGTTGCCTATATAGCGCCCACGCTCTTCAAAACGACCTCAAGGAGCAGATAGATAGATAGATAGATATATCTAAGGGTGTTATACACTGCGACCTGAAAGATCTATTGTGATGCCCCTATTTATTTGAAAGATGAGGATAGTCTCATCTATAAATCTGCTGTCAGGTTAATTTCCGACAGGAATTCGAATATTTTGGAAGAATCAAGATGAGGAATCTTGCTCATATCTAAGATATATTCTCCAAAACACCTGAGTCTATTGTGTGCCAATGGTCTGCAGTCTGTGATCAGGTGCAGTGAGGTTCGTCACTTTCTCCATAGAATCGACAGATGGCATCTGAAGATACACCCAACTTGTTCAAATGGTAGTTGAGTCTAGAGTGTCCGCTTAAAATGCCTATGATGATTCTTAAAAAGGATTAAAATCTTCCAGAAGAGCTTTGGACTGTCTTAATCCCGGAAGAGTTTTCCAGATTTGACTTCGTTTTGCATCTGTACACTTCTTCAGCAGACCTCTACAGAAGGGTTCAGGGCCGTTGAAGTGAGAGGCCGCAGCCTTCCTAGCTAAGCTATCAGCCTTCTCATTTCCCTCTACTCCTATGTGGCCTGGTACCCACATTAGAGATAACTTGTTCATACTGCCCAAGGAGTTTAGCTTCCCAATACAGTCCGACACAAGTTTAGACCTCACTAAGGGTGAGCTCAGGCCTCAAGGAGCAAGGGCTGTATTATATGAAGCACTTGTCAGATTATTGTCTGGCCAAGTAAACTGGCTGCATTCGAATTCGGGCCTCTTATCTATGCCAAATATTCTTACTGCTATTTGGTTATTCGATAATTATAGTTGCATATCTACATATGCACTTCATGGGTAGCCTTAACTTGGAAGTCCATGTACCCAAAACTGCGGGAATTGACGTTTGCAAGCCGCATGTTACATACCGCTCGTGCTGCAATTCATATGCATTGCACTTGCACTGCGCTGGTGGTGCGGCTCCACTGGACGGTAATGTCTCTGCCTGCATTTCAGCTTGCAGTAGAAATTGCTGTGCTGGATATTTGTGAAATGGAATGCGTTTAGGCTTAGGGGTAACTGTATGCGTTGTGTGCACTACCCTGTACACATATGCTGCATTGAGCTTCTACGATTTGAGTTCCCCGCAAAGCCCACGCCTTGCCAGACAATGGACTGGCCTGCTCACGCGTGAAGCTACTGAAGAGAGGGGCTGAGCGATATGGAGATGCATGGGTGTGCTCCGTCTCGCACCCAAGCGCAATCACTCAACGTACAAACACAGCGTGTATGTGACGAGTGTCAAATAACCAACGCTGGAATTATACCAGCAATGCTCGCAGATGAGGTGCGGTGAGTTGATGTGTTGTGCTGAGTACGATTCAATGCGAGCCTTGCTGTCCACTAGGTTAGCTGCCAAGAAAGCTCGCCAGGCATCCAGCCACCTGGCGTCTGCCCCATCCAACGGGGCAAATCAGGTCTTGTTTCAATTACTCCGTCTATTCAAGGGATTGGCATTGTGTTGGCTGGCATATCTGCATTTGACATGAGCGCTAATGACGGTGGCCTCAGTGCGAAGGCGGCAGCAGTGACAGTGGCGGTGGCGGTGTCGGTGTTGAACGCAAATCGAACGGTGCGACACAGCATTGCAATTGACATTTATGGGCGCTTTAATGGTGCTCGTAATTAGAGTTAATTGTACGCACGCTTGCCTTAATCGGATTGAACCCACATCAATTATGTCGAGATGAGCACAACAAATGCTGCTATTACAAGCAGCAATTAAGCCACACACACCCTGTCCCTAGCACACCATACGGCCCATGTAAACAGACAGCCTGCCAGGTACTCAATTAAAATGTGGTGCCACCCACAAGTGCGACTGGGACAGATTTCGTGCCTCCACACCGCCGCAAAATGTAGCAATTCCGCCACGACCACAATTTCCTAGTGGCTCATGTGTGGAAGTAGCTGAAAATTGGAAAAGTTATTTCCGTAGCGGTGCACACACAACTGGCAATCAAAGTAAAATGCACTCCAGCAGAAGCAGAGGAGCGCAAGCAGCAAAGATTTAATGCAATACGACGCTCCAAAAGCGGATGAAAGAAAGTGCAGGACACAAAGAGCGCACCAAGCTGCAGCAGGCAAACAGTTTTTTACAGTGAATTCTGTTAGCAATCCTAGCTCCAGTTACAAATGTGATGATAATGACTTCCTAATGCGATGAAATCGCTGTGCCTTCACATCCTTCCTACCCCCGGCCCGGCAGTTCGCCCGCTTTAACTCTGACTACTGTTTGTTGTGTCTGCAGTTGCTGCTTTTGTTGTTGCCTCATTTGTGTTCACTCATTGTCAGTTTGCAGAGAAATATCGTGTGTCCAAAAGAATTCCGGCATAAATGGACAACCGAGTAAGAGCATGTATGCGAAGTGAATTAAGGATATTTGAGAGGACTCACAGTATGTTGGCTTTGGTTTCCGCCAGTGCTCTGTTGTTGCATTTGATATTATTTTCGAATTAAATGCACAGAGAATTTGGGTCAAAATCGGTCTAGTGGACAATACAATAACTGTTCACCTTTAAGGACTAAGGCCTTTAAGAACAACGATGGCATCTTTAAGTGTATGGATAACACATATCTCTTGCAACTGATAAAACTTTTAAGTTTCCAGCACTGTAGAGAAGTGGAGGAGGACTTTTCGCAGAGCTTTCCAATGTGGCCATCTACACCGCTCTCATTTAATTAGGCTGCCTTTCCTTTCAGTTCGTAAGGGCGTCAGTGGAGCTGGTGCCATTTCCCCCTAAGAGCGCTGGCAAGGCAGCAGTGCACGAGCTGTTCAGTTACGTGGTCCTGTCAGGTGTTGCATACATCAAAATTAACCTTTCGAAATGGTGCACCTCTCACTTTCGCCCCACTTTCGCTACAGGCAACGTTGTGCTCCATGCAGAAGTCAGCTATTTTAGCACTTATCTCTGCATATGTAGCGAGTTTTGCTGACGTTTACTCCGATTCCAACTCCGTCACAGACACCGACACCGGCTCCGTGTGTGACTGCTGTTCCATCTGTGCCTCTGGACTTGGGAATTACGCATCATAAATTATGACAGTGTTTGGCAGCAGCAACACCATCTGATGCAGTGCCACGCAAGCAAGCAACGCAACGGCATTGACCTGGCTCCCAGCTAGTGCACTCAGTTAGTTAATTACATGCTCCCGTGGACTGCAGCAAAACGAAGACAATGACGATAACTGAATCAATCCTTGTGGTGTCCATGTGGCAGCATATTCGAGACATGTCTGCATCGACCGAGTAAAGGTGATGCTTTGAATACCAACGCTGGAGCTTGGTGCCGTTTTAGTTGATTATTTTGTTAGGGGGCATGAAGCGATTTCTAAGGTCTCGGCTGAACAAACCTTGCTGGTGTCCTGGGAGTAGGACGAGCAGACAGGCACTTTGTTCCGACAGTCCTCTGACTAAGTGCTTTTTAGTATTTCAATATCCTTAGACTTAAGTATTCGGAAGTGTTTAAATGAGTAGAAAATTGAGCAGAACTGACTGCGTGTATCCGGGTGACCGGCCAGATGTGCCTCGTTCGTAGGTCGGTGCGTGCGGATGCCGTCAGAGTCGCTTCCGCTCACTTCGGGCTTTCTGCTTCATTACGTGTGCGTTCATGTTGCTTAGTCGCCCAATATGTTCTTGCCAAGATCAATTATTTGCCAACAGAATTTCCTGCTAACTGCATTAAAGGCATTAACGTCGATTCGTTATCATCGCTCGCACACAATTACATCTTAATTTACAGCACATCGGCAACATTGTTGTTGCTGTTTGGGCTGTTGGTGTTGCTGTCACTGCTGCTTAATTACTCTGCCATTAGTTCAGGCACAGACCGGGAGACCTTAGCAATAATTTTTCTTCACGGTTTTATTAATAGCGCAGCAAATTCGTTTCCAGTTAACACCAGCTGCCATTAAACTTAGGAAGACTCCCATTAGAGACCAGTGGGGCATGCAACTGAGGCTATGGTAGCGGCTGTGGAGGGAGAGCAACTGCCAACGTGAGAACAATCAAACTCATATAACCTGCAGCAGAGATCTTACACTTAAAAAGTGGCTCACAAAATCCAGTTCGGGAGAAGCTGCTCAGGTCGAAGCAGGGTTCACATCTGACGACGAAGGTGGAAATGCTGGAGGCGATATGCACAGACTCAGAAAACCAATGCCGCTGAGAGAGAGACCAAGAATAATATAGCCAAGGAAGGTATTCAACCCACGACTCAGGAGATAAAATTAAAAAATGGCCCCCAAATTCAACTGGAGAAATTTCCGGAAACTCTCTTTATAGCAACTGCTTAATTGAGTCAGCTGGTTTGAAGACGTTCAAAAGCTGTTGTTGTAATACACTCATCTCTTCCATACCAGTTCAGATCTCGTGTTCCCGTGCCACTCCCCTCAGCACAAATGTGACGGGCTTTAAAGAAGCAACGCAAAACGCCGAGTTGCGGAAGCGGAAATGTCGGCCTTATGTATTTCCATGGAATGCGACGAGTAAGTGAATCCTTAAGGACATTCGCCACTCGCCTCTGGGTGATAATTGACAGTCACGTAATAATCGCAAAATAAACGAAAGTGACTGCAGCAGCAACAGCGACAGCGATAAGAGAAGTGACAACCACGCTACTGAACAGCGAGCGGCAAACAACAAAGAAGGATTACCGCCAACAATGAGACGCAAGGAAGCACATATCCTTAAAGCAAACGAGCAGCGCTTTGATTGCGATGCCAATCGCACTTCTTGCTTACTTCTTTTGGTGGAAACGGGCACAACAATTGTCGCATTTTATTTCTCTTGTTCTTGTTGTTGTTTTTATTACTTGTGTTTGTGTTTTTATCGTACACTTGGCCCTGATTACGGCTGCAAAAATGCAGATGACCAGGCGAATACAAGCGACACAGCAGGGACAGGAACTTAATGTAATTTGGCGGAAATGAGAGCGAAAATTGGGATTATGGTAATGGGTCCTTTACCGCCGAGCGCATTAAGGATCGTGATTGGGGATTGCGGAGATTATACAGAGGACTAGTTGCGTGCGCTCCGCTGTCGCTGTGCGATGGTGATGACTCCACATTTGTATATCTATTTACGTCTGGTCTCCTTTACGGAGTGTTGTGGTATTGCAGAGCAGCAGTAGAGACGCACGAATGGGACTCAAGATTATGGTCGCGTCAATTGAGCAGAGCAATTGCAACTACAAGCCAAACGCTTGTGTGGTTCCAGTTGCAGAGGCTACCAGTCAGTGGTGTGGGTGTGGCAGTTACCACCATATTTCGTTAACATATTCATGGAAATTTTACTCTATTCCTGTAAAGTTAAAAACTTTACATTTAATGATAACTCCAAATGTCCAGTGTCTCGTTGACTATGACAACCAAGTTGATGAATCTTTGACTGGGTAAAGACGCAGAATGCAGAATTGATTGGTATGTCGCTGATCCAGGATTTGCGGAGGGATATTTGGCAATGCCGTTTTGTAAGCTGGGCAACTATGCCACAGAAGCATTTTTTCATAACATGTCCAAGTGCAACTGGCAACTTAGATCTTAATTGAGAGAGTTTGCTGAGGAATTGAATATGTGTGACATGGTGAAAGTCTGCAACTGCCGTCAAAGTACATATAAATTCACACAGCTGAGAGTGGGCATGTTTTTCCAGAGGGTTCCGCCTTCTGCCTCCTCTTTTTCTAAGGCCTTTTGGATTCTTTCTCGTATATGTGCCCATGTAGGACAGAGTTCCCGAGATGTACGACACTGCTGAAGCTGAAAATCATACTTTAATTGAAGCCTTTACTCTTATCACTTTTGCTCCAATTGAAAGAACTCAAATGACGTCACAACACTGAGGTGGACAAAGTTTTGCCCTACAACATTTATCGACAACACTTTAACCCTCTACATTCGGCTGTTGTGAGCATTTTTTCGGCAATTAATTACCAAATGCTTGAATTTGTGGACTGCTTTTTGCCTTTGACTTCGATCGTTGACTTGTTTGAGCTCTTTGTGGACATCCAGCACACAGCTCGCCCTGTGGTTGCATTTATCACATACTCATACAAAAATTGTCAGCAATCAAATCTCATCGCTGAAGTGTAACGCAGCAATTGGAATGATGGGTCTATGTGCATATTTCTGATACCAACATGCGGGACAATCATATGAATGTGGTTTTCTAAGGAAAAAAATAAATGAATATGTGCAAGTTGGGAGATATAGTGAGAGACATGAGGAAATATATAATAGATAGAGAGGGAGGAAGAGGGAAGAGAGGCAACGAGAATACCTGCGATGTTCAAAGGCAGATAGATTGTGTTTATTTTTAATGATGTTCATTGCAGCGACCAAGAGTTCTAACTTTCCTACGTACAACTGGCAAACCCTCAAATTGATGCCTTGACAGCGAACAGTGACAAAGAGACTAAGTTACCCCGTGCAGCCAGGGATATTGTGTTCGAAGACAAAATGGTCCGGATCCAATATGCTCACTGCCACATTCCGCTCTGGAGTCTGTATTCTCCACACATTTCTATTGAAACTGTTGACCTACACCGCTGTGTAGAAAGCAAAACTATCGGAGCCTGTGTCCTAAACACTGTGTCCCATTCTTCGTGCTTTGCCTTCGTAGACGTGAGTGTCTTTGTTACCAGTGTTTGCATGACCCCAGGATACAATGCGGCGAAATGCTTGCACGTATACTTAAAGACGAACAAAGTGGAAGGAATTGTACGCCTGAGTAATGCATTAAATTGCGGAGCATCAAACCGAACAAAAGAAGCACGGTTTGGCGGTGTGGTTGTGTGTGTTTTTTTAACTTAAATATATATTCTAGTTTGATTTACTCCCACTTGATGAGATTTATCTCTTTTGTATGATATGTAGGCAACATCGTAGCATATATCAAATGCGTTTAATCTCTCTTGTTTCTTTCAATAAACTCAGTCTGGCTCTGTCAACCGAACAGAAGACGTATTTTCTTACCTCTTATATCGGCGTAGCTGCGAGGACTCACCCTACAACCTACAATTAAATATTACACTCCACTCATACAGTTACCGAATACTGCCACAGGTTGGGTGGTGTGAAGGTGACAAGGAGGAGAGCCGCACACAAAGCCTTTATTCCTTTTCGCTCGTCAGCTGACACAATTCGAGACCGCCTTTTATCACTGAGCACCGATCGATGCTTGTGGCTGGCTACGTGTAAGTACGTGTACCCTGTGCAACTGAAAAGACTCGTCTGTGCATCTGTGGCGGAGTTGAGCTGTTGCTGCAACTTTTGATTACTGCGAAAAGTTTCGAGCAATTTTGTTCAACTTGTAAAGAGATTTTCCGATTGGTAGCAAAACGTATTTGATGGCGCCGTCGTCTTCGTTGATGTTGTTGCTGTAGCCCTTACACACACCGAACAACTTCTCCGCTCTTTACTTGGCATGCATAGCAGCCACATTTGCCGCCCATTGCTCGCATGACGCGAAACAGTTCAGTTCATTCAGAAAGAAGTGATTTTGTTTGAAATATTTGCGGATTTTTATGCTCCTCCAATTCCTCCCGTCAGGTTCGGCATTGTTGCCCTAGTTGTGGTTGTGTATTTCACTTATGCATGAACTAAAAGGAGTTTTGTGAAGTCTCCACATCAGTTATTTAATTTGTTACAATGTCCATTCCTGTTCACAATTCCTCCTGACGCTAGGCAAGCACTGATCCCCGTGCTGCATGATAAAGTTGGCTGAGTAACTGCTGCTCCTTTGTGTTCAATTGTTGACTGCCTCAATGCAAGCCTTAACTGACGACCGCCTCACCACTGGGGTAATGGTGGGCCGCGCTGCACCATTACGCCACTGCTCAGTTGCTTCCTGCGGCGGAGCTCTGCACTCCGCATCGACGTGCATAGAGGAAGAAACCGGTATTCTTGCTATTCTAAAGCGCATTGTACGTTCTGGTAAATGCTGCGATTCACACTGCTCTTACACTCTCCTCCCGGCAGCAGCTTGCGACAAGACAAGCTACGCACAAGTTTGCTATCTTCCGTTTTATGGTAAAACTTTTTCACTTAACGCGGCTTATAAATCGATTTTGCCTTTGTAAACGAACCCTAACATCTTATGATAAATGTACGAGTATGAATAGAGAAACGGCAGCGCCAGCCGCACACACATACATATCGACACACACACACACGCAGTCACGCAAACAAAGACGCACGCACACCTGCAAGCATGCACGTTAAATATGGCAGATCCGTAGAAGCAGATTTGTTACCTAAACTTTGCAGCCGCCGGTGTGGAAGTTGCTGCTGCAACTACTGCTGCCAGCACTGCGTGGTTGTTCTAAAACAATCTCACGTCACACCCAGTGGCACTGAGCTCGGTAACACAGCGCGCAGCAAAAGTCAAAAGTACCATATTTCTTTCTTGCAACCACTCCTTGCCACAGTCCTTGCTCTGCTGCTCTTGCCGCTGTTGCTGTTGCTCCCGCTATGCTTGTTTTTGTAGCTGTTGTTGTAGCTGACATTTCAACTTCATTTATAATAAATGATAAATGAGTGCGTCGCCCTTAATGTTTGTTGAAATTGTTTTACAGCTCTGCTGCATGCATGATGCATATGCCTCAATACTTTCACTGCTGCCTGCTGCCAGCTGCCTGTCGCTCCCTGCACCTGCAACCGGCACTTGCCAATTTCCGAGCTTGATGCTGGGTTTGCATGTGAGCACGCATCGGTAATCAATACGGACACTCACACACTCAACTCACTCGCATGCTAACCTGCAGCGCACATATGGACAAAGTAGACTCTGACAGGCACAGGTGTCCGTTCAAGGGATCGTATTCATATTCGCTCCCTCTCCAGGTAGCTGGGAGCACTTGAATTAAGCCTCCCGTGCAGTCAGCTGTCAACGGTTCTGGGTCAACTCTTGTATTTATTTCAGATTGTTCCTTTCACTTATATTAAAGTGATATGAAAGAGGAGTTAGATATGAGAACTGTGCTGCGGAATTGTGAGATAGGCAGACAACAAGAGAGAGAGAGAGAGAGAGAGAGAGAGAGAGAATGAGTTCCTCCACAGCACTGCTGACTTCCTTTTAGTTCTACATGCTTCATAGTTAACCTGGTCTTTGGTCAGCACTCAAGGGAAACTTTCTGAAATCATGTCTCGTGCGTTTCTTTCGATTCACACTAGCTAAGGACGCTACTCACCATACTCAATACATACGTAGGACCTCCTCAAAAGGCTATAAAACCCACATACCAACAAACAAGTTCAGAGTGGCGTTGTTCTTGAATACAGGACTGACTCAACAGAGAGATCTGCTCTAGCGATATTTCAATCCTCTGCACACCAATAACGACTCTCCACAATGCAACACAACTTAGCTTTGAAAATCGCAGGCGCAATCGATTGTCAATGGCACTCGAATGTCATTCATGCCTGTCTTATGGTACTTCTTTCGTACTACTTTCGATTCCACATAGGAATGGCTCTCGAATTCGCTACATTTAAATGCGTCACTCACCCCTTCCCTACGTGGACTGACTTAACTATCCCCTCGTTTGGCACTGCAAAAACAACAAATCTTAAATTACTGCAATCGTTCGTAAATAGCCAGAGTAACCGCAGCTGGAGCAACTACAGCAGCACTGGTGGTTTTGAAATTTGCGGCTGCCGCTTTCCTTCGCGAAGTGAGCCTTTTTAGCGTATTGCTTTGTGCGGCAAGTGCTGTTAGCATTCAAGTGACTCTCGAAGAGGTGCAGCGCAAAGCAGTGGCGCGCCACTGGCTTGCACCTACGCGCCAGTCAGCCATTTAAACACAGCATACAACAGTAGCGGATTCATGGCCCGCCGCCACCCTAATTCCGTCGCTCTAACGTCACCCTAATACCAAAACGACGAAACAGGAGTTTTATAATATTGTGTGGCGTTTTCAATGCATTCAGCAACTCCACGAGCGTTCCAGTTAAGTAGAAATGAGCGAAAATAGCGAAGGCGTCAAAGGCGCCCACTGGCAGAGCCGCCACTGTTACTCGTACAAGCGCATCGGTGTCAGCCGGGGGCTGCTTATTGGCATCATTTATTTCCCCACACGCATTTCAAGTACTGCGCTTAATTTGCCGCAATGTTGCAAGGCTCAAGGGCGCTTACAGCAAAAGTGTGGAGTGTGCTTTCGCGTTCGCGAACGGGATGGGGTTGCAGCAAGTCAAACGCTCGCATTAATGTGCTCTTAATTAAACTAATCCTACTTTGCCAGAATGGAAAATGCTGAGCTATACACAGAGGCAGGTGACGCACACAGCCCAGCACACGATTCTTAACATGAGCTTTTACATTGCGATCATTTTTGCTCCTATTCGAAATGATCTTCTGCCTGGATTCATTTGGTCTGTGCTGCCGCACGTTCTGCTACTCTTTCATTTCTTTGACCACATTTCAGCAATTGCTTTTTAATCCCTGCCAAACGTGGATTCCATTCGTTACGCATGACTTGCGCCGCATGCCTCTGCAATTGAATTGCATGGCGCGCATTGGCGAAATTTGCTGGCAGCAATTGACTCAGTTAGCACGGCTGCACTTCCACAGCTCACTGAACAGTTGGAACGACTGGCCCGCAGCTCAGTACGTGAATGCAATTAGTGACGCTCGAATTCCGCGGACCTGTTGTCTCTGGATCGCAGCTTCAATGAGCGCAATAATTCGAGCATCGCAGCGGTGTAGCCCCTTGCATGGGGCCAGTATATCAACAAGGTACGTGCCGACCCGAATGTCATCCTAGCGCTTGAGCAACAGCCCCTACGGCCCAGAAACCAAATTACTCTCGCAATCAGCCTTGCTTGTGCAGCACTACTTCCCAAATCCTTTTCGTGTGTTTTTATTGAAGCGGAGCCAATGAACTGCCTGATGCCAGCCAAGCCATGGACGCACATTTCCGTTCCAAAGCCGAGAGTCTTATTGTACACAGGGAAGATGACACTCACACAATGTCAGTTTGTGCTCCTTCAAGCAACTGCGACAGCAGGGGGAACTAGAACGAGCCCATACCATAGTCGGAATTTTATGGACACTTGCATGCAGTTATGCTGCTTTGACCGGAAGTAACTGGAATGACACGCCCTGGAACTGCCCTCTGTGTTGGGTTTAAGCCTCAGCGCTGCATATCCATTAATCTACCAATTTTCTTTGGCCCTGTCGCACACTTCCGCCCGAACCATTCAGCTGTCTTGAGACCCAACAAAGCCGCTTAATTTATCTAACTCAATTCGCCGACTGGCCTCCAATTGCTCTGCTGTATTAATTGCACTCAATGGCAGTATCGAACCTGGTGCCCTTCTCCTATACCTACGAGTATTCCAGTTCCGATATTGGCAATACTCCTACTTACGAAAAACACACCAAATTTCGTCTCGCCTCTGATTGGAGCTGGGAATGTTAGTACCTCAAAAGCTGCGATGTCGACAGTTGCACCAACGGTGAAAATTCAGTATTTGGATGTGACCCTGCTGAGGATTCTCATTGTTCTTGTTTCGGCGCCGGCAATAACACTTCAGCCATATCAGCACTGAGAAGATGTGCGCGGAATAGCTCACAAACTGGCCATTCAGAAACTAATATTGCCATTTAGTATCCTTTGTGAAAGCACCCGCACAAAAATCCAATCACCCCAACAATCTTTGTGCCACCCACTTTTGGCATGTGGCAAATTTGTTAAAGCCTTCTCAGGCAATTCACGGAATTCCTATTGAATTGGCAATTTAGCATACACCGCCCCTATGCGTATCTGTTAACTACCGTGGTATGTCCAGTCGGCTCGCCTCCAGTGCTCGTGGAGTGCGAATCACGCCAAACTCATGTGCATTCATCAAAGTGAATAAAAGCAGTTGTTCAATCATAGCATTCCAAGCCTACCAATTGCGAGCACTTAAAACGCCTCCGAACAACAACAACAACATCACAAACTACAACGACAACCAAAAGCAGCGGTTGGAGCAGGAGAAGATAGGGAGGTAATAAGCGGAAGCGAACACAGTGCGGCAGGCAGCATCTGGTGGCCTGGCGGTTGCTTGGCACGGCTGAGAACTTCTTTTGAGAAATTTTAAACAAGAACGGACCTGCCAGGCTGCCTAACAGAGAGTTTACATGTGGTTTCCAGGGATTAGAAGGATTACAGGGATTCCAAGGCTTACGTGCGGTATGTGGGTAGCACGAAATATGCTACAGCCACTGTCACTAGGAACTAGCAGACTGGAATAACGGATACGACTGTCGGATTAGGTGTGTCTTATTTAGTTGACTATTGTCCAACAGGCGAAAGGCCAATGTGCAACTTTGCCGTAGTCGAATAATTATGTACGAGCAAAGAGTTTAAAAGGCTCCGTGTTTGTGGTTGCCCTCCTTGTTTATTGCTTGGTAATCGAGGGGAGCTCCCAGCAGTCATACATCCATATACTCCGAAGTTTCTAAGTTGAATTTATGAGAAGGGGAAAATGCGAAAGCCAATCTGCAACTGGAGTGGAAAGTGTTGGTACCAATCGAGCCGCGTCCCAATCACGTCTGTAAAACTACTAGTCAGACAGGAATACAGGCGTGTAGCTGACAGGCACATACCTGTAGGATCACAAGAAAAACCTGGGCCTCTCTGAGCCTGAATAGAAGAACGCAATGCAAATAACTGCAGCCAAAACGTGACTCCCTCGCCACAACAGTTGCCGTGCTGAGAGGCCATTGTGTCATTGGCAGACATGCCCAGAGCCATAAGCTACCCTCCAACGACTTTTGCCAAAGCTGGGGGTCGTCGGACATCCCACACTTGACGTGCTACTGCCTTGCCCTCGCGAGAAGAAGATACCGATTCTCGAGGATATTGCTGAGATATCCTCCATTTGTATAAGCAAGAACGCTTGCCTCATCAGGGAATCGCACTGGTTCCCCGTTCAGTCCCGGGGGGTGTTTCAGTTTATGGCACCCCTGTCTCTGTGATATCACAACGGGCCAAAAACTTGACCTGCATGAGCTTCCTTTTGCTGCCACTCTAACCTACGTTGGAAAAAGGATATCCTATACTCCATTGTGCCTCCCCTTGCTTGCTGGACCAGCCACTTTGCCATTTTCCGAACTCCCGCGGAGTAGGCGGCACTCGAAGCCTTATTGAGTACGTGGGCATTCTTTGTTCCCGTGTTCATGTTCACTTTTATTGCATAATCGTATGAATTTATCACACTAAATATTTGTGGCATTTGGTGGGCGAGGCAGCCAGCGCTGTCGACGGCATTGTCATTTATTTTTTAAGAGCAATTTTTCGACTACCGTTGCTGCTCCAATTTATACGCCGGCCCAATAATTTATGAATGCGTGGCGCCGAGCAAAGAGCAGGGAGCGTCTTCCTGCCTGTTGGCTGCCTGCTGTTCGAGCGTGGCCTTTCCATATATCTGCCGCTCATACTGCTGATTGTGCTGCCGGTGCTGCCGGTACTGCTGCTGTTTACACATATTCGCATCCTGCCGCAAAGGAAGCAGTTGAAAGTTATTAAAATTGCACGGCGCAATAATTTTCACTATTTACGGGACCGGCATTTCGGCATTTCATTCCCATTGCATTAACACATAATTTACAAAAGCATTCGGCGCAATGTAAAACACGCCCCCTGCCGCCACCTGACCGCATTTGCGGGCGCACAATTCCATGCAATGCGACTGCAATTTGCTCTTTAATCGCTTTTTGTTAATTTTTATCGATTGAAATTATGCGCAAACGCCATTATAATCAGAGAGCAGGCGCCAAGGTGTGCAAACCAGCGTCCTTGAGTATTTTAAATGTAGCTCAGCTTTTTGCAGGAACAACTTTAATGAAACTATTAAAGTTTAACTGAAAAGACTGCCAAATACTATTGCCGGTTCTCGGAGGAGCTCGGCAAGCCAGCATTCAGTACTGTCAACGCGTGTTCCAGGACAGGCACTTGAAAGTCTCCCCCACTGTTAGCAAGTTGAACAAGTCTTTATATAGCCTATCATCTATTTAGCTAACGCACAGTTGTATTTAAGAGGGCAGTGCCGACTGGCAGGTTTACGTGGCGTATGAACAACCTGCAACTCTTCACTCTAAGCGAGAGTTTGAGTCTTGGGCTCCCTGAAATACTTTGCGTATATAGCATAATTTTCAAATAATTTACAATGCTTGCTTAAATACTAGTCTGCTTAGAAGGGAACAAAGATAGAAGAACTTCTAAGCTATAATATTATTTGAGTCTGACAAAGAGAGCAAGAACTTACGGAAACATGTTGAACAATAATGGTTTTGAGAGAATGAGAACAAATAAACAGAGTGCATCTGAATGCAGCCATGGAGCAACATACAGGATGTGTCCATACACGTATGATGCGCGGCTTTATATACGTACCATTCGATCCTTTTCGAATCGCATTGAAAGGCATCAACAACAGGCCCATCAACAAATTCTCAGGGGAAATAGTTTGGCTTGCAATCAAACCCACTTCACTCTCGCCTCATTTCACACACACAGAGCAGGTGGCGAACGAGTTAACTGCCACATTGGCCACCAATGCAAACTCCTTGCGAGCAACAATATTTAAACTAATTTAGTATTCTCTGTTAAACCCTCCAAAGTGGGCTTGTTCAGCTTGCTTAAGTGAACGTGCTCAATCAGTCATCGAGTGTAGTGATCAGGATATCCATTAAGCTTCATGTGGTTACGCCTTTTCAACAGGTTTATGAGTGTAGGCAACTCCTTGCTGGACTGGCAAATTCTTTACCGTTATAGCGCCAACACTACATCCATTCCAAATATGTACTTTGACGAATTGGCCGCCCTGGCAAGTACGTGGCAAGTTTGCGCTGTACTCCGTGCCAGCATCGCTGCAATCAAAACAATAAATTAATATAATGATGCGAGTATTTATCGCAGAATGCGCTGTATTTGGCCTGCGGTTTCTTAATTTCCTTGCTGCTTAAGTGGTTTTTAATTGCTTTTTCGAATGGCCTCCTTTGCCAGCATTATTTGACTAACTAGCTTTTCCTTTCTGTTCCCTGGCCTACATACGCTTCTTGGTTGGGCTCTACTCGTACTGTGAGGTGCACAGGTACGAGTTGTAAGAGGAAGGCGGACAATTGTGTTCAGTGCACCCAGTTTCGCAAAGCTCAGCGGCCTCAATTAACAGCCCTAGTAACGAGGAAAGCATATTTAATGCAAAATTGAAGCATAGAGAGGAAAGTTTTTTGATCCTTCACGATATTCTTTTCAGAATTCTATGCTCTCCCATAGGCAGTCCTTGGTATCAAAGGAATGTTATTCTAACGAGTCTTCAGGCCAATCCAACGTTCAGCCATCATAGTATAATGCCTGTGAATGAATTGCAGGACGCGTATTTTTTGACTTGTCCTTCCCTACCTTCTACCGGCCGTTCCCAAATTTTCAACGATCAAAATCTTGCACTTATTTTATGCTAACCCACTGAACAAATGTTAAATGAACTCTCAACTTTCTTTAAACTATAAATTCATTCTATTTGTGATTATAAGTCAGCCGATAGCCTTGGTAGCTAATGCTTAAATATTGATTATAATTTATTATTCTATTTAATTAATAACCAATAAAATAAAAATAATATTCTAATATGCAGCATTGGTTGCTCTCAACACGTCAGTGGCCATTGAAGGATTGTGTCTGAGTACGATTGCGCTTGCCAAGTTTATAACCACACCCAAAACCTGGCATGCACCCCCTCCCGATGGTCACAGCTGAGCCATGCCGTCTTGAGCCCCCTCAAATCCAGTTCAGTAATTCCAATTAAAAGACTGTGCAACAGCTTTATTCGTTGTAGTAATTACAGCCGCACGCCCCCAACCCGGCTGCCTGCATAAGTAATCGAACATTTCTGCATAATCCACTGCAGATTAAAATTCATTCCGATTGCCCGTTCTGCAGCTCTCTATTGGCAATGAATAAAATTAGAAGAAGCACTCGCCACATGGCACTTGCCCCCACTTCCAATTAAATTCCAATTGCGAAAAAACGCTGTGCTCCTTCGCTTAGCTGCGGGCAGGGCAGTGGCAAAATCAGCACAGGACAGCACCACAAAAAAATTTAGCAAGAGAAAATTTAAAAAACTAGGAAAGAGGTGACCATCTAGAAGCTGTGCAGAAGCTGCCACAAAGCAGTGAAATGATTGATACCTGCATAAATGTGTTCGGAAATTTAAATTCCAATTCCGATTCACATCCAGATTTGAAAGCACACGATACGCCACTTCACTGCCACCCATGCGCCCCAGCAAAGGCATCCAGCAATCGCTAGGCTGCCTGGTGATGCACAGTGCTCTGTTGGGTGACAAGAAATCCAAACTCTTACCTCATAAGTCTACAAACATGTGGCGAACTTCAGGGTAAGTGTCTTTCAGAGCAACATCCACATGGACATGCCCCGGAGACAAACAACTTAAAATCAAATTATATTTTCAACATTTTAACCGAAATGAATGGGTTGACGGAAATCGGTAAGAGCACTAAAACGATAATGCAGGATATGAGGAAAATGGCATAATGAAGATTGCCCTTCATTTACACATGCAGTCAATTCATTTTCAACCGTCTTCTCCATTTTTTTTTTTTTTTTTTTTTTTTTTTTTTGGGGCCTGTCGCATCATCAGAACTGTCGTCACAGATTTGGTATGTGAGGATTGCACTCACTAAAACATCCCCCTCCCTCGCTGAGAACATCTGCCCACCCTGGAATCCTTTCTATACTTCCTTCAACGTAGAGATTCTCACTTCCTTCCTATTGGACTCTCAACATTATGCCTGCGTCCAGGTCCCGCTTTTTCCGCCGGAGCACATTTTCCACATACCAGTATTTATCTACGTGGTCCCAGTTCTCTTTGCTGCTTAGCATAACCTCCGCAATGTTTTCTTCGCTAAAGTTTTCCCGATTTCTCCGTCTTCTCCATTTGTAAAGCGCAAATTTCCATCAATAAATTGAATCGGTAAAAATATACTTTTCCTCTCCACATTCAGAAGGGCCATTTTGAGTCGAAAGAGGTCTTTCACTGGCTACAAATTGGGAATAGTACGCAGCATATTTATAAGGGATTGTGCTTTGACATCCTGTTTAGGGCTGCCACTAAAATAAACTTCATCTGAGATCTTGCTGCTATATACTGCCAGTACTTCCAGTTATGTGTGTGAGGGAATAGAAAACTGTACCGTGGTCTGGTGTGCCTTCACTGCTTAATGCTTTAAATGAATTCTGAACTTTTGTTCTGAACTTGGCAGTCGTTTGTGTCAGCAAATGGTGAGCCAGTGCTCAGCGAGATTTTCATCTCCCAAGCTGAACCATAATCAATTCACTGTCCTCTATGCTAACGCGGCTGCTGTGCAGCACCTGCCGTGTGCGCTGCGTTTAATTTCACGAATGATAAATTCCAAATAATTAACTTCAGGCGGTCCTAAACAAGCGTTCATTGAGTGTGCGCTGGCAACGGCGTGGCTGGGCTTGCTTATCGATTTACCGGCACCTTACGACGGGTAATGATTTGATTCGTTCGCGGGGGGGGGGGGGGGCTGTGGCTTAAAGAGCCGGGCAGAGATGCCCGTTAAAGTTTCCTAGAGAGTTCCCCCAAAAATGCAATCGTCTTCCAGTTTGGCAGCATACAAGAGCAGCATCCTGTTAGCCAATGACAAGCACGGAAGTCTCACGGCTACTCGATTAATCCCTATCGCTGTCTCCTGCTTCTTTAGCAACTAACTTGGCTCTCACTGCCACTAACTGCATCAGCGGCAACATTTAAGAACTTTTAAATTTTAATATAGATCTCGCTTTTGTTGTTTTTGTGGTTGGTGCTGTTGTTGTTGTTGTTGTTGTTGTCGTTGTTGTTGCTGTTGTTGTCGTTGTTGTTGTTGTTGTTGTTGTTGTTGTTGGTGTTGTTGCTGTTGTTGCTGTTGTGCAGCAACGCAACGCACAAGTTTTGCCGAAATCTCATTCTGAATGGGATCCGTAACACATGCCTCCATGCAGAAATGCATATGCGAATTCTCGTATGTGGGCGTACATATGCGAAGCCGGGTGAGCGGATGTCTCCATGTGTGTGTTGTTTGTTTATGTGCTCAAAGGCAGCAAAACAAATTAAACATTCATATCAATGTATTTACTTAGTCAAATTGAATCGGCATAACTGGCAGACGACACAACACAGAAGAGCCTTTTGAAGTATGCTGCAAGTGGTGCAGTTGCAGGCAGGCGACAGCCTGTGTCAGGCGGCATGAATTATGCATATATTTGCACTTGCAGTGACATGTTTCATCGTGCTGAGTGCAGAACTGTTGAAGAGTTCCAGCGGAATTGAACGCAATGAAGGCGAGAATAAACAGTCGAGTCATAATGAAAGTTTTTACTTGTAAGTTTGCGCACGCAGACATTAGCGGTAACGGGGTGTGTGGGGGAGCCTTCGATTTGGCAAGCGTGAGAAGAAAACTGGCGAGTTGCTTGTTGCATTTTTAGTATCGTGCTTTGTGGATCTCCTTTCAACGGTAGCCGAAGTTCTGCACTTGTAGTGGAGCAACGAACAGAATTCGCCTTATCCGCCTTGCATGCTACCTGAGCCATTTGATCACTCCTCCTGCCAATGCCCCAGCACCAGTTTCCTTAACCAGTCTCAGTTGGAAACGAATTTTGCCATTAATTTTAATCTGCCAGCCTCTGTCGACCCCTGGCGCTTGTTTACACACACTCACCCAGTCTTGGCGGCTGATATGCTGAACCGCGCTCCACCACTTCGCAGCCAACTGGCAAATCGACACCTCTGCTCATCGCTGCATATGCAGGGCTCCGGTGTCATTTTATCTTTCGCTTAGAAGCACTTCTGATCTGCGGAGAGGCACGTCAAGGATGCCTTTCAGTGAAAACACCTGCGTACTTTTCATCCAGTTTCGCTTGTACCCCTGCGGGCAGGAAATGTTCGCTAATTCTCACCTCTGCTGGCTTTGTCGGCTCTTATAGCAACGCCCGAACATAGGCTGAGAAAACCCGCGTTAACCTGCACGAAATGTTGTTGCCAGAATGCCGGAGGATACTTGATAAAAGTGGCGCATACTTGTGCAGTGAAAGGGCGTGCGTCAAGTCGATGAGGCCTTTGCTGTGCGTGCTCATAAATAACAGACACGCTGTAGGATCCCTTTCACCACATAAGCACACACCGGGCCTTCCTTAAATGGTCCACCAGTCATAGCAAAAGCACACTTGGCGTAAAGCGATACTTGACTCCACAACAAATCCTGATGGTATTCCAGCAGATTCAACAGAAGGAACACATACGCTGACACAGAGAATCGACGCCCACAATACGGGACAGTTTGTGGGGTGCTCCCATGTTTCACTTTCTTTCCTACTTTTAATTTCCCTTTAATTACGAGCCAATTAATTTGCCTGGCAAAGGCGAAGAAAATGACGACTTAACTATGCTGAATTGACGCCTTTCGCCTGCAGCTCCGATGCGATTTACTTTCTCAGCCCCAGACAACTGCAGGGGCAGTCTGCTTGATGTGGCGGGGCGTTCGTCATTTGCATCCAAAGGGTTTCGTTTGTTATATGCATTGTTGTTGTTGCTGTTGTTGTTTGTTTTCTTTGTTTATTGTAGCTGTGTTTACTTCGCATCCGCCGCTGGCGGTGAACTGGGGATGGGCGCAGTTGACGTGCTTCGGATGGAGTGAAATATGCACAAGTGCAGCACATGCTCTGCTTTGACGCGCCAGCTATTCGTCCGTAGCGAGCGCTAATGTCAGTCGAGAGGCGTTCTGCGCATATACTGATGCGTTGTTTGTGTTGGCAGTAAGCAGAATTAGCGCCACTGCGACTGATTAACTCGGCACTGTGCCATTGCCAACGCTTACGTCAGAGAAGCACGCCAGTCAAATGTGTTAAGTACTCGTAATCTAAAAATGTCACAAAGAGCGCAGACTGACTGGACTCACGCCCACCCCTGCAACGGCTGCTAGAAAGATTTGAGTCATACCCTAACAATATTTTGATGAGTATTCACAAAGGCCTGAGGTATTTCTGTGGTTTTAAGAGGTAATCCTTATCAGATTATGCGCCTTGCCAAATATATAAAACGTCAGCTAAGCCAAGAGCACAAAGTTTGGCACATCAGCACCATCGGCGTGTTGTCTCCAGCAGTTTTCTCATTAAGATTTCAACTCTCTTCTCTCTTTTCCATTACCAATATTCCTGAGGTACAGCGCAATGTCGTGAGCTTGCTTCGGTGGATGACTGTCGTTTCCATCGGTAATTCGGCGGTAATCGGATTTCGGTGCTTCTGAGACTGAACCCCACACAGGTAGGATATGCGAACATTAAAAGAGGTTCTCTTTTACAGAATTCTTCAAGAATATGTTAGCAGCGCAACGCAAGGCACTCCAGTAACAATCTCTTCTCCAGAACTGACGGACCCTCCTCATGTACAATTTTCATTTCAATATTGAGAAAATGATCCCCGCCGCATTAATCAAACAATTGCATTGGCAACATGATTTTTAAGTGCTTTCTCTTACAAGTAGCTCTGCTTTGCGCGTCTGGCCACCAGCACTTTGTATTCTTCTTATTTGGCATATACCGACGGCAAATGTGTTAAGAATCCTTGATTTATTTCCACCCGACGAAGTACTGATCCCGGCCAACGCAGCGGACATTCATCGTTTCAGGCATTCGCTCCAGTTGGTGCGCACAAGCCGACTTAAATTTGTGCACCCCTTCCAACCTCCCGAATCGTCGAATCGCTGCAACGTTATGATCAGAAACAAACGTGGGCGGATACAGAGCTCAGGCGCTAAGCATCCCGACGGACAATTCTCGCCACTTAACTTCAAAGTGTACAAGATTATTAATAATTCCACTTTAAATTCCGCTTGAGGATTATAATGAAATATGACTCGGGTGTATCATTGCATGGCTAAGCGGCATCCAGCAGAGGGAGCAGCTGAGGAAGTTCAGAGGCAAAAGGAGAATCAAGCGCAGGCAAAAAGTTGCCAGAGTAGATTGTGGCGGGAATCGAGAATAATTGGGGCTGGCTGCTTGAAGAATTTTTCCAATCCAAAGATTGCCGGGGCAAAACTTGTTCACGTAAATGGATGTCGATCCACGCGAACTTTCAATCACTGAATTTAACTTATGTCAGAGGATTTAATTTTCCATTTTCCACTGAATCGTAGTTCAAATACGCTCTCCTTAAAGTGCCAATCCAGTCACCCACGCGCCGCGAATCTCCCGATAAAAGAATATGAGAATGTTTGCAAACGTGGCTCTGATGTCGGAAATAATAGCCGCATTCATTATGCCATCATGAGAGAACAAAAACTCTGACTCTGGAGGGGAAGCGGTAGCCTGCAAATTTACCAAGAACAAAGGCATATTTGCCCAACCCATTGCCTGGCTTCCTGAGAGCAGTCCGCACTTGCTACACTCGCAAAATGAGTAAGGCTGCACGTGAATTAGCATCACTGTGGCTCAACCAGCTCCTGGAGTGAGGGCAGAGGCAGCTGGAATAAGGCAGGATTGTGGATAGGGGATTGTTTAATCGTATTACTTGAAATGTTGTCGGTTATTGTGTTCCTATTTGAGATGCTTTGTTTGCGTGTTACCTGCAGCAAGGCAACACGGAGCTACGCGCAGACACTGCACCGCAATAAAGGTGAACTAGCTCCAGGATATGTTTATTTTTTGCGACAGCTATTGTTGTGCGAAAGCGGCAGCATTCAGTTGCACAATACGAGTATCCGTACCTGCCATTGCAAATCATTGCGGGCAGCATGAGGCGATGCGACGAGGGGAGACCGAAAATGTCAGGAAAATAGTCAGGCAGCAAACTCGTCATCAAGCCAGAGAACCTTCAAATTCTGCCGGGGATGTCTGGCGATGATTCATTTCTATTGTCACTGAAATGCCAGAGCTGCCCCACTCACTCCTCGCACAAACCACGAACCAAACATCCGTTGCGTGGTGTTGTAACTCGCAGTCAGCATGTTGCGACTGCTAGTAAGATGCAGTGGGCGCCTGGAGCCCACAACAACCTGCCGTGAAGAGAACGTTTATGTCAGCACGCATACTATAACTCCCTCCGGGTGTGCTTCGCGGTTCTTTGCTCTTCCACAACTTCTACGCTTTTCCCTACAACTTGCGCGCTTAGCTTTCACCGACAATGTTTCAATATATCTAAACTTGCCATTGACATCGAAAATTGGAATCGTCTAAAGCATGCCACTATCTGATCGGAATACCATTCTGTCCAGTTATATGCACTTAAAAAGCTCAAATCTCAACCAAAGAACCAGATTCAACTCTAAAACTCGAAGCTAAGAGGTACTGAGGAGGTTCGAGTTCCATAGTGTGGCTGTAAATCGGGACCATTCAAGCTACATTTGGTACCTTGGATGCCTCACTAAATCTGCTAGTCCTACGCTGCTTTCGCTTGTGTCACAGCTTCAGAATTTTCAATCCAGCCATGAGACCGTGTGACCTCCAGTCTCCCAATGTGTCCTCTTTGACCTGTCGATTTGTCCTTTCCCTGTCACCGCCAATATTATTTCTCTCCTTTTAATCTGTTAATTTGTGTTAAGATTTTAATTATGTTTTATGCTGACAACTTTTACAAGTGCGATTATGGAGCTCACACATTCATGCACACACACTCACGCAATGGACACACCTACTCACGTACGCACTCCCTCATTTGCACCGTCCTCAGCATAAAAATAAAATTATTCTTCTCATATTTCGCGCTTTTTAATGTCGTTGCCTGTGTTTACGCCCTTGCACTGCTCGTGCGTTGGTCCTTGTTGTGACTGAATTGCATATGCATATTTATGTATATATATATATATATATATATATATATATATATATATATATATATATATATATATATATATATATATATATATATATATATATATATATATATATATATATATATATATATATATATATATATATATATATATATATATATATATATATATATATATATATATATATAAATATATATATATATATATATATGCATGTGTGTGGGTGCTGTGTGCATGCCTGTAAAGTCAAATTAAATGATTAAAATTGGCTGCAGCAACGAGCAACGACGCTGCGTGATCTGTCGGTAGTCGTTATGTGGGATGATCCAATAAATTGGATATGTTAACCTGCGACGGCCACCCTCGTCCGCCCGCTCGCCACTCTCGTACCACCACCTCCCCGTGCAAGCGGTTGGTGTGCGTTTAATGCGACCGCCGTGTAAACTTGCCAATTGGGCAGTAATTAAATTTGTTCGCACACGCGCGCATTTTAAATGGCGTTCGCGTGCAGCCAGCGTAGCATTCGCCGTCATTTTTAAGCCGCTTATGCGCCGCGGCACAGTGTGGAGTGCTCCACTCCGCAGCCCAACCCGAGTACTTGCGTTAAAATTAATTGCATCTGCCTGTTCATAAATTAATGCAATCGCAGCGCGTTTTAAGCTTCGTTGCACTGGCGTCGTGACTTTTTGGTCCAAACACGATGCACCTCTCTCTCTCTCTCTCTCTCTCTATCTATCTATCTCTCCATCTCTATCTCTCTCACTATCTCTATCTCTCTTCGACAGTCATCGTGCGCCCCTGACAAAGAGGAAGAGGGGACTGTGGCTATCCGTAGGAACGCAAATATAAACCGACGACGATCTTGGCAAAGCTCTCCAAGATAATGGGAAAAGTGTGCCTCTGGCTCTGGTATTGAGTGTAATTGCAAGTACCCGTTGAAAGTTGCAAGCCTGTACTACACATACCAAGGAAATTGCAGCTCACATCATAAATTGTGTAATCCCATCTATTCACTTGCAGCTGAACGGAAAGCCAGCTACCTAAATGCCTCCGTAACACTGCCAGTGACGCCCCAAATTCACAACAACTTCTGGTGGCCGTTCGTTGGACGTTCCTCGAGACGCACGAGTGACTCTAATTTTGCTCAACTAAAACTTCAACGAAACTACAATTTCCTCTTTAAAAGTTGCATCAGTCTTGCTCTCGTGTTTACGAACATTTGCCAATAGATGAGGTTATCAAGGGTCATTTCAATATATAGCATTTAAAATGTCCCCTGTCAACGTACACTCCAAATCCCACTGTGTCTACACTCCCACTGCGTCTCAACTCCCGCTGCGTCCAATCCCCACATCCAATTACAATAAACTTAAATGTCAAACGAATTTTGACTGAAACTGCAATAATGTCTTTATTTTATACACTCATACTGCCACTCACTCACTCACTCACACTCCCACACACGCACACACACACACACATAAAACATACACACATGCAGCTACGTAAAGTCGAGTCAAGTAGATGCATAAAAACAAGCGCTGGCCGTATATGCAATTTTAGCAAAATGAATGTCAAATTGTTATGAGTGTGTGCAGACAGAGTTGACAGCCTTGTATGCAGATGTATGAACATGAGCACACACACACACACATACACACACATGAGCACAAGTGAAACTTTTATTTGTACACTTGCTTTGTCGAAGTCCCAGGAACGACGGAGAGCGCAGGACGGTAGTCGTCAGCTATGCGAACTTTTCCAATTTACTGCCACCTCAGCAGAGACAACAACGGGCGGCAGTGCGCGCAGCTGGTCTGGGAGGCTGCGAATATGTGTGGGAATATATGAGTGTGCGAGTGTGTGTATGTGTGTGTATGTGCTTTTAAAATGGCAGTTGAAAGCGTAGCGGTTGACAGCTGAAGCCGGTTTGTCGCAAAACTGACAGCGAAATGCCATTATTAAATGTAACGGCGCCTCCTCGCCTCCTTGCCGCCGGAGCAAGGAGTGGAGCATTTAAAAATAAATGTTCGTTTGGCTGCTACCGGAATTATTTATTGCTCGATTTGATTTTGTGAACTATCACTCGTGGCCCCGCTGGTTTAGTAGCGCACGTGGCGGGCCGGACCAGACCGGACCCACAACCAAATTCAGTCAATTCAATTTAATTAAGCTGCGAAAGTTATGTGACAGCTTTGCGAGCCTTGTTACACCAGCCGAAGTGCTGCACAACAACAACAACAACGGGCAACAGAGTCTTGCTAGTCAGTGCAATGGGAAGACTGCGACCGCCGTAGGCGTCCTAGCCAACATTTGACTTTTGCCTAATTGCGTGAAGTTGAGTCAAGTTGCGTTGAGTTATTGCTTGCATTGGGCAGCACAACTGAGGCGTGTTCATGTTTTCCACTTGGCCGGTGGTGTCAAACAAAAAGTGACGGATGAAGTTTAAAATAAATTCACAGAGTGCTCACCACACACTCCGCAGGTGAGCTACAAGCGCTTGAGAGGCTCTCGACAACTTCTGCGCCAGACCAACGCCAGCTCACAACACGACAGCACTAAATTCACAATTAAAGATAGTGTGGTAATCATTTGACCACACCCAAAACATTCCGACAAGGACAAGATGCTGCGACTAATTCCACATCCTGGTGCAGGCAAATTGTTGCAGCACTCACTAACAGCAGCTTGGCGTATGACCACACTTACCGCAGCGGACCGACCGTCTCCTGAGAAAGCGCGAATTCTAACCAAATTCATGGAAAATTATTCAAAGCAAAACAGCTCAGCTGGCGTCGCAGTACTGCCACTCTAAGGGACTGGTGAAGTGTGGTTAGAAAGTGTCCCATAGCGCTCAGCGACTATTTTCCTGATCTGGCTAATTTGAAGCGTCTGATTTGAGCTGAGATGCCTGCGCCTACTTGGTTTAGTTTCTTGCTGAATTCTGCCCAAAAAATTACATTCTGTTCATCATTCCTTGGTACGCAAGGACCCCGTACAAAATTTCCCATTTGGGTGTGCGCTTCTGAGGTACAAGTACTTTAATGTTTCCTTATCAGACACATGTGTGTCCAATGTCCGGACGCGGACCGGATCCTGGCTGGCTTTAATTTCTTTTTAGTTTTTGTGATGATGTGCTCTGCAATTGCAGAATGCTTCAAGTGAAACAGAGTGGGGCAGCATCCTGCGAGCAATTCGCTGCCTCGACGTTTTTAACGCATTCAAGTTGCGCGGCGTGTGCCAGTCCCACCAGCAGCCAGCTGAAAAAATACAGCACAATTTAATATAATTACAGCGGCAATCGCAGTGGCAGGCGAAGAGTGTTTCAAAAGTTTCAAAGGTCCGACAGAAAGTGTTGCAGGGCGCATAGAACAAACCTCTGCGTCAGACCGCAACTTCCTCCGCATGTATTCGTATTTGCAGGGCGCACAAAAAACTTGTTGGACGTGGTTTTTTAGATGTTGTTTTCCTTAAAAGCAAGTGCAGTCACAATTCACAGGACTTCCGGTCGGTTGGTCGGCGGCGTTCTTCTAATGCACCGCCGCTCCTGTGTGGAAGAGAGGCAAAGTTGGCTCCGGTCTGGTGATCCATTGAGTGACAGCCAAGTACTAGAGACAGAAAGTGCCGTCCAGTTGGTCAGATTCAGGACATCGCTTTCACCCAGCGGCGGTGCTGTTGGTGCTCGCCGACAAACGCGCACAATGAAAACTAATTGCGATGGCGAAAAATCCTTCTATCGCAGGTGATTCACTCCGTCATGCTTGCCAATTTATTTATCCTACTTAAGTAGTTTTTAATTACGATTTTGTTATGTGAACTTCACTTGCATTGCGTCCTCGGTCTCTGTGTATGTCGGAGTCAGTGTGTGCAGGGACTCCCTCAGAGATCTCCCCTGATGTTTACATATATTATGCGCTTTATGAGAATTTATTTGGAAAATTTTTAACTTCTTTTCTACGCAACTGAACATAAAAACGTGGCAACAGCTCCAAACTGCAGTCGAGAACGCAAGGAGCTATTTCGAGCTGTTGATTGCGCTGTTTGCACTATTTAAATGGGAGTCGGCATGCAGTCTTTTCCTTTACAATTGAATTTTTGTGGTTTTTGAAGATGTGCAACACATTCAGATTCCAGGATGACGCAGCGGAGTTTTGTGTCTTTCAACATTGTTCTAGTTTTTAACAAATATCTTTTAAACTAATGAAGAGAAGAAGATGAGCTTGGTTATAAGTTAATATTTTTTGGACAGATTAAGATCCCAGGATGACGCAGCGGAGTTTTGTGTCTCTTTTAACATTGTTCTAGTTTTCAACAAATATCTTTTAAACTAATGAAGAGAAGAGATTGAGCTTGGTTATAAGTTAATATTTTTTGGACAACAGCCTGAGTAAATGAATGCTTTGCGGAGTCGGGGTGTGCCAAAGGAGCATCAAGTATGTCCATTGTTTTAAAGGTGACATCTGGAACCTTTCCTCCTTCCTTCTGATTGGCTCTGTTTCTTCCATTTCCTCCTCGTGTGCTAGTGGAGTGGTCGAATGTCGTTGGCAGTGTCCGCCATTCCCGCTAAATGCACTTCACACAGAATATCAGACCTTAAAAGCATTGTAAATTTAGTTACATGCAGCAAGCCGAATGCTCTCTGCGGCCGTTAATTCAGTTTAGTCCGTCTTTGTGCTGCTTGTAATTTAGTTACGGCGACTAAGTAGCTCTGCCATTTCGTAGCCTGCATCCACATTCTGATTGAAAGATTAGTTCGCGATGCTGTTTCTGGGTGTTTGCCAGGCCGCGATTCTTTCGAAACCTTTCATGAATGTTGACGAAAGTTCATTTCCTATAACTGCTCTCTGCATTACCTGGGCATAGCTGTGGGGACCAAACGGATACCCTTCAGTTACGAATAATCAGTGTAAAAGTTTCCACAGCCACTGGTGGCTGACAACGCCGACGCATGGCAAAAAATCATTACAAAGGGGTTGGGCTGGGTTACGACCATTCTTCCCCCACCAACTGCAATTTCGCATTCCGTGAAGCAGGAGCTTCGTGCCCGGCATAGCTGTGGCATGCACGAGTTGCAGATATTTCATAATATTTTCGTTTTCGTTTTCATTAAGGTGCTCAGGACCTGCACTGTAGCTCAACCGCTATTCCATTTCATTTCGTTTAACAATGAAGTGGGATTAAGTGAGGCACGATTCAAACAGAGCATACGTTCTATGCTGAGACTGAAATATATTGCAGGGCTTGGCAGACTGAATTTATGGCTTTTTAGTGCCCGTGTAATTGCCACAAGTGTTGGTTTTGCCACCCAGCCCCCCGCGCTACCGTCGCTCGCACATACACTCAAACGCGCAGTTCGCACAAGCAACTGCAGTTCCAGCAAAATTCCGCCAGCAAGTGTGTTCTGGCTGCGGCAGGCAGTAGTCTGCCACTGCGCTGCTCTTGGTTTGCAGCGTTGTAGCTGGCGTGATCTCTTAATTGAAGCTCTTCAGTTCTGCGGTTGTGAGAGGAAGCTGCCGTTGACAACTGTGGCCGCTCATTGGAGGGTTGCTAGGGCTTGCTAACAGTTGACTGTCTTATTAGGAGAACCAAAGGATAAGAAAAGTAGCCGGCAGAATTCAGGGTTTCATTTTCCAAACGTGAGAGAGAGATTCCGTTGGATATGCTCACCTCCACCGCGCAGGCAAATAAAACACGTCCTTTTACATTAGATTTATTAGAAGAAAGGGGAACAGGAAGTGTTTATTATTTGGCACTTAAAGTTGAGGTGTCTTTTCTACAGTTGACATATTACTGTATACAGTGTTGTATCCTAATATTTGTTCCTTTCTAACAGAGAGTCCGCAACGAACTCAACACCTCCGATTTTAAAGTATCCCATTGCAGAATTAGGACAGTTTTCGAGGACTAGAGTGAGCACTTTCCTGCCACAAGTGCAGCTATCCTTGCATGGACAAAGTTTGCGCAAGCATGGATCGCTTGTGGCTCACTCTACTCTCGGCATCGGACTATTTTGCAATCTTAATGTGTCTAAATTCGAGCGGTGTGGCGTGCAAAATGATCACAGTAAATAGTTTCGCTGCGATTGTTAAAGCAGCCGAAACTGCCATAAAACTAACACGTACGAGGACAGCCTCACGCTCGCACACACACACTCTGGGGATTGTCACAAATCAACTAGGAATGCAATTATTTTTGAATTGCGGTGATTCTTCAAATCCCCAGCACAGCGACATTGCTCGACAGGCATCGTTACTCATGGCAAATGCTTGCGCCAACAACCAGACAGCCGGCCAAGCAATCGCACACACAAATGCTTGTGTACGTACCACATTTGGCCATCTCCACTGATGACAGGCCTTCGTTCGAATGCTCAAACGGAATTCAAGCCAAGTGAACTCCCACCCGAGGCTCAGTTCCACACAGAAAGCTGAAATGCCTGCATGTCGAAGGAACACTTAAATAGGACGTGGTTGTGGTCCAAAAATGTAATCACAAATTTGTATAAATTCAAATATCACTGGAAGCTTTTCTAGGGCTGGAGGACTAATAGTAGATTAGTGCCTCAACCAACAAATTATAAAATTCACCACTTGGCTGGATCAGGATGCATTCGCTGGTCCAGTTCAACCTTTTGCAATGCACATGGATGAGCAGTTCAGTGGCTTGATTCGTAACTATATCGGAAACTATTCTGCTACATTACATCTCCCAGGATCATTTATAATATGGTTCACCATCGTAGCGGAGAAAATGGTCGCTAGCAAGATGCTGGTTGCAGCCGCAATGGGGTTACCGGTGGTACTGCTGTGTATATTTCAGTGTCTGGGATCCGGCTAGTGGTGGACCAGACTGACTACCAATGGAGGATTAAATGCAACCGTGGTAGTCGTAGAATCTCCGTTGCCGTTGCCGTTGCCGCCGCTATAGTCCCCATGGCTGAGCTGAAGCCTTCATTTAAACAAAACTCGTTCTACTTCAGCCTTAAAAAAAAAATTAAGCAAAGAAAAACAAGGCATTCCAAAAAGGATGCAGGCATGAAGCAGTTTGCTTTGAAAATCGGGCGGACACTGCACTTAGTGATTAAAGTAGCGAAATACTCGCATTATTCCAGTTACGGGATATTGTTTCATGTTACTCGCTCATCAGAGCGACTGAAATTAAAATGCCCGGCGGCACTTAATCCCTTCTGCTTGTGCGCTTCCTTACAGCGGCGACATTGTTTGCGATTGCAGGCCGCTGCATGCAGTTTGGCAGCTTGAGTCTCTCGGCGAAAGAGTCTCCCGCCCGCTGCGTAGTCCTGATTTGGCCTGCGGCGGAGCTTTGGTGTTGCCGCTGATCAAACGCTGCGCACTGACAGGTCCCGCCGCCGACTCAGCTCAAAGGGGTTTTCGACGAAGTTTCGATGCAATTGTGAAGATTAGTTTTTCGCATCCTCTTCGCAGTCTTTCAGCAGCCTCCGCCAACGGAGCCGTTTTAAAGTTCAAAGCATTCAAATATATTTGTTTGTGATTAAAATTCAGCTTCCATCACTGGTGAGAAGTGAATACACACACAAAATCCACCCACACCCACAACAAATCCTTCAGTGCAGCACGCAGCATGCCATAAAGCTAGAGAAAACGCAGGACCCTGAAGAAAGTGCTGTGAATTTGCAGTGTTTGTACATTTAAATTATAAGCATTTGAATATTTCCTTAATTGGAAATGCTGCACTGAAGGCCGCACCTATCCCTGCCAGAGAGAGAGAGAGAGAGAGAGAGAATGTGTGTGTGAGAAATAGAGGGCATCTTTAATATTATTCATCAGCAACAACGATAAGGACCCACAAATTCAAATGCGAATTAATCTAGTATTGTTGCCGTTGTCTCCACCCCTGCAACTACCCTTACCCCTACCATTACCCCTACCCCTACCCCTATCCTTGTTACTGCCACTGCCATTGTTCTTTTTGCTATTTTTACTACCACTGTCGTCGCTGTCGTCGTCATTTGTTGGTATTGTTGTATGACCACTCATCCACTGGCCGTGCCCTAAACGAAGTTGCACAAAAGGGAGCGTGATTTAAGACAAATTACAAAAATTCTATGTGACACATAAACGACTGCATGCAGGACTGGTGTACAGGTTGCAGATGAAGGAGAGGCCAGCAGCTTGCAGGAAGGAATACTGAAATGGATTTTTGCTTATTCATGCATTAGCAAAGTCTCACAGGAATTTGCAGAGGTGGTTCCTAAACTGCAGTGAGCAGACCACCTTTATTATTCGTTGGTCATAAGCACAACAATTGCCATCTGGTGGCAGCCAATTGGAGATTTGCATTTTTGCTGGTATTTTTGAGTAGACGTTCCCTATTTGATTACCCATAAGTCGTGCAGTAATGCCCTGCCAGGTTGTTTTCGCCTTTTGACACTCAAGGAATCGATTACTAGAAATCAATATTATTTTGGCGTTGTTGGCACGCCGGGCATCTCCCCCACCACAATAACAGCCGCATACCGTGAGCGGCAACATTCATTCACCTACGGCAGGCGGGCCCCAGTGGGAAGCTGTGGTCATGGTATTTTAATTAAAATTGCGCGATTCTATCTATTATTCAATAAGTGTGAATATCACAACGGCAACTGGATGTGGTGCAACAACAGCTGCACCAACAGAACCGAACCGCTTGGCACCCTGCAGTCGAGGAGCATCGCCAATACCGAGTTGCCAGCCGCATACGAGTGTTGTGTTGACGGCATACACGATATTAGATTGCACCTTGAATAACCCTGGGCAGGTGAGAGTGGCAGTGGAGATGCATCCCGAAAATTAGGACAACGATTCAATCGAACTTTGCATGTGGAATTGTGCGCGAGCATATTTCTACGAGACCCAAGTGGGAACTAAACTTATATGATTGCTAAATGAGCAAAGCTGGGTGTATTTTAAAAGAATTCTTAACAACGACAACAGGTAGGCGTGACATTTGCACGAAGTGCTTAGTAGGCGACTTCAAGGAACTCACTGAACGGAAAGTCCAACTTCTCTGTTGTGGTATCTTCTTTTGAGACAACACTGATCAGAAGTTTACGGTCTCGTATATCCCTGCCCGTAATGTAGTAAATGCTCCTGCCTTGTTAGTGTGTAGGGTAACAGGTAGTCCACAATGCTTTTATCCACGCTGCTGCTTTGGCAATGGCAATGATTGCTGCTGCCATTAACGTTGGTTGGGGGGGTAGCGATGGTAGTGACAGTAGTAGTGACCCAAAAACCTCTCCGACTCATTTATTACGACTGATGTGGCAGGTGAAGTGCGCTCGTGCGTGTGGGTATGTGTGTCGGAATTCATATGCAAATGTATGTGGATGGCTGTACCTGCGTATGTGTGTCGGAATTCATATGCAAATGTATGTGGATGGCTGTACCTGCGTATGTGTGTCTGTGTGTGTGTTTTAGTTATGGATTTGCATGCATAGCGCATGAGAGGAGCATCAATTGAAATTGAATTGAATATTGTACATTTTTGCTTGCAATTAATAATTGCTGCACTGTTTCAGCAGCAGTGGGCGATGTTTGTGATATTGATATTGTTGTTGCTGCTGCTGTTTTTGTGGTTTGCTGTTGCTGCTGCTTCGATTGCTTTGTTTCTGCTTTATTGTTATTAAATCCCCATGGACTCTGATTCAGTTATGAACGTATTGTGAGCCATGCCACCACAAATGCACTTCAGTTGGCGTGCATTAGGTGGTAATTAGGTCACTTGGCATTGGTATGGGCACATTTGAAAATTGCTCCTGGCGATCTTCATTACTACATTTTTGCATACTTCAGTTCACCGCAATATTGAGCTGTGCCCACATATTCTACTAACAAGGATGCATCATGAGTCGAAAGCATTTAAAGGTCAGGTCCAATTAGCCCAAAACGAGTGCAATGAGTTTGAAGTTTTCGAGAGCAATTGATTCTCTATTGAAAGCAGCTTAAGCTCGAGTACCATGCTGAAGTTCACACTCACAGTAATTCCATACTGATTTCAACATTTTGGAGCAGCCGTGTTTGTACTTGTCTAGTCTCGTTTTCAGGAGAGCAGGGTGGCATTTCGAATAGCAAGTAGAGTTACTGCTGAACTAACTCAATGACATGCGTATTCCCGCTGCAGCCTAATTAACAAATTGTTCGCGTATCCAAGCAGCGTACTGGCAGATTATGCTCTTACAACTGGCGGGAGTGCCATGTTAGCGATAGCACTGTTCAGGAGAATTCTTCCTCTCGTCGGAATTTGCTTCAACCCCAACGGAATGTGGTCCTTGACAACGCTGGCTTAATACACTTCCTTGCTTAGGGTTTGTGGGTAAAGAGCTCAAAGTATACAAAAAATACACAAACACCCGTACACAGTCACTTACACAGACACACGCACACACGCTCCGTTACATTCACTAGGTTTCATTTGCTTGTAGTAAAATCGTATTAATTTCACGCGAGTCTTCTGTATTTAACTAATCCAGTTTGCACATGACTGCAAGGACATACGCGATCCAACCTGCATCCTTTTAATGCCGTTTGTTGCTTTGCATTGTGCCACGGTGAGCTACACTAATGAGAAAAGTTTGTGCAAGCGTGAAATATGAGCAACTCCGCTGTCAGCACCTGCTTTTAGCAATGCGCGTCAGTTCAGTTGGGAGCAGGCTGCAATGGTGATTTTTTAAAATAGTATTTTATAAACGAAACAATTCAATTCCGCAGAAGTTCAGCAAATTTCCAAATGTTCAAAACTATAAATTAACAAAATTCCTTCATAATTGCCATAAAGCTGGAAATATTGTATAACAAATATTTTTAAATATATTTTTTAAAATGAGTCAAACATTGAAATCAGAAATAAATGTAAACAAATAATTAGTAATTTTAATGAACAAATGAAAAACTGAATTAAAATTCAACAAAAAAAATCAAAAAGAAGAGGTATAAATTCTTTTCCACACCAGCGTTGAGGCAAATTTGCCGTGGCGTAAGTCGGTCTGGGTCGCACTTGTTTTCACTGACAATTGCTGATGACATTGCAAACAGCCGGATTCTCCATCCAAAGATATGCTCAACTCACGGGCAATTTTCGTTAGCATAACAGACAGTCAAACTTTCCAGCAAAGTAATCCAAGTGATAGTAATCCAGGCACACATTTGAATATATTCCACCAATGGCCGAAATTCCCTCAGAATAGAGGTGTTTTCTCAAAATAATCGCTTCAAGAGAATAATGATCAAGACCATGATTGGAAGATTTGATATGTGAAGCACTTTGGAACAATAATTATATAGATTAGGTTACTCTGTACACAGGCAAAAGTAGATTTAAATGAGGTAAGAATCGAACCGAAATAGGGGGTGCCAATACCAAAATACCACGGTCTACTATTGGTCAAATCAATATACTCACAAGATGATTGAGATCATTTGTACCAATTGTTGGGTTCTCTGAGGCCACGTTGGGTTCTCTGAGGCCACGTTGGGTTCTCTGAGGCCACGTTGGATTCTCTGAGGCCACGTTCGGTTCTCTGAGGCCACGTTGGGTTCTCTGAGGGCACGTTGGGTTCTCTGAGGCCACGTTGGGTTCTCTGAGGCCACGTTGGATTCTCTGAGGCCACGTTCGGTTCTCTGAGGCCACGTTGGGTTCTCTGAGGGCACGTTGGGTTCTCTGAGGCCACGTTGGGTTCTCTGAGGCCACGTTGGGTTCTCTGAGGCCACGTTCCGCTCAGCCAGCAATTTCCTAAGCGGTCATCGACTCACAGACATCCACAAAATATGATATCTTATACGAGCTGCAAACTCAGCACATTCGTCGTAGTGTTGGCGTAGCCGCAGATCGTAAGGAGAGCTTTAAAGTCGTGATAGATATGCAGTTAGTTTTAGTTTTGAATTTGTACGCGCTATGCCCGACCCGCAGAAGACGCTTTTAAATCTATTAAAAACCTAAGCAATCAGTTCTTTATATATATATATATATATATATATATATATATATATATATATATATATATATATATATATATATTTATTTATATATATATATACATATATATATATATATATATATATATATATATATATATATATATATATATATATATATATATATATTTATTTATATATATATATACATATATATATATATATATATATATATATATATGTCCACACCTACCACGCCTCCTCCTGGTAGTTGAAAAACATCTCCACCGCACCCTTTTATGCTTTTTAAGGATGAAGTGTATAAAAATGCGCCACCAAAAAATGCGCAAAATGATTTAAATAAATGCGTGAAAGGATTCTGCAATGGATTCCAAGGGACAAGAAGATGTCGCCAGAAAGCACTATGCAACACAAACAGCATGCATCATAGTGGCCTTATCAGCAGCGGGGTATGTGTGAGTTGCGGACTGGGGCTACGCACTGGCAAACATAACCACAGATGTGAGGCTAAGTTCTTGAAAATAATTAGGGCTTATGTATCGTGAGCCCTCCTACTTGAACTAACCTACTCGCACGCCTACTTCATTCCGGTTGGGCTCCCTCTCTTCCATTTCCCCCTGCGTGAGTCCACAAACCAATTTTCATTATTTTGGCATTCACTTCCCAAGTTCTTATTGTACAGAGCAGAGCGGACTGACTGCAAACCAAGATGAAAGGAATTTCAGTGTTTTGAATGCAGCGCCACAAACTCTGGTGTAAATGTTGAGATTCGAGTTTGGTCAATTAAAATTATTTGGTTGAATGACTAAAACAATTCTCTCTCGATTGCATTGAAATTATTTTAATGAATTCCATTTGAGGCGGAGCAGAAGAGCGAGCATCTGCCCATAAGGGTGTGGTTAAATAAAATTATTCATTTTTGCAGTCTAAGTACTTCTGAGAAATTTCGTGTACTGCGGCATTCATGCAAACACCACTGAAAGGATGTCAGCACAACTGCTCTGTCTCCTGCTTGACCAGGCAACAGTTTTCTTAATTATGTTTCGGATGAAACTGGCACCCAAGTACGGGAACCTCGTTCAGCTAAAATTGCCCGCAACTCAAAATGAATTCAAAGTAAATACAAAATGTTAAGTATTGGATTTGCTCTTCAACAATATATGTCCTGAGTAATATTTGCTCTGTTGTTGGTATTTAAAAATGGATGAGACAACACTCGAGAGGCAACGGTCTCAATCCGAACACAACGAGCGGAGTGGAATGCTCAGTCTCGCATTGTTGACATTGTTACTTTGGACAACAGAGCATTTTTGCTCTCCTCCGGCCGCCCTGATGTGGGAGCCGTTATTAGGATGGCTGCCGCTGACCCATTGGAGTACTGGAACTTCTAAGCAACTGCCTGTGAGTGAGGCTGCAATAACTGCCGAAAGACTCTGAAAATGTCGTCACAGCGTAACAGTGAGCTATTTCCAAGGACAGAAGTGGGCACGTTACAACGGAACGGAACTGATTTGGTAATTAATTAACGCATTTGTTCGAAGCGGCACTGCCATCAGACTAAAGTTGAGTGCAACGAAGTGGCTGGTGCCACCCACGGCCGCCCACTGCATCTTCGGCTCAATGTAAATTAGCAGCATGCGGCAACCACGAACTGAGTGACTTGTAATGCACCAGCAGCATCCCTCACAATAGAGACCTCACTCCTTATGAATACTTCCACCAACCCCACGTCCTCACACAGATCCACGCAGCAATAATCGTGTTGTTATTGACAAATGTTTTTTTCAACCCAATTCCCGTCTTGTGCCTCTGAAGTTGCCGTGGATAAGGAGAGTGAGCTGGCCCACTGCCAAAATCAACTGCAACAACCGCCAAAATAACGCCACTGACATCGAGTAGCATCGTGGACAATGCTTGGAGGGCGCACTTTGTAGGAGCCCCTATAAGTAGGCAATGTTTGGCACATTCTTCAGTGAAATGTGTGTGGCTTTTAAATATGTTGTACCCGTCACTTGCCTGTTAGCTGTCAACTTCGACGACATTTGCATTGATTGCATTTTAATGGACAGCGCTCCCACAAGAGCGAAATTCTGCGGCTGATGTTAATGGCAGGGGCTGCTGCGGCGCCACCTAAATCAATTTGTAAACAAGTCACTTAAGGCAGCAGCAGCATTTGCCTCTAATAGAAAAATGATGTCCTCGAATGCAGCTCAGAATAGAAGGCGGGCGTATGGACGGGCGGATGGACGTAGAGACGGACGACCAGATGATTTCCTCATTTATTTTGCGTTTGCTTTTTAGTTTACATTGATCATTATTCTCAGTTTCCCCATGGATATAGTAACTGCGTTGGCACAGAAATACTCGTATATGCCACACTCGCAGTACGTATATGCCATACACGCAAATTTATGCATTCATAGTGTAGTTTCGAGAAACGAGACGAGGGCTCGCAGCGTCCCAGAGCGAAAGCAGTGCAGCCTAAAAGTAGGCATGTTCATGTGTTCTTTGATGTTGATTGTTATTAAGTTAATGTTTTGGGCTATCATCCAATGTCTGCTGAAGAAGTGCACAGATCCCAGAAGTCAAACCTGGAAAAATCTTCCGGGATTACGACAGGCCAAAGCTCTTCTAGGGGATTTTAATCCTAAGCGCGGTAAAAAGCTAATAAACATGCCCGGAAGCATCACAGGCGTTTTAAGCGGACTCTGTAGACTCAGCTAATACATGAATAAGTTGGGTCTATCCTCAGATGCCATCTGAAGATTCTATAGGGAGAGTGGTGAAACCCCACTGCACCTGATCACAGAGTGCGGACCGTGGGCACACAAAAGACTCAGGTGGTTTGAAGAATATAGAAAAAAAATGACCAAAATCCCTCAATTTGATGCCTCCAAAATACAAGATTTCCTGTCAGAAGATCGATGGATGAGAATATCGTAATGTTTTAATTTAATAGAGGCATCCTAATTGATATTTTAGATCGCAGTATATAATACCCTTTATATAATCCAATTTAATCTATGATAATGTTTCAAATATTAACACTCATTCTTGAACGAGACCCGCTCTTACTCACTTCTTCATGCGAAATATGTATTTATTGAATTCTTTAGAATTAATAACAATAGTTTCTTTAGTTTACAATGTATTTTATTTATATTTTTATATGTATTTTAAAGAAAATCACGCCCTCGGGGATCGTGGGTTCGAATCCTCCCCTGGGGATGGTCTCAAAAATGCTTCTTTCTAAATCTGTTTCTCTTCGAGTCGAATGCCTTTGTTGCTAGTACTCACTCCACAAACCCTTCCAGACATAACTATGCATTGTTTTACGACAAGCTGTGAAGATTCAAGTAGACTACTGGTAGGGTACAAAATAGTTGAAACTAATTATATTGGACTGTAACAATGTAAGAATCCTTTTCATGTTTGAAGAGCGCATATTATTGAACTTAAACTTAGGTTCTTGTTTGTGTCTTAATGACTTGAAGTTGTTAATAAATACTTGTTGCCTTTCTTCTGTATAAAAAATTCTCCATTTTTATTTAATTTTATAAAGTCCTTCAGAATTTTTGGCTAAACCATGTCCGGTTTCATTTCTATGGCAGTTATGTAAATATTTATAAGTGTCATCTTCTGGCACAACATCTTTGGCATGATATGAGCATCGAATAAATTTAATATTATGGTGTCCTTCGTATAATTGCAACGATTCGATTTTAGTTTGCAAAATATCATGGTATCTGGTATCGTCTAATTCTCGGCCTCTCACTTCAACGGCCCTGAACCCTTCTGTGGACTATCATCCAATACCATTGGAGGTCTGCTGAAGAAATGTACAGATGCAAAAGGAAGTCAAACCTGGAAAACTCTTCCGGGATTAAGACAGTCCAAAGCTCTTCTGGAAGATTTTAATCTTAAAAGAGCTAACGACTTAATAAATATGCCTCGGAGTAAATTAAGAATCATCACAGGTATTTTAAGCGGACACTGTAGACTCAACTACCATTTGAACAAGTTGGGTATATCTTCAGATGCCATCTGTCGATTCTGTGGAGAAAGTGACGAAACCTCACTGCACCTGATCACAGACTGCAGACCATTGGCACACAATAGACTCAGGTGTTTTGGAGAATATATCTTAGATATGAGCAAGATTCCTCATCTTGATTCCTCCAAAATAAACGAAATCCTGTCGAAAATTAACCTGACAGAAGATTTATAGATGAGACTATCCTCATCTTTCAAATAAATAGGGGCATCACAATAGATCTTTCAGGTCGCAGTGTATAACACCCTTAAATATATCTATCTATCTATCTATCGTCTAATTCTGAATACATTGGAATTTTACCCTTATCAAAGCTACATTGTAAAATATGTTCTAAATCATTTGTTAATCTGTTGAGCTTATATATATCGCCTTATTTTTATGTTTCATATCTATATCTTTTGGTTTATTATTGGTCAAAATTATCTGTATACAAAATCCATTGACAACAGTAACCAAAGTTCCAATGTGATGGAGGGGTCTTCTTGTTGTGAATGCATTGTTTGGTGGCGTCGTTGGCATTCTTGTACAAGAATTAAAAGAAGCAGTTACCATGTTAATTTCATTTGTGTCAGAATCCATTCTGCATAAGAAATCGGCCACTTGAGTTTCTGTTCCCTTAATAAATTTCACCGCTGTTGAACCATCTATAGAGTTTTGGACTCATTGCTTTGGCCTGAGATTTAGCTAGAAGCCATCGCTGTTAAAATTTCAAACTTTGTTCTATACAAATACGGCCTGAAATAACTCGTTGTCAGAACGAAGAATCAAAGTTCATCCTCTGGAAATGAATAATGTTTCTCATGATCATTGGGTGTGCTCCTAGCATAGCATATGGGGTGTTTATCTGGCTGTTATACAGCCCCTACAGCATTGATAAAAAGGTGTAACAAATAAGGACACTTGTCTTGAAATAAGGACACCTAAGCTCTGGGTTTTCCATTAAAATGGCTTTCAGTTTTTCGAAAGCGTGAATATAATTGGGATCGTTAACATTTAGCTTGGTGGCTTTCTTTAAGTATCCTATCATTGAATAGGCTACCGTAGAATGCGTTTTGATAAATATCCTGTAGTATGCACTGACACTTAAAAACCTTTCGATTTGCTTAATTGTCTTAGGCAATTGAAGCATTCGAATTTGCTCAACGTTTGCAGGATTTGGTTTAATTGCATCCAGTGTAAAAATATGGACTAAACACAGGGTTTGCTTAGAAAAAAGGTACATTTATTTATTTGTGGACGTAGGTTTGCCTCCCTTAGTATCTCTGAAACTCCATTAACATCATTTATATGCTCTTAAAAGCTTGTTGAAGAAACGAGAATATCTTCTAAACAAACGGCACATATCTCGTGTATTAATTCTCTTAAAGTACATTTGATAAGCCTTTGAAATGTTGTGGAAGCATCCTTAAAGTGAATGGCATTCGAACAAATTCACAATTCCCGTAGGGTGTGGTGTTTTCGACCAGTCTTCGGCCCTAACCAGAGTTTAGTGAAACCCCTTCGGCAGGTCTGTCGTTGTGAATTACTGGGAACGGTTCAATTTATCTAAAATATTGTCAATATCAGGGATTGGAAGTCTGTCGTCAAATTTTATATTAGTTAGACCTCTGTAGTCAACGGCAATTCTCCAGTTTTGGACACCAGTTCTGTCTAGCTTTTTGCGCAGAATCCAAAATGGGCTGTTATAAGATGAGTTGCTGTCTTTTCATATTCCTTGCTCTATCATTTCATCAATTTGTCGGCAGATATTCTTTCGTGGACTTCGGGTATCGATATGTGTAGTATGAACTGGTCTTTCTGTTGTTGTTCGAATTTCATGTTGAAAGGTCCCGGCTTTGGTCCTTCGGTGAGAATTTTCCACACTGATTCTGTTCTTCATTGTGGAAATTCTTGAAAATATTTTCCACAACTTTTTGTGAATATTTCAGATTTCTAGTTGATAAATTTCGAGACGGAGATAGGGACATGACTGGATGCATTTGAATACATTTCCATTTATAGCAATAGTTTCAGCAACCAGTTCTATTATGGCCTCCATTGGTTGTAAAAGATTTTGCCCAGTAATTGCACCTAATTGCGTGTCCTTAAAATCCGTCAATTTCCACGACTTAGTTGCGCCGTCTTAAAATTCTAAAGGCAATTGAGTTCTTATTTCGGCATCAATAATCGTAGTAGGGATGTAGGCAAAGCCTTTGTATTGAGTAACAGTCTTTCGTATTGAGGCCGTTTGTTTTGATTTAAAAGTGAGGAAGTTGAACCTGCGTTTATTTTGTCGTTATTTGTAGACAACTCAATTGCTGGTGATGCCTTTTGGAGACTATTAAATGGAAATTGACTTCATGGTTTCCATCAGTATCATACCTTACTTGTTATGTGATATGTGTCCATATGCTCTTGCATTATTAGTTGGATGCCGATGCGAAAATAGTCTAGAATAACTATTATCATAACCATGTGGTCGAACACTACGCCTTTGGGTGTTAAATTTGTATCTTGGATTAAAGTTAGAGTAGTCTCGTGTGCAAGTCTGTCTATTTGGATAAGTATAACCTTGTGAATCTATCTGCACATTTTGAGCTGCCAAACCTTGGTAGTTAGGTTGCTGCATTCGAGGATTTTGGTACTTGTTGAGGTGCAATTTATATATTCTGATGCCTTGAACTTTTGATATACAGAAGTAATAATTTTCATGATTTGACGACTATTTACTTTTTGCTGAAGCTTTGTGGGATTGTTTTTACTGATTGGTTCGTTTCGGTGGTTGATACGCATCTGCTAGATACGTATCATAATTAGCGCTGTAGCGCTGTAGCTCCGTTTTGGTACCACTTCCTCACCGCGTATCGGAACTATGGTAGATGCCAAATCAACCCCGTAGATTTTAGGTAGCATAGTACTTTCTTCGGACTTACCTCCGAACAGTCAGATAGGTTGTCATGAAAGAAGGCTTCTAGAAACCTAATCCTTGTCCTTGCAATAGCTGGGCACTCGCAAAGATAATAGGAGAGTTTTTCTTTCTGACTTAAGTCCCCGCAGCTTCTGCAGTAGTTGTTAAAGGGGATACGCAGTCTGTCTGCATGAACACCAACGTACCAATGCCCAGTGTTATCTAAAGTGAGCCTTCCCGTTGCTGTTTATTACTCTCTTCATTTGTAATTAACCTTTCTCTTACAAGCAAATTGAAGGCATCTCCTAAATTAATTATATTATTCTTAATAATTACTGAAGCTAAATTTTAACTTCTTTGAGAATGTTTTATGAATTAGTTGGCCAAAATTCTTGGAGCTTTCCATTACCAATTCACATTTTTCAAAGAATCTTGAAGTAGTTTACCATATCTTTGTTAGTTGCAGAAAATGTATGTTGATAAAGCTGGTGATAAGATGCTTTCATTCCGAAGTGTTTATTAAAATTTGCCTCATTCCAGCCATTTTGAAAGTAGGACGAATCTCACTAAAAATTTTATTTTGATTGATTGAAGCAGGGACATCTGACCGGACAGTGACGGAGTAAATGGACTACAGCAGATCTTTAAAGGCTAGCTTCTGAGAAGGGAAGACAGCACTCCTCCTCCCCTGTGGTGTGCCGTTCGTTACCCGTTTTATTTGCTTCTGCCGTTTTAAAATGGCGACTAAGGTCAAAGTCTCGGACAACTCACCTCATAACCTGAGAGTCGCACCACCCGATAATGAAATTTGCGTAACCGTAGCTCCCGATTCTACTATTACTATACCTAGAAAGAGTTCACTGAATGTGAATTTCCGCCGCAGTTTTTCCATATGAAATTTACAAGATCGTTTACGAGTCCCGTGGCCCACTTATTCAGAAACAGCACCCTCCTCGCATAATGCATCAGAGAAGCGGGGAACCCCAGATATGACTATGACTATGACTAAGGACAACTTTATGGGACTCTTAATATGACAGTACTTCAATTCTCAACTAAAGTGATAGACAGACTCACTAAAAGTATACTCGTTTACTGTGGAAAGCGTCACGCGAAATTTTGATGCCACCAATCTTTCTATTATCCAAGAAATTTGGTGCCGACTTTCAGAGTGCACTTTTTTCGTTCACTGCCCTAAGGAAGCGTACAGAAAGAGTCAGTAAAAAACGAGTATTTCTCCCTCACACGTGCAATAAAACGTTATTTTATAGCTTCCTTTTCCCATCCAAGTAGTCGGCATGGCCTTGACCAAGACTGTTCCAATGAGCGCCACACTTTTTGCAAACTAGTCGTATCTCGCAGGCAGGTGGACCTGGCTGGGACCAATTGGCAAAAGTAATCGCAAACTAAAATATCTCTGCGTACAAATTACCGCCTCGATTTCAGTGGTAAATGCCTTGGAAACTTTTTGAGGGGGCTGCCGAGTGGATGACCGAGAATGTCGAAACTATCGTCTACACGTTGGTGCGGCAAAGGGGCTCTGTTGAGTACGTTTTCGCGATTGGCTGAGTTTTAAGTGCTGCTTTCGAGTGAACTCTCATAAAGTTTGGTAACATGCACGACAGTGTGTGTGTGTGTGTGTGTGTGTGTGACGCTCGTGAGGCTGGGGGATTATTCCATTCAATTCTCTTTTCTAAACATTTATTTGCTTTTATATACAGGACAAGCTCTGCTGCGGAGTTTCGGGAGCTGCATCAACGCAGTGCAGAACCTTTTTTAACTTTATGCATGTAAACAGCGACCGACACGTTCCGTGTCCCAATCTAACAGGATGCCGGGGTGAAGATAAAATTGCTTTGTGGCAGCGTGCACGGATCTCCTTTATTTCTGCAACAATGGGGCTTTGTGCGGCATTTATCTGTGCAGCAGCCAGCGTCCTTTCAACTGAATGTACTCGCAATCGCGATTTGCCTGCGACACATGGTTGGCATTGCGGCTCGACAGCAGGGGTCATGCCGGCTCGTGCGGTGCTTGAAACCTGTGCTAAACGTAAACAGCTTAGCCACGACACGTCCCGATAAAACAGGACGACGCCTTTCAAAGGACACATTTAAAAGTGTAACTTGCATTGACATTTGTGAGTGTTTATCGCAGCCGCCCCCGCTGTCGCATGTTTACTTGCATGTGTGGATGCAGGTGTGCCATGAAACGGCTTTATTCAGTTTATTCAGTTTGCTTTGTTTCGAAGGACACCAGAAAAGAAGCAAGAAAGAAGTGCACTGGTGACGGTGAAATTAATCTGGGTTTTTATCAAATTAAATTCGCAGGGATTTTGGTGCTGGAAACTGAGGAAAAGGAAGTTCTGACCACTTTTGGCAACAAGACTCTTCCACTAAATACTGCATACTCGTAGTTCTAATTAAACAGCGCCATGTTAGAACGGAGCAGTGACTGCAGTGGAGCGCCATTGAACCATGTCTGGTGGATCCGCTGATGGTGCCTAATGACATGCACATTGGAAAGCACTTGGCCAAATTAAACAAAACGACACCATAAGTACATTCGGCTGCATAAGTGTCGGGAACGCAGGGGAATGCAGGACCAGTTAGCGCAGAGGAGAAGCCCATGAATTGAGCGATTTTGAATGTGATTTACAAGTGGTCAATTACGTCAGCAGCTGACGCTCCCGAGCGCACTCATGTACCCTTTTGTTTTGTGGACATGTGTCTGCCTTTGAGTGCATATACTTATATACATATATATGAGTGTATGTGTGTGTGGTGTGTGTGTGTGTGTGTGTGGTGTGTGTGTGTGTGGTGTCTGTGTGTGTGTGTGGCTGTGTGTGGATGCTTAGCGTCGAGTGTTTGAGCGTGCAATTGACAGTTATGTTGAATTATGAAGGCGCTCGAACACGCATTGAGCCCGCCCTCATTTCTAATGTGCCCGTCGAAGCGTAATCGCTGTCACCGCAAGCCATGTGAAAAGTGGCTTTGTAAATTGAAGGTAGACAAAACAACAACAACAACAACAAAGGGTGCCAAAAAATCAAACCAGAAATCGAGTTGACATTTTTATGGGAGACTTACTCACAGAGTATGACTACTAATGGCATCATTCAACGGTAACATTTCAAAGGCCAGGGCAATCCAGCAAATTTGCTCATACCCACTGTGAGTGAAATGCGCATTAAATATTTATCCCTATTATCCTCCAGGTGGAATAATCGTATCAAGGGCAGCTCTCTGCGCAACTGCGTGGCTCAGTTGAAGATAAAGCTCAGACATCCTGCGGAGACACTTAGGCCAGGCACATAGAACACACGTACAAACGCTTACCGAGATCATTCTGAATCAGTGGATTAAAAGGTTTATAAACGGTATTCCACTAAGATCTAGGTAGATCGACAGCAGACCTACGAAGACTAGACTGACTCCACGGCAGTACGCAACTGACTACTTAGTTACTGTAGATGTACACCTTTTAAGTTCAATTTAATAATTCATTGAATGAAAAGACTGACTTGAAGATTGACTACTTATTTTCTGTAAAGGACTCCTGGCAATCCGGCGTGCTTACACCGGCGAAAAAGAATCATTACAACATGTCTTACACCCCACCACAATAGTTTAAGCGCCTGATGCATCAACATGCCACCCAAAAAAGTGAGAGGGATCGCTCCAACGCTTTTACGGTTTTACAAGTGTTTCCATATTTACAGCAATTCAGTCACTTCGATACCGAGCTCCTTTCGGCAGGTGTGTAATGCACTTTTTATTGGACAGCAGCATGCAAAGTCTTTCAAAAGTTTTCAGAACTTCTGCAACCAGCGACAGGGACGACACAAGCACAAACAAACAAAATTTCAGGCAGGGCACCTTCAGACAACTTTAACACCTCTCCACATTGATTTCAATGATGAGTGCGCGCATGGCAATTGTACGGGGGCTTTGTCGACAAACGCCGGTGATCGTCTCACAGCTGCAACGACATCGTATTTCAAACCATTCCCCCAACAATCAATAAGCTCCGGTTCTCATAGGGTCCCCCTTCAATCGTCCTTGGAAATAATTCAGTTTAAAAGACCGAACTCCAAAGTGGATGTCGTCAATCTGACCCCAATAAGCGGCGACACATCCTCTTTGAGCTTACTCAGAAGCGCTCAGAGCCACTCAAAATTTGGCTTATTTATCCCCACAACATATACTTTAAAAGCCTTCCGGTAGTGTCTCCCCATGACAATTGCAAAAAAATGTCCTTTTTTATTATAACGTCGCTTATTTTTTGTGTTATCTTTTTATAAAGTTTTCACATAAAAGGACATTAAAACTGGCCAAATCACAAATTCATAAACATTCATCGCCAATTCCTGTGTCTCATTGACATGGAAGTTGCTCCTAATTTGGTTTGCCTGGGCGCACAAGCGAACCACGTCGCTGGCGGGTCCCCGGAGGAGCATTTGCAAAAAACTTTTAATGCTTTCGTGTAAGCGCCGAACAGAAACCGAAATCGAAAGGAAAGCACAAACAACAACAAAAGCAGAAGCAAAACAAATATCAAAAAGCAAACGCGAAGAGGAGGTTGTTTGTGGAACAAGAAGCACGCGCACTCTGTCGCTCTGAGTGTCCCATTTGTCTTTATTAATATTTAATAAGGATACGCGCCCATATCGTAATCTGACTTTTGGACTTGGCTGTTGTTGCATGCGCACAAAACGACCGCCAATCGGAATTGGGAAAAAGCCGCTTTGTTCTTGAGGGTTTAACATGCTTTTGAAGATTAGTGAAAGTTGTTGTCCTTTCGTTCAGGCGTGCATAACGATTTCTAGCAATTAAGTGCTCCTTCAACTTGGCCGCGCCGCGCTGAATGAGATTTGTAGTTGAGTGTTTGAGTATTTCTGGCTCTTTCGACTATGGCATCCGCATCTGAATATGTACAACAACTTTGTATCCATGCGGCAATCGCGCTTGACTAATGAGCACTGAAATCGACGGTTACGTTCCAAAACAGAACTGAAGGTAATCGTCCTGACTCGGTAAGCGGCTTTGCTACGCAACTGGCCACCAGCCACTCTTGTTGAGTCCTCCACTGAACTCGTGCATGTATCTACCAGCCATGCCACACATGTTGGCATTGGTATTGACCGCTCGAATCATTTTCCCCACTCCCTTTTGCTCTTTAACTGTGCACTCCGCACCCTGCCACGGCCCTCGCTGCGTAGCCACGTGCTTAATTGCCGAAAGTGTTACGCTCTGTCTGCTAGTGTTGTTGTCCTTCTCTGCGGGAAATCATGGCAGCGGCCAGTTGTGGCATGACCGATTTCAAAAATAACCAAAATTCATGAGCCATGTAAGTAAGTTGGCAAGGATATGTGCAGTTAATTTGATATATGCCGAAATGCCGAGCCATAAATTCACATAACTATCGAATTTATCACTGGGCAGGGCGCGCACCACGCTCGCACAGGCGCTGAGCAATTGCAACATGTCTATAACGTGGCGTAGCGTAGTGTGTTACGTTGCGAGTATGTGGAAAAATTCGTTTCGGAGAGGAGACAGCCATGTAGGCTTTAATTGAGTGTGTCATCAGTCATTTAATGAGGACCCTCTAATGGTCCATCAAGCCATGGAGCGTATTACATGTTGGCACAAACGGCACGGCTTGCTAGAAGCGGCAGTCACCGGCACAAGTGCTCACAAGCTGGTTGAATGATGGACACAGCAAACACCCGAAAAAGGCATCCTCAACGATTATGTGCTTTCATTAGAGCGGGCGGAAGCCATTTGATTCGAAAGGTTACCCCGGAGGGGGGGGGGGGAGATATGGGTCCACTCCACAGCTGAACCCGATAAAAAATTGCTATATTATGTGTAGTCAATCTACTCTTCTCTTATTGAGTATAGCACGAGGTGTATGCAGTTTATACCGTACAGAGTTGGGTATCATAGTTGTTAAGAGTATAGTGATACTTATATAGCAATAGTCTTATATTTGAACATACAACATCTTCCTTTTCTATGTGTGTTTCATTTATTTGCATATATTTATACAATATGAAAGTTATAAATAATGTAAATGGAAGACAGAGAGCAAGACAGTTTGATCTCGATAAATGTGGGCTAGTAATGGTATGCTGAATATTCCCATCGATTCAACATTTTTTAGTTCCACTCGAATTGAAGGGCGGACCATAATCTGAGATGAGTATAGCAGGTTCTCCATCTGTGGCCAAACTAGACTTCAATTTAGTTAGGACGAATACACTTAACGAGCCAAAACTCGGAAGCTCTACTTCAATAAACTTAGAACATGGTAGTCAGGTACCAAAAAGTACGATTTCTTGTTGAATTTGAACAAATCAGAACATAGTTTGTACCTTGGTATCTCTACTATCGCATGACTCAAAAGCTCTTGTTCTGCGATTCCATTTTTGTATTCCATGTAAGTTTCACAACTTCAGACTACATTAAGGATGTTAGACTAGTACTAAATCTCGAGCTAAGCATGGCCTTCGTATATGTGTGATAAAGTCCTTTTTCTTTTACTTTTCAGCAACATCTCGTCAACGATGGAAATATCGTCTCTAAAATGGTAATTGGGCATAGCTTCCTTACCAATTTTTCTTTACTGGCCACCCATTTTGTCATAGCACTGCAGCCAGACCATGAAACATTGCAAACGAGCTGGCGGCTTGTTGAATAATCATCCCAATGGTTTGTGATATGTGTCGAAAGCTGCTTCAGAATTCAACTCTGCATTTGATTCGATTTGATCTTGATCTGACTTGCCACCTTGGATATGGCCCATCAATTTAATTTCTCTCTGATAAAACTTCTACTTTGGTTTGTTAAATTTCAATAGGCTCCTCAAAATCAGAGATATATATTAAATATATATATTAAATAAGTATATTGATCATCCATATAGATTACAAAGCCGGCAATATCACCAAACAACCTCACCATTTCAGTGTGAACTATATCTTTGGCTGCATTTATCCCAAAGGGTGAGCGTTTTAAACTATACCTGCAAAAAGACGGTCTTGAAGGAGTAAAGTTTTGATCCTCGGGCTGCTCCAGAAACCCGAATTAGCATCTGGAGCGGTAAACAATTTCGCTCCGCTAAGTTTGGAACGGCAAACCGTGGACGTAAATTAGCTTTATTGAAATTTTTGCGGTCCAAACACAAACGGAGGCTTCTAATTGGCTTGGTTACTGACAAATTGAAGTTGGCCTGCTGTGCAGGTTCTTTTATTGATTCAATCGCATTTAAATCAACCATTCTGTAAAGTTATTTGTAAACATGCCCATATAAAGTAAAAGGTATTTCCTTCAGCAGATAGACTACGGGATTAACATGAGGAGTCACCTTCAAAGAACCATCATTTTTAAGTAGTCCTTGAAAGACATTGGGATATTCATAAAATTTTTCATAAAGGGTGTTTTTTTTAGACGTGTGGTTTTCAAGCAGAAATAAAACGCTTATAATTTAATGTTATGGCCAAGAATTTAGCTCTATTATAAAGATAAGGGTTTGCCATTATGTTTTAAAAATGATTTCGGGCAAGTGGCCGCCGCGGCTGCCTCGAATAAATTCCAGCCGAGAAGCCCAATTTTCGACCACTTTTTGCAGCAATTGGGGCCGTATGTCAGCAATAACGCGCCGAATATTCTCTTCCAAGGCGTCAATCGTCTCGGGCTTATCTGCGTAGACAAGCGACTTCACATAATCCCACAAAAAATAGTTCAGCGGTGTTAAATCGCACGATCTTTGAGGCCACGCTAGAGGCCCACGACGCGAGATAATGCGCTCACCAAAAGTTTCCTTCAATAAATTGATTGTTTCGTTCGCTGTATGGCATGTAGCGCTGTCTTGTTAGAACCAAAGGTCGTCCACATCAACATCCTCCAATTCAGGCACGAATAAGTTATTAATCATGGCTCTATAGCGTTCCCCATTCCCTGTAACAGTATGGCCGGCTTCATTTTTGAAGAAATATGGACCAATGATTCCCTCTGCCCATAGAGCACACCAAACAGTGACTTTTGAGGGTGTAGTGGCGTCTCAACAATGGCTTGTGGATTATCGTCACTCCAAATGCGACAATTTTGCTTATTAACGTACCCATTCAACCAAAAGTGAGCTTCATCGCTGAACAAAATTTTTCTGTGATGCGTCGCGCGAACCGAACCATTATTTTGGTAATAAATTTGCATGATTTGCAAACATTGTTCAGGTGTAACTCTACTCATTATGAAATGGCAAACTAAACTGAGCATAAATCAAGTGACAGCTGTCAAAAAGATCAACTCCGAAAAAAGTACTGCCAGATTGAAAACCACACGTCTAAAAAAAAACGCCCTGTAGTAACGTTGAAGACAATGATTGGCGGCACTAAACTCGTTGCAACGGAACTTTCTAGTCCAATGCTATTTGTCACACGGCATGTTTAGAACATAAAAGCTTATTAATTACTTTTTCTGCTTTTTATTATTATTCTTATTATTATTATTATTAAATCTTCCACCATAACCAATTATGACTCCAAGGGGTTGAGGATTGACTACTTGCTACTGAGGCTTTCGACTCGAAGAGACTGGTTTTTCAGAAAGAAGCATTTTTGAGACCGAGACCTGGGCAGGATTTGAACGTGTGTTATGTAGACATCTTCGTTGGAAGAATGAAGCATACGCCACAACTCCGATTCTAGATGACGGAGCAGTAGAGTGATTGCTATATTCGAGGACTTCAAGTTTACTGGTTGCATTTGCCGATCACTGGCTTAATAGCGCAAGTCAACGTCCAGCAAGACAGTACCTAATCCCAGCCAAGGGAGTATCAAAAAAGTTCATTTCACTAGGCAGAGTAGACTTACGGATTTTATCTGGGCAGTTTTCAGGCCACCGCAACCTGAGGTATCACCCAAAAAAGTTGGGTTATTTTCTACACTCATGTCTGTCGATTCTGTGAAATGGATATTGAAGGCTCAGAACGTATTCTCTGCGAATGTCCTGCACTGGGCAGACGAAGGTTTTACCACTTAGGAGGTGTTGTTAGGCCTCCATCTAAACTTTGGAATATCACTCCAAAGACTATGCTAAAATTCCCTTGCACAATAGATCTCGTTTGGTCGCAGTGCTTCTTGGTCTCTAATAATAATAATAAATATTGGCTGGATCGATATAGTAAAGATAATACTTGCTTATGTGTACTTGCCGAGGACGAACTTTTGTCGCCATTCATTGCAGGTTTATATTGTGATGAATTAGACTTAACTTTGTTTGACTTGAATAGTGTCCTTGACAATTTAATCCTACCCCTGCTATATTATGTGTAGTCAATCTACGACTGTCTTCGTTGAGTATTATAAGATAAAGTGTATAAAGTTTATAATATGAAGTCAGTATAGAGAATAGTAGTTAAGAGTATAGTAATTAAGAGTATAATAGTTAAGAGTATAGTAGTTAAGAGTATAATAGTTAAGAGTATAGTTGTATTTATATAGTATTTAGTCTCATATTCAAACACACTACAAAAATGGTGTGAATTTAAAGTTAACACCCAATCACTCGCAAACACTCATAATGCAAAAACTTTCGAGCACTTGGGATATATTCGTATGAATTACTTGTCGTTCCAAAAAGTCACAGCGGGGGAAGGCGTGAAACTGCCGACACTTGAGTGAGAGTTTGACGAATGGAAGCATCAACGAAGTTATTGCAGGACTAGCTCCAGCCCTCCTGGTGCTCACTCTCACTTGTTGCCTTTGTCTTGCGTTTACCTGCAAGGATGCAACAACGTATGTCTTTGGTGGCTTCGGTGACTTTGGTACGAGTGTGCGAAAGGCACCCAATAGGAAAAGCAGGCATAGAAATAATTACTAATAGACGCAATGTCAATGAGACAAATGACAGATGCCTCACTTTCACTTTTTTCCATTTAGAAGCGCTACCTTCACACATTTCACAATCTGTATGAAGGTCTGAAGTAGGCAAATAAAGTTTAGGACTCCCCTCTAGTCGAGTTTCTTCTCTTCATAAATGATGTGCTGTTGGCGAATAATTATTTTATTAATTGTTAATTATTATCGCCTGACCGAGTCTCTACACAGCTACGATGGCAGGACAGAAATCACCTTGAATGCAACAATTCTGTCTCTGATCCAGTCACTGAAAGTGAGAAAAGTCTCAATTTAGAAATCAAGGAGTACATAGTTAGAACAATGTTCTCATAATCTGTCTCAGTAGTTGGAGACAAAATGAATGGATGCAGTGCTCAAACGATGGGGAAGGGAAATCAATGATGATATTGTTAGATAGGATCGAATGACTCCTCGCGTAACCTGAGTGTGAGCTATGCGGTACTTTAGCTTCTTTATTTGATGTGCTCCATTGTAATGTGTCCCACACAGTCTTTATTTCAATCCTTCTCATTTCCATATTCCAACAGTCAGGAATCATACGCTCAAACTACACAGCGCAAGTTGGTGCGTAGTACTGTCACCCTTTCGGAAACCCCTGGTCAAATGTACTACTGAGATAATGTTATCAATGCACATAACTGAGAAGTGGTACAGAAAAAAGCGAGAAAGTTGACGAGGCCATCAAGGAACACTCAGAATCCATATCAGTGAGTAAGGAAAGCCCCAATGGCTCAGAGTAAACTATCTTCCGAATAAATTGAGAGTTATGAACTACAAAATGAGTGTAGAAAACTGGACACTAAACATGAACTCCTTGCTGTACTTCTAATTTATTCTTCTTTAAAATTAACCTGACTTAAAACGGGAAACTTTACTTGAGATAGTCTCCAGTGGAAGGCGGCAGTAATTTTCCTACTGGGCCCACTGGCGCTGATAAGTTAAATCGCGGCAACTCGCGGTTATGCGGCATATTGAGCGCAAACTTTTACCTCAAAATGGAAATCCAGCGCTGCGTGTGCACCTTCGCGCGCACAAATACGTCCGCAACCAGAGCCATAGCCACACAAACATTTACGAAATGATTAATTAGCACAAGGCAAGGATGTGTGTTGACGGGAGAATTAATTTACAAGTGCACACATAGTTGTAAAGTGATTTAAGATTTCACACTTTTCGCCGACTTTCCGAAGTACAGGGGAGAGGAAGGACTTTTGAAGGCCAGGCTCCATGAGCGGAGCGTGTGCAGACCCAGCGAGCAGAGTTTGTGTGCACTTGCTGTGCATTTCCACTTGAAGTGTTCGATTCTCGTTGAATAGCTAATTGGAAATTTAATAACTGCACAATTTGAAAGGAGCGGTGCCACTTGTGGTTGGCGCTGCCACATAAAGCGAACTCCAAGCATCAGCACGCATACTCACACGCAGTTGCAAATTTACAAATTAATTTATGGTGAGTGCCGTTTTGAAATGAGCGCAGCCTGCGACTGCCACTTCCACTGCCAGTTTGGAGTACACTCATGGCGCTTAGCGCAGGAGTTGAGTGGAGCGCTTTGATATCATCGCAATCATCGCAGTGGTGGCACATTACAAGTGTTTGTCTGCGGTTTTCTATTTTTATTTATTTGCTAATTGCTCAATTTAGTTTAATTGAATTGCGTTGAATTATTTTGTAAAGAGAACTGAAAAATTTGGGATTTAATTTATTAAGTCAGCACAATCGATTTTGAATCCTCGCAATCCTCGCCCACCCAACACACACAACGTAATTTCAGCAGAGAATGTGCCACAAACATAAACGACATTTAATCGTAGCGTGCAGCCCGTAATCAAATTTCAGCACGAACACTCCTCGGAAAGTTTAGCAAGCACTCTTCCAGGGCCCCGGCGCTCTCCCCGCAGCACCAGCAACTAAATCACTTAAGCCTGCTAAATTATGAAGTTTTATGAACAAGTTTTCAATGAGTTTCTGCAAAATAGTTGAGAAGATTTGTCACCTACCATTACACTCAGATATGCCGCTCGGCACGGACGCAGGGCAGGGTGGGGTGCATGTGTGTGCACTTGGAAAGCACTCACTTAAATGAAAAGGGAGCGAATGAACACAATTTCACAGAGCAAACATGCACACGCACACGCCCACACGACCGCATACGCCAATTCCCACAAAAAGTAGAGTGAAATAAATTGCTGCATATTTTTCGGATGAAGGATGCATTCAAAGCACACCGAACTTAAGGACAAACTTTGCGAATGCCACACCACCTGTGAGTGTATGTATGTGTCAGTGTGTGGGTGTGTGTGCGTGTCTGTGTGTGTGTGTGTGTCCAGAGCGGAGAAAACCCCCGTACTTGTCACCATCGACACTCCTCACATTCCTAGGACATATTGTTTCTGTATCAACTAGGCATGGTGAGGGACATCAGCACTTCTATTCTCCCTCCATGAAATTCAGTTTTCTCTCCTTTTCCTTTCGCGTCCCTTGAAGGCTCCACAAATGAATATAAAAATAGAATAGTGTAAAGAGTAGTCTTTTTAGAAGAGGCATCTTTCCACACAACTGTGATCTGTGGAAATTTCCAATGATCTCTCAATTGTTTTATTTGAAGGTATCCCTGCTTGCTGAGTCTATGCACAAAGACGTCCGTCCAAAGTGGAGTGGGAACGAAAAGCAATCCCCAACGGGTAAAAGGCGGCAGTACTGGAACTTGTGAGTTGTATAGCAGTTGAAGAGTTGAGCTATCGCCAGTATAGGTCAGTTTCAGCCTCAACTGACACTTAGAGTGCTACCACTCCATTGCACAATGAGCAGGTACGCAATATGAATAACATACAGCGAGATGGAAGGCTCGCTGGGAATATACCATGAACTCGATTCTACATTCGCACATATAACTTTCATATGCCTTCAATCCAACGAGATACTCGTATATATGACTTTCTACAAACCAAATGTCGTCAGAGGAATATTGGAAATCTTTCATCATCAACAAAGCTACGCTTCATACATGAAAGCTACAGCCTAAAAATACTTTCTGGTGGATTGGTTTGTGATGGAACTGCCCCCACATCGTGAGGGTAGATGGGCAAGGGCTCAAAGTAGAAAGAGGACTAAATGCCGAAGATTAGAATTGCTCACGAACACTCAAAGTCCGTCAGCTTAGGTCGACCCCGGCACCACTTCAGCTCTCCGCTGTGCGCGATAAAATCGAATCATAAATCTAGAATTTCTGCGTGCCAATAAAGTTAAATTGAAAATTTATCCGCAATAGGATTTAATTTCAATTAATATATCAACCTTGGCAACCCCGGACGCACCCTCTAACATCCTTAAAGTGGTCATGGCAAGACACAGAGCACAAGAAAATGGGAATTTAATCGCCCCCCACCACACCCACATCCACATCCACCTCCGCATCCTCGGTCGCCACTGCCGCTTCCGCATCTCCATGCACACCAACCAACAGCCAAGCTGATGTCCAGAGCGAAGCCAAGCCTTAATATGTAAATTGCGACAACAACGGCGGCAGCAGCGGCCTCTACCACAGCTTCAACATCTTCGCTACACATTCTATCATTTTTCATGACATTGACAGGTGAAAATATGCCAAACACAACAACCGCAATCGTCCTAAGAGCCATCTGGGACTGGGACTGGAACTCAGTCTGGGGTTGTGGCTGCGGCTACGGCTGGTGCGGAGGCTGGGATGAAAAATCGAAAGCGAGCTGAATGGCAAACATTTTCCAAACCGCAGCATCAGCAGCATCAGCAGCAGCAACAACAACAGTACCAAAATTGAAAGCACATACTTTGAAATTCAATGGTGCCGTTCGCTGCGAACGTGTAATCCCTCAATAGACTGAGTGGGTGGAACAAACCGCAAGCTTAAATCAACACTTGAGTTGTGCACAACCGCACTCGGCTAGGGGGCCGACCACCCAATTCCAGGATGTGTAATCAATCACTTTGGCACGTACGCTGCTGCAGAGAATCGTTGATCCACCGACACTGACACCAGCAACAACAACAACACCACCACCATGGCTGCCTCTGCCAGCACCAGTTGTTTGCAGAACAAGCTCCAGTCATGCTTCCATGCTCAGCGCATTTGCCGCTTCTCCATTGCTCGCCTTAATGTGGCCCAGGTGTGTGCGTGCGCAACTGCGAAGTGCGTCATAATTGGAAATACCAAATTTTAAATGTGCCCAAAAGTTGTTTGCTCGGGATTACTATTAAAAAGTCCTTTCAAATGGATTTGGAGTGAATGGCTTTCAACAACGCTCGCCCACAGGCACGGCCTGCATACAACTACGCAAATACTCTTTAGACTGCAAAGCAGAGAGGAGGGGCGCCTCAGGGTCCACAGCAGCAATGTTTGCTTAATCAGAACTCTCACGCAAAATGCATCTTCAGTGCCCAAGAAGTGAGCGTGCCAACTTCTCCAGAAATTGTTGGGATAAAGGATGATGAGTAATCCAGAGACGCGATGATAAGTAATCGAGAGACTTCTCGGATACCACTTCGATTTGCCTTTGCTTGCGGCATAGCAATTACCCAGAGATCTTGCAAATAGTGGCAAATGGAACACTCCAGAACAGGAGATAGAGTACGTTTGACGATCTTTAATACTCGCTTTGCCAAAATGGATATCTATGCTACAAACTGGAACGTTTCTTCTGCATTCCAATAAGGTTAAAAAAGTGGCGAAACGCCTGCAGCTCTCCACGGGACTGCACCGAAGGAGTCACGAAAAATGGCATGAAGAGCCAAACCGTTACCGCTGCATTTAAGAGCGCTCCTTTTACTGGCAATTGCCTTGTTGGTTTCCTTTTTCGGATGAGACGATGCAAGGGATGTATTGGAACAGACGAAAGCCATCAGCTCCAATAGATGCCACTGGCTCAGGGCGCTTGTGCATAGTCGCACTGTCCTTCCCAATATACCCCGGCAGCGTTGGCAACAGCAACAGTTGAAGAAACGTGTCAAAAGAAGATATTGTTGAATGCAGAGAATTCAAAATGTGTGAAGAGCAAGTTACACTCAAGGATACGCAAGGATAAGTCCAGCCTGCTGTACCTGTGCCAAAGTCATAAAGCCAGAAGCTTTGCAAAAGCAGAAGGTCAGAAGACAGGTTCGTCACTTTTTTGTGATTTGTGGGTAACTGTGGATTTTCCTCTATGCAACTCACGACTATAGTCAGGAAACTATGATTCGATATCGAAAATCGAAAAAACTTGAAAAGAATAAACCCAAATTAGTGAATTTTTGTCCATTCGTGGGAAGCACGGATTTTCCAGGTAAATAAAATAATTTAAATGGGATGCGATACGGTGGTGACACTGAGTTATTAATAGCTTCTGTTGTCCTCCTCAGAAGTGCAAAGGAAGCGATTTCTTTCTACGCAATGTGGAGTTAAAAGGGAATTGGGTTGATGTGTAAGTATAGCCCACACACACATACAAACAGGTGCATTCATTTGTTAACTGTGGCTTGCGATGCCTCCAGAAACTTTATTCGTCACCACTTCTGGCAACAATTTTGAGTGCGTTTGAGGTTATCCCACCTGGTCTTTGGCCACAGCCGAGGTACTGAATATAGGCAATTTGGCGGACTAACGTATGAGTTCTGCTACTACACCTCCTAACTTACTCAGTTAATTGTGTAATGCTTTGTTTGGTGCCTCAATTAACTTGCACAGATTCAAATTTAACGGAAACGTGCGTTGGCGAGCTGCGGCAAGTGCGCAAATGCGGATAAAACGGCGGATTTCTTGAAGCAAAACTCTATTCCAACGAACTCTCTTCGGCGTAAAGAGAACAGTTGCGAAATTAAGTGAACTAAGGATGTAGGGAGAGGACAGCAAGTGAAGGAGGCACACGATTTATGAGCCCTCTGCAATGCTTTTAACAATGCAGCGTTTGTCACTCGGCATAATTCATTATGAGTTGGTACAAGATTCAATGTCTCCATTAACCTTTGAAGCAAGCAGATTACGCCTGTCAAGCGCCAAATGGGCTAGCAGGATGATTCCGATGTGCCAGCGGCCTTGTGAGACTTGTGAGTGGCAGCGTATCAAAGTGGACCGCTGGCGTAAGTGCCTCCAATTCCGGATGGTTTTAGTAGGAAGCACCAAGCAAAGCACTCGTGCGGCGACTTAATTTGCCCTCAGCCAATTTGGTTCAAAAACTCTGCGTGTCGCCCTGCCGCAACTAAGAAGCCAATTAATTTCTTGTTCACTGCTTCTTATCCTGCTTCTGTTGTTGTTTTTGTTTAACAACTCACAACCAAATGAAATATGAACGCCAACACTTGGGCTAATTAGCTCGCCGTGCAGAACGCTCCGCCACATAAGTCGCAAATTTCCTCACCTAAAGAAAGCGGGTCAGATCCGCTAACATCATCGCCAGCGCGAGTGCTGACGGCATCACTTGCACCCTACATGCTGCCGCCTCCTTTTTCTGCGATCCATCTTGGCAGTTGAGGCACTGTAATGTGACCAGAAATGTTAAAGCCAGACCTTCCTTTGAAGGATCCAAGTCAAATTTACTTAAAGCCCGTGAGCACCAGTGCAATAGGTCTGGGTCCGGTGGCCGCTGCGCGCACATGACAGCCGCAAAAGTGACCCTTAGAAATTTTCACACAAAATGCGGTACAAAAAGTGCCATTAATAACTCCACGCCAGAAGCAGCACGGAAAACACTGCGGCCTGGTCGAGGAAGCGGGCTGTGGAAACTAATAAAACTATAGCAAAGAAATGGCGAAAGTCGGAACAAACACACCAACAACATCCACAAACAAAAGCAAACATTTCGCGGGTTGCAAGGACAATTGCGACTGGTAGGCGCAGCCAGGACCTTCCTCATGACTGCCACTGTATCCACACACTTGAATGTCCGAATGTGTGTGTGTGCAAGGGCAAACCTATTTGCGCTAATTACGACTCCATTAAAAGACTAAATGAAATTAAGCGCAATCTGCACTGTGCTTGCCGGAAAGGACATTTAATGGAGTGTTGATTCCTCTCCAAGATTTGTGCTGTTCAAGCATTACACAACCAAAGGAATTATTTACATTTCACTTTTAGTGGCCTAGGACAACTCCGGAGAAAACATCCTCCCATTACTGCAGACGCCGTCCGAGAGACACCGAAGTGCAGCTGAGATTCTATGAATGCAACGTGGAACTCGAGCCAGACTGGAAATCACATCTTCTGCACGCTGAGAAAACCTTTCAATCCTATTTCGTCAGCAGCCCGCAGTGCACGCTCTTCGCTTATTACGCTGATAAATCCATCCACGCCAGCAAATCCTTCACACTCGGTCGCGTGTGTGAGACTATGGAGCGGCGGCAAACAAGCGACTGCATAAATTAATGATGCGCCACCGCTGAATGCGAACATATTTCCTTATTGGAAATTATTGGTGGCAATCACAGCAATTCGGGCTGAACATTGACGTACTGGCTCGCGAAATATGGTCTCGCTTCCACACTGAACCCCATATAACTGGCACCAACATTCCTTATCAATGACCCAGACTGGATAACTACAACAACACTGTTCACTTGGCAACTTTGTCAGTCAGTTTGCTGGGGACTGGCGAGTGACAGTACTCTATATCGTACAGTTTTCCATTTACTGCAATTCGATTCTTATTAAATATTTGTCCAATCGCTCCGGTTCATAATTGCAAATCCAAATTTTAATTATTGCAGCACACATGCTGAGTGTGCACAAATGCATATGTGTGAGTTTGTGAGGGCTGTGCGTGTGTGTGTGCTGCTGCAATTATTTGAGCACATATGCAGAAACAAACACAAGCGCAATGTAAATATCTAAACACCTCTGGCACTGCCCATGCGAGTGCCGCCCACTGAAGCTGTCGATAAGTGGTGATTCGTTACACAGGTACTCGCTACTCGCCTTGACGAGTAGCCAGTACCGCCCTGCATCACTGCCGCTGCGGAGGATCGTAATTGAACACGTTGGCTACCGGTGTCTGAAGGGGCCCACCGCGACTATGACTCCAAAAGCGAGTAACGCAAGGGCAAACGTGGCCATATTTGCACCAGTAACGCTCCCACGCCGACAAGAGCTTCAACTTAATTGAACATTTAAGTGGAGATCTTCGATTGGTTTACGTCGCTTTTAGCAATTCACACAACCACAGGACACTGGCGGAGCGGTGTCTTGAGTCGTTAGAAGTTGATATTTTTTGGTTGCGTGGAATGCAACTAAGCCGCGTGGTGTTCAGATAATATTCTTGAGAGGAGATTAGCTCAGTTCGAAGGCGAAGAGACTGAGGGGGTCACAACCAGGAGTGATAGTGTGGGGTCACAACCAGGAGTGATAGTGTGGGGTCACAACCAGGAGTGATAGTGTGGGGTCACAACCAGGAGTGATAGTGTGGGGTCACAACCAGGAGTGATAGAGTGGGGTCACAACCAGGAGTGATAGTGTGCGGTCACAACACGGAATGATAGTGTGCGGTCACAACCAGGAGTGATAGTGTGAAACTAAGCAGAGCATGAAGCAGATGAGCGACTGCATTTCCCACATACAACTTAGTTTAGGAACGGTTTGTGTAAATGGGAGTGACACTTTCGGTGACATGATCTTCTCAATTAGGGATATCATCTCCTACGTCATGGATAAACCTTATGTGTGCTTTTCTCGGCACTGGTTGTATATGCTCTGTGGATGTTGCTGGGAATATCCTGTTGCTAGGAACATAGAACGACGTAAACGTTTATTAATATCAACAGATTTATCTTCATATTTCCTCTTCAATAGAAGCGAAGTTGTGGTCAGTTTAAACGTGGTCTCAGCAGTGGCTCAAATGGCAGGTGGGTGGACTCCTTACTGCTTCTCATTGTAGGAAAATGAGCAAATAGTTCAGTCTCCTAGTCCAGGCCATGGTTATGCAGAGTTTCTTTGATTTATCTCCAATGATGGAGTGCAAAAATAGCCATGGACGAGCAAATGGAGGGATGATAGAAAAGGCAATTGTAGATAGTTCGTTTGCCGTTTAGCCAATTGTCCGATTGAGAGTGTGTCAACGACAAGCTACTTGACCACACTTTGAGGTGTCCTGCAGAGGTGCCAGCAATCCTTATTGATGACTCAATATTTGAGTAATTTCATATAATAGCATTGCTCCGTAGGAAATGCGCACACACATACATAAATATTTTAGTGCATGCATACGGAGCGGAAATTGTGGAAAATAGAGAAAAAGTTGGCACCAATCGGGGGCCAAAAAAAGGCCGCTCCATTAATTCGAATATTTTCCAATCTCGCACAATCCCACAAAGTGCTCAATCGAAGCGGAAGAAGATTATTTGCTCAACCACCTCCATTCTCACCTTTCTCTCTGTGCACAAATAATTGCAATATTTCCTTTCGCCCATATGTATGAGTACAGTTGTTTGTACATGGATGTGGGTGTGTGCGGGGATATGTGAATGTGTGTATTTGTGGAATTCTTACTCTTGAAATGCCACGTGTGGTCACTGTTGGGGCAATGCCTAGAAATCGAACTTGGTCCGTGCACTGCAAAGTATGCTGCGTGCACGTTTCAGCATGTAAGTCCTTCCACTCCGCACACACCCACACACCGATACAAATGCAGAGAACTCCGGCTGTGTCTGTTTTGTAGAAAATCGAAGCAATTTCTGCTCTGCTCCCGCCACCGAGCGTCTGCTTCCAGTTCACAAATCACTCACTTGCAGTGTTGTCACAGCAGGCTACTCAAGCACATGATCTCGCGTTGGATTGCATGGAGTGGCCAGCATCGCTGCGACTGGAGCATATGGAGGAGTCTGCAAATGGCTTTGAAAAGGTTTTCCTGAATTTTCCCCTCTCCTTAAACGTCAAATTTGCATGATTTTGCTTTGTTGCCTTATCCTCCGGTCAGGCCAAGTTTTTGTGTTGTCTTGGAATTAACTCACATACACACAGGCACACATTCAACAATCCATCCTGTTCGAATGAGGCTGAGGGATTATAACTACACTTGAAACATTGAATTTGTTTGCCGAAGATGGCCTCGAGCACTTTTCCAGTTTTCTAGCCTCCTGTTTGAAATGCAGATTTGTTTGTGCTCAAGGTCCTTCCTTTGCTCGCTTCTTCCCTGCCATGTTCCATTCATGCCGCTCAACCGTCGCCGTTCACAGCGTTTCACTTTAAATTTCAGCAAACTGTCAAAAATAAAATTCTACTGAAAAATTGCACGAGTCGACGTTTGTGCGAGTAGCAAATCCTTTGAGACTGGCACGTTCGCGTGAGCGGTTCTGCTTTCCAATTTCCAGCTCCGTCTTCGGCTCCTGACACGCAGTGTGCGCATCCTTTGCTTTGTGCTGCGACGCCCAAATACATCTTTTCACTTTTATTTGTCCTTGAGCGGCTCAAAACGTTGCAAATCTGTTAAGTGTAAATTTGCATTTGTAAGCGAAGCGGCAGCGACAGCGACAGCAAAGCGCCGAAGTTGTTTGTTGACATGTGACATTGCCACTGGCGCATACTCCTGAATTGTGCACGCCTCCCCTGTCCGCTACAATGGGAAATATTGGTTCCAACAGGTGCCATGAAGGATGCAAATTATTGTGTTGTGACTCCTGAGAAATTGTGCTACTTTCCAGGTTCTCGTCTATAGCATTTCCATGCGAAAAAAAAACCGGACCAGTCGGACCAGGAGCTGCGTGTGCATGGCGTAATTAGCCAGAGAAGTGCCGCTGAGATCATTTATGCACACTCACACATGAGGCCCGGACGGCTCCTTCAATGTCTTTCTGCCTCCTGGCTACGCAACACAACTCGTGTTTCCATAATTCCGACACCACTCTGCTCAGCGACGCGGGGAAGGGTGGGCGTTGTGTTTGCTTACTGCTGCGAAACCGTTTATCCGTGTTTTCTTGTTACCCCGCTCTCAGGCAAAACTTCGCTGCTTGCAACTTTGCCTCTGCAATATTTGCCTCATTATTCACGGAAACTTTTTGCTCCTTGTGAAAAGTTGTTGTGTCCTTTGCGCTGCATGCCGCACTTCAGAACGCGTGTTTGTGCACTGAGCAAGACTGAGACGATTCTCTGAACTATCAGCATAAGTGAGTTTGTACGTAGCAGTTGCATGGAGCCATTATGAATTATGCATTTTGATTTATTGCCTCATCTGCTCCAGCACTCCAGCACTCCAGTCACAGCTCTTTCGGCCAGAACTTGTTCAATTTCACGAATAAATCCACTTCTTGATATCATGATTTTTTAACCAAAAGTCACTACTCAGTTTCACACAGCGTTTCCCTTATTTGCATTTCATTGCAGACTGCCATTAGACTCGATTATCCTTATGCCCTTATATCCTACAAAACGGAAGCAACTCGAAACTGTCGCACCTTTGATCTCTGAAGTATATCCAAAAGAAACGACGGTATTCGCCTTCTCTCTGATACTGAGACTTGAATTGGGTCTCAACAACTATCATGTTAACAGGCTCTGCTGCCATGTGACAAAGTTAGTTTTGTTACTAACTCCAATCGCTGGACCAAAATTCCTTGTATAATAAATTGGCTTTCAAGGACCAGTAAAAGTGGAGACGACGCCCAGAAAAGAATCTTCAACTAGTTTTATATGCTTTCACAGCTCTCAAACACCATCACAGATGGAAAAAATCCTTTTTGTCGTCCTCTGGACACAAAACACACATTTATATGCAAACTTTCACCACCGCGGTTCACCAATTTGTTTATTACTCTAGTATCCGAATCCGTTTCTAGAACACTGCTAATTTTCGTGGGTTGCACTGTATAATCCTCGGGTATCCTCATTTCAGTTGATTTGATGCCACCATGAACTTGTACACGCATTTATAGAAACTCCACAACTTCCGGCGCTGCCAGGTCTAACTGGAGTTCGAGTATATGGCATGTTGGAAATAGTTTATTAGACACTAACAGGACGCGTATGGCGAGTGTGCCCGCCACTCTGACAGCCGCCATCAAAATGTTAGGCTCACTGCTCGTCCACCCCCTTTCCTTCCCCTCCCTCACTCGGGCTGCTCCCAAGTGGCCAACAACTTAATTAAACAAAATTCCAACACTTCCTCCACCCCTTGCGCACCAGCGCACCAGCTGCCTGTGTAGTTTTGGAAGCCGGCAAACTTTCTGCACTCTCGCTCACTGTGTCCCCCACGTGTGGCCCTGCACATCGTTTGCCCTTGCGAAGTCTATGGCCGCCAAATGCCACAATAAGCTGCGCCAAAAACGAAGAAGAAGCGAAAACGTCAACGTCAAACTTTTGTAACTTAATTAAATTTGATGCCCAGAAGGGTTTGGCTGCCAGTTTGGCACTTGCTTCTGCGAGTCGGCTCACTCTCGGGAGGCTTTGCCGCTTATTTGACAGTTGCGGTTGCGGTTCAACGAACGAGCTGGACTGATTTGCTGCAGTTGATAAATGAAGTTTACTGCTGCAGTTCGCTTAATTGGCTGCAATGAAAACAAAGCAGTGCAGTGCCCGGTTTTCATAAAACTTTTTGCAATGGCCCAGAGTGAGCGCAGGCGAGGCTAATCCCAGCTGAGGTACTTAACGCTAGTGCCAGTTTTATGCACCGGCTGTCAGGATCTCTCAGTCGCTAATTAGAAATAGATAATTTGACAGGAAGACAAGCGAAGCGAATTTATAACTGACGGCGTCACAATCACAAAGGCGATCGCTTTGGTGGCGGCGTTCAAGATTACAAAGAAGCAGAAGCACACCTCCTCTGTCAACTTTTGCAGGAAACGGGATGCATTGAAGTGGAGCCTTGCATCCGCAACTTAAGCCCTGTTGGCGCAAATCAATAATCCTGATAAAGCATAAAATAGTCTGGCTTGGGCGGACCTTAGTCCTCTATGTGAGTCAGTAAGGCACAACTTCATCCAATAAAGAAAGATTGCCGCACTCGGAATAACACGGGCACAGAAATAGCATCGCAGTACAACAAAGTCAGTATTTAGCGAAACATTGCTTAATGAACCCGTCAGCCTTTAAGCCGTCAATAGCACAAGCCGCAACCCCATGCGCACTCACAGCTCCGCCATACCCAAAGTGCAGCGTATCGTTTCAGCCAGAACGAAACACAAAGGCGAAGGAAGCTCAGGGAACGAATCCGCGTCTATCATTGGGAGAAAGAGAGGGAAATAAACTGACTTTTTTAATTGTAAAATGCGAATACAGAAAACACAAACAGCGGTTGGGGTTAGGTGGGGAGAGCGAGGAAGGAAGGAGCGTTGTATTGATACAAGTCTCTCCTTAGAGTCGTTGGCTAACAAAATGTAACTTAGGACGGAATACGCGTCAATTGGTTCTCTCAACTCCGCCTTCTCTTGTGTTCAGCGGAATTGGGGTCAAACACTTTTTCCAGTATCAACTGCCGCAAAAAAAGGGGAAGACGACACTGGACACACATTGACTGCCAGGACCAGAAAAGATTAAAGTGAAATGCGCTTCAAGCTTAAATCATTGCGACTTTCTTGCATTGTGGCTATAAGCACCTTTTTCCGGTAGAAACGCGGTTATGACATACCGCAGACAATTCCGGGGGAAGGCTCCAAAAGCTGGGCGGCCATATGTATGTGTGAGCATGGATGCCAAGGAGGCGTGCTTCGTTCGCACGTTAAGCAAATCCACCACTCTAGCTGGCCAAAGGCACTGCGCCACGAAATTGTTGTCTTCAGCTGTCGCTTAGAGGAACTGCCATTACTTGAATTGCCTGTGAAAGTGGAGCCTTGGCGGTTCCAAGGTTGGCGTTGCTGGTTGAGCCAACGTTTAATAGAGTATTGAGTGCGAACTGCAGCAGGCGCCGTGCCTGCCATTAGTTGCATGCCAGCATAATCAATAGCCATAAACACTAACCAAAGTGCAGATATTCCTAGTGCAACTCCCAGCCAAGTTGCCTCCGGTTTTGTGTCCTCTGAGACGCTCGGCACAAATGGCAGTTGAAGCCCTCTCCTTGTACTCCTTGGCTGCTGAAGCGAATTAATGCGGAGTAGCTTTATTCACTGGTATGGACTCTTCGTGATGCATTTTCAAGGTCGTGACCCTGCCGTAGTTCATCTCAGAGGTGAAGTCTGTAAATTTCAGTAAATTGCAATTGCACCAAAATTCAGCGAAGCTGGCCACTCGTCCTTACAAATTAGTTGACAGCTCCTCGCTTAAAATTTTATTAAGAACATGTCAAACAAAAGAGCCGCCAATTGCCTGATAAGGACCATACTCTGCCACTGACGCCCCCTAGCTTGTGGGTCCAACTCAGGGAGTGGGCGCAAATTCCACATTCAGAAGAAGCAGAAGTACGGAAGGCACTGAGGCGTGTTTGTTAGTTGAGTTGGTTATGAGAAAGTATGTTAAATTTGTTTTTGCTATTGTTGGTTTTGCAAGGCGATATCTGACTGTGGATGGCCACAGTGCCACTTGACTGCACTCCCGCAGCTTTGCCAGAGTTTGTCTTCCACCCCTTTTAATTCAATGGATTAATGTGGTATTGTATGGGTGAGTCTTTATGTGTACGTGTGTGTAAGTGGGTGTGACACATATCCTTGTTTGTTGTTTTATTAAACAGATATTGATTATCGGATTGAAATACGTGCAAACAAGGATTAACAGCATCATTATGCAATACACCCTACGGATAAAAAGATACGCAAACAATATGTGTGCAATTCCATAAGGACGAAGAGCAGGTGTCGACATTCACACAACCGGCAACTCCTTAGACGTACACTGTATTGAAACCTGTTAGAAGGATTTTCATATGGAGCATATCGTGCAGAAGCCACGCCCACTTCGCAGAAGTCTGCAATTGCTCAGAACTTATTAGAATTGCAACTGCTTTGGTCTCATATATTTGTATATACGCGGGTATGTTTAGCGAGGAACTGCATTTTTGGGAACCCTTCCTTTGAGTTTAAATGAAATGCTCACTGACTAAGATATCGGAAAATGTGGACGGTACGTTTGCACTGCCCCACCGGCAACCCACATATATTACCATAGGAATTATCAGCGCTTCGGAGATATTCTACTATTAGGAGCAGAATATGTCCGAATTGATGCGTCCACTTTTCTATAAAATCCTGCCATACTCATATCATCTTCGACTGTGCAATGTGGTAAATTTGGTTACCTTCAGCTCACATGGGCGTGGTGACTTGGCTTGCCCACCCACTTGCTTTGTAAGCGTGCAACTTTAAGGACTTCCTTGCGATGTAGGGCATGCCTCCGTCGGTTTGGACGAACGGCAGCCTGCTGTGCTAGTTTTGAGCAGCCTTCGATGTGCAGTCAAATGTCAATTGTGTACGCTCACTCACACATGTTTGTGCAAATGAACATAAATATGCGTGAAGTGTACAAGCATAAATTACCATAATCCTGGCATAAACATTGTTTAACCTCGAAAGGTTATTGCAGCAAACGGGAGCAGCGCTCGCCAGACATAAACTCTCAAAATTGTCTTCGAGGTTTGCATATTCCTGCAGCTAAATCGGAGTGCGTCTCACATGTACACAGCACTCGCACACACGCACACACATCCCTGCACCACTTAGAGTCTATTTGTGTCGCTGAGTGTGTGTATTTCCCTTCACATTATTTGCATAATTTGTCAATGAATAACAACACACTCTCAAATAAACACATTTGCATAAAGCACACACGCACAAATCCACAAACCGGCAGCATACAGAGGTTCAACACACTTAAACGCACACAAATCAACGCATTCGCACACATGGAGTCCCATAAATGTGTCATAATATCCCTAAAACGTCGATGTGTGGGAGGGCGCGCTCGAATACAATGGAATGAAACTGTCGCTGGCGAGGAGGAAATCGCCCTCAAATCAGGAATTGTGCGATTTTTATTTACTGCTCATTGAGCATTAACGATAAATTGAACCGATCCTTTCCAAATGCCGCAATAGAGAATTGATTGCTTCGTGCCACGGCTGGATGAGGAAGGAGTTTCGAATAAAAGAGGCGGGAAAATTGAACAGCTTTTAGTGGAATTTTCTGTTTAGAGTTTGACAGCAATTACGAGGATTTCAAACACGTTTGAAGCCATAAGAAACATGGGAAGAGACATGCCCTCACTTTGGTTATATCGGTTTAGCTTGTTTGGACCCTCTCCGACTACAGTGATACATTTAATTAATGATTAACTAAGACAATGCAGTGTTTCGTTGCTCACCTGCTCATCTACAAAGTTCCACAGCAGTATCCGAAATGCTACTCGTAAATTAGTGTAAGGACTTTCAAAAGCCTTCGGAGAGACGGATAGCAAAGACCACACAGATCCGCTCATTGTCACTCCGCAAACAATTTGGATAAATGGCATTGCACACACCTACCCTTTGCCAGCGTATATTTCCCACCACATTTGAACGCTTGCAAATTGAAATTGAAACTACTGCGAAAAATTGCCGACCCGGCAAACTTTGCAGTTCGATGTCCAGGGCCACTCAACTCAGCAGTTCAAAAGCCTCAGAAACAAATAAAAACAAAGCAATCTGACAAGCAGGTTAACGTACAAGGATTATAAGTGCCACCAATCACACTTCTCACACTCGACCAATGCAGCTTTCTAACTGCATTTGCATAGTTGAGTATCCTAGTGTTAGCTGACGCCTTTGGATGAGTGTTGTATCTGCAATCCCCGCATGCCAGTCGCTGCTAGGAAGGAGGACTTCATTTCTGATCTGCTGTGGACAACTAGGTCGCTAGCCGTTGCTCCTTCCCAGCCCCGAGCAATTTAACCCGCTTCTGTTAATGAACTAATTTATAATGATAGCATGATCCTGTGACCTTTGTCCAATTGGATCAGAGCCCACCTAGAGCCCAGCTTCTCTTGAACTTAATGTGCCTACGCGCGTTCCCATCGCGCCCACTTTTAATTGCGCTGCTCATGTTTATCATTTTCGCTCTAATTTGATTGCATTGTTGTTTTTTTTTTTGGTGCTTTGCTGCCAATAAAATTTAAGCACACTCATAAATTACAACAACACAAAGGACACGAAAAGTTAGGCAAAGATTTGCTATAAATACGCACACACAGCGTCGACAGAGCAGCAATAAAAATGCACACAGGAGAAAATTGCTCGATACTGAGCACATACACAAATCCCCTCACCTGGCGCGCAGGCAGCCGTTTGTGTTGGTGAAAGTTTCACTCATTTAATAAAAGTAAGAGTAACGCACGAAGGACTGAGAGGCAAGGAAGGTCGCGACCAAAGGTCGTTCACCACAACAACAACGCTTCGAACAAGGAGGCAGCAGGCATGACATTAAAGCCCAGTCATTCAGTCAGCTCTTTCTTTGAGTCAATCACGTATTGCACTGAAGCGGTGCCTCATTCAATCCACTATCAAATCTTACTAACAGTGGTCCTAGTCCACGGTCGTCATCAGATCGTTTTTACTCGTACCAAGGCTGTTGCATACTGGCAAGTAGAGTCACGTAATCTAGGCGGGAATATCATTATCAGTATCATTGGCTAACTTTGGAAACTTCCACCTTCCAAAGTGCTTCAATTAATCAGAAGCCCAAAGTTAGATTGATTTACAGGAGTTTGCACTATAGGTCCTTCCGGGCCTGATCTTTTGTGCGAAACCATTGTTTAACAGTTCATATTAAGGCTCTTTATAAAGTTTATTTTAGTGGAACTTAGCGGAATTCATCACAGCCGGAAAATTTGTTCAACGGGTGGTTTGATAGGTCCACATTTTTATAGTCGCCCATCTCAGTGTTTTGAATCCCATACCAAGAATGGACAAACACAGTTGAAAAGTCGAAATTGTGGTTCTTGGCACATGAAGCCGTGAAGTTGGGGTCCTAGAGCATAAATTCCATTTTGATCTGATTTGAAAGGACGAAATTGTTTTATTTCATCAATCTACTGGAACTACACTTTCCAAGCGCGTATGCAAAAATACGTTGCATACTTTCGGGGTACCTTGCAATGAAGATTGCATTGGGGTATTTGTTTCCTGAAAGTTAAAGATGCGAATTTGAATTAAAAATTGCTGAGCTTTATTTGGATTTCTCAGAAAATCTACGCTCAAGTGAATTCTGAATCACAATTTTCTCTCTTAGATGCAGCATGGTCAATGGGTACTTGTATAGAACTCTCCTTCCCTCGCCCTCCTTGCCTTATACACAACAACAGGTTGTTATATTGGAGTGGGACGTCCTTGCTATTTTCACCTAATCCAGCAAAAATAGAGGACTACAGATTGGATTCTATGATATAAAAGACACATTACGTGGATGCTTCCGCTCAGTTTCTGGAAAATACAGACAGAAAGACTGAAAAAACTGAATCTCGCGCACCCATGAAATGCATAAAGCTCTGCGGCACACTGTCGCAAATTGTTTTTGTTTACTGCCATGTTGGACGACAGTGCTCGTAAATCAGGCCGCATTAGGCTCATTAAATTAATTGACTTCTTTTGTAAAGACACATGTAAAACAACAAAAGCAACAACTACAACAAACAGCCTCTGTATGTTTGTGGCTTAACGCAATTAAAACCTCGTCAGACGTTAATCCAATTGAAGCGCCTCAAAGCTCGCCTCTTCTTGGCACGGAGGCACTGAAGTGAATTGCTATTAACGCATGTACAGCAAAGCCGTGGTGGCTCTTTCGCGTGTAGCACAGCGGAGCAAGTTGAAGTGAGCGGCACTGATATGAGATTCAGTGAGATTCGCAGGAGCCCGACATTTAGAAAGCGATTAATAGTAGCTGCTGTGTTTGTCGTTGTTGGTGGTGGAGAAAATTATGATGAGGGTGGTGCTGGGCATGGTGTCTGAACTGCTCCCTGTGCATATGTCAATATTTGCATACATTTTATCCATACAGAATTAGAGAAAAACTTGATTTTTCTAGTCACAAGTTTACGCACACAATTTTTCTAAGAGAGTGAGGATGTGTGTGTGTTACTCTTCGAATGATGGGAGGCATAAATCTTCTTGAGAAACTATGGAGATCCCGTCCCATAGCATGCCGAATTCTTAGCAACTAAAATCGCCGTGGCATTACAGTATTCCCCATGGGCCAATGATGTACTTCGCGGGAAGAGGGTATGATCACAGAACCCCTTCTATGCGCGCTGTGTGCAACACTTCCATTTGGCGGATATCATCCATGACTCCAGCCGCAGTATTACACACCACAGTCACTGCTCCGAACTTTCGAGTATGTGTTTCACTCTACTGTGCGGTGTTACTGGCTCTCCGCACCCTTCCTGTAGTTCATCTCTAGCTCTGGCGAAACTCGGTAAATAAATGAACTCGTGTTCTGAGTCCTCTGGTACTGTACATCCACAGTTTGTACATATGGGGATTCTACGTGTTGAAACCTGTGCATGTATACAGGGAAAGCTCCATGTCCGGTCAGCAGCTGTGTGCGGAGGTAATTCATTTCAGCATGAGGCCTGCTCATTACTTCTCAATATCAGCGATCACCCTCCTCGTCTAACGCCCTTTTGCCTCGATTAGCTTCCGGTGTACTCTCTTTGTAGTGCAAAGAGAGTATGCACTCCTTTCGCCAGTTGGTCTACTGAGATCTTGCTGGCTCTTACAAGTACGGCATCCGCGGCTGTGATGCGGTCTGCAATACAAACCCAAAGAGAACCATTCTAAATGTGACCTCAGTATGACAGATGTATGCTTTTTTATCCGTATTATCAGCCCACTTGGGTGTACTGTAAAATATAGTTAAGTGGCACGTATGCCGGAAGTGCCCTTTGAAATTGAGCCTGTCGTCTATCCATACTCCCAAGTACTTCAGATGCGCCCTTGTACACACGAGTAGAGTGTGCGAAGGGACCTCATCTCCGCCATGTCGAACCTCATCTCCGCTATGCCAAGCCCCTTACGGCTTCTCACCAGTACTGGCTCCGTTTTGTGCTCATCTAGTTCTAGGCCACCATTCACCAACCAATTCCGGACCATAGCCAGTATATATTTTCCTTATGGTGGGTATGTGTGTGCCTTAACGTAGGACAAATTTACAAACAGTCCCTTGAAAATGCGTCCCAGCTCCGTTAAAGCGTAGGCTCTGCAACAGACACTTGATATTTCGAGACGCGGCATCGGATTCAACTGGCATTTCCAGCTCCACTCTTTGGTCCCATGAGAATGCGCCAGTCTAGCAGCAGTTCAATCGCTCCAGATGTGTACTTACTGCATAAGCACATTATTAAGTCATTACAGCAACAACGCCCTCCCCCTACAAGCGACTATAGCGAATACTGCTGCCCAATACGAAGACGCCGATGGTGATTATGTGTGTTCAGGAAAACATTTGCAAATAATAATAAAGTAGCTTGAAAGAAGGCAGCGAATTAAGCGCAATCATTGCCGGGCAATGACGCGCTGCTGCTGCTCCGTTCGTCCGTTCATTCGGTTCCGGACTCGCGCATATTGCATTGTATTTTATTAGATCTGCTCCGTTGTGCACTGCAGAGGAGCATTCGTCGCTAGCGCTGACGAAGTTGGCTCTGCCCACGCCGGACTGCGGCAGCTGGGTCCACATCTGTAGCCGTGACCACGTCCAAGTCCACGTCAACATCCACCTCTGTTTGTTGGCCGCACTCCAACTCACTTCGTGCCAGGCATGATGCTCGCGCCGACAGAGTTGGTGGTTTGTTCGGAGTATTTGCTGTCTGTGTCAGTCGGCGCACGCTTCTTCCCGGAATTGCGAGCGCTCGCACTGCCACTGGCACTGCCACTCGCTTGGCAAAACAATTTTCCTAATGTAAAAAACATTAAAGTGCACTTGAGTGCTTTTAAAATAACATCGTTCATAATTTTGCCAGTTTGCGTTCGCATTCATAAAGTTGGCGGGAGTGTGGCAGGTAAGGGACAGAGCCAATAGCGAAGAGGCACGCTGAAAGAACTGTGGAGGCTTGAGTAACAGGATAATAAATGCATTAAAAGCTTTTTAACTAATACATTTTTTATTATAAGTTGAAAGCTCTCTTTGAGGAGTTCCTAAATAGCAGCCACTAATCCTCAAACATACGCATTTGCTCCTCGCTGCCGCTCTTCTCCGTGGCACACGCAAATACGTTTTTAATGCCTTAAATGGCTACAGTAGCGCCTACGCCAGACCGACAACAGCCATCGCGGCAATAATTTCCGCGAGCAGTTCGAGTTCACGTTTCATTTCCAACCGGGCGCGAGTGCTTGGCTTCAGGTTGCTGCTGCTGCTGCTGTTGTTATTGTTGTGGAGGAAAGCCGCAGCACTAAATCAGCTCACTCGGCGCTTAATTATACTGAATTACTTAATTGTGGACGCACAATGGTATTGCGAACGCATCCCGTCGCGGAAACTTTTGCCGGCTGCGGAACACTTCAGCAGAGTGGACACAATTGCGTGTGTGCCGCAATTATGAGTTCAAGTTGCACCTTGGGAAGCGACAACTTTTCTCAGTACACAACCGCGCAGTGACATTTTAACCTATGCAAATGAATCAGAAAGAGGCGACCAGCTGCACACGTTTATATTTTATTAGCGTCTCATAGCAATGGAAGGCAGAAAGTGAACCGAGACAGCATTCCACGTCAAGGACATGAGCCGCCACCACTAAAATCCACTCCAGTGAGTATACATAGTCACCGTTTGTCACCTAGTAATTGGACTCCACAATCTCATTAGTGCCTCACAGACCTCTGCAGACTATGCAGCATAGCACCGAGCCAAACGGACACTTTTGATACAACATATGCCCCAACCAAACAAATTTTGGATCCCAACTATTCTTTTCAGAAGCATAACCATAGAAAAAAACAACTGAATTGAAAATTGAAAAAGATGAATAGCAATTGTCTTAAGTCCCCTCCAACGAGTTTTTATCGTGCCACGTGGTATCGTGCTATGCTTGTTACAAGCAAACCCCCCCCAAATGTTTGCGGAGGAATAGACCCAGAAAAGCCCGCCTTCTCCTTTGCTTCCTTATTTGCATGACTGAATTATTTATTTTTAAAAGCAACTGTCTCCTGGGTACATAAGCATGGGACATGGCGAGATGCCCTTCAACCCTCCTGGAAAGCGGTCATGACGGTTATCTTGTGCATACCGGTGGTCACAGGTTGGAACATAATGCGCTGGGATTAGGAGGAACGTAAGGGCTTTCCCACAAGAATTGGGGAGCATTCTCACGATAGAAATGTATTAAAACAGTATGGATAGCGTGCTTCTGGTCTGCCGGTAGACTGCACCCAACGGTATTGCTGACTTGCCGAAGCAGCCCTCGTGTCTCCTCAGGTTGATTGAAGCCGTCAGAACCCGCGTCATCTAGGATGCGAAAGTACCAGGATTGGACCCATTCTCCAGTGTTGTCATTGGACAGGATCACGGCCAGACCCTGCAGCTCGCCCTTCTCCAGCCAACCTTAACAATAAATACATTACACCACAAAAACCAAACTAGAGGCATCCTAACCGAATACATACAAACCCATGGACTTCAGTAGAAAGCCCCGATAAGCCGCCTCATGGCACACCATGAACTGGGTATGGTATATGCATACAGGGACGAAGATGGCATTGCCCATAACACCGCTACTATGCAAAAAACTGTTCGTAGCGTAGTCTGAGGACATTTCCAGAGAGTTGCGGAAGGACCCGTCCGGGAAGAAAAGTCAAATAGGAATAAAATGAGGAAATCGGTGAAAACGCGGTGTGGCGCTATACTCACACCTAAGGTTGAAGATCTCGCCAATCGAGTAATCCAGCATCGCTGCGGACGACATTTTCTTCAAATTGTACAATTTTCAGCCGATCCAATTTGTGAGCCGATCCAATTTCTTGAGCGGTTAAGAATTGTTTCGGATTCTCTCTACTTTCCAGCAGGACACACAGATAATTCCACAGCCCCACGTAACAGACTACTTTATTACCTAAATTAGTGTGCCTTTGCAGTCTTATTCATCGGAGGATACGAGCTCACCTCCACTCCTAAGCGGAGAAACCAATCAATTCCCAACGCTATGAGTCTCAAGGCATGAATGACTCCGCGAAACTGATTCCACAGACCTCACTATCGACATCCACCATGTTAAAACTTTGTGGGCCTAGTTCAGTGATGGCACCCGAGGCGAATATCGAAAAAATTGGCTATGGAATGAAATTTCCCAGGGGACCTGGCACTACTATGAACCGAGCTGCCGCAGCAGACTCTCGCCATATCCCGTTATCAGAAGAAGAACATCAATTGTAATCAACGGCGAAGCGTGAGTTTCTGCAAAAACTGAACCATCTCTTTTTGAAAGAAATGCGACATAATTCATGCCCGAGGGGGTTGAGGATGCAGTGACTTCTTGTAGTCCTATTCACTTTCGGTTACAGAACTGTGTATTTTGAGTGCGTCCCCACAATACATTAAGGGGGGTTTACCATATGAATGGGCGGTGCTCCAGATCAGCAACTGCAATTCGAGCTGAGTTCAAACCCACTGCGTAGCATTTAAGTGGAAGCCAATTCTCAACAGTTCTCTGTTCAGTCGCATATGCGTCCGTAGCGCTTCATTGCCGTTCCGCCTTCCCGCACGGCTCTTCCCATTCCTCTGGCTGGGTTGATTGTCCTACCATTATTCGGCGAATATTGTGCGCTGAATGGCGAGCATATGCTGGAGTACTTAGACACACATATCCGCATCATCGGCATCATCGGCACCATCATCCTCTGCAGCCCCATAAATTCCACCCACGCCAAAACGCGTTTATTCATAAATTTGTAAGACATTTCCCATAAAATTTCATGAGCCACATGAGCACGTCTATTACGCAATAAAACGGGAAGGGAGTTGCCTCTAAAAAAAATCATAAAATTGCCATTATTGCCACATGAATGCTCACGGAGCGTTGGCAGGATTGCTTTAAAGAACTACTCCTTTTTACAATGAGTAATTGGAATTTTAAGGGCGTTTTTTATTGGGAGCACAACTTAAAATTCACAATTAAACTTTTTGAAGTGACTTTTGCGCTCTCGCAGCCAAAGGGCCGAGAATGGGTCGCTCTTATGCTGATTGGTTGGAAATGCAGCTAACTGTAAATTGTAATTAAAACTTTCGCACAGCTTCTGGAGAACCCCACAAGCCAACAGCAGCGGGAACAACATGCACACGAACACCAGCACCAGCACCAGCACCAACAACGGCAGCGGCAGCGGCAACTGCCATTCAAGTTTTCCCAATTTTGTAATAAAACACACACACACACACACACACACACCCTCACCCTGCCACACACGCAACATACTTGAGCTCATATGCATAAGTGTTATTATAGCAATTGCGCTGGCACAACAGCAACTACCAAAAACAATAACAATGCTTATATGAGCAATCACACAAATGTTTCATTATAAATTTCCACATAATTTTGCAGTTTTTTTGGCACTTCTTCGGTTGCTCGGAGGCAAACTTCTGTGACAAAGAAGTCCACTCAGCACGTACTGTGGCCCAAACACTTCTTCCGAAAGCCTCACAGACAAATGGATCGAGTGTGAGATGCGCTTAAAGGTTTCTTGGCGATAACTCTGCTCGCAACTCTGGCCGCCCCAGTGCCGATTGGAGGCGGATACCACACCGCCCACAACGCTACGCGCAACATCAGCATTTCATGCTGCTTGCAGTCGGAGGGCTCTGAGGCTGTGCAGTGCTGAGTACACAAAAATTAGCACGGCAACAGCAGCAAAGCACAGGCGTAGCGGTCAGAGCTGGTGCAATGTTTTTGTGGTCACGCTGCCGCTGCTGGGCCCACCACGACGCCGAGCTTAATGTCAATAGCTTTATGACCCTTTTATGACATTGCTTTATGTACTGGAAATTCAGTTGTTATTGTCACTTTATGTGGCACTGCACAGACACATCAACGCACACGAGAGACGGCACACCCAACAACATTGTAGCAGTTGCATGGATTTCGGCACTGCAAGTGTTGCACGCCACCGCACGGCGATCGGGGTGTCCAAGCAATGCGAGTGATTCAGCCCCTACCTCTGTGCACGCCCATGTATCCGTGGCAAGCGATTCAGTGCAAGTAACTCGAAACGCGATTTTAGTTTAAAAAAGGATCTAATTTTTTTGGGGAAATTTTCAAAATTTTCAGGTCCCTTTTAAAATAATTCCAACTGAACAACTCAACAACATATTCCGCCAGCTGTAAATCATCTAAGGTGTCACTGGAGATAATAGTGTTGCTGACAGCATGCCGAGCAGCGCACACACAGCGGCGCCGTTGTATCATTGACAACCCAACCGCACACGAAATGATTTACAGTCACTTAGCGCCACGCCTATGAGCGCCAACAACAAACGCCGCAGACACTGGGCAGCATGCAGGGCCGATTGTAATCGCTGCATGCAACATCGAGCTGTGTGTGTCCGTATGTGAGCGTTGCGTCTATTCAGTGGTTTAATGTACAGAGGAGCCATCCCCATTCGATGAGATGACAATAATCCATGGCGTGTTGTCGATTATTATTACTCTCATCTCAGCGCCCGTGGTCTCCCATTTGGTGGGAAGGGGGAGGGGCTCACCGGACCACAACCGCACTCCAATCACACCTAAACCGGCGTTGTAAAGAGAGTGGATCGTACGCAATCAGACGGCCCAACAAAACAGTTAACGACCCAGCGGGCAAAGTGAGCATGTTGGTGAAAATCGGGTCACCACATTCTTTGAGCATATTATCTGATAATACAGGTCCACTGGCATATTTCATCTTAGAGACTCATCTCTGGGACTACCTCTTACAGACGCAACTGACTCATAGGAGTTTAGTATAACCGACTATAAACATCATTGCATTGTGGAGTTATTAGCCCTCGCCAGCCATCTCTGCTAAGCACATGCTGATGCCAGTTGGAAACACCGAGTGCAGCCAGCTATTTCTGCACTCCGTCCTTCCATCGTAACGTTGGACTCCCCTTCTGCGCCGCCCACCCGGTGGCATCGATTTAAAATATAAAAATAACCATCATTGAGTAGCTCCATTTCTACTCTTTGATGTGGAATGGATACAAGTCGAAAAGAGTCGACAATTTCATATTTCATAGTCTTTCTCTGCTCTGTCAGTGCTTATTTTCCCCTTGTTTCCATACACCATCTCATCTGAACCAGACTAATACAGCAGTCCTTTAGGCATGTCTTGCTTCAGAAGACATTGAGGGAGTTTCAGGCAATTTCCTAACGGGATGCCATTGCGTTTTATCGTGTGGAACCCCCACAAACAGTGCACACACAAATATAGTATATGAGTATGCACACAGCTCCTCATTTGCATGATGCCCATTATTTTGCAAAGTATATTTTTGCTGCTTCATTGCATCCGCAGAGCAAATAATTCACGCGTGGCGTGGCGTGGTCAATTTGCACTGCCGGCTGGCATTTAATTTCGCATAATTAAATTAATATATTTACGCTAAAGCCGGGCCCCGACTATTGTTGACCGAATAATCAACTATGAAAATTGCTTTGTTTTGTTTTGTTCGGTTTAGTTGCGTTATTTAATGGCGGATTAGCGCAATATTAATTAGGGAATTGGAAATATTTGCAAAGCGCTTAGTTTTTGGCCTTCTGCTCCGCGTCCAACCGCTCCTTTTCTAATCTAATTGCAGTGATTTGCGTTAACAGTGTTCACATTTACATTGAAACATGCCAATCGAGTGGGAGGTGATTGCATAGCAAACATCATGGCATCAAACGAAATCGCTGCAAGTTGGCCCACATACAGCACGGAGCAGGCGACAGAAGAATGACTTTCATTGGAATGATATGTCATGCAGCAATCAAATTTAATTTCAATTGCAATCAATTGTGTTCTTCAGTAATTAAATCATGTTTAATTGAAAAGGAAAGTAACCCAACGGTCCAATGATGGTGAGCGGATGCTTTAACAGCATTTTACCAGGAAATCGATTTCAAAACAATGCAACTGTCAACACTACTATGCGAAAACCGATGTCAGTATCCGTGTCTAAACATGTATTAGTTTAAATGTAATTATAAATTAAAACATTAATAAACGCCGCACTTTTATTTATGTGAGAACATTTGCTAATGCGTCTGTGACGCTAATACTATTAGTCATAACTGATGTTGTCCCTTCATATCATATAGGCACTGGGCGTCTTCCGTATATGCATATATCGTATAATATATCGTATTTATCTTCACTAATGTTATCTGTTTCCATCCCACTTGAGCCAACGTACTCTGATGAGTTAATGGACGTAATTGCCTCACGACCTCGAAAGGCCTTCAATGCTTCGGAAGCGTAGAAATGTTATAGAAAGAATAAGGACAGCAGATCGGTGGTTCGCAGAATTTTAAATTAGCTGCTTTAGCGTTAAGTTTGAGAATGGCCTCGTCCCCCAACTTCGCGTTTAATACAGACCAACGAATTTTTCGAATTCCTCCCACCTTTGTGTGTCACAACATGAATAGGCGTGGTAACAAGTGACAAGTAAATTTAATTGAAATTAATCATCACAGAACTATGTAATTCCATTTAATTGCAAACGCTCAACTAATTGTAATTAATTGACCCCAATTAATTTTAATTGCGAACGATTCAAACACTGAGCGAACAATTGCATCGCCAACTATACTCAGTTAGTGTGTGCGAATGCTATGAGGAATAAAAGGATAGGGAGGGAAAGAAATCAAATACAAAGTTACTGCTCCCGATTTAGACAGAACCCAATTCGCAAAACGGAATTATTGCTTTACTGATCACTAGTTTACAGAGCCTGAGCTGTTTATTTGGACAACGTGATTAGACGCCAGAAGCAATGACTACGGAAAATAGTTTCTGTCTTGCGCAGTTCTCATATTCTCCGAGTACGTTTCCTCATACTCTTCTTCCTATTCCGTCCTATTATTTTTGTGGAAGCTCCTTCCCTGGCTAGTTCGTCTGCCGGCTCATTACCTTGGATCCCTACATATCCGGTGACCCAGCGAAGGTTGGCGTTGTTATTTTTTGCCCAGCTGGTTTAGTTTATTAAGACAGTCCCCTACTAACTTAGAGTACATTTCGTAAGACTTTAATGCTCGAATGGCAGCTTGACTATCCGATAATGTGGCTATATCCCATCTATTGTATTTCCCACCCAAGTTAATCTGTGCGTATCTCTTGATGGCATGGATTTCTGCTTGGAAAATGCATGGGTAGTTTCCCATGGGTTCGGAGTATCCAGTTCTGAGTCCGAATAGCCCTGCTCCGGTGCCACTTCCAGTTTTCGACCCATCTGTGTACCACATGATCGTATTTTCTCTAAAAGAACATACTATGCTTAGACTGCTCCATTCCATTTTGCTGATTAGTGGTGTCACAACGCATTTCCTAAAGTCAAATGTTTTCCGAGTCCTGTCCAGAGAACAATCCAGGAGGGTGTAATCAATGTCTGGGTTTGTGAGGTTCCATTGCCCTTCATAAAGCCTATTAAATGACTTGTCTTCCTTGATCCTGACCGCAGTTGCCAGGGCCCTCTTGTGCACTACTATATCCGAGATCGAAAGCAATCGGAACGTAACACTTGCCGTTCCCACGATGAGCAGAGCAATTCAGTGTTCTCGTAAGAACGAAATGTTATGTCCAACATAACATTTCGTTCTTACGAGAACACTGAATTGCTCTGCTCATCGTGGGAACGCCACGTGGGAAGTGTTACGTTCCGTTTGCTTTAGTTCTCGGTGTCGGTAACGTCACAGTACATACTGCAAGCCCGCAATCTTCTTGCTACTCTTCTGGTCATCTTTGGTAACGATTGCGCTAATGCCACCGAAGGCAGCAATACCTGCTTAATCAGTAGAATCCTGACCGTTCGAACATTTGTCAATTTACAATCATTTATAAAAGTGGTGTTCACTATAAAAATTACGAAGGAACTCCTGCTAGTGCTTAATCCAGACACATGGACGGTCGGATGTGCCTCCCAAAATGAGCTGCTTGGGAAGGGTCTTAGAAGCAATAATTATTAAAATGTTAAAGAGTCCATGGTTGCCATATTGCTCAGTTGAGGTCTGCAAAATTTTCGAGGAAATCTTGAATTCCACCAAGTATTCTCAGCCTCAGTGCATACTTCGGCAAAGAAGGAAATGAAATTCTGCTGCTCCCTATATGACTGCTCTGGAATAGCATACCTAGAGATTTATTCTTCCTCTAGGTATGCTATTAAGCAGATTGCTCCGCATATTTTTTGACAGCACAGATCATTTTTTGTAGAACCAACGACTTCTGGAATGTTTATATTGCCTTTACAGAGTTTTGGGAGCTGCGGAAACTATGATCATAATGAGTACTTGGGACACTCACAAACAATTCTTTGTCGGGGGAAACACATCAATTACGCTTATTTGTTCCTTCAAGATCAGAAAGTAAAGCAAAATCATTCGTCCTTCAACACGTCTTGCATCTCTGCAGTTATCATTTTTCACCAGTTCACGTAGGAACATTGCAAGGAGTTCCGTACGCGTATCTCCAAAGCACGTAAACTCTCATTTTTAGCTGCAGCGACATTTCCATTTCCGCCGGCATGTAAGCTTCCGTCGCCAGAACAACGCCAGGAATGCGAACACAACAAAGAAACTGCAATCACATAAGCAGCGTGGGGTGCTCAAACGAGTGTGGCAAAGACAACACCCGCTGCAGGACGCTGCTAACTCGCTTTTTTAACTCCCGCTGCTGCTCAGACCGGCAATTAAGACAGCAAACTTTAGATGACTGCAGCTGGAACAACAAATGGCAACAGCTGCACAGATACAACAGCAACAAAAGCGGTGACGGTGGTGGCGGTGGCGGTGATGACAGTCGACGCTGGAATCATTTGCAACCTGCTTGTTAGTGTTTATCCCCGTCCGCTGCGTTAAGCCACCCACAACTTTGCTCATTTGCCACACGACGCACGGAAGCAAAGATGCTGTTAACAACTTAAATTATTGTAGCAGAATCAACAGCAGCCAAGCAACGGAAACGCAGCACACAATTAACGCATTGCGCACACTTTCTGCATTAAGAAAATGCGCTGCGAATGCGAGGAGGAAGTGCTGCAATGTTTGCTGTCCCGTAACTCTGGTTGAGGCGGACGACTGCACAGCAATGAGATGCTGTTTATCAGCACGAGCAGCAGCATATGCCGTGCCAAAGCAGGTGTCCAAAAAAGCTCTCTGAATATGCGAAATAAATGGCGACTCAGTATCGCCAGCGTAGTGTTCCAACCCACTGCAAGGGACCCAACCATGTACGACTCGCATAAGTGCAAGACCTTTTCTGCGATTGGAATAGGCAGGGAGTAATCATCCGTATTAAAAGCAACTTCATGCAAGCGCTTCCACCCTGTTGCATCTCACCCTCCTTCCGCTGGCACTTATGCAGTGAGTGATGCTGCTGACTTTTGTTGACTGATTGAAAGCAAACATCCTTGCCAAGCACCTACGTCTTCTGTGCTCCGCGCTATGTTGAGCAATGTGAGCATTTATTAAAGACGTCGATGGGGCCACGAGGGGGAGGAGGATCCGGAGCAGTGTGGCGTAAGAGCGCGTTCATTTATCAGCAGCAACCACACAATACAAAAATGACGACTCTACGAGGAACATTTGCACTGCTTGCAAGGATATAATTGCAACTTGCTCAACACAGTCCGCAGTCCAGACTCACATATGTCACATTAAACCAGAAGGCAGCAATTGCTCCACTTGAAGAAATTCAAGCCGCGAACAGATTTATGTGGAGTAAATTTCCGATAGTTTCTCGAACAAAATATGACAATGGTTTTGGTCAACACCGTCTCAACCAGGTCAGAGAGGAATGTTTTGGCAACTGTGATATCCGCCTGGGCATGAGACATGAAAGAGCGATCCTCCACTTATACAGAAAAACCATTTACATCACCACAATGGTAACCGCAACCACAGCCACAATTAAATCACATTTGACGTCGTACTGTCCATTGAAATGACGCTATTACCCTGTCTGTATATGTCAAAATCCCACGATACTGCTCAGGATAATACCATAATTGCAAATAGTTTGCTTGCGGCTACCGTACAAATCCAGTTTCGCCGCAGCACCGCCGCTCGTAGTGGCTGCTTTCTTCAGGACCTAAAAGTATGCAATGAATTTTTAGTTAACTTATATTTAAGTCGCAAGCAAAATAAATGAAAATTGTTTCTACATTGCCAAATCACCCTCATCGCACGAGTTATATATATTTTAATTATATATATTTTATAATTATATATATATTTATATAGGTTGTAATAATTTATTAAAAACTCAACACTCTTTATTTTATCTGACTGTTTATTGTCATCGTCAAACTTCAACTGCCACTTTATTCTTACTCTAACTTATGCTCCATCTGAGCTTTATAAATATGTATCTTTTGTTGTATAAACATATATGTATGTATTTATTAAGATAAACTTATGCTCTCTCTGAGCATTATCGTGGCGGAATACATGTCAGCTAGAATATGCTGACTTTGTGCATTCCGTCACGTTTCTTGTGTTGATCATTCAACGGTAGCGTGATCGGCATCGTTGAATGAGGATTGTATGTAACTCCTCCCAGGTTGCTTTTAGGATTCTCCTGAATCCTTTTATTTAAAATTTTTACATTTACATTTCTTTTTCTTAGCCAAAACAAAACCAGAGTTATTACAATTATACCAATTATTACAGCACTTATACTATAAGAAACATTTTTGTGGTACTTTAATTCCTGTATATGTTTTATGTTTTCAAAGTTATTTAATACAATTTTTTTCAAAACTAATTTGGCTTTCGTATGTTTGATTTAACATTTTGACAGGGTAGGTATATTTTTCTACAAATTCAATTTTGTTGTTATAATATTTTTGGTTTCTTATCTGCAATTTACAATTTGAAAAATTAATAATATAGTTCTTATATAATGTAAAATTACGTTTGTCACAATTCTGTATCAGTTTTTCATTATGTGCATTTTTTATTAAAATTGTGTCATCATTTATGTCTTTAACTTTAGTTTGATTATTATGCTTAAAAATACAGTTATTTGAAAAAATACAGTTTTTTGTTATTTTTAACTTTTTTAACATCATGTTTTCGATATACTTATAATTTTTGAAATTTACAGTGACAATAATTTCATCTTTTTCCTCTATTTGCAAATTTTCTTTATTTGGTAGTGGTGTTATCAACTTTCGGTCAGCAGTAATATAATTGTTTGGTATCTGTATAGCAAATATAATTGACTCATTTTTGTATGATAAAACTCCTAATTTTGCAAGTTTAAGCTTGTAGAAATCTATATTGAAATATTCTATTTCTTCTTTGGTTAGCATTCCTGGATGTATTAAATTATGTTTTGCTGCAGCTATATTATCCTGTATTTCTTTAATATTTCCTTCCAAATACCGTAGCTTATTCATTTGGTCATTAAACAATAATTGTTTCATTAATTCCTTATTTACTGATTGTGTTTTATTTAATGAGCTCAAAATTTCGATTCTATCGTTTTCAATGGTTGTTTTCATTAAATTCATCGTGTTATTGAAATATTCATTAATGAATATTTGTTTATTTAAATTTGTAATTGCATTGTGATTATTTTCCTCTATTATTTTCATATGATCTACAATATCTTGCCTATCCTCATCATCCATTACGCCGAACATCCATTTATACATGGAGCCCCCAACATTTATTAATCCTCTTTTTTTTCTTCTTTCCTCGCTAGGGGTAATAGATTTGAGTTTAGCTTTAATTATTTTTATCTCATTTATTAGAAGTTCTTTATTATTTATTTCTGTTTTCATTATGTTTTCTTCAAATTGATTTATTACACTAGCTATTTCATGTGGTCGTATAACATGTAACACTGTATTTACCTCATTTACTATTTCAACCACCCCCATTTGTATTATAGTATAACCTGCTTCTTCAGTTATTGGGGTTACTTGTAGGCGTCCTCTTGCTGTTATTGCTGTTGCAATTAAAATTACGATCGTCAATATTCCCTGCAAATTACAATTATATAATCACTCCGTTTAAATGATCCTACACTTATAAAATAAATTTTAATGGATATATTCATTGTGTTTTTCAATAACCAGGATCACCAGCCATTGCCCTAGTACTAAATCTATCATCATTTTCATTATTATTCAAGATTTCAATGCTTGCGAATTTATATGGTCTTTTTATATTGGCAATATGGACATTTTTCAATGGATTACTTCTATAATACGGTTGGTCTTTGTGTCTGACTCTACGATAATTTTTTATAAAGCCGCTTGGTCTATATTCAGTATATTGTTCTCTAGTTCTATTTCTTTTCTCTATGATGTGATTTTTGGATTGATTTATTCTATCTTGTAAAATTGTGGAGCAAACGTTTTCTTTTGCGGACCTAGGAGAACATTTGATGGTAGAATGATAGCGATCATTATAGTTACCTATAACGATCTGTATCCTCATTTCCGTTGAGAGACTTGGATCATCAATTCCTGTTAGTTTTTCCAACAGGGTTGAGTGAAGCCTCTCAATGTCTGCATTTCCTGTATGGTTGTTGGGCTTTGTTAAATGTACCTCTATACCTTCTGTAGACAAAAATTCTATTAGTTGTTCTGCTCTAAATTCATTATCCATAATGATTTTTTTAGGTTTCCCAAATTTGGCAAAATGTTCTACTATTATTGTTTTCTTTGATCTCCAATTTCTATCAGTAATGTTATAAGCTGCTGCGAATTTGGTTAATTTATCAATAACTGTTACAAATGATAATTTTTTAAAATGAAAAATATCGATATGAATGATTTCGTTCTTTTCGGTTGCAGTTTCCGTTAAATGAAATTTGGGTCTAATTGGTCTCCTATCATATTTGATTTGTTGACACTTTTGACAGTTATTAATTATTAGCTGAATATGCTCCTTGAATTTTGGATAGTATATTATTTCTTTTAGTGTGTTATAGGTTTCGTTAATACCGCTATGCATTGATTCATTACTATGATATAATGAAATTTGTTTGTGCAACTCTTCCTCGTCTTCTATTTCGAAAGCCTTTTTTGTACATTTTACGAATTCAATTTGGTTTTCGTGTGAAAACATAGATATAAGTATCAGTTGTATTTTGTGATAATCTGACTCAGAGACCTCTGAAAAAATGCCTATTTTCCCCTTTTTTATATAACGTTTAAAAATATTTTTAATATAGTTTTCATCCTCCATTGGATTAATTCCAATAATCTTTCTGTTATGGAGTGTTTGCAACTCGACTTCTGGGCTATATGTAATTATTATTTGTATCTTGTATTTATTAACTATCTCTTCCTTTATAAAAAAATGGTCTAACAACTCCTCTTCAGCGGAATGTATAGTGTCTGTCAGTTCGTAGTTTGATTCATGGTCATTATTTTCATTTATTTTGGGCGAATTCTCAATTCTACTCAAAAAGTCTGCCACAACGTTATCTTTACCATTTAAATATTCTATCTCATAACTATACTCCTGGAGTTTCAAAAGCCACCTTTGGTGACGTTGGGAGAATTCCTTCCCTTTATATTTATTATTTAAATATTTAATTGGGCAATGGTCAGTTATTATTTTAAACTTCTTTCCATAGATATAGGGTCTAAGATACGTGATAGCATATATTATAGCCAAAAATTCCTTGTCAGTAGTCGCATATTTTTGCTCATGGTTATTTAACGTTCTAGAGATATAACATACAGGTTGTCCCTGCTGAGAAAGGACAGCACCGATAGCGTAATCACTAGCATCTGTAGTGATAGTGAACTCCTTGTCATACTCTGGGAATTTTAAAATAGGGTGTGATATTATTAAGGCTTTCAAATTTTCAAAACTGCTTATATATTGTGGATCTTTAGGATTAATTTTAAATCCTTTCTTCAGATACTTTATCATAGGATAAGCTATTTTAGAATAATTTTTAATAAATTTTCTATAATAGCCTGTGGCTCCCAAGAATCCTTTAAGTTGCTTTTCCGTTTTAGGCACCACCAGATTCTGAATAACCATAACTTTCTCAGGGTTTGGCTTAATGCCTTCTTTAGTCAGTATATGCCCCAAAAATTGTGTTTCCTTCTTTAAGAAACTACACTTATCGGCTTGAATTTTAAGGTTATGTTTTTCTAATGTCGAAAAAATTTTTACAAGAGAACTTATATGCTCCTCCAATGAGGTTGAAAATACGAGAACGTCATCCAGATAGACAACACATATCTTATTGATATATTCTCTCAAAACTTCGTTCATCATTCTCTGGAAGGTGGCTGGGGCATTTTTCAGCCCGAAAGGCATACGGACATATTCATATAGTCCAGCCGGAGTTACAAAAGCTGTCTTTTCGATGTCTTCCTCTGCCATCAATATTTGGTGGTAACCCTTGGCTAAGTCAATTGTGCTAAAGTACTGTGCTTTGCCCAGTTTGTCAAGGATACCTTCAATATTTGGCATTGGGTATTTATCGTCTACCGTCAATTGATTTAATCTCCTATAATCAACCACTAATCTGTACTTTTGTATGCCCGAGTTATCAATTTTTTTCGGAACTATTAGAATCGGAGAGCTATATCTACTCCTGCTTTCTCTGATGATTCCCTGATTTTGTAAGTCAACAATTTGTTTTCGGACTTCTTCTTCGTGCTTTGGAGGCAACCTATAAATTCGTGAATTTATTTGTTGATTAGTTGTGGTTTTTACTTTGTGTACCACTGCTTTTGTATTTGTAAGAGCGTCCCCTTCTTTATAAATTAATTTATTGAATTTTTTCAAAAGCTTCTGCACTTGATTTTTTTCATTCGAATTTAAATGGTTTAATTTGATATTTTTTACCTCACTTGTATCCAACGAATAAACCTGTTCTTGCAAGGTCCTCGATTGGAAAGGAAGCTTTACCCCATTGTTTAGGATGATTTCTTTACTTGCGATATCAATTACTTTTACATTGTTGAATATAAAATCATTTCCTAAAAGAAGATCATATGGCTTGTTAAAATCCATTTTTAACCATCTCATTTTCGCATTTGAAGGAAAACAAAATTCCGAAGGACACGGCGTTTTTACTTTCTCATTTGGCTTCTCGATATTCCCGCCTATTGTACTTATAATAGTATTTTTACGTTCTACTATGGGCAATTTGTATTCTAAAAAACTTTTCTTTTTCATGATGCTGATAGTGGATCCAGGGTCCACTAAAGTGCGCCATTTTTTGTCAAATATTGTTAGAGATATTATAATTTTGTTTTGATTTTCCGAGGCTAATTTATAAAAAAATCGTTATTATTTACTTCTTCAACCTCCTCGGATCTACTCATAGTATCTACTTCCATAGGCTCTGGTCGAAAAGAGCGTCTTGACTGTTGTGTTCTGTTTTGATAGCTTTGCCTAGTATTAGCTGAATTGGCATTCCACTGACGATTTTGATTGTGTCCTGAGGGGCCTGCCTGAATTTGAGGTCTGTAATTATTTTGATTTGAAAAATTTTGAGGACGAAACTGCCCTGAAACATTTTGAAAACGATTTTGTGGAATATAATTGTTATAGCCTTGCCTAGGCAAATTAAGTTGATCTGAACTATTATTTCTTGGTTTCCATTTGTTTTTATATTTGGTTTCACTTGCTGTATCAATTTGCTGACTATAAGTTTTATTTTTGTTTTTCGGAGTCCAATAATTATTTTTAAAAATTAAGTTTGGATTTAAATTGCCTTCATCCAATCCTTCAAATTCGTGAATTTTATCTGTTATTTCCGACAATGATGTAACCCTCATAATCGTATATGCCAAAGTGCCTGATGCTAACTGTTTTATTCTTTGTAATAACAAAGCAGAAAAAATTTCCTTCATTGGTCCTTCATTTTCGCTTAGTGCACTGAATTCTGTAATATTATCAATTAACTCTTTTATTTTTCTACTAAGTTCCCTTATACTACCTACTCTTAGTGTCGTAATGTCTTTTGTAATTGTCATTTGGTCTTTTGTAGGCTTGTAGTGTTGTCTTAACTTTGTTTTACAGTCAGCCCATGTTAATGGTGGATTTGTTTGTAAATAGTTTTTAGCTGAACCAAGTATTTTCATATTATAAACCACTTGAAAAACTGCCACCTCTTGTCCTACATAATCTAATAAAATTCTATCTATAGCTCCCATGAACGCTGGTAACTTTTTCGAATCACCCTCAAAAGATTGCATATACTTTAAATCTTTTTCGACTCGCTGCCTAAATGTATTTCCTTGATGATTTGCATTCTGTTGCAGCAATTGTGTTATCGCCACTAAACAACGCTCTATTTGTTGGTTTGCCATTTTTGTATTTGCTATATTTTTTTTTTTTTTATTTTATCTGTTAACACCACTAATCATTCACAACCAAAATAAAATCTTTACACCTAACGGCAAAATTTAATTACAAAAATCAAATCTTATCAAGTACAATTAACAATTTATGTTATTATTAATTACATTAATTTTGAGTATGATTTAAAATGCATTCTTACTTTTATCCTCATTTTCAAACTGATGCTAAGTATGTTGATATGCTGATCCGATTTACACTTTTTCGTCTTATGTACTGTCGTATATTTCGCTGCTGCCTCCAGGTATACAGATCCGCTGGTAATGATTGTGATAATTTGCTGAGAACTTCACAATTCTTCTTCCGTAGGATGCTGTGCTGCTGCCTTCTTTGCGGTAATCACACTTTTTCCGAGATAAATTAGTTCACTTTAATAAGTGATCTTTATTGATTTTTATTTATAAGTGTTGGTTTGAGTTGAATTTGAATATATTTATATATTTTATTCCTTATATATTTTATATAATAATAATAATAAGGAACTCGGTATCGTTCACCGACTGCGCCAGTTATATATATTTTAATTATATATATTTTATAATTATATATATATTTATATAGGTTGTAATAATTTATTAAAAACTCAACACTCTTTATTTTATCTGACTGTTTATTGTCATCGTCAAACTTCAACTGCCACTTTATTCTTACTCTAACTTATGCTCCATCTGAGCTTTATAAATATGTATCTTTTGTTGTATAAACATATATGTATGTATTTATTAAGATAAACTTATGCTCTCTCTGAGCATTATCGTGGCGGAATACATGTCAGCTAGAATATGCTGACTTTGTGCATTCCGTCACGTTTCTTGTGTTGATCATTCAACGGTAGCGTGATCGGCATCGTTGAATGAGGATTGTATGTAACTCACGCATCATGACAAAGCATCATTTGCCCATACTCGCATTCCACTCAGCGATAGCAGAATTTGCCAATACAAAAGGGCAGCGATCCAGCTATAGAGAAGTGCAACAGTGTATTTGCATTACTTGCAGTTCTGGAAATGTGGGCGCATGTAAACTGAGTGCACCTCAACCTGCACTCGAAACAATGCCGGCAGGTGCGGTGACAAGCAAACAGTCATATTAAAATGGGACTAAAGCAAGATTGCCACATAATCGAACAACAACCGGGAAACGGCAACCGGCAACAGAACGCAGCAGAGCAACCTCCCAGTAGGGAACAGAGCACTTTGGCAATTGTACTACACAAGACCTGCACTAGAGTCCCATTATAGAGTTCCAAGAGCCTTACTAGACTGCCACTATAGAGTTCCAAGAGCTTTACTAGACTGCCACTATAGAGTTCCAAGAGCTTTACTAGACTGCCTCTATAGAGTTCCAAGAGCTTTACTAAAGTCCCTCTATAGAGTTCCAAGAGCTTTACTAGACTGCCACTATAGAGTTCCAAGAGTTTTACTAGACTGCCACTATAGAGTTCCAAGAGCTTTACTAGACTGCCACTATAGAGTTCCAAGAGCTTTGCTAGACTGCCACTATAGAGTTCAAAGAGCTTTACTAGACTGCCTCTATAGAGTTCCAAGAGCTTTACTAGACTGCCACTATAGAGTTCCAAGAGCTTTACTAGACTGCCACTATAGAGTTCCAAGAGCTTAACTAGACTGCCACTATAGAGTTCCAAGAGCTTTACTAGACTGCCACTATAGAGTTCCAAGAGCTTTACTAGACTGCCACTATAGAGTTCCAAGAGCTTTACTAGACTGCCACTATAGAGTTCCAAGAGCTTTACTAGACTGCCACTATAGAGTTCCAAGAGCTTAACTAGACTGCCACTATAGAGTTCCAAGAGCTTTACTAGACTGCCACTATAGAGTTCCAAGAGCTTTACTAGACTGCCACTATAGAGTTCCAAGAGTTTGCTAGACTGCTACTATAGAGTTCCAAGAGCCTTACTAGACTGCCACTATAGAGTTCCAAGAGCTTTACTAGACTGCCACTATAGAGTTCCAAGAGCTTTACTAGACTGCCACCATAGAGTTCCAAGAGCTTTACTAGACTGCGACTATAGAGTTCCAAGAGCTTTACTTCACTGCCTCTATAGAGTTCCAAAAGCTTTACTAAAGTCCCTCTATAGAGTTCCAAGAGCTTTACTAGAATCCCACTACAAAGTTCCAAGAGCTTTACTAGACCGCCTCTATAGAGTTCCAAGAGCTTTACTAGACTGCCACTATAGAGTTCCAAGAGCTGCGTCCAGACAGCTACCATTTCGTCTTCTCCAAGTTGCTCTCTTATGTGTTTCTGTAATTGCTTTGATTCGTTGAAAATTTCCTTTTTGAGAATAATATGTGTTGGCAATTTCCTCCTTGAGAATAATATGTGGTTCACAATTTCTCTTCTGGGATCATCGGCACTAATGGCTTATTACAGCACAATTGGACTTTCTGCTGCGATTACTCAAACACACTCTGAAATATGGGCGGGGCTGTCGGCCTGGCCCAACTCAGTTGGCATTAGCGTCAATTATTTTCTTCTACATACGGGTAAGTGTGTATTTGTGGAGAATGGAAGTACTCGCTGAAGAAAGGACGATGAAACGACAAGGCGCAAGGAGTGTGTGCAAAGCTGCAAAATCTAATCAAGCATTTTCAAATGCGTATTAAAGCACAGCGCGCAATACTTGGCGAAGACTGGGCGATGGGGATGCGGATGGAGTTCGGGGGTTAGGTGGGTTAGTTCGCACACAAGCGGGCGCACATGCATGCAAATACCAGCGATGATGAGCTCTGTATGCATGCATGCGGATACACGCAAACAAGTACAGCTGTGCACACTGGCGGAGCGACACGGACGACTGTTTGATGGATATATGGAGCAACTGGGAATTGATGGCGCTACAAAACGAGCAGCAGCCACACCAACCCAGAACACAGCAGAGGCAACAAAATACAACAAATTACAACAAAGCACAAGGAGCAGAGAGCAGATAGACGGCATCAGGAACAGAGGCATATAAAACAAGTAAATTGTATTCATGCAAGTTTAATACAATATAAAAAGGTGTTTGCGCTCAATAGTGCAACATTGTGGAAAATTGAACACCGCATTACAAGCTGCTACATGGGCATGTGAGGGTGGCTGGATGGCTGGATGGTTGAGCGACTGGGTGGCTGGGTGGCTGGGTGGCTGGGTGGCTGAGCGGCTGGGTGATTGTGTGTGCTTGGGAATTATGCAAAGCGAACTCAGTTACAAGCAGCTGAGGACGGTCTCTGTGTGTGCGCTTGGCTGCGTTTTAAACAGAAAAATTTACAACTTAATTTGCATATTTACAGGATGCCAAAGCAAATTGTCAGAAATGACGAAGCAGTGGTACGAGCTCTCGATATATTCGCAATTCGGTGCAGTCTTAAGCCAAGTGAGCGCCCATAATTAGAGAAATCAACGTGATTCAGTTACTCATCGGGTCAGTGTTCCCGTGACATTACCGGTTATCGCTGACGGATATCCGTACTTGAACGCCATCTCTACGCTGATCGTCCTTGACAAACCGTACTCTAACGCTTCACTGACTGGGCCCTGCTCATGGTGCCGTACGAGTATATGGCAACCAGTTCGGATTTTCCTATTCCCTTCTCTGCTCTCCTCTTTTTTTACATTTCGTTTAACTTTTTGGCGCTCCTTTTTTGTATTGCGCTGGATAAAAGTGAATAAATTGAAGTTGCATGCATAATTCATAAGCGAATATGTTTCTGCTCCAGTGTATTTACATGTGAAACACTTAAAAACACACCAACAAAAAGGAACGAAAATAAATAAAAATGAAATGGCTGTGCAGAAAGATATTGACCAAATGGCTTCGATTTGGATGCTTGGTCCTGCTTTATGCGCGCTTATAACTTTTCATAAATTTTAAATTCCGTTTATGCAGAGCTATAAAAATATTGCTCGGGCGGAGATGACAAATGGGGTGGGTTGTAGCGTAGTCTGCCATGTGTTTGTGGCCTCGCTTTGTGTTTTGGGTGCTGTGCTGAACGAGCGCTTCGACACATGCTGGAAGGACTCAACTGTTGAACTGAATTGGCGCCGCGAGTTACTCTTCAGACAAATTCTACTTGAGACCTTGAACCAGGACTGGGCGTGAATAGCGACAAGAATGACAGCAGCTACTAAGCAGCAGGGCACGAGGCAGCTCAAGCACTTGGCCCCGCATACTCCGAGTTCAACACTTTTGTCGAGCTTGATGCCGAGTTTGCGTTTACGGCATCCAGTGCAACAATAGAGTGCTCGGCAGGAGCATATAATGAGTATGTCTCAAATGCGATAGATAGATAGATAGATATATTTAAGGGTGTTATACACAGCGACCTGAAAGATCTATGAGGATAGTCTCATCTATAAATCTTCTGTCAAGTTAATTTCCGACAGGAATTCGTAAATTTTGGAGGAATTAAGATGAGGGATCTTGCTCATATCTAAGATATATTCTCCAAAACACCTGTGCCAATGGTCCGCAGTCTGTGATCAGGTGCAGTGAGGTTTCGTCACTTTCTCCACAGAATCCACAGATGGCATCTGCAGATATACCCGACTTGTTCAAATGGTAGTTGAGTCTACAATGTCCGCTTGAAATGCCTGTGATGATTCTGAATTTACTCCGAGGCATATTTATTAAGTCCTTAGCTCTTTTAGGATTAAAATCTCCCAGAAGAGCTTTGGACTGTCTTAATCCCGGAAGAGTTTTCCAGACTCAAATGCGATGTAAAAGGAAAAACAGGAGCAGCAGAAGCCAATCGTTCCAGCTTCTGAATTCACCCATCAACCCCACTACTCACTGTGACCTGATTAAGCAGCTAACTTCATCAGAGCCGCATTCACTGATAAGGCCAAAAATACTCGATATATTATTATTTTTATTATCTCTTGCTCCATAATTAATTATGAGGTATGAGGCAAAAGATTGGGGAATGAGTAGTAGCTACTGAGGCTTTCGACTCGCAGAGAAAAAGATTTGGAAAGAAGCCTTTTTCAGACCATGACCGGGGCAGGATGCGAACTCGATATAAAAATCGGTATTTGTAAGAAAAGAAACTGTATTAAAGGACCTTTTGCTCGACTAATGAAATGCTTCTCAAAGGGTTCGCTTCACTTTGGAGAATATTACCAAAACAGTCAGATGGTTTGCCCAGTTGAGGAGCGCAATTGGCTTTCTACTCGATTGGGAGTTGAATTTCGAAACTAACTGAAGAAGTAGTTCTCATACGTAGTAGAAATTTTGAAAAATTCATTATCAAAATCTACTTCCAAACTATTCCAAGACGCTGGGAACAAACTCGTATTCGCAGCTCTCCAACTCTGATGAGCTCTTCTTATTACAATAAGTGAAAGTTGTTGTGCTATTCATAGTCGGTATTTTGGTTTGCTTCGACCCTTACAACATTCTGGTGTTGAATCCAGCCCTGGAACTGATGCCGGCACCGCGCATGTTGAGTACAATTGGTGTGTGTGTGTGCCTAACGCAAAGTGCATTTGAATGGTGAAACAATATAAATTGGAAATGAACAGAATATGCAAAGAAAGTCGCGCCTGCGCACTGCCAAAGTTGCCGTCAGCAAAATTGAGCCAAGCCTTGGCGCAGAGCATCGCACGAGCGCCATAAAAATGCATCCGCCACAATTGCAGCACAAATTTCGTTCATTTATGCGCGTTTACATATTACGTGTGTCCGCCGCCTCCTCGCACCGCCGAACGGCGCACAGGCGCACCGACACCCCCATGCCCGCACATCGCCCATCGCTGGGCGTACCTAACGGCAGCGAAATGTCAAAATGCCATTTTTATTTGCTGAACATGACTTTCGCAAATCGAAAGAGCAACAACCACCGACTCGACGCGATACAACAATTTGTGTGAACGCTGCTGGCTGCATTTCGTATGCATGTCTGCAGGCGCGTGCTTGGGAGGAGGGGGGTGGGATGGGATGGGATGGGATGGGATGGGATGGGCATGCCGTCCTGCGAAAGAGTCGGAAATGTGGCTGCTATTTTTTAATTTAAAATACTTTCGGGCATTTTTTTAACATTTCACAACAAAGGCAACCGCATGGACGGTCGGACGGAAGGGGGCCCTCTGTGTTCTCAGTGTTGCCATGTATTATGCAGCAGACAATTTCCCATAGAGCGAAGCAGAGTCAAACTTGCGGGATTCGTTTTTGTTGTGTTGACGTGTTTGGAAATTAATATGAAAAATTAAGTTAAGAGCAGCCACAGCAACAACAACAAACCGAACGTCATTTGACCACGTTAAGAATGTTGCTCTTGTTGTTGTTGTTGCTGTTGCTGTCGCCTGCAGTCATGTTTGCGTTTCTTCCCTGTAGTTATGCATAAACACATATACAAGGATACATAAATGCGTTTGTGGGGCAGTTGTGGTGCTTCAACATGGATTTGAAATTTCTCCTTTCCGAGTGCGTAGTCGAATAAATCCGGATATGTGAAAATGAAATGTTTTTGTCAATTGTTTTTGTTTTGCCGGTCAATTACTGCCAAGGATAAGAGTCCATAAATGCTAAAAGGTCAAATGCGCTTCGGATTAAGTGCAATGCAAGCAGCCGCAACTGAACGGTGTGGATGGGAATGTGTTTTGACTTTGGTAGATTCAAGTGATTCAAATAAAACACTGCTTTGGAAATATCGCAGGCTGTTGGACAATAACAACGACCCACAATAGGAGACCCACACTTGAAGTTCCGGGATCAGCTGCCACCACTCGAATGGGAATATTTTCAAGGCAACTGTTCAAGTCAATTGGAAAGTGGAAATGTGCTAAAAAAAATAGTGGTTGGAGAAGCAGGGTCCTGAATCGAATCATTAACACCGAAATTAAACAACATCTGACAAAAAGCTCCAGCGGCACCTTTAATGGTACACAACAAAAGCCACAACAAGCTGAAGAGGAGGAAAAGGAAGCCAATCGAGCAGAGCCAACACTTTCACATTTGACACTCGCAAAGCAAGCAGCGAACGAGTACAATTTTGTTATGCGAGCGCACTTTGATTATCGTTCACACACGCCACGCAGCAGCACGGCGAATGTCCCCTTGCCCTTCCCCTTCACTTGACATTTGCAGTGGTAGAGCTGCTTTGTTTTGTTTGGTGGCTCGTTCAATTTTCACGCTGCTGCAGCGCATGCACGAGCTCTGTTGCGCCTCTGCTATGCCTCTGTTGCTGCCGCCGGTTGCCATTGTTGCCACTGACGTATTCCTGCAAGCGTAAATTGAGAGTTCGAAGATCCTTGCGTCGGCTAACAAGCTGCTGCCGAGCTCTGCCGCAAATTATTCACATGAAATTATATTGAATAGCTGCATTACTTTGCATAAGCACCGTAAGGCGTTCCGTGGTACCACGCCCACTTGCGATGCAATCTGCTGAGCGCCATCATTTGCATAAATGTGAGCAGTGGAGTTTTGCATTACCATGGCTTTAATTTGTCTCTGGAGTGGAATTTGTGCAAAATATTCAAGACGCCAACTCACTCACATACACTCACATCCGCACACACACACTGGCACAGAATTTCAGGGAAATATTTAAAGAAAGACTTATGTGCCGAATGAGTGGCACCATGTAAAAAGGCGCCGCTTGCCATCCCTTTAGCCCGTCTGCAATCTGCTCCGCGTACGCTGATCCAGTTCGACGAATGTCTGCAACAATTAAACCTCACGGGGTCCTGTTGCTTGCAGCCAGAGCGGCTGATGTGACAGCCGCAGTCTCGCTAGCGTGGTAGGCGCCAGCGCAGCTGCTGTTGTGTAAGTGCCCCGCGTGCGACAGCGAAAGAAAGCCAAGAGAGAAACGATGTAATTGTTAAGCGGCAAAAAGACGAAGAAATTCGCGTCGCACGAGCCGCGTGGGTCGCAGACGAGAGGATGGGGGAGCGTGATTTATGATCGTTGAAGTTCAAGTTTAGCTGCCTGGGTGGAGGTGGTGGAGTCGGCATCGGTTGTCAATTGGTTGGCGGAGGAGTGGTGTTGCAATATTGAACACTCTGCACCTGACTCCTTAACGCCCCTCCTGACTCCTTTCTCCTTCGATTTCTTGTTGCATACTTCTTGTTTATCAAATGGAAACATTTTTGGAAATTGAAAGTTTTGATTTATAATGCCAGAAGTTGTTTTCCTTGCTTTGCGCCGCCAACTTAGCCACTCTGTTGCCTCTGCGGGTAAAGAGGTGTGCTGAGGAAGCCCTTTACTGTTTGCTGTTTGCTATTTGCAGTGTGCCTCATGGCAGCAAACTTTTAAATCGATAAGTTTTGTGATTATGGCCGACCGCAAGCAAAAACGGAGCTGCAATAATCTGAGCATTATTGCTCGTAATAGCTGCAAGAATTTCATATTTCGTCCTTTCGTTTCTTTTCTTTTCTCTTCTTTCCGTTTTTGTGTTCACATTGTAAGCCAACGAAAAGTTCGCCTACTACTTTTCCCGAATAGTTTTGCATATTTTCCTATGATTCAATTTACGAGTATCTGCATGCCTACAAATCGATGTTTTGGCTGGCGCGCCTCAAGGGGTGCTAAATGGGCATGAACTGTCAGTTTATATTATATATTTGTCAGTTTATATTATGTGTTTGGTAGTGGCCTGAAGTTTCTGAACTTCATTTAAGTCTGTGCCTTTGTCTGAATTCCACCCCTCTCTATCAGGCACTCAAATAGCGATCCTTCGACTATCATCGCTTCGAGAAACCCCGAAACCCTTTCTCGTGCATCTGCAGAGACTCGACCATGCTCAGAGTAGTACGGCTACTTTGCCATTCGCTCCCATGTCCATGTCATTAGCATGCCATAGTTCACCTCCTACTCGTTCTCACAAGGGTGTGTGAGTAAGGAGCGAACGATTACTTGCAAATGATGGATGGACGTGAGGAAACTGCCAAGTCTCTCAGCTAGATCTGCCGATAGTCTTTGTTCGGGATTAATGTTGTTTGTGTTGGTGAAACTTCCGGCTCCTGTATTGTTCTCTTACACGGAGTGCTGCGGGGCATGTCCATTGTCCTGGCCAGTACACGTGTTGGCAGTTGGTTGAAAAGCAGCCCATTGTTTTGGCACCCAAACACAGCGTCATATGACAACACATCACGGTAGTGCGCTTCGCTCTCGTGAGCATCTCCGCGACTGCATATTGTCTGCATTTTATCTCCCCATACGGCCAGCAAGGCTCATCAATGGGTCTAGGGATTTCAGTCGCCTCGGCAAGCTGCAGCCGCAATTAACCAAGCTGTAATATAATTGTTGAACTCAACCACACTGAGCTCTTCGGTGCAGAGCACTACGAATGATTGTGATACTGAAGGCCATAAAACTGTCTACAGAAGCAGTACAATCCGCTGTAAGTCATCTCTTTAGCTGGATATGGCAACTCAAGCTGAATAGTACCAAATCGGTTCTTGCTGAATTCATCATCATCATCATCATAGGCAGACAATCATTGTTGATTATTGCCGAGGTTTTAGACGTCGCCAGTCGTCTCTGCTAAGCGCACGATGACCACCGAGTGCAGTCAGATCTGCCTGAACTCGGTCCTTCCATCGTAACTGTGGTGTACCCTTCTGCGCCGCCCTCCCGGTGGCATCGATTGAAACACTTTTTTGACTGGGGCTCTTTTATCCACTCGCACAACATGACTAGCCAGCGAAGCTGCTGTTTCTTAATCCTTGTCCTTGTCGGCATATAGCTCATACAGCTCGTCCTTCCAGCTGAGTCGATACTCTCCGCAGACGCATTTAGGCCCATAGATCCTTCGAAGCATTTTTCTCTCGAACGCCCCTAATGCCTGATCATTGCAATTTGTCAGCGTCCCGTTTGCGGCAGCTCACAGAGCGTGATTTTTGTTCATCGAAACAAGGCTCTACTTTTAAATTGCCTACTGAGCCCGAGGTAACACCTGTTGGCCAGAGTAATTCTTCGCTTAATCTCCATGCTGGCATCGTTTGTGGAGTTTATGCTGCTGCCAACATAAACGAAGTCCTTTACAACTTCGAAGTCGTAATCGGCAACAGTGACGTATTGTCCAAGACGCTGGGACTCTTTGTGTGTTGACAGAAGATACTTCGCTTTGCCCTCGTTCACCGCTAATCCCACTCGCCTTGCTTCACTCTCCCAACCGGAAAATGCAACACTCACAGAGCGGCTGTTGTGGCCAATGCTATCAATATCATCAGCAGACGCCAGTAGCATGATACTCTCATGAAATATAGTGCCTATACGATTTATCTCTGATGCACGACCAATTTGTGCCAGCATTATATTGAAGAAGACGCACGCTAAGGAGCAACCTTGTCTAAATCCTGGCTCAGTAATAAACGGATCGGACAAGTCCTTTCCGATCTTCACTAAATTTGTGGTGGTACTTAGTGTCATATGGCACATCCGGATTAGTTTAACAGGATCGCCAAATTCAGACATACCGGCGTACAGCTGACTCCTGACGGTGCTGTCGAAGGCGGCTTTGAAGTCGATAAAAGCATGGTGCATGGCGATTTGCTTCTCAAGCGTTTTTTCCAGGATTTGGCGTGGATGCAGCTGTGCAGCTGTAGGTCTGGGACGTTGATTTCCACAATAACATTTTCCTCAGCCGGGGAAAACACAATTCGTTCAAATGTCGTACATAGTATAGGCTTCTTGTGTAGTGTGAAGATTTGGCCAATGGTGCCTTTGCTAGGATTGAAGCCACATTGATAAGGTCCAAACAGTTTGTTGGCGATGGGCTTCAGTGTTTCACGGAGTACATTTGAGAGGACCTTGTATGCGATGTTCAGAAGGCTAATCCTGCGTTAGTTGGCACAGACTGATGTCTGTCTCTCTGTCGTGCTGTAAACTAAAACAGTCGTCGAGTGTCGTTCTGCCCGCAACGGAAATAGTTCACAAATGTCGCGGTTGCTGTTATAGTTGATGTTCCCGCTCTTATTGTTATTATTGGTGCTGTTGTTGCTCTTCCTGATATACCCTTTAGCATCAAAGTAGGAATAACAACATAAATAGGGAAAATTATGGCTTTTGTTGAGTTTTGTCGCTGGCAAATGTTTGCACAACGAAACGAAATTTGAATAGGACCGCCAACGCTCAGGATGGACGTCATGTTGGTTGTCGCGCCGGAAGCACTGCTCAATGGCAATAAGAATAATTGCGGGGATTTTCTTGTAAGCATGACTGTGCGGCTCGCTCTCAATTCAGTTACCACAGGCTGAACGGTTGTCCTTGTTGGCGTAATGCTGAGGAGAGCACATTCCCCTCTCATTTAAATGCCATAACAATGCAGTCCTCGCACTCAGCAACAGCAGGAACGATAACAACAAAAAGAGCACCGGAGCAAAGCAATTGCACTGAAATGGAATTATAATAAATTCCATTGCTCTCTGAGCTCCATTCCCTTAAAACGAGGAAGCGGTGGCAAATCAGAACGAGTACGAGGACCGTATTCCCGCCTTTCGCTCTTTGCCACCGTGGTCGTAGTCGCACCAGCAGAATAATGCCGCCTTAAATAACGCCGGAATATGCACTACAAAGCCCTGGACCCTGAGACCAAGCTGTGGGCAGCCACTTGAATGCTGCACAATTATCGCTTTGCGCGACACCTGCGCCACTCACTGAATTATACGTCATGCTGCAGTGGCCACAACGCAGGCTGTGAGTGTACTGGGCTGTGGGTCTGAACAGCTGCCGCGTCACCAGCACCAACGATATTTCCGTTTCCGCTGCGGCTTCCGCTTCCCCCTCACAAATGTCGTTCGGGTTTGTGACGCCATGATTGATATGCCTGTGGCATACCTCAATGGCATATTTTGCACGATGTTGCTAGTTACTTGCATAGAGAGGCTATTTCCATTGTAGTTGCTCATTTCGTTGTCGCTTCTGCTCCACTGGAAGCGTTTGATATGTCTGTTCCTGTGCGCTACCATTGTGAGTGCTTATAACTTGGTGATGCTGTTAAAAGGCTTCACTATCCCATATGAAGACCCTCTGAAAGCTGTCACACCCTTTCATCATCTCCTCCTTCGTATTCGCGTCTGCATAATTGATTTTTGAAATTATTTGAAAACAAATAATTTGACAGAATTTTCTACACAAACGATCTAACGGAAAATTATTGTAGACGAGTCCTGTCGCGCATATGCAAGATGCAATATGGATTTGTTGATATTTTTGTAACGACGCTCCCTTCACACTAAAAATGAAAGTGTTTTGGTATTATTTTATGGCTATGGAACAATTCGAATAATTTGATCCTTTGTGCAAAGACTTTATTGAGCCATCCATGAACACTTTATGGGGTTCATTGTACCAGATAGTTTCGGGTGCTGTGCTCCTAGTTGGGAGCGCTCCCTTTATACTAAAAATGATAGCGTTGTGGGGCTATTCCAATACCCTCAGGCGGGAGCGCTCCTACTTTGGTTTGCTGGTGAGTGAGTGTGTGTGGCATCATGCCGAAGTGTGAGACTCCAGCCCACTAAAACTACGTGTGCTTCAGTTCCGTGAGTCCCCGTGGTACTCCCAACTCCTTCACGAAGGGGCCAAGAGTTTCCTCATTGTCGTTTCTTGGTCATCAAACGGCTTTAGCTCGCTAAACCTCTAGCGCTTTGCTCGTCGTATCTCACTTGTTTCATGATACTGACCAATACATCCGCTGCTGTATCCCAAGCCTCCTGTGACCCAAGCATGTACCGAAGAACACCAGCTGGGGTTACTTTCTCTCTTATATAACGCTCAAGCAGGCGTTTTGCACCCGTAAATCTGCCGCATTCCATCAACACATGTTCTGCATTCTCATAGCAGCCAACACAGTACAGGCAGTATGGGTCCTCCACATGTTTGTACTTGTGCAGATACTTTCGAAAACATCCGTGTCCCGATAGGAATTGCGTTAGGTGGTAGTTAACTTCACCGTGTCTTCGGGCGATCCATACTTGTATGTTTGGGATCAGCTCATGGGTCCACCGACCTTTGGTGGATATATCCCATCTTTCCTGCCATTCATTTTGTGAGCACTTTCTGATTAACTCCGTTTTGGCTGGATCCATTTTGTCTTGGCTATTCAAGTTTCGAATGGCCGCTGCCTCTTTTACGGCGAGATCTATTGGCATCCGTCCCCCGATGACGCTGACTGCATCAGTGGATATGGTCCTAAATGCACAGCACACTCTCATTGATGTTAGCCTATACGCCGTTATGACACCTCTCATATACGCTTTGCAGCTTGTTGCTGGAGCCCATATGGGTGCTGCGTACATTAAGATGGAGGTATTAACGCTGGCTAGTAGCTTCCTTACATGCTGCCTTGGTCCTCCAGTGTTTGGCATTAACCTTGCCAAGGCTGCTCCTACTCTGATGGCTTTATCACTTGCAGATATCAGGTGTTCCTTAAAATTGAGCCGATGGTCTAGAAGACCTACCAAGTATTTTATATATGGGCGTGACGTGATCATATGTCCTCCTACCCTTATTTCTAGGCTCTCAATCTTTTTGCGGCTACTCATTAATACTGCCTCCATTTTGTGTTCGGCTAGTTGTAATCCAGCCGTCTGCAACCACATCTTGGCTCTTTCGATGGTTTCATTACATTTGCCTGCCACGTCCACAAGTTTCTTGGCTACTACTACTATGGTTATGTCGTCCGCATACCCTATAATATCGACCCCTTTTGGTCGCTCAATTTCCAGAATACCATCGCACATGGCGTTCCAGAGAAGTGGCCCCAACACCGATCCTTGTGGAACTCCTCCTGTGATGTTGTACTCTTTTGGACCTTCGTCTGTGTCGTATAATAATATTCTATCCTTGAAATAGTTTTCTATGACTCTTAGTAGGTATCCAGGGATATGCAAGGTGCGTAGAGCACTTAGGATCCGATACCAATTGGCAGAGTTAAAAGCATTTTTAACGTCTAATGTAACTACCGCGCAATATTGTTTGTCGCCTTCCAGCCACCATTTTCCAGCCATGGCTTTCCGCGCTATGTCGCATACAGATGCAATTGCATCCACCGTGGACCCCTTCTTCCTGAATCCATATTGCCGTTTAGACAAACCCGGGGTTCCTTCAGTATAGCATTCAAGTCTGGTGCAGATTATTCTTTTCAGGACCTTTCCTGCTGCGTCCAGCATGCACAGGGGTCGGTACGATGCTGGTTCCTCTATAGGTTTATCGTCTTTTGGTAGGAGTACCAGTCGCTGGCGCTTCCATCTTTTGGGAAATGTTCCTTCCCTCAGACACTCCGTGTAGAGATTGCTGAATATGTTTGGATTTCTTTTTATGGCAGTTTTAATTACCATATTTGGTATTCCATCCAGACCTGGAGCCCTGTTGCTTTTCATCTTATCTGCCGCTCCTAGAACCTCTTCTATTGTGACCGGCGGGGTCGGATCTTCAGCGTGGCTTACTTCCCATTCAGGCCTTAGCTCGGCATTCCGTGGGAACAGACCTGTCACAATCTTAGCCATTGTTCTCGCACAGATAGGTGTGTTAGAGTTGTTGTGGAGTTTCTTCAACACAATTCTGTACGCGCTGCCCCAGGGATTATTTTGTACTTCTTCTCTGAGGTGTTTTATGTGTGTGTGTGTGTTTTTTGTTGAGATGAAAAGTCTTCAAAAGACACTGTTGCCCCCACAACAATAGTGTGGAACTTTAACCCACTAAAAAACATCTCGAATTACTTCAGCTTTAGAATTGCCCTGCGGCCCGACCGTTAGGTAATACATCGCAGGGCTAGCTTAGCCTATTGGCTAGAAAATCTCAAGGGGTTTATACTACATTCATGGATCTAGTCTCGCTGCTTCGCAACCGTTCCATTCTTCTTAGTTCTTGTAGAACCCTAGCGGTTAACTCTTTCACAATTTGCCAAATCTGCCTTGATTGCAGCATGTGCGGCACTATGTTTTCTGGTGTTACTCTGTCTCCTATTTGGTTATCTAAAAACTTACGTCCTGTATCGAATTTCGAACAGTAGAAGAATATATGCTCTGCATTTTCATTACCCCTCCCACAAGAATAACAGATTTCTCCGTCATCATGTCCATACTTGTACAGGTACTCTCTAAAACAGCCATGTCCACGCAAGAACTGCGTCATATAGAAATCAACATATCCGTGTTGTCTTTCAACCCAAGTCTGCACATTTTTGAAGAGTCTGTGCGTCCATCGTCCTTTGGTCGCTGTATCCCAGCATTCTTGGCATACATTCAAGCTCTTTTGCCTTTCTTCTTTTCGCTCTTCTGCTGTTAAAGGCCTGCCGATTTTTTTGCTCTCTTATGCTCAAGAGCCATTATATCTGGTGGCATTATGCTAGATATGACTCCAACTGCATCGTGAGACACTGTGCGAAATGCACTAGCAACTCTAATGGCACTTAGTCTGAATAACGATTTTGCAATCTTGGCGTATGTTTTCTGCTTTAATGCTTGTCCCCATACAGGTGCCGCATACATTACTATGGATTGGGTAACTTTGGCCAGAAGTAACCTTCTGCTTTGATTTGGGCCGCCTATATTGGCCATCATTCGAGATAGGGCCGTGTTTACTCGCGCAGCTTTTTGACAGGCCTGCTCAATGTTTATTTTATAGTTAAGTCTCGCGTCTATCATCACTCCTAAGTATTTTAACGATGGCTGCGTTCTGATGTTGTACCCGTCTATATTTGGCGTAATGGCTTCCATTTTTTTCCTGCTTGTAATTAAGACTGCTTCGGTTTTTTGGAGTTTCGATGACGTTAGCCAGTTTTTTATTCTTTGTGATGTAATTCTACAAATGCTCTCAATTTGGCATAATTCTTTTGCCACAATTGTTACTGCAATATCATCCGCATAACCGATTATTTGTACTTGTTTTGGCATAGGTAGACGAAGGACTCCGTCGTAAAGTACATTCCATAAGAGTGGGCCCCGTACGGAGCCTTGCGGCACTCCACCAGTTACTTGATGTCGCTTCACTCCCTCATCCGTATCATACAGCAATAGTCTATCGGACAGATAGCTTTTTATGATACGCAGCAGGTACACCGGTGTTTTAAATGTCTCTAATGCTCGAATTATGTTAGGCCAGCATGCCGAGTTAAACGCATTTTTCACATCTAATGTTACTACTGCACAATATTCTTTGGTACCATGCATCCACCTGGTGCCTTCAATTGCTTTATCTGCTATTTCGGCAAGTCTTTTGATCGCATCTATAGTCGATCGCTTCCTGCGGAATCCGTATTGGTTGTCAAACAAGCCCTCTACTTCTTCTTCAAGGTGTTTTTCCAAGCGATCGCAGATTAACCGCTCCAAGATTTTGCCAATCGTATCAATCATACAGAGTGGTCGGTATGAGCTTGGTTCGCCCGGCGGTTTGTTTGGTTTCGGCAATAGAACCAGACGCTGGTTTTTCCAAATGTTTGGGAAAATACACTCTCGCAAACACCTTTTGTATATATCTCCGTGAAAGGTGCTATGTTGTGTTTGAGGGCAATCTTTCCGATATTTGACATGATGCGTGAGAGCGCGCCGTTTACCTTAGAGGCCTTTTCACTGACCGCTAGCAGATGCTCCTTGAAAGACATCCGGGCATCAATAAGCACGCCCAGATACCGCAGATATGGCCGTGATACTATCTCGTGGTGATCAACCATGAACGAGAAAGTCTCCAGTTTTTTCCGTGTGGTCAGGAGGACCGTCTCCGTTTTTTGCGCTGCCAATTCAAGGTCTGTACACTCCAGCCACCTCGTGACTTTTGACACCGCATCGCTACACCGCATCTCTAGTGTGGCAATATCCTTCGCCACTACCACCGGTGCGACGTCATCTGCATAGCCAACCATCGTCGTATCGTTTGGGAGATCCATCGTCAGAACGCCATTGTACATCACATTCCACAATGTTGGTCCTAACACCGAGCCTTGTGGGACGCCACGGGAGACCTTGTGACGCTTTTCACCGTCGTCAGTGTCGGAGAGAAGCACTCTGCCCTCGAAGTAGTCCGCAATAATTCGCTGCAAGTAGCACGGTATATTGAAGTCACTCAGCGCCTGCAGTATTCGATACCAGCTCGCCGAATTGAATGCATTTTTGACATCAAGTGCTACCACTGCGCAGTATGTCTTGTCGCCACCTTTCCACCTTTCTCCGCTTGTCGCATCACGTGCAATGTTCATTACCATCTAAATCGCGTGAAAAGTAGACTTGCCCTGGCGGAATCCGAATTGCCGCGGGGATAGGCCCCTAGGTCCCTCGAGCGTTTCGTGCAGTCGCAGAACAATGATGCTCTCCAACACTTTACCCAGGGAGTCGAGCATACATAGTAGGCGATACGCGGATGGCTGGTCAGGCTGCTTTCCAGCTTTCAATAGCAGCACCAGTCTTTGCTGTTTCCAGAACTCAGGAAATATGCCTTCATTGAGGCATGCGGTGTACATTCTCGCAAATGTGTCGGGATCCGCCCTTATGGCCGACTTCATCGCAACGTTAGGAATACCATCCAACCCAGGAGTCGTGCTGTCGGACACTTTCCGAAGCGTCAACAGCACTTCGTCCACTGTCACCGCAGGGATGACTTCTGTTTCCATGGAAGGGTGTTAGTGGTGGACCCGTTCCCCCTGTGGGGGAAAGAGTGTTGTTACCACGTTGCGCATGATCGCGGCATCGGTGGGTTGCGGTGCTCTCGGTCCTTTGACTCTGCTCATCACCACCTTATACGCTTTACCCCAGGGATCGATATCCGCGCTATCCCTCAGTTCCTTGAACCTTGAGCTGCTGCCGGCAATCTTTGTAGGCGGCCCATAGTGGTTGCCATATAAGGTGGGACCTGCGCCTTTCTGCGCGCACTCTTGTGTGTGTGTGGGTGTGTATGCGTGTGTGTGTATATATATATATATATATGTGTGTGTGTATGTGTGTGTGTGTGTGTGTGTGTGTGTGTGTGTTTGTGTGTGAGAGAGAGGATGTGGGTTTGATTTCGGACGTAGTGGATTTGTCTCTCAGCTTATTTGCTCGGTATCACGAACGCAAATCAAAATTCATATCCGTTTATTTACTTAAGGAAATTGAGTTTTGATGAATGCCACGCTGTCCGTTAGGATGACTGTGATAGATGCTACAGAACCGCAGAGTCCTGATGTGGTGGCTGCGCTTGCAAATGCACATTATGAGGAAAATTGAAACAAAAGCGCAAATAATTCGAAAACCATAAATAAAGAGGGAAACAATGCAATAGAAATGTTTAAATTACTCTGTCAATCTGATGGAATTGTAAACCCGCATGTTTCCACGGAGGTACTCGTCCCCACCTACCCTGATAGGGACGAATGAGGATGCCGAGCCACCTCTAAATAGACTCTAGGTGGGTGGCCCGTTACAACAGCTGCCTTTATTAGTGGGTGTTATTGTCGCTGCTGTTTTTTTGCCGTCATTACACTGGATTACTGTATAGAACGGCCGCCGGCCCGCCACACACTGCAACTCGTCTTCAGGTCGGCGAGGGAGCCGTGCACATGAAGGAGCCCTCACAGAAAAGCTGCTGAAAAGGCTCCAAACAAATTTTAATAAAAACACGCTGCGCTCAGGTCACGTACAGTGAACGAGTGAATAAGTGAGCGGGAGGACTGTGCATCCTTGCCTTTGTGTGCTGTGTGTCAGTGTGGAAACGGATGCGGATGCGAATGCGTCGCTGGATGGATGTCGGGCGCTGATGGTGCTGCTATCTGTTATCTGCGCCCGCCCTCGCAGCCCCTCCGAATTTCTGAAAATATTAGTTTTTCATATTTTTCAATTTTTTCAATTCTTCCTTCGTCGTGGGGAACTTCTTATGGAATACTTATTTGTAGTTAACTTTATATTTTCCGTATCCTTCAGGGCAATTTAGATAAGCAACTGAAAACTGCAAACTTCCAACTTGCAACTTGCAACTGCCGCCTCCAAGTGCTGGTGGGGCAACTACGAAGTATTTTTAAGAATTTTTATCGACGACGAAAAGAGTTTAAGAATGCTCCTGCCCCGCTCATTGTGCCGCCACTCGCTTTAAGTTAAATTGGTTTGAAAGGAAATTACGAATTTGGAGCACTGGAAAGGGGAACAAGGAACGGGTTGCAGCTGCGTCTTCTTCAATACTTATTTTCAATATGTTGGCCGTAAAGGAGGAGCGGAGTGCCTGCGGCAACGCATTCAAGTTAGCGGCGCACTATTCTCAATTGTATTCTACTCCTCCCCCTGCAGAATTTACGTCTTAAACTATGGCGGCACATTTCAACTCCTTACCTCGTTTAGGTAGAGTAGCTGTGCCAGTTAGTCGGCCCAAATGGAGAATTAAAATTGCATTTACTCGTGTGTTGTTTTCTTTTCATTTCGGATTGAGTGCAGCTCCGCCTTCAGCTTCAGCACCACGGCCCGGGAGTCGGACACCCTGCAAAAGTGAGTGCAGAACGCCATCTTAATTGAATGTCCTCCAGTTTAGCAGCTTTGCCGATGCTTTGGCAGCCATCCACCATAGGCCAGTAGCGACAACTGCCGGGATTTGGCTGCCAGCGTCGCTCCGCCAGGAGCAAAGTTTCCGGCCCAACTGCATAAATAGAGATTAAATGTTTCGGAAAAAGTTGAATTCCACTTCATATGATGTGCCGCTGTACCAGCCGAAGCCGTAGCCAAAGGATCCACGTGCCCGCCCCTTCCACCCTCTGCCGCACTCCTTGTCCGAGATGAAGCTTCGCTCGCATACATGGACATTTGACTCATTTAAATTGAAATTACTTTTAATTTTACGAGTCTCCGGCTTTGCTTTTATTTTTACTTTTACTTTTTTCTGTCCCCCACTCCTAGCCGGGCGAAAACTTTCTTCGTGCTCCCGAGCTACCGACCCCCCGTGCTCCTGTGCTTTTTTCACTTACGTTTTTTCCTGCTTTCCTTTTTGTGAATGTGCAAACTTTTCAAATTAAGCAAGCGCTGGCAAATTGTTGCGCAGCAGTTCAATGCAGCAATTGCACCTGCGTTGCATAATACGAGCGTTTCCTTTTTAACTGCTGCAACAAATTTGCAACTTTTACGTAGGGCCGCAAAAACCCCCTCACGTAAATGGAACTTCAGCACGAGTGTGGGAATTCGCAGGGCTGCTCGACTTTCCTTCTTGTGCGCTTTCGCCCGTTCAATCACATCTTCGACTCTTCGCAGTTCAATGTGAACTTTGGCTGCGTTGTTGTTGTTGTTGTTGTTGTTGTTGTTGTTGTTGTTGTTGTTGTTGTTGTTGTTGTTGTTGTTGTTGTTGTTGTTGTTGTTGTGACTGTGGTTGCTGCTGTTATTGCAGCTCACATGCAAATTTATGAATGGAATTACGAGTTGAGTGAACGCTACGCACTTACAAATCTTATTACTGGGGAAAGAGACTCCAAGGATACCCCCTTCCCCGGTGAATTTAGCCGCAGGACGCAAAATGGACCCCTCACTGATTTTCATGCATGTTTGGCTGTTCCTGATGTCATTCTTTGGATTTATCTCACTTATTCGAATATGTTTCATTTCCCTTGTGGGACTTACTCCACATCTCTTAGAACTTGCTTCATTTCGAGTTGTTTGACTCCATTTGGAACTTGCTTCACTTTTCTCTTTGGCACTCGTGTCACGGGGACCAGGTGGAAGCCCCAAAGGAGAGAAGTGTGGCTGTGCCAAGTTTCAATATAGAAAGTTGATTTTAGTTCCATTGTTTTTGTGATAATGACGACTATGAAACCGCGGTGTGCACTCTCTCTGAACGGTGTTTTCGTGGATCACAGTTTAGGGGCTGATTCCATTTAGGCCTATACAACAAAACCGAAACAAATTTTGCTTGTGTACACGGGCGAGATCCCTAGTGCCTTCCATACTCTTCAGCCAACACGACCAACTTTCGTGGATTTGGCCCATTCCACTGCTCTCCATGGATCCCCATTTATGCCTCTCATTCACACTGCCAAATTTAAAATTTGACTGTCGCCCCTCAACCCTCACTGTAACAACTGATCATGAGTAGTTGGCACTTCACGGCAACACAATTGGAGTGTGCCACTTGCTTGTTTGCGGCGATCAGTGTAGCAGCGCGTCAGCGACAAACAAAAAACAACACAACCAACTGCAGGCAGGAGCAGGAAGTCTGTGAAGTAAGTGACATTTCGAATGTCAGTTTTACTTGCCATTCCTATCCGCTCCCGTTTAAACTGTTCCCCGCTGTAAAGCCCGTTCACAGGTGGATCCTGTCTTGTGTGGATGTGGATGTGTATGTGTGCAGAAAGCAATAAGCAATAAAAAGAAGGGAGCATGTGAAATTTATGCCCAAACAGCACTCCTCACATAAGAAATCTCCCGGAAAGTGCACAGCAGTGCATACAAAACTCTTGTTTAATAAGAAATACACTCAAGCTTAGACAAATGACAGCTGCCCCACGCCCGCGCTGCGCCACTGCAGTGCAACCTCGTATTGGAAGCAGCGCGACCACCCACACACACACACACACACACACACATATGCACACTCTACCTGCCTAAACTACTTGCTGCGCTACTACACTGGTGGGTACTGCACAGGATCACTCTCTAATGGCGTGTGCTCGAGCAGAATCCATGTAAGCTCAAGAAATAAGAAAAGGCAGCACATAATGCAGATGCAAGCACCCTACATACATATATGCAAACACTTACACCGGCACACGCGCCTAGGGCACTTCTGTCAGTGGAGGTGCTCATAGTGAGGTGGGAGCGTTTGCAGGCAGCATTCAATCCTTTTGCACGTACGAGTAAAGACAATGCATAGGGATGCGTGGCAGTGTGTGTTAGTGTGTGTGTGTGTATGTGTGTGTGACCGTGAGTGCATTTAGCTGCCAAATAAGAATGTTACTGCTTAAGTTAGGAGAGAACACAACAAGTAGACACTGTTTGGAAGGGGCGTGGTAGCGTATTAGGGCTCCCACGTTCACCCCCACATATCTGCACACATTCACATAATCAGATGTTATATAAACATTTAATAGTAGTACTCGAATGCACTCACTGTTGAAGCGAAGCATCCCTGCAGAAAATTAATTGTTTGCACTTGTAGGATAGAAGTACTCCAAACACCGCTCCTCATCTGTATAACCGAAGACAATTTCGATCGACATATCACGAGAAGTGACGGCTAAACCCTTGCTTTGACATGCTTGTGCATTACTGAACACATTACTTCAGCAGCAGCATTCAGGGGAGGTCCACATCTGACCTCTTGATTTGCAGTGGCAGTTTGTTTGTAATTTGTTTACCGCTACCCCTGACGATTAACCGTAAGCTGTGAAACAATCGAATGCCAGTGTTTGAGATATCAGCACAATGTACCACTCTGTTGCCTACATTTCCTGCTGGGTGGTGTACTCAGTTGCAGTCGCAATTGTCAGTCACGTCCCTGACATTTATTTACTATTTGTTGGTTCACAAGAAGAAATGTTGCAATTGTACCCACAATATATGAAATCGGTCGCCATGGGATCAATCCCACAATCAGCCCCTTTCACTTATGCTAAATGAGAGTCAAAGAACAGAAACTAAAATATGAGCACGTTAGAGAATAATAATGACTTACATCTCTTTTAGTACGCTCGGCGCACATTGGATTCTTTACGCCATACCACACCTTGCCCCCCGCCCCCTCCCCTACTTTTCTTCCGCGGCGCGGATATTATCTTAATAGTCCACTTTTAAAGCGAAAGTTCGACTTGTACAGGGCTGTTTGAAATGAATGTTTGTGTTTGTAGGTATGTGAAGCGGTAGAGTAAGGAGATTAGTGTATGTGAGAGGGAGAGACAGAGAGAGGCAGTGCTGATAATAGAGTGGCAAATGTCTTCGAAAGTGGTACTTGACCAGTCCAGCTGAGCGATTGCTATGACTGGTACTGGAGATGTTAAATAGGGACGGACATGAGAAAGAGCGAGTACGCTGGCGAATAGTGGTCAAATGTGAAGGTTGAAAAATTATTATTATATCAGGTGAGCGGAGAAGACGGGTCTTTTTGACTTTTGCTTGGTTCGGAGTCGGTCGACTGTTTTATGTTTTTCTTTTTTATTTAAGTAACACAATAGACTGTTATGGACGAATGGAATAGCGATGGAGAAAATTGAAGCGAAATACCTACACATCAACAACAGCTGCCATCAAATTTTGTCCTACTATTGCAGCCGCGAAAAATACCGCCAGAAGCCAGCCGAGTGACCTTCACGCCCAGTGACCCCTGCTGCGTCGTAATAAGTAATGCAACTATGTATGTGGTGTTTTTCAGTGTAATATTTTGTGTTTTGAAGTTTTTCAAATTGTCGAATAGTATAAGTATCATAAGTGGATTAAGTGTGTTGAGGTGTTCGGATGAGCCGCATATACAACAGGGGATATCATGTATAGTCCCCGGCCTTATCCTGTTTTAGGAGCTCCTGTAGGTAGATCAGGTCCACAATTGGGAAGTAAGCTTTTGCCGCTGGAGAGTTGCATGGATCAGGTTACAGCCACGCAATAAGCGCCAAGAGGCCGTTTACTGAAAGCAGTTCTAGAACGTTAAGGAGCATATTGGCATAAAGAAGAAACGGCAAGAGAAACAGAATCCAGTACAGAATCTGCAAAATTTAACAGCAAACAATTTGCGTTTGGCGTCGGAACAGAAAGAACTCATCGTGAGTTAATTCTGTTCTGTTGCCAAACGTTCATTTTCTTTTCGTTAACTTTTGTAGTTTCTGTTGCAATTGCATTGGATTGCCGAGAGACGCTGCGCCAGTCCAAAATCCCACTCAAAATATCACCGAATTTTATATGTCAGAAGGAAGATGAAAAAGTTAGTTTCCACAAACAGATGGCGTAGCAAGCAACCTCAAATGCCCACATATTTTTCTGTGTGAAAACAGCAGCTTGGGTACGACGTCGCGCCCTGGTTGAAAACTCCGCTAAGTCGCAACAAAAGAATATAAACCGCATATACGCGGAATTTAAACAGAGATGCTAATAGCACAATACAAAACACCACTACACAAATTAGGAGGAGGTGTTATAATTTATTATTTATAACTTATAAATTACAGACATAATCAGATACTAGCAATAGCAGCTCAAGCTTTCGACTATACAAATGGATATAAATTACTCAAATGTACGCAAAGGACTTCATAATCAGATATACATATTAATAAATTGGATGCAAGTTTAAAGCTTGTCACTAACCAGAGATGGCGTTGTACTACGTTTACTATAAAGTTTAGTTTAACTACACGGAAGAAGAAGAATTCTATAATATTCAGAGTAAGCAAATTTGAAATATATAGATTTTCTTTTAACACTTAAAATTTGTAAAAAAAATGTTGCCATTTTGAAAACAAATTATATATACTTTGTATTCGATTGATTTGTCCTAACAAAAGTTATGACTTTTGTGCTTGCTCGTGAAGTAGAAGGTAAATGTAAGTGCTGAAGTCACCATCATAATTCACCGGAATACTGACCAGAGAATACAGAGAAATGTATCTCGTTTTGCCCACACTTACACCTACGCAAAAGTGTAGTAGTTTGGCTGATTTTCTTCAAAACAAAGCCTTTTTTAAACGTCAGAAAATTTGACGTTTAAGTGTCGCTTATGTGTATTCTCTTATACTGATTCTGGGCGACACTTGCTACATGTGTCACAAAAATTAGCACAACAAATGTTAATATAAATGCTGTATGCACTCTTATTCGCAAGAAGAGTTTCGATTCAGTATATTCTTTGGTTTCATAAACATTCCCCTTTACTCGTTAACCTGTCAAATATCATGATACGATTGTTGTAGGTATATTTGTAGAGTTATAATTAACAAACATAATTCAATATTGACGATTCGCCGCAACGTGTTTGGTCACGCCTGTGTGAACACAACATGTTCGAGGTGATTTCAAAGCTAAACCAACAATAAGAAATCTAATTAGAAAACACTGCCTGTGTACTTTGTTTATGAAGAGATTCAACGAGTTGTGGAAATGACAGCGTGTGGAAATTCCAAATCGTTACAAACACGCCCAATTTTGACGTTTAACTTCAAATTACATTGCGTTCATTTTTCGTCGCCAGCTGCCGTTAAGTTACGGAGAAATTTATAGAAAATAATACACTATATTTAATAAAATGGCAGCAAAAGTAGGAGCAGGCAATAATAAAGTATTCCAGGCGGTGAGTATAGGATGAATCGATAAACTGGACTTTTAAATGAGAAATTACCGTGCTAACCTCACTTATCAGAGCAAGTTCTCGAAAATAATATATTTAGCAAATCATTAATCATATTAATTGTTGATCAAGGATGAGGGAAGGGTGAGCACTGTAGACAACAAAATTATGTTTATTTTCCGACTTTCTTATAAAGGATGACGTTCACATATCGTACGAGGATCAACAGAAGATTAATCGATTTGCCAATTACAATGCACGCATGGATGAAATCAAAATAGAATTGCAGATGAAGAAGAACGATTTGAGAAGCTTGGAGGAAGCTCTAGAGGAAATTGAACTCTTCGAAGAAGACGAACAGATTCCATTCCTATTCGGCGAAGTTTTCCTTTTACATAAATTGTCGAAGACGCAAGTGAGTTAGTCTTATTTGGATACTTTTCATCTAATACGAGATTGTCAATCAAATTATAGGATCTTTTAGCGGAAGTGAAGACGCAAACTCTGGAGGAGGTAGACAATATTGAGGCGAAGGCAAAAACGATTAAGGCAGAAATGAATGAGTTGAAGACCTATTTATACCAGCGATTTGGAAAATATATTTCACTCGAAAACGAAGACTAGAATCCCCCAGCTTCCATGATCCCTTAAACATATTAAAATAAATTGCGTTTCACAAGCTGATGCCAAATTCTTTTATAAATGGAAACTAAAAAAAAGCAATCGTTTCAATATACAAAAGAGTTTTGCATTGGCATGAGCAGAGTTGCTAGAGCAGAAGGATGAATAAGATGTTGATTCAAAGTCACAATAAATTTTCAATATTTAATCTGAATAGTTTTATGGATTACATGATTTCTTAGAAAAAACATAAAGTATATTATCGCTGGAGTGTTGGAGGCACGCTTCCTGCAAAAGAATGAAGAGCAAATAGTGATTTTTTCCAATTTGTGTGTAAGAAATACCTCTAGAAACGGTACAGGAAATGGTGGCTTGTAATGTTCCCAGTGCATTAATTCGTGGGTCCCTTGGTTCTTTGCAGTGGGGTTAATATGCTGAGTACAATTCTGTAAACATCCGAAAATTAAATAATTTTTAAAATGTGCGGCTAATTGTACCTGTCCATCGCCTTGGCAATTGCAATTGAGCTGCTGATGCGTGCGAGAAATGGAAAAATCCGCTTGCAACGTTAACAAATCCCCCAGTTCAGCTGAAAATTCGCCGAGATCCTCGTTTCTTGTGTGCGGTAACTTCGAACAATCATTCAATTGACGCTGAAACAGTGTTTCCTCTATGCATCCGGCTGTGACCAAACGATATATCTGCAAATCCAAAAGACCTTTTGCATTACGACTTAAGCTTTCAATGAGCTGTGCATCTGCGTCTGGAGTCCAGTCATCGTCGTAAAGTATTACACGTGATGCACCAGCAAGGTTGATTCCCGCTCGGTCCCCAACTTTAGCGTTCAAAAGAAACACTGTTGGTTTGTTCGCGTCTCCGGGCGGCAAGTTCACTTTTTCAACATTGGTAATATGCTCTGTGGCAGTACTAGGTGTATCCATACGAATGGTATTCAAATTTAAATTATCACAAAGTTCTTCCAGCATGTGAACAGTTTGTGTGTGATTAGACACAAGCACACAACTTTGACGGTCCTTCACCGCAGTTATATTGAGAAACTGCTGAACTACTTCCATTTTAGCTGAATGGGAAGGTCCTATATCTGACAAGTAAGGTAGATGGAATTCGAGAGTTCGCGTGAAATAGTTGTCGAACTTCGTGTGCATTACTAGCACTGGATGGTTGCATATGTTCTTTAAAATCGCTATGATATCCCTAGGAGTCATATCCTAATAAAAAAATACGTAAATTGAGGTTGGCCCATAACTTTATAAATACCTTCAGTATAACTGTACGTTGCTTTTCGTATAATTCAGAAGCCTTTTGCAGCAGCAAAAGTTGCAGTTCAGTGGGATGTAAAAAGCAAATGTACTCGCGCTTTCTTACCAAAAGCGGATCACGGTTGTTCGGCGATTGTCTAGCCGGTTGGTTTGTTTCCCTTGCTCCCCATAGACTCGGAGGAGCACCACCTGGCATTTCAATTTGCCCCATTTCTTCACGCATTTTTGGGCCGTTCAATACTAAGACCGGTCGAAAGACAAAAGCGCCTTTTGGTTTCTTCTCTGACTGCTCTTTCGGTTCCCACTCCTCTTCACCCCACCCACGATTAGCCATTTGCTGCTTTTGGAACGCCCAGTATTCTTCATTACTTTTTATTTCGTTCTGTAGTTCGATTTCCTTGCCGCCTACTACTATCTGAATCCCTTCCTCCAACTCCTGCCCTTTTGTCAAATTTGTGCTCCCTAGATACTTGCCTGTGTCATCCTTTAGCACCGCACGATGCTTGTTCTGTACTTCCAAGGAGCCATCGCCTTGCCAAGTTTTGTGTTTTTTGTTACTTATTTTGCGCCACACTACAGTGAAGAGACGTTTATCTTTAAGGAATGCTCCACTCTGCATCCCATCCGTTTCATTTGAAGTATGTGACCGTGACCCCCAAGAGGTACTCCCCCAGCTGACTGAGTTCTCGTCTGTGTTTTCGAACATATGCCGTTTTTTAAGCTTTGCGGGATTGGTCATAACAGGAGAGTACAAAGTAGCCTTGAATTCACTAAAAGTAAATATAATGGTAATAGGTATTATTATTCTGATTATAACATTTAAATTGTAAAGCTTGTAATATATTTATTTCAATTTGATGCAATTAGTTCGTTATGGAGTTGTAGGGCTTAGTAGTCAGCACTCACCTTTTTTTTCTAATTATAGAATGTTTCATAAACAAATTCAAATTGTGCGCAACCCGCCTTTTAAACAGTACCAACCCAGGGTTGCTTCAGAAACCCTCAAGTTTTGATCGGCTCCGAGAGAATTATCTGTGCATAAATGTGTACATTATTAAGTTACTCACAAAACATAAATTAACATTAACATAAAGCAAGTGCTGGATTATTTGTACTGAAAATATCTGAACTGTTAGGCCAGCGAAAATTCACTCTGAAAGAACTGTTGGCCTTGAACTAGTGCTGTTATTTTTTTGATATTAATAAACTTTAAATACATATTCTCTCACTCTGAAAATATATTTGTCTCTTTTCCTCCTCTATGATCACACATTTTATATAATTTGTTTGTGCACTTTAATTGGAGATGGAGGGTTTAATATCATTATTTCCAGCGTCATTGAAATGATGGGTGTTCAGAGATGCCCTCTTGTTAAAAATTGTTTCCATAATCCAATATCGAAAACGATTTATGAGAATGAATGAATGAATATTTATTATGTTATTTCACTCATATTGAGCATTTTTAAATTTTGAAAGTTTTAGAATGGAGTTTAACTTTATATTTATGCGAGTATTAATGCTACTTTAAACCAAACTTGTTATGACTACTACTTCCTTTTTATCTTATTGTCATCACAACAGAGCTGAAAACACGATATTCGTATTACCTTATTTGTTATATTACAGTTTTGTATTAGAATATACCGGTCTAATAGTAAGCATCCTAGCAAAGATTATCCATACATAGAGATTGAATCACTCAAAATTTTGTGTAATGGAACTGAAGGCGATTTCACAAATTCGTTGAGCGGCAAGTGGAAGCGAGATGCAATGTGTGTATTTATGTATTTTTGCCACAATAACCTGTATACTCTTTGATCCTAGTCTTATAGTCGTTAGGTGACGGGTTCGAATCCTGTCCAGGGCATAGTCTCAAAATCCTTCTATCTCAGTCTTATTCTCGTCGAGCTGAAGGCATCAGTTGCTTTGTTAGCGGTATTGTATATTTCATTTTCTTTATATACCGCTTTCCATACGAAAATCTTTGATATTCATTCTTTTTTACCAAATGCGTTCCAGACCAAGAAAATGTAATAATTTTGATTTGATTATATTGACTTTTAGACGCAAATTCAAAAGTGAAAAAAGTGTACCTACCTAATATGTTACCTATTTCACTCAGTGGTTTTTGTCTTTTTTTTGTGCAATTTATGTATCAATTGATAAACTAATTATAATTAAGCAAAAGGACTAGCTGTCAGGGCTATCGGCTCAGCATTTTTCCTGCTCTTCGTTTGAAAAATAACGCAGCTACTGTCAAAATGTATTTTGTTGGTGATTGCGGGTGCACTTTTAACGAATGTCCACTTATTCTTTATATGTCTATATCAGAGAATTCTGTGGTATATATATATATATATATATATATATATATATATATATATATATACATATATATATATATATATATATATATATATATATATATATACATATATATATATATATACATATACACACACACATATATATATATATATATATATATATATATATATATATATATATATATATATATATATATATTTGCAATATTCATGTCTAAAATTATGACTAGATGCAGAAAATTTATAAGCTTATTCGAATTCTGTCAGCACTTATGGAGTCGTGGTAACTATTCTACATATATCTTAATATTATATTTACTTTTGAAATAAATAGTTTTCCTTCTGATATTACAATACTTGGAATAAACAGTTGCATAAATTCACTCTTGATACGGAAAAATTGAAAATAATTTAAAGCGTTGTATCATATATTTGTATCGGGGCGGACATCCATTTTTGCGCCGTTGGAATCATTCCTTCGGCTTAGGTACGGCAGTGTCAGCTGCGCTGAGTAGGCGTATAGTCATTTTATTTTGTCTACCCATTAGACTGAAAATAAAATAGTAACGCTAGAAATTGAATAAGATATTAATTTTCACACTCTTTTCACATTGAATTAACTATTTATCAAATTTAGAATGGATGATAGAATGTTTTTAAACTGTGCTATTTGCACAGAAAAATTCAACTTGATGGAGGATGTGAGTTCCACAGCTTGTGGGCATATTTTTCATAAGACTTGTCTTGGCAAATGGCTTAACCGGTAATTTTCGATTTTTTCTAACCTTATTGTTCATATTTGTTTACTTGGTGGAATTTCTTAAAAGCATATATTTTCTGTTAATGCAATAGTTCGGCCACTTGCCCCCAATGCCGTGACCCTTTGTCTAATAGGAAAATTTTTCGTATTTATTTGAATGGAATAAATTTTGCTGCCAGCCAGAATGACATTCAAACGCTGAGAAATAAAGTAAAGACCGCTGAAACACAACTAAATCAAAAGGACATGGAGCTTAGAAGTGTTAAGGAACAGCTCAAACACACTAAAAAGACCCAAAACCTGTACCTGTAAGTTTGTTCGTTTACAAAATGACATGTATCTTGTTCCGACGGGAATATCGGTTTTATAGTTAGTTTGTATTTGTATGAATTGATATCGACTGAAAGTTTATTGGTGAGTGGGTGGAGTAGTTGCGCTACGTTTTGTATACATACAAAATCAGTGCAGTGAAGTCACTGCATTGTGTTTCATGTTAATGCAACTATTAATTGTTGTGTAGTCGTAAGCTTTGTATATGTTGGCTTTCAATAATTTCCGATCTAATAATGATTGTGGTGGCATGACCACGTCCCATCTGCAGTTTTGACATTGTCGGCCAACTCGAAGAGAAAAGCCTACAAATCGTGGTTATCACAATATACTTGAGCCGCTCACCCCGAGTGAATTAATTTACAAAATTCTAGACATTTAATCTAATAAGTTGTTAAATGTCTGAAAATGTGAACGAAATATGGGAGTAATTTGTAGGACTTACCAAAAAATCTGCAAACTTTAAAGAAATTTCTTTGCAGTTAGTTGGAGCATGTTTTCAATTGCCGCGTCTATTCTTCCATTTCAGCCAACAAATTATCAAATTGGAGAAGAAGCAGATTCGTAGTGATATTCTGTTGGCTTCGTATAGACACAAGGTTAATTGTTTATATTCTTTGCCTAATAATTTGACAAATAATTAATTGTATTAACATAATTCTGGTGTACCCTAGCAGATCATGAATGATGACATGATTATTAAAAACTTTCGCAAGGAATTTAAATACTCCAAATCTCTCATAGACTCCGTTCTCACCTCTGGACAAGAGGCAAATCATGCATCGAACAATTCAGAGAATGATCCAAGGGAGTGGATACTTTCTTTGCAGGAGTAAATTATTGACGAATACATTTCGTTCGCGATATTATTTCATATGCTTATTATTTTGCAGGAAGTTGGAAAAAGTCCAGCGCGAGTTGCGTGCGTCAATGAAAGTCAAGAGGTATGCAACTATTCATTTGAAACAATCAGCTCATTCGCGCCATTTTGTTCTTTCCTTGGATTAGGCATTGCACAAAATTGATTAGAGAGTTAGAAAATGAGAATTTTCGTTTAAACAAAAAGGTAACTGGATATTTTTCATTTTTATTCATATGAGTGTGCGCAGAAAAAGGAAATGACATCTGAAATCTGTTTCTTACACTTTCAGCTATCGAATTTATCCCTTCTATACCACCCTCATATGTGGGTATAGATCAAAAGCCAGAACACTCCACTTCTACATTCACATTCTTTTCGCGTAAATGCGATTTTTTAAGTTTATGTTTATGCGATGGTTGTTCGAAAAATACGCGTTCTCAGCTAAAGTGCGTCGAGTAATTTTCTGTTACGAACTTTTTGTATTTGTAACGACTAATTATTTGGAAATCTAGTAGCAATAGTGCATACTGTTGCTCAGAATGTTTAGTGTACGTTGATATCCCTCGCACTCTTCTCCCACCACCAGTCGGCCATGTATCTTTCGAACATTCATTGTGCTTTTACGAGTTTATATATATAAGGTAGGCTTTTTTAAATACTTCAACCTCTATCGTGCTTTCGCCATGCTGCTGTTGTTCCTATCGCATCATGAGAAGATGCATCATCACTACACTGCAACATGGTCAAGTAAATTTTCGATACTTTTGGCCATTTTTTCCCATGAATCTTATATTAAGCCACTACTCTACTGACAATTTACTTTTAATTTGGAAGGATTGATTGTATGTATCATAATACAATCGAACAAGGAAAAGGGATCTTATGGCTATAGCTATAATGATATGAGAATGAGTGAGGCGAACCGAGCGGATCCAGATTTATTTTTAAGGGGTTTGCTATTTAATCATAAATACTGTCAATCCCACATATTCTCTCTCTGTGCGCACATTTGCAATAGCCAACTGAACTGTTAGCGGCTGTCTTGTACGGTGGAAACAACCTTTGAAATAATCCTTCAAATTGTATTATTGTTTTGTAATAGATTTTAAAATAAATTCGTGAATCATTATCAATCACATGTTTATTAGTTAGTTTAATATAATATATATTTGTCGATAAAAAAGGCAAAATACTTAAACTTTAACTATATTTAATGTAAATGTTGTGTCGTATTTATTAAAACTAAGTGTGATAAATGTTTTAAAAAATAAAGATTGGATAATATATCATCATTTCGTATAGAGTGTTGATATGAATATTGTGCATGACTAATAAAAGGATAAAAAATGTATATTACCAATAAGTACTTTAAGTGTATTCACGATTCCTTGTAAAGGTGCAGAGTGACAACAGAAGCGGTAACAAAACTGAAATTTTTTTTTTCTTGAGAAAGTCTGTTTCTGTTTGCGTTGCTCGTGCAGCCACATAAAACATAGACGGTGGTAGAAGCACCATTCACAAGAAATTATTGAAAATTATATTTCACTTGTAGCACGGACGATAGAAAGGTTTGTCGTATTTATTGAAAAGATGCGGAGATAGCAAAAGAATTTGAGGTGGTTGTATGCGGCGTTTTGCTAAGCATTGCGCAGACGTTAGAGGGAAAATACGTTTCTAATTATTTTCCTAATTTAAAAAATCAAAAATAAATAGTAACAAATATATTGTTATATATTGACCACTAACTTTCATTCAAATATTTATTAATACCAAATTTAAATGGAAATATTTTATATAAATTGATTCCTAAATAAAAATGTCCTATTTGCTGTTAGTAAGTTGTATATTGAAAAAAAATTACAAAATCTTTTTTTAAACATTATTAATAAGTCATATTTATTACAAGCTACAAATTTTCAATCATTAAAATTCCTTTATGCGCCAGTACTTGAATATTTGTGTGGATTCCGGTATGCAGATACAACTCACGAGAAGTTGTTGCTATGCTGTCGTCAAACCCTCATTTTTTTTAGATAAATTTTATAGTTAATCTATTACAATTTCTTTTGTTGGTTTTGTGTCGTTTGCAAATGTACTGGACTCAGTTTTTGTTGTCGTCTCTGCTTTATGTCACTCTGCACATTAGCACGTTGTACATCGATTTGCCACGGGTCACAGGAAGAAAGTTTGCATAAGCATAATTTCCCATCAAATCTTTTAGCAGTTATAAACGAATCGTGAACACCCTTGAAAGCAGTGTTTCAATTCAGATTTTTTAATTGACCGTTTTTTAACGATCTGGCATTGTTTTCTTAATGTTGCGACCACTCACTTGGCCGCTATGCGGCGCTTCAATCGCCGTGAACAACTCTGCGTATTTCTTTTTGGAAGTAGGCAACGTCGCTGAATTTTGTGTCTTGTAGCCAGCACGCTGTTTTTTCGTTTGAATTATTAAAAAAAAGTTGAAAAACCGCTTAAAGGTTTATAATTTGTGCAGCGGCCATGGCGGAATTCGATTTAACAGGAGTAAACTGCCAGTTTCTGGACAGGCATTTGACATTTCCGTTGCTGGAATTTTTGTGCGGCAAGGAGGTTAGAATTGCGGCGCCCCAGCGCTCAATTGTTGAATGATTTCGTTTATGAGTAATTGCTTTTCTTTTAAATTATTTTTAGTTATATGATCAAAGTGAGTTGTTGGAATATATTTTGGAAACGGTGAACAAGACTAATATGATCGATTACACGATGGATACGAGGAAGCGCCTTAATTTGAGCCAGGACATGCCGGAAGAACTGGTCCAACGAAAAACCCAAGTGTTGGCAACGCTAAAGCAACTGCAGAACGATGTGGCGCCCATAATGAAAGCCACTGACATCCTTAAAAACGGAGAAAGCATGAAGGACTCGAAAACATTCGTAAACGCTCTACAAAAGGATTACAATTTTAAATTGGAACACCTCGAGAGTGCATACAAACTGGCGAAGTACCTGTACGAGTGCGGCAACTACCAGGAATCCACCTCGTACTTGTACTTTTGCCTGATTGTGATGTCGCCCAGTGACAAGGTAAGTTTTTTATAAATTCTTGGTAACATAACTCAACGTATGGTGTCCCATTTAATTATGTTTGTGTGTGTGATTTGCATTAGAACTACTTGAATGTATTGTGGGGTAAATTGGCGGCAGAAATTCTCACACTTAACTGGAACACCGCATTAGAGGATTTGACGCGTTTGCGTGACTATATCGACAACGCTAATTTCACCACCATTCAGGCCCTGCAGCAACGCACTTGGCTCATTCACTGGTCGGTGCTTGTTTTCTTCAATCACCCGAAGGGGCGTGATCTCATTATCGAAATGTTCCTTTACAAGCCGCTCTATCTTAACGCCATTCAGACTATGTGCCCGCACATCATGCGTTACTTGGCCACCGCCGTCATCACCAATCGCACACGCCGTAATGCACTCAAAGATCTAATTAAGGTTATACAGCAGGAATCATACACGTACCGCGACCCCATCACTGAATTCCTTGAGTGTCTCTACGTGAATTTCGATTTCGAAGGAGCACGCTTAAAACTGCACGAGTGCCAGACTGTTATCCTTAACGACTTCTTCATAGTCGCCTGCTTGGGCGAGTTCGTCGAAGATGCACGTCTTATGATTTTCGAGACATTCTGCCGCATCCATCAATGCATCACCATTAGCATGTTGGCTGACAAGCTCAACATGACTCCCAATGAAGCTGAATGCTGGATCGTGAACTTAATTCGCAACGCACGCCTCAATGCCAAGATCGATTCCAAGTTGGGCCATGTTGTGATGGGCACACAGCCTTTGAGTCCCTACCAACAGCTCGTAGAGAAGATTGATTCACTTTCAATGCGGTCAGAGCACCTCGCCGGATTAATTGAGCGCAAGAGTAAACAGAAGAACCAGGATTCTATCGACTCATGGAAATACTATTAAATCGAGTGAGATTGGGAACATAAGTTAAGTCGAAGATTTAAGCGAAGCTCGGCGTTTAAACAGAAAGTTTTTGGTTTTTTTTTTTTTTTTTTTTTTTACCTTTTATTTTAAGTTTTAACATTTTCTATAAAATAAAAATTTGTAGCTGCAACGACGTAAATAAATTTTGATTTTCTGAATAATTTAACTATTGTTTTAATTTGGCCCGGATTTAACAGTGGCTCACAGAGAGTAATCCATGTGGATTGGAGTTGCTGAACTACAGTACAATTACAAAATGAAATGCCTTCCGGAGTTAACTAAAGTAAAAATAAGCAAAAAGGTAACTTGAATGCCGCCAGTCACCCCATCTCCCGCATACATAACCAAATTTCGGTGTGTTGGCAGTCAGCGCGCCGTCCAATAGCCTCAAATCACAGTTCACTTTTTAGGGTTCCGCAAATGTTGGCTACTCAATTGGTTGAGTAGCACGTCTGGAGCTCATCAGACCTTAAATATATTAATAATATAGAAATGCCAAGTCGAGCGCTCGCCGGCACCTCCATTTGATTATGCACAAGGGCGCGAGGTTTTTTAAAACTTATTCTAGAAACTAAATTAAGCTACGAGTTCGGAGCAACGCCAATTAAATAAATATTTTCTACTAAATCAACAAAAGAAGATGTACTCTGCACTAAGTTCAGGTGTGGAATTCTGTTAACAAATACTCGGCAGCAGTCGCTTGCTACGCAACACGGCAGCTGTGCCTCTTATGGCAATGGTCATACGATGAATTGCTATCTCGTCTTTGCCGCGTCTCCCTTGATCACCACCAGCCAAGCCCTCGTCGGCAAGTTCTGCAGATAGGTGATCCATTTGCGAAGGAAAATCAACCAAACTATACCGTAAATTGAGCAGACGATAGCCTCGATGTAGTAGCCGTCAAATATGATTTCGCAGGCACCACCAGCAGCAGCGCATTCCTAAAAACCGACAGATACAATTAACAACTGATGCAATTTTCTGCACGCATTTTAACCCACCTCTGTGTCACTCTTAGTTAAGCAGCGATTTTCTTCCACGGAATACTTCTCAGCCTTATGGATACACTGCTTCCACGTGAGTACATCGACAAGCCACAGAATCACTGTATTGGGCCAATTGCCACCCAAATTTGAGAGCGTGTTAAGGAAAGTCATATAAGTGCCACCCACAGCGGGGTCAGATATTTTAGCGAAGAACGCCATCACTGCCACAAACATGCTATAGACGAATATTTGATAAATCGCGTAGTTGGCCACTAGCAGTACGTAGTAATAAACGGGCACAGTGCCATCTGAAATCAGGTACGGTGTGAAGTAAGCAATGACAGTGGCCACGAATCCGAAGACAATGCGGTATGGTATCGCCTTCACATAAACCTCCATGGGCCGTGGCCCATTCGTGTAGCGGCTGACAATAAAGGGCAGCACAATTTGCAGTGGCATGATGGGAATAACCAACAGGGCCAGTTTTTCCTTGGGCACACCGGCATCAATTAGCTTCAAGGAGGTGACGCCGTCGCAGGCAGCAAACGTGACCTTTACTGTGAGCAATATTCCAGCCAAAATTTGTATTGGACGCATGCGAACCATGTCCAAGAGTATTTTGTAGCTCTCGCGTATGTTCAGCTCATGTTCGTCCGTGTACCGTGCAGCTGTGTGAGCGTCTTTAACGGCATTCTCACTTTTGAATACAGCAACAAGTGTGGTCACCACCAGAAAACATATACCCCAAAATCGCAAAAACTCCGGCAGAGTAACCATGCCCTCCGTTTTTGGATCTGAACGTAAGTACATATTGCAAAAGTCCTTAGACTCCAACGCGATGAACACAACATAGCCCAGGAAATAGCCGGCCGTTTGGCCGACGCTGTTACATGTCGAAGCGTAGCTCACATTGCAGCGTTTCAGCATTGTCAGAGCCCAGCCATCTACGGCAATATCCTGCGTTGCAGCCAAAAAGTTAAGCAGGAAGAAGAGTACTGTCAGTAGCGGCAAATTGGGCTCTATACCGTCACCACCCAACCAACGATCCACATGCCACGACAAAAACAACATGAATAGCCCGATAATATACTGAGCCGGAACCATCCAAGACTTCCGTCGTCCAAATCGCCGCACATACAGCGAGTCGACAATGGGCGCCCATAACAACTTTATACTGAACGGCCAGTAGGCAAATGAAAATTCTGCCTGTTGCTTGTAGCTGGCGCCACGGTTCTGCAGCAACATCGGAATAGCCGCTATCAGTCCTAGGGGTATGCCTTGCAACACGTACAGAAGGAAAAGAACCGCCACATTGGCACCATCGCCACGTATGTCAGTTTTCTCGTGCTCCTCTTCTGGCACCTCTAAACGCGCCTCTTTCGATATAATCAACAAATCGTTCCCCTCAGCAGCAACAGGCACGTTGTGAGAATCGGGACGTCGTCGCAAAGACATGGCTTGAATGTACCTGTAAACAGAGGCAGAAGCTATAAAAGGGGGAAAAACCCAAAACCGACCAATTTCAACCAACAAATGCAAATTTGTAGCCAAAAGAGACCACGTCAGTGAAACAGAACTCTTTTCGCATACGCCTCTGTTGAAGTTTCTGTGAATCTGCCGCACAGCTACTCAAGTCGTGGCTTCTATGATCCTCTTAATATTTCGGCTCTTTTCAGTGGCTTTGTATCAAATGTCGATTTTCAACAATTTTTAAATTAAAAAATTCCAACTTATTTGGTCGGCTCAAAATTATTGAAAACAGTGCAATTTATTGACGTTTGAACAACAAAGGCCCCCCTGGCGGCGAAATACTTAGCTATTGCTTTGACGTTGAGTGGAGCAAAGCTCCCCAAGAGCAAGAAGCTTTTTTGTTCTTTTTACAGTGAAGCTTCGCTAATACAAATATACTAAATTACTACCAAAAAGAAGAGTCTGCTGAAAGGTGCAGAGTGAAATGCAGCAGAAACGAGAAACAGAACAGAACATTATTATTTCTAAAGTTAATTCTGTGTTTGTTTTCCTTGCTCGTGCAGCCACATAAAACAGAAACAGACACAGAGATAGAAACTGAATTCAGAAGAAAATTATGCAAAATTGTATTTCTGTTGTAGCGCGGACGATAGAGCATTTTGTCATTATATTTATTGAAAAGGTAAATAAATTGCAACGCGGACATGGAAAAAGAATTGGAGGTGTATAGAGAAGAGGAATTGTATCCAGCGTTTTGTCAAGCTACGGAAACAAGCAAGACGGAAAATTAGCTAGCATTTAATTGCCTAACTTAAAAAAAATCCAATAAAATAGAAACACAATTATTGTAATATGTAGAGAACTAATTTTTATTCATATTTGTATTAATATCCAAATTAAATATAATTATTTTATATTAAATGTTCTTAAATAAAAATGTCCCATTTGCTGTTGCCATCGAAGTTGAGTTTTGCAAAGAGGTTTGGAAAATGTGTATATGGAATAGTATATTGAAAAAAGTTACTAATTGCTAAAATACATTATAAACAAATCATAATTATTATATGATACAAATTTCAAATCATTCAAATGCATTTCTGTCGCTAGCACGAACAATTACTTGAATATTTCTGACGATTTCTGCTACAGAAACAACTCAAATTGCAGAGTGATAAACAACAGAAACAGAATCCAGTACAAAAGAAGCAAAATAAACAAACGAATTTGTAATAGAATCAATAAAAATTTTAACGACAGAAAATGAGCGTCTGGCGACAGAACAGAAAGAACGCATTGTGAGAATAAGAATAAGTGAGAGAAGAGACAAGAAATAAGGTCGATTAGATGTGGGCCACGATTCGCTCCCATATAGTCAACTCTGGGTACTCACTGAAAATTACCCTTGATATGCTCTTAGTGATGACATATGAATAAAATTTTGTTGTGATATACACCGACATGGCTTAACTCGCATGTACCGATAAAGATAACGGGTATATCGAAATCAGTCTAAACCGACTTCAACTCTATTTACTCGTTTTGTTGCGCTTTTGAATTTAGTAATGTTCAGTAGTTGAATAATACGAGCAATGCTAGGAAATTTAAACTTACGCCAATGTAAAAGAAAACGTCTGTTCTTTGCTGAAATTGATGGTCTGTTTGAATGCTTAGTTAAACCACAGACAAAGTAGTCATAGTCATGACTACGTTGTCTGTGGTTAAACCTTATTTGCTCAGGTTGAAAAGCAGATCGAATACTTATTTATTCGTTCTTGCAGTTTTTTCAAATTGTTGAGGGTCATTTAAATGCATTTGGCCAAAGTTCACTAGTATCGCGGTCGTGAAGAAACATTCGCGGCCAAAATCAACGGCCTTGATTCATACTCGCGAGCTTCGTAAAGAATGAGAACTAAACAAAAACGTCTATAACTCTTTCAAATACATGAATTCCTGCCTGAAATAAACCTGACAGAAGAACTATAAATGAGATGGGCTTTACAATAGATCTTTTAGGTCGCAGTATACAATATCCTTTATATAATCTAATCTAATCTACCACGAACAACATGCTTTCAGCCAAGCACTATCTTTTGCACTTAATAAAGTTCGATATGGCCAATAAGTCAAATGTATATACCCTGAACCGATTATAAAGGAGGGAGGCATTCGTATACAATTTCGTCCAATTCGTGGCTGTGAAAATAACCCGCCCATTTTTTGTGTGGTATTTAATAGTACCACCTTTCTAAATTTCAGTGATGGATCTTCTATATCAACCAAGTAATGATTTTTGGTTAATTGTGGGAGTGGCAGTATTAGTATGATCCCCATATTTTGCAGACACACCAGTATGGACCCGATGTACATTACTTTTCATTCCTATAGTGTTAATACGAGTATAAGTAGGCAAATTTTAATTTTAGTCCCTAAACTTCCTTATATGGAAAATGGGCGTGTCCTTTTTTTGGTCAATCCCATTTCTTGCAGTTGGCTTTATAATGTCCACAAGCTGCTTCTCATAAAATTTCGAACAAGAATCTCTAATAGATCTTAAGTTTTGAATATTTGTTAATAGTGGGCGTGGCGTTAATATATACCGTCTACATTTCCATAGTGTCTAGTGGGATCCATAGCTACTTAACTGCTAATAATAACGTCACTATTCCGTCAATTGGACCGAAGTTGTAGTCATTTTATAAAAGATGAAAAAAGTTGCATATATGGGAGGTAGACGTGATCTTTGTCCAAATGGCCTCATATGGCAAAATGGTTCTGTATCTTGGTCCAGATTATATTTTCTCTATTTTTACGGTCTGGACAAAAGTGGTCAAAGACGGTCGGACGGACAAAATCAAAATTGCTCAGAAACTGATTCTGATCATATCTGTACATATGTATGTATGTACATACATACATGTCCATACCTGCCACGCCTCCTTTTAGTATTTGAAAAACCGCTCAACCCCCCCAAATTTAGTATACCCTTTTCTAGAGCAGAGTATAAAAATCACCTCTCTCTGCTCATGACGTCAGATTTACTAAACATGCTTGGGAGAAAAATACACTTGACATTTCAGAGTTGATGATACCTTTCGTTCCTTTGCTTCACTACAGGGTTGCATTTGATTAAGATGAAAAAATCTCACGAAATCAATGTAAATGCTAGTAGAATTTATAAAATTTTTTTAACGAAACGTATGTTTATAATATATAAATTTTATTTTAAATATAATTATGAGTGACACTAAAATTTTATCAATGACGTACATTTTATAAAACGATATTTAGTACTCTTTTAAAATATATATTTTTTTGCATTCAATCCAGTATGTTCAGTCCATCATTTGTTTTAGTTCATATAATGTATGTATTTGCGAACTAACTTCTAAACTGCTCCTTAAACATAACGCAGTCATAGCATATTGGCGCCTCCTGTTCGTTGGTATCAGAGAATACAGAGAAACGAAAGCCTTTTTCGCTGCCAGCGTCCGTAGCGGACACACCACGATTTTGAGGGGATTCACCACGATTATTTCGCTGCTTTGCCGTTAGTCGTTTAAGTTTCTTTTCTCTATATTCTCTGGTTGGTATATTGAATACAGCAAAAGCCATGATGTAATAATTCTACCAGGTGATATATTGGTATAGTGTGAGCAAAACTAATGACGATGAGGATGATATGTGCTGTCAGAATTTCTCAAATGTTTCTACATATGTAAGTGTGCGCTTTATTCACACTAAATTATTTAGATTAACATCAGTGGGAGCTGAAAAAAATCGAGGTAGGTAGGAACTTCCCAGAGTGATTCCACTATGTGGTAAACCTCAAATAAAAAAAGTTTATTTTCTCATCGTTTGCCATAGTTCATGAAATTTCGGAACTTCTGCCTTCATTATTATGTCATGTCCCAGTCCACATCGCGTTTTTTGAACGGCACCCAACTTCAATCTCTTCACATCGGCTGATTTTTGAGTTTAAGCGGCGTTGCTTGTCATTTAATCAGAGGTATTTGCAAATTGTTCTATATTTCTGCCTACGGAAACAAAGAAACAAAATGGTAGGTTTGTTAATATTTATTTTAAAACCGAAAAGATATATTACTGTTTTGTGAAATGATTTAATTCTTGCGATAGCTGTTCTATTCATTCTTCAAGTCCTTAGTGGGCAAAGAGGTTGTCGTGGAGTTGAAAAATGGCCTCAGGTGAGTATTGCCGGCAATTCGATGGGCATGTTTTGAGATTAATACGTTTTTACTTCCAGCATCTGCGGTACCCTACATTCGGTTGATCAATATCTGAACATCAAACTGACGGACATCAATGTCACGGATTCGGAGAAGTATCCGCACATGTTGTCCGTTAAAAACTGTTTCATTCGCGGCTCAGTGGTTCGTTACGTGCAGTTGCCGCCTGATGAGGTGGACACCCAACTGCTCCAGGATGCAGCTCGTAAGGAAGCAGTCGTGAGCACAAGATAGAGGCAGCAAATCGAACACTGGACAGTTACCTAAATTGTCTAGGTGTCGAATTATTTGTAAATATTTATATATATTTATAAAACACACCGTTACAAAACGCCAGCGTTAAAAAATAAACACTAATATATGTACCTCCGGCATTGGCCAGAGAAGCAATCTTGATTTTACGTGTTGTGAGCTTAGAATAAGAATTATGTGCTGGTATATGCTTAGATTCAAATTGAACTTAGTGTAGCTTTAAGTTAAATATTGATTTTATATTTTCTATTTAATTGTAAAATGTAGTTTTATAAGATGAATGCCGACGTTACACACGCAACATTGCTCAAATATTGTCGTTGCTCTACAGAAAGAACGGTTTTGGTTCCTATGAGTGGCGAAACATTAGAACTGCTTTCTGTTAAAAAATGAATCTGTGCGACATTTCGCCACTTGAATATTTGTTTGTTGTATCGGCCCATCATTTTCCGTATAACAACAACAAGCCTACATTCATGCGACAATGGTTTCCCGTTGCGACAAAGGGACCAGTGTTGACTGTGTGCCATCGGCCCAATGAACTGATCGGCGATCAATTTAACAATTTAAGCATAGAAGTACAGTATACGTAGTTGCCGTCTGGTCTTACGTAGGACATGAAGCCCACATACAATCAGAGAAACTTTATTCAAGCTTCGCCATGCGGATATTCACAATTGGCTCACGGTTCTTATTTAGTCTAGTGTGGTTTCCCGTTGTGGGGTCCACACATTTAATCAAATTCGAAATATACACACGCAGATCTTATATATTAGTGTAGTTTTTTCACACATATGTGGAGTTTAAAGTTTACAACAATAAAAACAATCTCCTTTGAAACATTTGTATTTCTCTTGTATATGAACATAATATATGTAAATATATGTATATAATATACAGATATGTATAATATATATATAATATATAAAAACTGTTAAGAGTAAACCACGACTTCATAGCTAGCGCCGAGGGGATAAGCAATTGGCCGCATTAACATATCGAAGCCATCAATGATGAGTACGCTCCATCAATTTTTTATGGCTCTGCAAGCATCTGGAATTACACAGCTAGTCTGGCCTTGCATGCCGTTTTGGGTGCTTCCTGCTTCCTGTTTTTGTCGACGTGATTGTTTCGCCGTTTTCGCCTGCCCTTCTCCATTTCCAATGTAGGTCAACGTTATTTACATCAAAAGCAAATCTGATGAGATGCTGATTTTATGTGTGGTGAAATGGATTCATAGCAGGATTGCCTCAGCTCCTGGCCGCCTGTCTGGCATTGAAGCTGTGTAAAGTGCGTAAGTACGTAACTACTGAATTCCATTAACGATATTTGCGTTAGTGCGGGAGCGGACCACAGGTTCTGCTTTGATTGCAAGGATTTGATAGGGTAGTGGGAGTTTTATTATATTGCACTGTATTAGTTCTTTACAGAGCCAAATATATAATACGGCAGTTAGTTTTTATTTCAGGGCTGTGAGGAATACTGTCGCATAACAAGAACAACAACTAAATTATACCACGGAAAGTAAGGCATGGGGTTGCTGCTCACAAGGACACAATTTTATGCGCAGAAAGGGTATTTTATGTGATATGGGGAATTCGACAAAGCGTAACTGAGCCGTCGCACCCCGGACAATAGTGACCAGAGATGTGGTGTCAAAGCGAAAACGCGCTCACATTTCTCTTTATGTTGTAAGGAACAAAATTTGCCCATAAGTTTTGCTCCAAAATAATTCTTCTGCCACACCACCATTTTTCAAACGAAGCCACGGACCTCACACGACGTCGATTGTTCTAGAAGAATGTAATTTATTGCACTATCAGAAGCAAGCGACGAAACCCACCCCTAATAAACAGTATGATCGACACGCTTGACATCATCAACAACAACACCAGAGCGTGCAACAACAAACAATGCCACGTGCTCGACAACAAGCCGAATTATGCAGCGATAGTACCGGTTGGGTTTGAATACAATTGATACAACAACAGAACTTTCTGGAAACTTTGCGACTGAAGCTGGGCTATAAAAGCAGCAGCAACCGAGGAACTCACGCTCTTTCTTCTCCAGCAAGCAACGATTACGCATCGACAGTAGCTCTTTTCCTGAACAGCCATCGACGACTACGCATCGAGAGTAGCTCTTTTCCTGAACAGCTATCAATGACGACGCATCGACATAGTTTTTTCTTCTCCAGCAACCAACGAAGACGCATCGACGGACAGAGCTACTTTACTTCATCAGCCATTGAGGAAGACACACAGGCGCACAGATCTTTAGGAAAACACATCGACGCACCAAGACTTTTGACTCCAGCATTTGAGGCAACTGTACTGAGACCATTCTGCATTAGTGGATTATATGGTATGTAATCGGTACTCCACTAATTTCCAGAATTACCAACGTGTAGAAAACAGGTGGAAAGGCAAATCTATTTGTGTCTGCTGTGACAGCCAAGCTGCGCTCATGGCCTTGGATAGCCCTACCACCACTTCCACGATAGTCAGGTCCTGCAAATCCAGGCTAAATTGTGTTGGAAAACATAATAGTCTGACGCTGACTTGGGTACCGGGACACGCTGGCATTGCGGGTAACGAGACCTCTGACTCTTTGGCCAGGATGGCTCTGAGGCTGTTTTTATTGGCCCTGAGCCTGTTCTGCCACTCCGTTCTGCTGTCATCAAAGCCACTGCAAACAAGTGGGTTGTTTCAACCCACAAGCGAGCATGGCGGGCTGAGAGAGGCTGCGGATGGACGAAAATTATGCTACCCGTTATCTCTGACCAATGGTCACGGTTCCTTCTATCTTAAGGTAGGAGGGACTGCAGGCTGTTGGTTGGCGTGATGACGGGGCACTTTCTATGGGCTAGGCACATGGAAAGGATTGGCATATCAGACAGTGCGCTGTGCCCAGCCTGTGGAGAAGAAGACGAGACGGCGGACCATTTCCTTTGCTTCTGGCCTGTCTTTGCTCGAATCAGGTTTGGAATTTTTGGCACTGATATGCTGAGGAGTAACCAACTATGGTCCTTGGCACCACAGAATCTACTTCTACTTCTTCGGAGGTCGGGTAGATTTAAAACAGAGTAAAAGGGAACCTTAAGTGCAGTACAATGGATATATACTCTGTCTGAGTGCTGCGCTTACTAGATTGTTCCGACAAAAAAAAAAAAGGTGACCGATACTTTGTTACTGTACTTAGTAGATTAGTCTAGCTTATTAACTTAGTATTATTAAATAAAGTATTGAATATAACCAAACTAAGCAAACTCAAAGTTATTTTCTGTAAACGACTCCTGGCAATCCGGCGAGCATTACCCAGGCGAAAGAAAAAGAGTTCGTTACAATGTAAAGTAATTTTACGAAAATGAGTTTTTAGCCCTATTCACTGGATTGTGTCAAGTAGCACGAAACCTTTTGTTTGATTATATAGCCAAGGGCTTGGTCCCCAAAATGCTTCTTTCTACAAAAAAAAATCTTTTTCTCTTCGAGTCGAAGGCCCCAGTAGCTACTATTCATTCCGCCAACACCTTGCACTCATAAATAATTATGGTGTGAGATATAATAATAATAATAAAAAATCTACTGACTGGCTATTCCACTGCTTTCTGGAGTGTTCTCGTCTATACGAGAAGTTTGTCTGATCTGCAAACGAGATAGCTTTTTACTGGAACACACACACACACACACACACACACACACACACACACACACACACACACACACACACACACACATGCTTACGCACCAACTTCTACGTAAGCAGGACATGCGAATGCGCACATCAGCGATTTGCACACGCTTCATGACTCCTGTTGGAAGTGAACATGTTTTCTGCTTGTATGCCTTGAAAGGTAATCTGCTGCGCGACTCCAGTTGAAAGCAGCGTGACATACGCGGCTTCACGGCCTCTCTGATTAGGGATACCTTTAGAAAAACCATAAAAAACAGCGCTATAAAATGGGTTCATAAACGAGTTATGACGGCGGTAACTTCAAGTTCCGTAAGCATTTTACATGAACCGTGGCACAAACAAAATTTGGTATGTTTCAAGGCAGTGGAACACACTACTACATTAACCAGCAGCCATAAATCTCACTGGGACAGCAGTAGAAGCACACTAAGCACCACAAAGAACCATAAGGAGCGGCGCTGCTTTCTGGCAGCTCGTGCCATGATTAAATCAACCGAAAAGTAATAAATTTGATGAACTTTGAACCTCCTCAAATGCGAGTAACCCATAAAAAAAAGGCAGGCGACCTGCAAAATTTGAACAGCGTCACTCTCATTATTGCGTTCCTTGGCATTTCGTGATAGTTTTTCTTTCTTAACGGCTTCCCTCCACCCCTCTCTTTATTCAGAATGTGGCTGGCGAGTTACTCGTGCCTTGATCGCTTTTCTTTGAGCCAAATTCTGTTGAATTAGAAATAAGCGCGAAACTTTCAAAGCGGTGAAAGCAACACTGTGGAAGGAAGTAGTTACCTGATGAGAGACTGTTACTTGGTCAGTGTGCATAATTTAATTTTCATGATGCCCGCGATAATTTGGCGGCTGTGGTTCGATCTGCCCAGCATCCTTCCCTTTCTTTTATGTGTCGAAACATTTGCACCATGGCATGTGCTCATTTTGAGGCTTCTTAGTCCCATTTTGTTTCTTCGGGAGTGGTCCGAGTGACATCAAATGGAGTGGGCGTGCTCTCAAGTTGCAAATGTGTTTCCGTCGCTGCTGAAGACTGAGTCGCAGTTACCTGAATACAGAGAGGCGTTTTTTGTGGTTTTGTTGTTGTTGTTGTTGTTGTTGTTGTTGTTGCTGTTGTTGTTGTTATTATTATTGTTATTATTGTTGCCTGCATAGCTCCAGCTGGACTGCTATTATTCTAATGCTTAGTGGCTGACTCCGCAAAACCTTTGTTTGCCCACATTTGTTGTTAATTTGCTCCTTCTACTCCATTCTCAGTAAAAGTAAATGATAGTTTCCTCCCCCAACCCGCCACACGTTCAACAAGCGAGTCGTGTGTTGTTTGTTTGTTTTCTTACTCATATTTTGTGACTTCAGCAATTTTTAATTACTACAGGGAGATGGCCTTCCGTTTCCAGAACTTTCACAAGTTGTCCATACAATTTTCAACAATTTTGCTTACTTTGCCCGTTGCTCTGCTTCGATTAGATGATCCGGTTTTGGCGCTGAGCAGTTGTCTGGGCAGTGGAGAGCGGTGGTCGCAGAGGCGCTCACTGCCAGGCACCGAGAGGTCGCTGGTAAAGTGCTTCACTAGCGAAGTGCCTAGCGCTGTGCATGTGCCCTGTATCTGCGAAGTAGTTGGATTGAGCCACTTCTCTAATTGCTTGCTTGGTTTCCTTGTTTGCACAGATGCCGAATTCTGCGTCAATTGAAACACGCGCACAGCGAATTTAATTTCATTTTTTACATTTTGTGGTTGGATTCGCGCCGTATTCATCCGAGTATATAGCCACGAAGCGAGATCCGTGAAGCATTTCATGTATATAATTCGCCAATTGTAGGTGTGTGGAGTTATTTAACGTTCAGAATGCAAACTACACCAGTTACGAAGTTATCCGCGGCTGTACTGCTGCTGGCGGCAAGTCTGTGCCCGTTAATGCGGGGCGCAGTGATCCAGGAGCGGATAGTCGGGGGCGTGGAGATTAAAATAGGAGCGGCGCCCTACATGGTCAGCTTGCAGACCATTGGCGGCTACTTCTGCGGAGGTGCGCTGATCGACGAGTTTCACGTATTGTCGGCGGCTAGCTGCACCACCGACCTCAAACCGAAGGACTTCCAGATAAAGGCCGGAGTCGCTGATCTTACGTTCAAGGGCCAAGTGCGGAATGTGATCAGGATAGCCAGGCCGAAAGCTTTCAACTTCGACACGGTGGACAAGGATGTGGCCGTACTGGAGATGGATAGGGCGTTCGATGGCAACTTTATTAAACCCATTCCCCTGTGCGACTCCACTTGGAAGCAAACCTATCCAGTGAAGGTGACCGGCTGGGGCGAGACGAAAGAGGGCGCCGAACAGATCCAGCAGAAACTACGCGCGGTGACTGTGAACCTGCTGTCGAAGAAGGATTGTACGCAACAATACGCAGATGTACGCAGCTTGACGCGCTCCATGTTCTGCGCTTCTGCCCCGGGAAAAGACGCTTGTGAGAACGACTCTGGCAGTCCCCTCGTTTATAAGGAGCAAGTTTGTGGCATCGTATCGTGGGGCTTCGGCTGTGCCCGGCCGAATTACGCGGGAGTCTATACGAACGTCAAAATTGTAAAACCCTTCATTACACGGGCGATAGCGAACAGTGTGCACAACAGGAGTTGAGCTACAATAAAATATCTCTGCTGCAAGCAGAAACAACAAAATTGGGGCTGTTTCATTAAGGGGGACTGGGACTCTCCCAACTTTGGGATGACTTCGTCGATTCGTTGATTCAATGAGGCGCGATTGGCACTCCTGGCTTCTGTTTCTCAAATATTGGCCACTTCGTCGGGTCAATTGGGCGATGCCGCTTTATTTACTTCAACGTTATTTGTTGCTCGTTTTGTGTTCTCATTTGATTCCCAACAATTGTATAAATATTTTGGGTGTTGTTTCTGTTTTTCTTAATTGGAACCGACTGTGTGCGACGCACTCCCTAGTACTAGTGTACTATATACATATACTCATATATGTATATATACACAGTAAGCAATATTTGAGCAAATATCAAGAGAATAGAAACTCTTCTTTGGACGCAAGGGAACTAACGTGAAACAGTTGTTAGAGCTACGAGTATCATGAGCGAAAGAGTTGTGGATCGCTATGCGGTCACCGCTATCTACCAATTTAATACATCGACGTATATCTGTTTGATTCATTTGGATGAAGCACTATCAATACGGAGATAATGGAAGAGAGCATGAAAATGCATTTTAAGGTGGGGATGTTCCAAAATACTCGTAACAAAAGGAGGCTTTATTTGTATTCAGATGTTCGAGTGAGTCAATTTCTTGATTGGTATCCTGAGATTTCATGTTTTCAGCATCTGGGTTTTTTTCATTTCTCAGATAGGCCCTTCTACATTGTGGAGAATGTTAGTATTTTGTTTCCCAATTGGACCGTAGGCAGTAGGGATTCTTGTTGTTGTTTAATCGGTAATCTGCGGTAATTAGAGTCCCTGATCCAGTTCACTGCCGATTAGAAATAGAAGTATGTGTACCCTATATGCAGTGAACCGCTCAAATATCATACGCCTGTTGCCATGAGAGTGTTCATGAGAGACTACCTATGTTTAAAATTTTGTGTCTCCGTTAGATGTTACACATACTCAGATCTCTTGTAGCTTATGCAATGGGATATGGTAGACTCCGTCTCCAGCCCGAAGTGTGTCTTGGCCCTATTTACTGTGCACTCGTAAAGCCAGAAGGCTTCCTTTCCTTCCGCCTATCTGTCTATTCTATTCGAAACCGTCTGTTCTTACCTCAGATATAGCCAGGACCCTGTTCGCCTCGCATTTGGCCCATGTGGCCATCCAACTAAACCAACAATCTGCGTTAAGCAAGGAAAAAACAGGTAGGCTTTTTGTTGTATTTCCTTTAATTTGGTTTTTTCTTTATTTTATTTTCGTTCACAATAATTTGAACAGTTTGTTTATTGTGGTCGAAAGTTCTGGTATACGAGTACTTAATTGTAATTAATGACGCTTTATTCGGAGCATGTAAAATCGCAAGCTTGACGCTCTCCGCAAACACATTTCGAGCTGTATCGTGGTGGGTGTGTGTGTGTGTGTGTGTGCTCCGATACAGGCTGCCGTGCTGACCGGACTCTGATCGGCTTCGATTCGTTCCGTTCTATTCCGTTCCGTTCTGTGTCCAGACGTCTTCATTCTTACAGTTTTACATACTCGCAATAAAGCGAAGTTTAATTTAGCTTTGTTTTCGTGTTTCGGTTCCTCAACACATTATGAATAAAACTTAACTTAGGCCTAACGTTAACAGCCGTCAGTGTGCACATTCGCACACACATACATAAACAATAACAATAAGCTAAAAATAAATTAGAGTTGTAATAAAAATATATAACAGTAAAATGCAAACTTATTCACAATTGAGCTCTCGTTTCGTTTCGTTTCGTTTAGTTTCTTTCCCCTTCCCCTACTTTTCTTTTGGTTTCCTCCCCTGCATAATATTTAGCCTAGTTAAGTACTTTCTAATTGCATCATGCACATTTGCAGCCCCCGCTGTAAGGCCAGCGATCTGTATTTCAGTACACCCTCACTTTAGTATAGGATCGGTTCTGTCTTATATCGTAGAACGGAAATCGTATATTGTAAATAAATTAATATTAACGGCTTCATTCCAAAAGAATTCCAAGGCGAAAAATTGGCCCTCTGCTGGGGTTATGAGAGGGCCGATCTCGCAAATCGTGTTGGGGCTTCTGAGTGGACACATTTCATACACGTTTAGAAGTGTTTCGCTTCATTTCATACACGTTTAGAAGTGTTTCGCTTGCTTCTAGTTGCACTCCACACTAACCTCAGCGTTCTAAGTGCACTTGTGCGTTCCGACCTGCAGTTCGGGGCCTCGGACTTTTAACTTCTAGAACACTCTGATATCAATCGGTTCAATACGGTACGCAATTCAAATGTCCCAAACACTACCCCCCCTTTAGTTGTCTCAACTACTCAACAATTGAACTCATTCCCTGAGAGAACGCAGATGAGTGTGAGTCAATGAGAAGGCGACACGAGTAGCTTTGACTTGTAACAACTGCTAAGAAGTGTTTGTGGCACTTCATTGCTGCAGAGCATATCATCGAATGCTTCTGGGAACGAAATCTCTTCGTAGCCAGGTTTGTCGTGGAAATTTTGGTTCAAATTCGAATGCGATGGAATTTGCATGGGAATATTTGAGGAAAAAAATGGTTTCTGGGATGAAGGGACGTGAGGGTTAATTATGTACCTTGGATATCGCATGCAACAAATATTGTCACCTTCGGCAGTCGTTTGGTTTGGCAGCCTTTTCAAGTATTTTCTTGTGCATCAATAATCAAACATTGACACTGAGATCAACGGTACTGCGAGCAGAGGCCACCTTCGAAGATACACAAAACTGGAAGCATGCTCCTTTGTTGTCCATCGCAGAATGACCAAAACTTGGAAGTGTCCATAACTTAACAGAAAATTGGGGTTGAAAAGTACCAGCCTAGAGCTCCCGCAAGTGTCCCTCACTGAGCTGGCTTAGTTTAAAGAGGACATGGTGGCCACTTACCAATTACCGACTGATATGTTTGTGGAGAGTGGTCCAAGCCTGAGCTAATTATTGAGCATTAGCTGGACGTTTGATTGAGAAGGGGCAAACAGACTTGCCCAGGTCGGAAATGATCCTATTTGGCCGGAATCGTGTAGAAAAATGGTATGTTTCTGCAAATTTGTATGTGAGCGTGTGTGGATTCATACCCAAAAGGACGCTAACATGAAGGATTATATGTGGGCGAACGCTGGAACATTTTGGAATAGAGCCGTCGGCCACAGCTTACATGCATATCAAATATTTTTACATTTATACACTTTGAGACTCGCGCCAAAGGACTTCTTTGCCCTTGGATAGTGCCTAGACCCCATTGAACAGATAAGTTCCAAATATATATATATATATATATATATATATATATATATACATATATATATATATATATATATATATATATATATATATATATATATATATATATATGTATATATATATATATATACATATATATATATATATATATATATATATATATATATATATATTTAAATATATATATATACATATATATATATATATATATATATATATAAATTGCTGGAGTTGAATCGGTGTATTGGGCCCACCAACAACAACAACTTCAATTAACGCTAAGTAACTCTAATAATCTTCCTGCTTAAACTAAATCATTTTCTTGGCATAGGACCCCTGGACCAGTGCTTGCGGCGTAATAAAGAGATGGGAGGATTGCTTGCGTGCGACTTACTCGTGTCGCAGCTGCGAATGTGTTCAATTGTCATGAATGTAAATTCTAGAAATAGTCAATGGAAGAGAGCGAGAGAGAGAGAGAGACAGAAAAATAAAGTACTACTGTCTCTGTTTGTTCATAGCTGCGCAAGCAGTATCCAGATCATTTGCATGTGGGACTGAAACAGTTCCTTCAATAGTCGGCGTTACTCTGCGAGTCTTCGCATAGTTCTTTTGTCAATATCCTTCCAGAATAAAATCGTTATTGAAGTTGTCTTTCTATCAATGTAGGGTGACAACCTGAGAGTGGTCTGTCGTAGACACTAACATTTTATCATGAAGAACTTTCAATCGTTCGAGTTGAATGAAAGTGGGAATACCTGAGAATCCTGTGCCATTTATGCTCGGTCGATCCCTCCTACTGCCCTGCTTCCTTCCTACACCACCACTTGTAACTGCACCGATTGTACATGGGCCTATTCGGTGGGTAGAGTAGACCCACCCACGAAGATAAAAAAGCAGTTCACAAACTTTACCACCATTTTGCCCCTTTCTTGGGTGCCCCACAATAGCCACTCCCTTTCGATTTACACACTGGACACGCTCTCGTTGACGTCGAGAAAGCCGTGCAGCCCCATGGTGGTGCGCAAGGCTCCGCCGGGCACTGTGTTCCTGTTGAACACGTTCGCCGTCTCGAGGGATTTGGAGCTGTTCGTTCGCTTGCTGGCGGCAGCTCCTCGGTGCTCATCATAGCTGAGCACAACCGTGGCATGAGGATTGCTCGGGGCCTGGCTGCCATTGTCAATCAAGCTGGTGCAGGCCGGCTGCTTGGGACCAATGTGAGTGCCCGGCTTCGGGTGAGCGGCGTGGCGCACCGACGCTGACTTGCGTACGAGTGGCGGCGTGGGCGACACCTGCAGCAGACTCACCTGCTCCTTGTAGTTGCTGCCATTGCTGTTCGTGCGGTAGTAGCTCTGCTGCCGGTAGGTGCGCATCTGGCGGCCGTTGCCGTCCACCTGTGTAACGGCGGTCAGCATGGAGGGCGTGCGCTGTGAGTCGCCTCTAAAAAAATACTTTTTGAATTTAAAACTGAACAGAACAGAAGCAAACACAAAATCGAAACGGTGAAGGAAACACCAAAAACACCACATACAAAATAGAAAAGTTGCTGCTGGGTTTAAGTTTTAGTTTCAGTTCCACTGGCAATTACCTGTAAAGACTGTGCGTGGCGTTGTTGTTGCCGCCGTTCTTGCTCGCCTTTCCTCTCATGGGGCACAGGTGGAAGGCTCCATAGATGAGTGGATTGACGAGACTGTTTGACATGCCGAAAAAGAAGATGGCCGCTTGCAGGTCCTCACCGAACTGAAATTAGACAGATGCAATATTTCAAAAGCCGTGGCCTCTTCCTGTTGATTCGTAGCTATGTCTGTCTGCCTGTCTGTTTGTCTGTCTGTCTGTCAGTCTGTCAGTCGATCTGTTGCTCTCGTATGCTGAGCCATCCATCCTTTCTGTTCTGGATCCTTGGCAATAAATAAGCTTCGCTTACATGTGGTCTTTCCTTTGTAGTCTTAATTAAGAAATAGTTGCTGTCGTGCGCCAAAATGCATGCCGCAGTTTGTGTTTTATGTCTCTAAGGATTGAAGTGTGTATTTGTGGGAGTGTGGGCGTGAGTGTGTCTATGTGCACGCTTCAATGTCAGTGCTGCTAGTAGCGCCGAGCTTTGCTTCACTGTGTAATTAATTAAAATACCCTTAATGCCAAATAAATTACTGGTTTTAGCTGCTGTTGCCGTTGTCGGTCGTTAGGTATGCGTAGTTGTTGGTGGGTTCAGTGGGCATGCCCATCTTGTGCCATTAGCGTCACATAAAAGACGCAAATTGTCGCTTGTAAATTGAATCATTAAATTGCGTAATGAAGGATTCCCCCATTAAGATCGCATACAGAACGGAGCAGGGAGCACACGTGAAGTGAAGTCAAGTTAAGTCCAGTCAAGTCAGAGGAAGTCAAGTCCATTCAAGTCCAGTTGCAGACGTTACTTGCAGGAGCAGTATTTGCTCGTATCACCCCGTTGGCGTATGTTCGCTTTAAGAACGCTGTTGGCAATTGCAATCGCTCTACTTACCCGCTTGTCGGGGTTCCAGAACATGAATATGATCATCATCACGTTGTACGGCGTCCAGCAGATGAGAAAAGCGAAGATGATCACCACCGAAATCCGCAGCGATTTCATTTTGGCCTTGTGGATCAGACGCTGTCGGTTCGTTTGCGTGGATGGCTTGCTCGAGTAGGTGGCCAACTTCGAGCCCTGGAACATTTTTTCACTGCCTGCAAGGAACAAAATAAGAGCATCTGTTCTGTTGAAAATTGTGGGCGTGTACGTACTCGAAATGGTGCGAAATGTCGACAAGTAAGTGCCGAAGAGTATGCAAAGCGGCAGCAGGAAGGTGAACACCAACGTGAAGGTGGCGTACATCTGCTCCTGCCATTCGGCTGTGTAGAAGCCGTGCGTGACGCACTGATAAAACTCCTCGACAAAGGGTCCGCGCGCAATGTGGAAAATGAAGAACTGCAAAGGAAGTAAGAAAGTATTAATAATGGATAAGGCAAGGAATGGTGAACGGTGGTCTCCATTCAGACATCTCAACGAGAAATTAGCCTGAGTCGTTGGCGAGTTATAAGGTCAGCTGGAACCAGGATGCAAGAAAACTATTTCGAAGAAGATGTCAAAGAGGCCCAAAGAAAAGAAAGATTCAAGTGTCAGGAAGATTAGAATCGAAAGGTGAAGAATGGATGCTTTAGATTATGAGGCATGTCGGCGAGTAGAGATTATCAGAGTCTGCAATGAACTGTGGACCACAAACGGAAAGAACGCAGAGTATCGCAGACTGCTGTTACTCGAATATGTGCCAGTTTCGTAGGGTGCTGCAAATGACCCTTGTTGCGGACAGAGAGACATACGTAAAGACTTTTTTCTTCAGTTTGCTGACGATTCTGAGGCATACTGAGAATTTGCAGTCTCACGATTCGAGTAGGTACTCTCTTCTTAGCGAAAAAATACTATCAAATGCACGGACTTATTATTGGTGAAAGCCCTCTCAGCAGCTGTTTTACCTCTCTTCCATAAACATTCGCAAAGTTAACCACTTGTGTGGGCAAAATTTGCTGCTTGTACCGAGCCTGCCAAAGCCATCAAGGCACGGCGGGGCGCTTTGTGGGTAGGTTTATAGCATCAGTGTGCTGCTGGTTGCGAAGATTTTAATTAAATCGCATTGCATACTTTCAGGTGCTTCGGCATGATTGAACGGCATTAAAACTGAACGGTTTTCCGAGTTTTCTTCTGGAACGTTTTGGTTCTGGAACGGAACTGGCAAAATCAGCAGCTGGCTTGGCTCATTTTCCGCTTGGGCTGTGGTGTGGCTTAATTAAAACGCCTAATTACAAGCTACATATTACATGACAGCAGCAACAACAACAACAACAATGACAGCAACACAATCAAATTAGACACAAATGCAGAAAGAGCAACAACAGCAACACTAACCGCATCCTTGTTACTTGTTTTTATTTCATTTTTGGTGCTGTGTCTTGTGTGCTATTGTTACGTCACAGTTTGTGCTATTTGCTCCCACTGAAGTGTGTGCGTTGTGTGTGACTACGTTGTTTTTGTTGTTGTTTTACCTTAATTCGCTAGAGAATTGTGCATAAAGTTTATTTGCGTAATTTAATGCGATCTATTTAAATTTTCTGGCAAACTTTTAGGCGCAATGGCATTTCGGTGATTTGCATGTCTCTGTGCGTGGGTGAGTACATTGGGCTTAATTAAATTTATCGAAAGTGCATGAGCGGCCAAATTTTCAAATGGAAAATGAGTGTTTTTCAGCTTTTTACTGCGTGCTTTAATTTAAATTCAGGAAAATTCGATCCATCTCAATTCTGTGTGACCACCACAGCTACGTCAACTCTTCAGGCAGACGCCGTTAGCGACTGGTGCGAAGAGTTTTTCTTGTTCCGAAAAAAGGGTCCGCAGTTGGCCCGGCTAGCACTTAATGGCCGGCCTGTGATTAATGATTTATTACACTCAGCTGACAAGCAGGACGTGTGCGCCGCATTCAATTAGTTGCCACGGTGTGTGCAGCGAGCAGTGCGCTGTCCAAGCACCGTTTGGGTGGCCGTTGGCAGAGCAGACAAATTCGGTTCGAATCTAATTAAGGAGTCGTTGTCTGACGGCGAATGCACCGGCCTGTTCATCGACTGCGCTGTTCCTGACGGACACTTGGTGGCTGGGAGTTAGCGGAATCCGAACTGTTTGTGGCCAATTAAAGCACATTCAATGGGACAAAACACAGTCGAATCTGCAAACAGCCCGTGCAGATCCCACTGTGCCTACTTAGAACTCGAGTCAACGCAATACTATAGGCGGGGGCAGTCGGAGAAGTTTGAGTAATGATATACTGAGGCTCTCCAAGCAATTGAACTGAAAATTATACTCTGTGTGTGACAGCCACAAGAAAAATCAGACCAAAGCCATCTGCTCTAAGATTTGCCTCAAATAGATTGGGTCATTGGCTGCTGTCCTCCAGTTGTTCAGATGGAGTTCATCCAGTCACGGCAACCGTAGTCGACTCTCTGGGTGGCTTTTGTGACATTTTGTGTGAACTCTTTGCTGAGGTGGACACATTTCAGTGGCTTTTACTGAGGGTGCTGCCCATTTCTTCTCTCTAGTTGTGCCTACGATGGTCTGTGTGGATGTGTAATGCTCTCAGGTCGCTGTATTTAGTTTAAATGTATATTTATAATCTAAGCGATAGTAGACCACTGATAAGTCCGTTAATGTTCTGCAACTGTGGGAGTTGGCACTCTGCGATTCACCGAAGCCAGCAATTTCGAACTTGCCAATAGCTCGCACATCAGTACTGGAAGGAACACGCAAACAAAGAGAATACAGAATGAGCGCTAAGGACTCAGAAACAAAAAATTTCGCAAGTTGTGAACGGAATTGTAATCAAATTTCAACTGTCGAAAGTTATCCCACATCAAAGCAATCAGACAGAGGGGATCTAGAAGCATGTTTTTCCGTTTAAATTGATTAAATTGTGCTGACAGTGCGCGGATACAGGCTGCGGCGGTGCTAACAAGCGGACTAAGTAGTAAACCGTTGACGTGTGCGTGGGTGTGTGGCAGGCATATCTGAAATAGCTGAGCCGCACACTTTCCTGCACCCTTGCCACGTCTGAACGACTCTGAAATATACTGAACAGAACATAATTTGTTCACCGGCACCGCCGGTTTGTACTCTGCTGCAGCTTCTACAATGGAAGCAGGCATGAAATTGGAGACGGGACACAAACCAAGGAAATCGAAACCCACATGTCTGAATCCAAAATTCCGAAATTCGACGGCGTGGCTTGAGCCGGAATGGATGGACGCAACTAACAATCATTCCCAGCTGCAGTTGCCTTCGTTTGTTGTCCAGTTTTTCTTGCTTTTACGACTTATCGCTCAAGTTGTAAAGGCATTTGCAGACCAAGAGATTGTCGAAAACTGTTTCGCAGGACATTTGTGGTGTGTACAAGTGCAGCAAAAATTCATCCGAGGAGCCGAAAAGATGGGATCTCATGTCGGATTATTTTGCTTTCCTTTCACACGGCCACCAGAATTTTGTTAACTACTTCGCCGCGTTCTCGTACTCCATTTCCATATTTGTATTCATCCCAAAGGGAGGGTGCGTGTGCGAGGGTGTGTGTGCGCGTGTGTCTGTGTTCGCTGCTGAAATTAATTACCACAATTACTGGAGTTGTAGCTACTTGTATTGTCAGCGTGTAAGTGTGTATGTTTGTGAGTACTCACTCGCTCGCTGTCATACTCCTGGCATATCAATCATTTCGAGTGTTCCCCACCTCCTCGTTTCCGGATTCTCCTTCTCAGATTCCTCCTTTTCCGTCTCCCACTCAATCTCTGACAATCACATCACTATTAAGCTGACAAGTATATTAAAATACAAAAGTATCTCCGTTTACTTTCCGTTTAAGCGAGGCACTGCAACCACCTTCTTCTGTCTGTGCTTTGATGTTAAGCATTTATCGTCCTCACAACCCCGCTTCCAATGCCTCCCTGCGTTGCGTTGACTTCGTGGAAGTTACACAAAGTTTCCCGCTTTGTGCTTGAGTGCCGAAAATTCGATTATTTCTTGTTGTCCTTCGTAAAGGAGTGAGCGTATGTGGGCAAGACTTGTGCCTCTGCCTAGCACAATTCCTTTTTACCTTTCCTCGGGTCACCTTCGGCATATAATGCACGCATTGGGAATTGCAGTGCCGCATTCAGCGTTTCTAGCAGGATCTGCTCCGGACTTGCAAAATTTCATGTTTCCTTTTGCCGCCTCTCATACAATTGGAGTGCCGCTAATTCAGTTGCTGCCAGCTCCTGCTGCTTTCATTTATTGACAAGGCGATATATTGGTGAGGGTGTGGCTAATGTTTCTGCGAGTATTTTCAAGTCTTCGGAACAGTGACTTTCAATGAAGCATTTTTGTGTGGTATTCTAAATGAAAAAAACGCTGTTCATGTGGAAGAAGCAGCAGCAACATAATGTAATAAATAACAAATATGACACAACAGCAGCAGATTTGAATAGCAAGGACTTGCGTCAGGATATGCGTATCCATTATTACACGAATGTGCGCTAACTCAAGTAGACAAAAGATGGAGAGCAAGAGAAAAGAAAATAAATTTGGGGATAGCTCACTTGAGTACGCCCAAACCCTGCCCACCGCGGTGCAGGCAACCGTGAATAAATAAGCGCAGCGAACGAAAAGTGTAAAACTCGAAAAGCAATTCGCTGATGAATGAGGAATTTTCAAATTATTCCTAATTTATGCGAAAATTTCGTCCAAATTTAAATTTTAAAATTTTTATTAAATTCCGCGCCTCAGTGTGAGTGGGCGTGTGAGACCGAGAGTGTGTCAGTTAGTTGGCGAACGTGTGAGAGGAAGACGCGTCGAGCACCCACTGCAGTCACTCCCGCTGCGGATGCTTGAGGGGATGCTTAAGGGGACATTACTACATCACTTGAGTGTGTCTCTGTGGGTTTATGCTCTGCGGGTCACTGTTCTCTCGCAGCTTAAGTTTATCTTGGCACTGGGGTCCCTTTCACGCGAAAGAGTAACGCTCTGATTAACAGAGTAACGGGTTAACAAAGTAATCATGCCACATTTATAATTAGTCGGAATTAAATGTGCCACTCCCTTTATGTTTGTTAGCTGCTCAACTCCTCATTTACAGCCGCATGACATGGTGCATTTGTCGCTACCAGAAGCTTCCACACAACGCCTTAGCTGCTTTCTCTCTGTTACTTTCAGCGTCTCGTCTGTTATCCCATCAATGGCAGTAGTTCCCACTTAAAGCCGTTGAGCATTTGTGAACCCACACTTGGAACCCACACTTTGTTGCCATCCCGCCGTCCTGATTGCGTTATTCGAACGGCATGACCCTCCTTAAGGAGGTCACACCACTCATGCCAACGTACTCGTAGAACACCTTGACTGCGTTTGTGGCTGAATAAATTCACTGGCCACTGGTGCCGCTTGCAGCCCGCTTCCATTCATATTTTGGCCCAATTCCCAATTAAAATTGTGAGTCCTCAAACCTGCCAACAGACTTTGGCGTGTGGGAGTGCATAAATTGACAGCGGTGGTACAGGTGCTGATCCTGCAGCTGCGTTTGGTGCACGACACTTATATACTTGGGTTGTCTCATTTCCGTTGCTTTTGTCAGCAACTTCACGTTCCTAATGCCCTATTCCCAAGACCACATTTGGTGTGCACGCAAAATGTTATTTACTTTGGTGCCTTTCTGCTTCATTGCTCTGCCATCCACGCACGAGCCGTAGAAGAGAATCGCACACTGTTTGTGCGCCGTGTGCTTCCGGAACTTGCTGCCATAAATCTTCGCTGGTAGTGTCTGGAATTGGACAGACTGCCGGAGGCTTCACGAAGGTGATTGAGAGCGACAGGGACTGTTAAGTTGATTTGTTTATAGAATTGAAAACAGCAACAATAAACATCACGCCCAAAGTTAAACACAGCGAAAAAAGCCCCCCCCAGCGGTAAATGCCCCGAATCGAAATGAAGAAAAGTGGCCGCAGTTGTCAAAGAACTGTCCAATCTTGTGGTGGGCAAGCCGTGCCCTTCCTGTTCGATGTTCAATTTGCCTCAGGTAAAGTTTCAGAGACGCATTCCGAGCAATGGCTCCATATGGAAGCGTCCAGTAATAGGACGGAGGGTGACTTATGGGTGTAACATCCTTTCCTCTGAATAGAAAAGGGAATGTTGCAGTGGAAAGGTTTGGAGATGGTTGCTTGTTCGAAGGAATAGGACAGCTAAACAGCGTACAGAAATAAGCCAATTTTACTGTGGGATGCGTGGAAGCAAACTGGGAATGTACTTTGCGCATACTCTTTGCTGGATGAGACTATTTAAAATGTAAACAGCCGCTGTGGCCATTCTGAGGGAGGCATTTGCAAAACATTCAGGAAGACAACTGTTTCGGTTTCCTTTGCGACTATTGCTGTAGTTTAAGTGGAATTGGAAATCTTTCCAAAAGAGTAAAGTCATCGCCGCCGACCATTTTGCAGAAGTTTGTCCTTTAGTTGCCATTTTCTAGTGCAAACAATTGTCAGTTACCGTTCGTTGCTAATCCACTCCCTTGTTCTCTTCACAAGCAGTGGCGCAAAACTCGAGGACACGCTTTTCCGTTCCTCAGCTCTATGCTTGGACGTCACCAGGAACCCTTCAAGCTTTATTGAGATGTCGAAATTGTTCATTTACAACGGTCCAAGAGTTTGCCGCAGGACATTTTCTTTTATCCCACTTTTCAATTAAAAGGGAAGGAACGGAAAAAGGAAAGCAAACGCATATAAAAAGGTTCAGCAGCCTGCTTAAAGGCTCACAACTTTTTGCTCTGGCACTCGACTCATGTGATTGAGAAGCTTAAAAAATTATTAAACAGGAAGTGAAATGAATACAAAGGATTATTTGCTTTATTGGCGTGCTAAAACTTCAAATTGTCTGTTTTATTACATACTTTCCGAATGCACACACAGCCACACACACACAGATACACACAGCCACACGCACACACATACACACTTCACACATTTCGCAACATTTTACTCCAGTGTGCTTGAGATCGTCAGCAATGGCACTTTGGGGACCCAGTGTCCTTTAGCAGTGGGTGTGACTGTCAGCCCAGGCACACAAGTCGCTCAGTTACACAAAAACACACGCGCAGAGAGACAGGCTGAGAAGCCCACATACCCACAAATGCTACAAACTGCGCGGACTTCTCCCAGAAAAGGTGTCAACAGTCCTGGAAACAAGTGTTCGCGTTGGCAATTTATTGTAGTTGTTTTTGCTATAAATACTTTCCCATGGCAACGCGGAGATTGTGGCGCTGCGGAGATCGTGGCGACTCCTTTTCCATAGCAATGGAACTCATTGTGAGCTGTTGGCAGTGACAGAATCGGCGTAGGATTCATATACATTTCTTTCTATCTCTCCTCCGGCTGTCTTCAACTCGTGAAAGGTTTCCAGAGGAAGGTTTACGCTCTTCAAACGTTCTTTATTGCGAAGGAAATGTCGTCGAAGGTGGTTCGATTTGAGGAGCAATGGGATTGAAAAGCAAGACCGACTGCAACTATGCAAAAATAAATCAGGTGTGAAGATGGGGGGAACCACACTTTTGTGGCACATTGCATTAAATGCACCCACTGGAGAGAGCGGCCGTAGATGAAGCTCGGAATGTCACCATTGGCATTAATGATTCCCAAATAATTACAGAAAGTATAATATTTTGGAACATGAGAGAACACACTCTAAGCGTACAGAGGAATGGAAGAGCATAACATAAGGAATGAGTACTTACCTGAGGCAAGCTGAGCAGGAATGAGAGAATGTAGGTGCCGCCCAGCAGCCGATAGCAGCGCTTGGCCATGTTCAACGACTTCATAGGGTATTTGACCGCTATCCAACGGTCCACGCCGATCAGCACCAGCACATACGTGGACAAGTACAGGCTGAACATTTGGAAAAGCTTGACCAGCTTGCAGGTCAGCTCGTCAGCCAGCCACTCGACGGTGTAACACCAAGCGGCCTCGCCAATAATGCAGAAGCCCGTGACCAGTACATCGGCGATCGACAAATGGAATATGAGCGAGTAGATGGCGCTCCAGCTGTGTCGCGAGTTGCGCCGTGCTATGCGCGTCTTGTAGATGTTCCACATAGTGAGCAGGTTGCCTAGCATGGAGAGCAGGGCCATCACCGATAACACGTATACCTTCACCAGCGCCGACTTGGACAGTTGGGGCGCGTGCTCCGATCGCATCTCGTCGTTGTCGATGGAGTGTTCGGCGGGTGTATACGCTGTGACGATGCTGGTGGCCGTGGCATTCTCCAGTGTTACGTAAGCGGCCTCAGCGAGGGAGGGCGGCATTGTGGACGACGACTGGCCCACGTCCATTAAATTGAGCGTGTAGTTGGCAAGGTCCGTGGCCAACCGCGTCAAGTTCGCCGTCCAGTTGGTGGCGCTGTCTAGCAGATCGCTGCCAGATGCAGCAATGCGAACGACATCTGTGCTTGTTTCAAGGTCCATTTGGAGTGTTGAGATAAATTTTATGGGAGGAAGCTGCTTTCTGTACCGGGATCTCACATTTTACGCAAGTGTGAGTTAATTTTTTACTGCTGTTGGCTTGGGACTTGCCTCTGATTTTAAGAAATGCTTCTGGGGATGTTTACACTTCCTGTGCGTCGTCTTTAGAGGGTTCTACGAATGAGAAAGACAAAAATATATGAGTGAATAATATTAGAGTGTGTGTGTGTGTGTGTGTGTGGAGTGTACTCTTGGATGGGAAACTGTTGTTTAAATGTGGAAGTCAGACATGAGCCTAGACTGTGGCTGTGTCAATGGGCGGCTTAATAGGTATGGGAATTTGTGGAAGCTTTAAAGGTAGTGTAGGCACCACCTGTCATGGCTTATATCCATGAGGAAAATGTTAGGCCGATGGCAAACCTTCCCGGCATAAGAAAGTCTTCGGGAGGTGTCAAAAGTCGAGTAGATCTTAAGAAACATAGTATGCAAAGAAGGCAACTCCAGCTTATATGCTCCGCCTGCACCCTACCACGCACGGGATACGCCACTACGAACCTTCGAAGCACCACTCGATTCAATATTTCCATTTAAGTGACATTATGTCGTCCGCCATAATGCTACTGCAACTCTCAGTAAACAACAACAATCAACAAAAATCGCATTGCATATTGAACAGTTGAGGGCAAAGGTACACTGCGGCATTGCAATAGCGCGAATTACCATCAACAATTAAGATTGCGCAATTTAATTTATGCGCGACAGAACGAGTGCCAGCACAGCCGCACACACGCGCACTCAGCCGCACATACTCGCACATGCTTATGTGCCAATTCACGTTGGCCCTCTCGCTGTGCAACGTAATTTGCAGCTGAAGTGCAACAACAGTGCATTTCATATTCATTAATTGAGTCAGGAAGCGCGGCTTCTCGTTTGCGGTGCGCGCTCTATACCAGTTCTGTGTCTGAGGTGAACTGCTGCCGGTGTCAGTGTCAGGCCAGAGGAAGCCGATCGGAAGCAAAGTCCACGTGGGCGGGCATTTTGGCGAAACATTTTACGGACAGACCACTAAGATCCCGAACTCACTGGGAGATGGTTGGCACTTTTTGTGACCACGGCTCCAGACGCAGTTGCTACTCGTGTAACGCTTCATTTCACAAATTTCTATGCTTCGCGTATTCATTTTAGGCGTTTCCTTAATGTGCTTCTGTTGCTGGGGAACTGGCTATTGTTCTTATATGTGCCTCCTTGAGTCTCTGAGGGAAGCTATCAATAAGAAGAAGCACAATAGTGAAAGTGCCAAGTAAAAACAGAAATTTTGCGATTACAATACTCGTAACTTGACTGATTTGAATAACACCGTCTCTAGCCACAATACGTCGCGTGAATGGGGCTCATGCGAGCCAGTCCCTCCGCCGGCATGCTCGGCCACACTCCCTCCAATGCAGCATCAGTGCGCGCTGCGTTTGTGGCTGCTGGCGATCATGTGTTATGCCAAGTTTGAATTACAAACCAGAAAAAACGGCAAGAAGCAAGCAAATGGAAGCAATCAATACTTGTACCTTCCGCTGAAGGTGATGGCGTTGTTGGCATGCGTTCTTGACAAGTGTTTAATAAATTCATGGCAGTGAGTGTCATAGAAATAACAAATTATGCTAAATAGGACTTTTAATGAGGCGCTATAGCCAGCACGCCACAAGTGAGCACGTTGAAGCGAGAGCGGTGTCGCTGCACCTACTGGAGTGATGGTGCCACATCTACTCGTACTCGACTGTTCGTCTGTTTGTGATGAGTGCTCCAACGATACTTTCTCCCTTCTATCGCTTTCCCCAACACCTGCTAAACCACGGTGTATCAATGACCGCTAAATTCCATTGACTTCATTGCGAATCGATTGCAGTTTGCAAATCATTGTCGACTTATGATCACAGGGAATGAGCCTCCATTCTAATTCTCTGATTGATTGGAGTCAGTTTTCGGAATCCTCAAGTGCAAATCCATTCACTGCAACTGTTGCATTCTTTGTCTCCCAGTGACTGCATGAGGATTCAGTTGCAGTTCGGAAGTTACTTGCAATCACTGAAGCCAATTAAAGAAATTTCAATGTCACGCAAAGTTTAGAGAGAGAATTGAAAAATTTAAATCTTTTCAAATAAATTAAGTAATTCCAGCGATTTCATTACAGTACTTCAAAGGATGACAAGTGACGCCAATCAGCGCTGAAAGCTAGGGAAGCGTGGCTGGAACTTAACCGCCTCACAACTGATTGCTACAAGTATGAAGTGAGTTTCCCCTCGATGGCTTGACAACAAATCCGCTTGTTTACGATGAGGAAATACTCAGCAGTATTTTTATTGAATACTTGTGGCGCTTAAGAAAACCTCTGACAACCACTCATTTGGTTCATATTGGCAGCCCGCAGAAGTGGCCAGAGTTGGGGCAGGGAACTGTGTGCACAGTTCGATCCGAGAACAATGCTCGGGAACGTTGAAGTGTAGCGTGCGATTTGAAGAGGCGTTTGCCTATCGATACGTCAAACTCAGGCGTATAGCTTCAGAGTGGAACGGGTCCAGGCCGCATTTAGTATATTTAGTAGAATCACTCATGTCAGTATTGGTGCAGGTACCGCAGGAATATATCGATTCTTAGACACCAAATTGTATGCTCTGTTTGATAGTCGAGCCGCGTGCATAATTGGCAATTACCACAGATAGGTGCCTTAGCATCACTTGGCGTCGCTGTTCACCTTGGGGTAATTAGATTGCGGTTAATACTCGTATGTTGGCTTTAATTGTAGCCGCATTAATTGAAGTGCTCGTAGTTGGAATCGATGTCAGCCAATAAATTACTGCAGTATTTAATATCTGAGTATTACGAGTTAGCAATTAATCCATAATTGCCGAGCAGCGCCTTATCTCAGGGCGACTTAAGCGCCTATAATACAGATTGGGCCCGGCTCTGCAGTCAAATGACTAGTTGCATACCTGCCAAACAGCGAACTAGTGGGGTACTAGTTGGGTACTAGTTGGGTACTAGTTGGGTACTAGTTGCACAGTATTGAAGAGGTAGCGTGCCATGGCAATCGGGGCAAGGTGCAAATGAGGAAGATGGTCGTGTGCCCATAAACGAGTACACTAACACAGGAAAATTGCTTGGGTCAAAGCTCTGGAAGCGATTATGTCTTACAGATGGTTGTGATTTGGTCTCCAAATGATGATGAATAAGAATAAAAGTTGGGACGTGTGATTCAATTGAAGCAATTATCAGCACACAATGAGTAGATCCATTAGGGTTCACTTCTCATTTTGTTGCTGCACGAACTGGTTCGTAGTGTACCAGTTTGAAACCAGTTTCAATTTTCTAATCAGTTGCAGAGCTAAGTGCAAAAGTGCCCACCAACTCCACGTTAAACTCATCAAGCTGAACTCGAGTAGCCCGGTCCGTTGAAAGTACGAGTAGGTTGAATTAAAACTGGTGCTGCTTCTGTAGGAGAGAGCAGTTTCGAACTAGTTTCCTGTGCTGCACGGATGACAAACCAAGTAGACTTATGCGTGGCAATTTTCTATCAGGCGGGCAGTTGTAATGTGAATAATATGTTAGTTTAATTGGTCTGTACTCGCACTGGCGGTTGAGGGGTGTTAACGTCGGGGGTGTTAACGCCTTCTAATTGAGAATCTTCTCATTAGGAGGTGTGGATTTCTACAAGTTTTGCTTTTACTGTGGTTCTATCTTTGACCGTATTCAGAGGGGAACTGCAAGGAAAGCTGCGATTTGGGACACTGTTTCTGGTTGAGAATGAAGCAAACACGCACGAGTAACATGCTAAGCGTCGATGGTGGGCATGACGATCACCCATTTTGCTTTTCCCCATACTTAGAAAAAAGTGGAATACGAGCTTAATAAACCATTTAATCACCTTCGATATGTATCGATTGGTTATTTACGCAACATGCACTCCCAATTATCCAATCAATTACTCAAATTAGATTTACATTGACATTGGGATGAGGAACTTAACGACACGCACGTTGTGACCGCAGCCGGGGCAACGGAGACAGCCAGTTACTCGTGTATGGTAGTGTCCCCGTCTTAGGACTCTTTTCAAGGAGTTCAATTGCTATCACTCCGTTCAATGAAGTGCTAGCAGTGGAGCGACTCCAAAGGGTAATCAGGGCTGTGATGCATATTCATAAATATAAGTAGATCAATAAAGTGACGCCTCACTTAAGGAGCGATATGAGTAACTGCCGTAAGGGGGTGGGGTTAGCAAGTCTAATTCAATGTGCTTTTCCATACCTTGATTCGGTAGGCATACTCATTAGACCTAATTTGGGCAGATTGTACTACTTTGAATGACTTTCTGCGTAGTTGAAGTTTTATGAATAAGTCTTAGTGACGAAATGGCCACTGATGGAGCCGAAATTGGTTCGAAGTGGACAGGAGTACATCCGTTTTTGGAGGGATAAAACAAAGGTGTCAGCATTCTTTTATATTGGACTTCTCTCTTAAGGATTCCTGCGAGTATCTTTCGAAGGCACTGATTCAACGGCAGTCAGTGGCCTTCTATTGGGCACTGTTAGATTAGGTGGAGTTCGGCTTATGTGGCTGAATAAAAGATAATTTTGAATATACTCGTAATTCGTGCATTCTAACACCATACTTTGAAGGAGCAGGATGAGGGATTCCTCGATTAAGTTTTCTATGTTACCATAATACTGTGTAATTAGCGAGCCTTCCTTTAGCTTCGCTAAGGGCCTCCTTGTCCTTGAAATTATACTGATGCGAACAACACCCGCTAAGACCATTCATTTTCTATTTTTCACTACCTTACACTGTAATTATGAGTAACTAAGTGTGCAAGACTTTGGCTGAGAAAAATAAAGGATAGTGAGAAGTATTTGACAGGAATACAACTGGGGTGGAATTAGGCTTGCAACCCTATAACTGGCAGACTAGAGTGGTCACCACTGAACTACAGAGGCAGACTCGTGCCAAGATTGATAACAATTATTTCTCTGCAGTTCCAAGTGAGCTCATGTGTGCTTCCTGGTGGAAATTGCATATGTATGCTCACAACACAGCTCCTAAAATCTCGTATGCTGCAAATTGTCACGCAGTATCCACGACCATCGAAAAGGAAAACTGGCTGCTTGGTTAATTTGTGACAGGAGTGCCAATTCCACTTAACCTCCATGTCCCAATCAAATCTGAATCTGAACTACTATTGCTCACAGCACGCCACCTCACCCCACCACAACCAGAGCAACAATATCTGCCGGGGTGGCGACCGCTGCGCAGATCTGGCAGGTGGAAGGAAAGTGGTCGTGTTTGATGTTTTCAAGCCGTGGCCGTCGATACTAATACCTGCGCATTTGGCTCGGATTGTGCTCACTGTGTCTGGATTGGTGTAGGTACCCCTGATTTCTAGAACTGACATGCTGATTGGTGGTTGGAGGTTGGTGTCAAGACCTGCACGCTTTGCACTGCAAACGCGATCGCTGAAAGCTTTAAGCTTGTAAGCGCTTTGCTTTCGTGCTGTAAATGGCGCGATCGCACCTGTGTGCGTGCGGAATAAAAGCCGAAATAGCGGCAAAAATCTAAAATGGCGACGAACACAACTTTCCGCATTGGCGCTACAATCGGTGTTACTGGACTATGGCGCATTGGGTCCTTTATTGTGTTACGAGCAGATTTTCGACTTATTAAAGATTAATTGGAATGTTGCATAGAGTTGCTGACAGGGTCCCCATGTACTCACAGCTACTCAAATTGAGAAACTTCGCTCCATCCGCCATGCCCTCACGACGCTTGTTAATGAGCAATTTAATTATTATTGTTATTCTCGGCTTGGTTCTTTTTTCTCCGCGACTTTAATTAACTTATTTTAATATCACATTTCGAGTTCTGAGAATATTTCAGCAGTTGTCAGGCAGTTGATAATGCTTCTACACTTGAATGTGGCCAAATTTCCGAATGTTGTTTACACAGTTGGCAAATTGTTTACAAGCACTCACGCACACACACATCCGAAGACAGACACTTGCAGGGGGAAGTAAGTAACTTAAAAAACTGAAAGCTCCGAATTGAGGCCATTTTTCATATTTGTAGCTGAAGTTTCAATTTACGGTCAATTGAAGCACAAAAATTTTAATTCGATTCTCCCAGAACACGGAGATTTTGAGAATGAAGTCGCTTGGAGCAAGCAAAAGAGGAGCACCCTCTCGGTGGGCAACTGCAAACCTGATCAATCAGCCGAGAGCGTGCTGCGCAACTGGATCCTGGGCGCGCAAGAGGTGAGCGCCAATTTCAAACGCATCTGTATACGAATCACACGCACTGCACTTATTTACGGTATTTTTGAATAGACGCCTGCCCGCTGGGAAAGCAAGGCAGCCAGTTACGGAACAGAACGGGCTTAATTGCCGATTTAACAATTCGCTCTCCGAGTTTTGGCGTTAACTTCACTGCCGAATATAAATAATTCACTTGAGTTGGTTGGTCCGTGACGTGTGTCTGCGCTTTTCCCGCAAACCGTGCGCTTTAGCTAGTCGCGTTCTAATAACTGAAACCATTTTTCGAGCAGTGCTTCGCTCCAGTAGCCCCACCGCGGCCATATTAGCGCATAGCACACAACGAACTTGTTCGAAGCGCACATGTTCGGGTTGCAAGTGCGCTCCATTCATAAAGTCTGTCTGTGCTACGCGCGCCCGAGTGAACCCTGTGTGGTGGTGAACTGCCTTGGGCTGTGCGTGTTGTCCTTTGACTGCCAGCTCAATGTCAAAAGCCAACGGGCTGTTCTGCTGCGCTGGACGGCAGCTTATGGGTTTGTTGTGTCTTCGGGCATGTGAGGCGTGTGGGTGAGTTGCTGTTGCGCTGCAAGTTGCAAATTGATATTGATAAGACCACGTCCCTGAGGATCATGCAATGGAGTTCGTATATTTTGGAGTTAAGTGCACCTTGAAGTGGTGAATATTCAAGCGATCGGAGCCTTAAATTCTCCTTTTGGGTGCACAAGCACCAAGTTAGAAGCTACGCTCTCCGTCCAAACCAAACTGGCTCCAAAAATACATGGTTTCGTGAGCGATTGCAGGCAACAGAATGCAAATAGTCATGCCGTAGGACTTTTGAGACTCATATCAGAGCTAAGCGTTCCCAATTCATCAGTTTTCTTTTGTGGTAAATTTAATGGAGAGAACTTGTTGTACAATGTCTTAAGCCCCCTGACTCCCTTTTTTGGACTCTCCTCAACAGGATGCAAAATGAATGTTACAGATTAAAATCGTTGTAAACAAAAGATAACATTCATTAGGAACATCGCTATTGTTCTGAAAATTCCTTCCTGCCAATAGTTCGGATCACTGGCTTGTGTCGAAGCAATATAAAACACTTTGCTTGATAAACGGACTCAATTTACGACCAGGTCCCTTTAGAAATTGTTGACACTGTTTTTTTTTTTTCTAAAAATGAGGTATAACATTGAAGCAGCATTAGACATGCCTATATCTTAGAAGTTCATTGACTCCTAAGAAGATTATTATATATTTATTTGGCTCACCTGTCGCTACTTGATGGTTGTCCGTCCTCTCCCACGCCGTAGTGCATTTAATTTCAATCTGAATAAACTTTATCAAATTATGTATTTAACACGAGACCACCACGATAGCGATATAAATAGCAGGATTTCGAAATGAAAACCAAGTGTTCTCATATTTGGAGGAGGGCGTCAGTCACGTACCTTCGGCATTTCATAAATCTCAAGCGAAGTGAGTTAAAAACTAATTCCTGTATATAAAAAGCAGATTAAACACAAAAAGGAAACATAGCAATGGAGCTAATATCCGATCTGGGATAGGAGCAGTTGGGGCGCTGAAGGGGAGCCACGCTGTCACAGCCAATTGTCAGCGTATCAGCGGCGCACACGTGCACGCTCCGCCTAAATCGACAGCGTTTGAGTGCCTAATGTTGAGTCAGCGCCACTGCGAAGCGTGCTCGCTCAGTTTAGAATGCAATCACAGGGAAGGGAATAAATTAGAGGAAATCAGGAAATCAAGGATGCACGTAAACACGGCACGTTGCAGCACACCGTAAATTGGTACGTGACGCTTGTAGGTAGGCCTACCACAGCCAGCTGAGAATGGCATCGGTGTATTTGATACGCCTTCACCAAGCAAAAGAATAAAAAATTAAATGAAATGAAAATAAAATCAAAAAGGAAAGGAAAAAATGCGAACCCAAATCGCTCCTCCGTTGGTTGCCACAACAATGCGCTTTGTTTCTGAGCTTTCGATTGTTTCTAGTTTGACTTTTTATTTCACTTTATAATCCTGTGAAGTATTGTATCCGTTGTTGTTGTTGTTGGTGTTACCGTTAGTATTGTTTGTGGTCTCTGTGGTGGCCGTTTTTGTTGTGGCACTTAAAATTTAAGCAGGTAGATAGATGCTCGTCTCTGGTTAAGAGCAGGCGGAAATTGATGCCGCAGCATGGTAGCACAAGAATTTAGCTGGGTTCACAATTCGAACGAGTTGGCTGCCTACAAAATGCGTTGCAAATATCTTCGTCACTGCGTGAGTGAATCAATGAATGATTGTCCTTAGATTGTCCCAGTCGCAGTCGCAATGACAGTCCCTTTTGATTTGACTTTCGTCGCTGCCCGGCTGTTACTATCAGTACTACTATTGCCATTGTATCCAGTTCAACACGGTTCTGGTCCAGGGGCCAGTGTTAATGTGCCTGTAGGGCGGACGTCCATCCATGAAACCAGTCGCAGCTTGTTGCAGACTTGCTCCTCTCCCTTGCGGGTCCCTTTGTTGCCGGGTTCTTCCATCTGCGCTAGACACAGTGAGTGTAGAACAGTTTCGAGCATCCTGATTGCTTGAAATACATAGTTTGCTCCCAGATGCTGCTGTCCGCAGTCGAAAGTCGATTGCAGTTGAAATGAGCTCTGTCGATTACATTGCAAACTTTGTGGGTCACACTTTCCTCTCAATTTTCCAGTTGGTGTTGGATTGTGTGTGTGCTCTCCCACTGCTATTCTACCCGGCTGTGTCATGCAGTGTCTTCGTCAAACTGAAGAGGCTTCATGAAAACACTTAAGCACTTAAATAAGGCTGCTGTGAAATGCCCACACAAGTTTAAGGAGCCAAAAGACACGGCAAACAACACAATAGTAAAGCAGCACTTGAAGCAATCAGTGCCGGCTTTGTTGAGCAGTGTCGCTTGGCTCGAGTGCTGTGTAAATTTTTCATAAACACGCAACCTCGGCAGCGAAGCAGCACCATTTCCTAATACGAGTACATTCAGGAAACTCAAAGCGTTGCGAATGAAAGTTTGCCGAAACTTGCCAGATTAGGAAATGTTGTTAACAAAATTCCAATCGAGTCTGGGAAAAGTTAAACAATCAGAAAATTGGGTGCTCCACACACACCTAAGCACTGGGGAGCGTTTTGCAGAGCTCGTGTGCCACTCACTGCTGTGGTCAGCTCCATCAGAACAGAATTGTCTCATATGACAAAGGGGAACGCTGTGAGTTTAACGGGATGTCAAAGTAACCTGCTTTTGCTTTCCTTTGGTTCTTTCGGCTGGACTGTTTCAGCATTAGATACTAAGGATTTCTGCTCCTTTTTCTTTTTAATTATTCATAACTAATGCGAATCGTATCAGATGAATTTAAAAACGCCAACGAAGTTGTTGTGGCTTGAATTTCTCAGCTGCGACCGTTAATTTGAAGGACCTCACAAAGGGCATTTGTATCATGCCGCTGGCCTGCAGTATGGTCGGGTACCGCCTAGGTCAACACACTTCAGTAGTTTTTAATACAGATCACTTCAGCAGACGCAACACATTAGACATGGCTGACGTAACTACAAATCAGTAAGTGTCCCTTTCATTTGGGATTTTTTTTCGTTACATTGTCATTTCCTTTGCTCAGTTCAGACTTGTTTCTTTCGACTATTCCGTTTAATCTCCACTTAACAATTTCTTATTTAGCCCAGTGCTGTCGATGAGCTCTGCTTAAACAAAACCTGGTTTTCAGAGAAAAATTTACTCATGCCACGGCGAAAAAATATTTTGGGAGTTGATTGTTGTGGCCGCTGAATTCATGTGCAGACATCACAAGGACTGAGGTGTTCATCGATGAAACCACATATGCAAAAATGAGTCCCACGATTCTTGACTTAGATCTTCATGTCAACTCATGGAACATCGGGGCGTATGAGTAATCCAGCACATTGCCTCTGTGTCGGTGTATCAGGAGCTATGTTCCCTATAATTTTTTCGTTGACTGCGCGGTACAAAATTGTTTGGGAGCCAATATGTTCAAAATGTATGTAAAAGTGTGCAAGTGGGGGGGTCCTGCGCCTGTTTGGATTTTTGCCAACTGCGCCACTCTCTGAAAATAATCTGCTCCAAGCTGATGATTGCTGATGCGTTATTGAGAAGTGCGCACCACAATTTCCTATGTTGCAATTGCTGTTAACTAAATAGGATCAAACGCCAGTTGAAAGCAATTTCGGAGCGGGCAGCGGACTAGGAAGCTTTTGCACAGGCACGTACGGATACGCTTGTGGAAAGAATTGGTTGAACCTGGTAAAAACCTACGGATTGCTGCATGCAGCTTGCTACCAATCATTTGGTGGCATACAATTAAATAACTGTGCAGTGACGTCCTTAGCTGGAAATTGCATCAGCATAGCGTGTCTCAATCCTTGCTGGTGGACGGGGTACTGTAGGCGACTGGTCGCACAACCCAAACTAACCAAAATTCTCGGTCTTTATAAAATATTACGGCATACAATTGAGTAGATTGATTGAACAACGTAATCTATTCATTCCAAGGACTAACCTGGCTTTATAACGGTATCTCCATAATATCGCACATGCAATGTTAAAGCTTTTTAGTAGTTGTAAAGGCCGTTCTAAACTCTCAATTCTATTATAGAATTGAAACAACGCCTACAAAATGTTGGAACGTCTCCCAATCGACTATAAAATGACTCCATGGGAGGCTTTATAAGGTTTCATGATGTCTTTTTTTATGAATCTTTGAACTTTTCAATAGAATGTGATTTGATTTTGCCCACTCCTGCTGGACATTTTTTTCCGAAGAGTTCTTTGCGCTGTGTCGCCAGTGCTCTGCCGTTCTATTTTAAAGGAATTGCTGCTGAATGTGTGTGCGTCGAGAAGGAGTCCGAGGCTACACAATCGGAAATTGAGCTGCTTTTGCCTTAGATTGGTGTACTTTGCGAACGGAAATTAAGCATTTAATTTTGAAACGTGAAAATGATGTCTACATTTAGCCTAATTGTATAGCTTAATGCTTTCCAACAAGATGTGAATTTGTGCGAGAGATAACCGCGAAATCTTCCCCCTAACCGTGTCCCTTACTGCTGAGTTTTCGTTTGTGTGAGTGTGCGTGCGTGTGGGAAATATTACACCACATGTTGTGGTAAGTCCTCAGCAATACACATTCGCACACACATCAACACAAAACCGTATTTAGCCAAGAAACCGACTCCATGGGGCTGTTCAATAGGAGCCAGTTGCGTGGCATTACGCCTAAGTTTATGCTACCACTTCACTTAACTTTACCTAACTTTATAACAGCTGCACTCGCAAGGCCTCCTCTAGCTGTGGCCTTTCAATGCTTGGCACTTAAAGGAGATCTCATCAAGCAATTAATCAGAATATACGAGTATCCATAATACGAAATTAATTATGCCAGGCGGCTGTTCCGGAGCAGGCCTTCTGCTTGGCCTCCGTCGTCCCCTTTTATGTGTGCCTTGTGCTTTCGGGGGCCACGGGTGGTAAATGCTGTCCGCATTTTCATGCATGTTTGCCTGCTCCATGTCGCTTGTTCTTGTTACAAGTCATGTCAACAGTTTAACCATGCGTATGTGTGCATGTAGGCGTGTTAATGGGAAGTCACTTTTGTAGTTGATGTTGTTTTTATGTTCCCTCAGGATGTCTGGGAGCGTGCTTCTGGTGAGGCAAGTGTAGGTTTTACAAGGGCATATATTCGGCTCTGTTGATGTGCAACTAAGTGACCAGTGAAAGCAGCCAAATTAATAAATTTACTTGCACAATTACAGGGAAAGTAGCAACCATTCGCAGGATGGACAAATTGGCGCTTAATTTGGTGGCCGCTCCTACACAATCTCTTCTGCGTCATTACTCCTTTGTATTTTGTTGAATCCACAACCATTGCCGGTCGATCAATGAAAGGCTGCAGTTTTGATTCTAGTGAGATTCCTTGTGTAGTGAGATTCCTTGTGTGTTATCCTTTGAAGCTCATTTCTGTTTCACCATTTCAGTGCCTCAATTGTGGCCGATTCGGCTCCTATTGTCAGGAATGCCATTGATACTGTAAATACTCTAAAGCATGTCTCTAAATACTCTAAAGCATGTCTCTAAATACTCTAAAGCATGTCTCTAAATACTCTAAAGCATGTTTCTTCCAGTATACGATTCCTTCGCGTCTGTGTAAAGTAGCCGCAGGTATGGGCAGTGCTCTTACTACACCCCACGCCATCATGGAGCCTGCTGGCAAACTCCAATTGGTTGTCTACGGATATTTCTTGTGTTGTGCTGAAAATATGCTCAAAAAAATTGTGGAAATTCTAATAAGAAAATAAACAGAATAATGTAAATCATTCCACCTCAGAGCCCGGTAGCAAGTCAGTCTGTATGCCTGGTGGACGCACTGACACTGTCTCATAATAGCCGGCGCACAAAATAAATGTAAATTTTACGTTTTTCAATTTCGCCATACAACAACAACAACAACAACAACTGCCACGCTGTCCATATGCTCGTATGTCCGTGACTATACGAGCACGAGTGAGAAGCATTTTCCTGGGAGTTTTTATGATAACTCATTGTAAGTGAACTATGATAGAGGAGCCCCAGTGGGCTTTTGAAAAATGCAGCGTTGGGCGGGGGCGGTGCTGTGAGGGTGGAATGATGATAGAGTTTATGGACTTGTGCGCAGCTGAAATAATTTATTACTCACTGCCACGCTTCAGTCGATACTCAATAGAGTGGAGCGACGCAGTAAAGTTGGCTCTAATAGTTGGAATTTTGGCATGGCCATAATGTAAATTACGCATCTCACATTCGCACGCATTTTTGCTTTTTCGTCAGCCGCCACTGCCAATACTATTTTTTGCTGGGCGTATGTGAACAAAGTGGAACTCCGTGCGCGTTGCATAGTGATTTGGTGAAGGCCTTTCGAGCGGCCGCACCGTCGCGTCCTCCACATTGCTGTAAGAATGTGCGAGTAGAGATCAGTGAAGCGAGCAAACGAGTTACCTTGTTAGCGAGACCTGCCGTCAGAAATGTGCTGCGAATGGAGACATGTAAATACCAACCATATACTTGACGGTTACATAGTCGTCTTCTTCGCAGTCCATGGGTGACAGAAACAACGGAAATACGATAGTAAACAAACCAAAGTTGTCTGTCCCCAACTTGTCGGTAGGATAAGTCAGTCTCAACACTGCCATCATCGACATTATTGCTTATATGAATGGGAGTAAGGCTTTCGGTGCCAGCCACGTTACCTCATTGATGAAGGACACACCCAGTTCCGTGTATACGAGAATTTGGTTTAAATTCAAATCTCACTGCCTCGCCTCTTCTCTACGGATACTTCGTCTCTCTCCGCATGTAAGTGGCTGGCGTTAGGTTTATACGAAGGTCAAACAAATCCTGCTCTTTATTAGGGCTTCACGATTAAAAGTAGAGGTGCAGTGTTACTCGGTGGTATCGCAGTGGACCCACAGGATCTGAGTGAGTTGGTCTGTAGACTGACTGCCACAAGTAACCTCATCTAACCTAGGTTTACAGTGCTGCACTGAACTGTGTACTGACCTCAACTGTGTTCTGAACGCTTAGTAGGTCCTAGGGTTATGCTCTACAAATGGACAAGCTCCTGTTAATCCAATTATGCATAAGCTAGTTATTCCTTTGAGAGGTGGAAATCTGTATGTCATTTATTTGATAACGAACATATTTCTTACTTTCAGTTTTATACCTAACAAGGCATTGTTTAGTTTGAATATGATAGCCTTTTTGGAGGATGTGCTGACCTTCTTACAGTATTTCATCTATGCCTCGTAGCTCTGCATCAGACAAATCTAGTAGCGCCCAAACCTTTTTTTTATTTAGGGAAGCTTTGAGTTCATCAAACTCTGCCCATGATTTCATCGCAATGGCCCCAGGTGGTGGATTCTGATCGTCTCTCAGCACCCGCATGATATAATCCAGCCTCTGCTGAGGTGGTGTGCCGCCACGTTTCTTTGGTTGAGGTATCTTTGTAGTCTGTATGATCTTCGCCTCTTCCCTGGCAATTTGGCTCCGCCTGTGTAGTCCTCGATTGCCGCTCGTTTTAGTCCGCAGCTCGTTATTGGCGTAGGTATGTTTACTGAGACGTCTTTACTCATTTGTCGATTTATCTGGACTGTCAAGAACATATTTATGATGTCAGCAGGACTAAGTTCGACTAACAGCAGGATAAAAAAGATCAATTTTAATCCACCGCATATTGCTGGAAAGCCGGCAGGATCAAATTCGGGCTGCGTCACAGGATCTGGAGAGTAAGAGCCGCGATCTCCCTGTTATGTTCTGCCTTTCTAAAGTGTTTTTTTACGGCCAAAGGCGGACAATGACACCGCCAGTAATTTGCCATGGGCACAAATCCTTATTTCGGTTATTAGCCCACAGCACTTTGGGTTGTTCCACTAGTTTGCCAGAGGCTTCAGCGTAAGTAAGAGGAAAGCTACTATGAGCACTTGCGGTAGGCTCAAGGGGATTGCTCGGTTGCTTGGTTGCTTGCTGGCTTTTGCCTTAACTCATTTCCCTCTGTTGTTTACATCGTTTTCATTGATTTCCATGTTCTCGGCGCCATTTGCTTCCAACTAAGTTGGTCGACTGCCTCGGCCTATATTTGTACGGGTGTGGGGGTCAATGCGCGCCTAGATGTGGTTGTATAAGCGTACGTGGGTGAGCAACGCCGAAGTTACGAGTATGTTTCCCAATGCTGGAATTATTTTGGAACATTTTCACTGAGCTGCATTTCAAATGGTTATTCTGCATTTTTATTGATTGCAACAACTTCGAAGGAATGTGCAAGTGGAAACACTCTACGAGTCTGTTGTGGCGTGGACACCAGTTTCTGGAGAAACAAAATTTGCTCTGTCCAGTTATTTAGTTGTGTTAGTGCCTATGTCACTACGTTGAATATGGAAACAGCAGAGACACCTATTACGAGTTGCTGGGAATACGTTTTCCCAGGTCGTTGCGTGTACTGTACACTCTGCCTCTGAAAATCTGCTCGGAATTGTTGGGAGTCATTAATGCGAATCAATTGGCATGAACTGTGAATAGGTCCCGTAAATCCAATTATCTAAAATTTGGCCACAGTCTCAACAAAAGTGACAACAAGAATAAAAACACAAACAACCGGAAACAGAAGAGGCAAACACAATAAAAGAGAACAGATCCCATGAAATCCACAAAGCATTTCAGAGTGTCCGCTGTACCAAAAGAGGTGACATCGCAAGGGGAATGTGAGCGGCATAAAAAAGCGAGGTTGGATGAAGGGGACTCATATCAGACTGTGCACAGTGTGTCCTTTGCTGCCGTATCTAAGATTTTCCGCGCCGTGTACTCGTACCTGCGGCGCATTGCTTCGTTCAACGTTTTCGATTATCCCAAGAAGCCTTTTTATTGGTAACCGAGACGATAAACCTTGAGAGTGGATGCCGATCCATACATGTTCCTCCAATTTTAAGACTTTGCTCTACATTCGAGGTTCTCGATGGGCGAGGCTATCAGCGGCCTCTGTCGCTCAAAGCACACTTTCAATCATTATAGCTCTAGTATCAGAAGCCAAACTAAGCCCATTGTGGATAAAATGAGAAATTGGAAGTGAAACCATAAAAACTGACACAAAATAATGTCTCTATAGGAAGCATGGAATATCAGGGAGTAAGCCTGGAATAAGTGGAGTAATAACACCAGCAAAAATGACGTACCCATCTATAACTCGTATACAAAGGGCACCAGAAAACGATCACGTGAAACCAGTCCAATTACGTTCAGTTTGTCGCCGAGTATTGTCCATAACGCGCTTAGCCGCTGCCTACCCTGGGTACTATTTGCACTATGGTTTTTCGCCAATGAAGGGTGGTCATCCAAGAAATTGATGAGTACCCCCAATTCAGTTAGTGTAGCTGACCTTAAAGCAGATTTTGACAATGCAATTGATGATTTTGCATGAAGCAACGTTTCGACGGCATCGCAAATTGTTTCATGAGTATTGGTTTAGACGACAATCTTTTTCCAATTGCGTGATAAAAGCCCTTTGATGGCTGGCGTAAGGACAAGGATGTACCAGGCGCTAAATACATTGTTGCTTAATTGAGTGACACTCGAATGCCCAGAGTTCAACGGGCTTCACCCTTTCCAAGCGCAGTCTACATGATCCCAGACCCCTTCAGTTGAAGTATGATGCCAGCGCGCGATTTTCCACTGGAGTGCGGATTCGTTGTCGAACAGTAAATTCCAATTTCAAATATCAAATACGAGTATATGCTTCTTTATTGCTTTGTTTTGCTTTGAAAGCTGACTTCGTCCTTAACCCGCCACGCAGTCACAGCAGGCACCCTTTGAACACCAGCTTTGTCTCTCGCACTTGACCTCGTGGTGCCTCGCGTCGATGAACAGCGTCAACAGCAGGACTCGGCTCGTGTTCTGTCGCCGCGGCGGCGAGGTTGAATCTCAAAAAAGCTTCGTCTGCGTTTGGAAGGCAGTCCGCTAGAGAGTTCAGTGCCCGCAAGGACCTGGTGTATTATGTTGAGCCGCACTAGTGAGTGGGAGACTCATGGTTTTTTTATAAATTTGTGGCAGTAATTTCCGCCAAACAGCAGACCGCCGTCGATTTGATCGAAAATGCAAAATCAGCAAAGGAGGCCGCAAGTGAGGGAATCCAGAAGTGTGAGGACGGGTGAAATGTATGTTATTAATTTCGGTTCATTGCTTTGCACTCGTAGTATTCATGGGCTTTGAAATTTGTTTATTAGTAGTGATACATTTCAGCAGCCATGTCGCAGATCCTTTGTAAGCCCTGATTGCTACTACGGCAGGGCTTCGCAAATGAGCAACATCCAAGATTTCCTTCCACCCACGCAGTTTGCTTTTTACTTGAATTGTATTTAAGAGTGACTTTAGGCAAGTGAGAGTGTTTGTTTGTGGTGCTTCGATCCTTGCACGCTGTGCTCTAAACATTTAAAGGAAATATGGTATTCCATTATATCCTTCGGTGTTCGTCATGTCGCACTTTGTTCCTTGCATCTGCCGGGATGCAGGTGCAATTCGCTTTCTGAACTGACTTCTGAGTAGCTGCAGCGGCTGCTTCCTTTGTGAGGCCATTAAAGCAGACCACGGTTCTGCTCCGGTCGCTTTTATGTGCTCTGCTGTGGAATTTCCCAAAAGGTATCTCAGCGGTGGTTCCGCTGCGTGCGAATAGGAATGAAGTTAAACAAAGGCACTGGCAATGCCTAGACCGCCAAACGAGCTGGCAGCAATTCACATGCCAAGTCAGCTAAGCAGCGCCCACAAAATAGAATGAAAATTAAATCAAAAAACTTTTTGTTGAAGAGGGGGCGGTTGCATACATAAAAAAAAAAAAATGTTTGAAACAAAAACAAATCAACTGAAATTAAACTGTGCTGAGACGGAAATGAAAACGTAAACGAAAAGGGAAGAAAATGCGTCGGGGAAGCGCACTGGCACGAAATGAAAAATGAATTGAAATTAAATCGGCACCTCGAAAAGGATCCCATATCAAACGCAGCAATAAGAGTAAATAAAAATGAAGACGAGAGAAATAAAAAGTTGCTGTTAATGATTTGATGCGATAAAATTGACAGCTCCGTCTACGTGTGTGTGGATGGGCGTTCGCATGCGTGTCTTTCAAGTGTATTTATTTGGAGCCCCCTTACTCGAAGCACCGTCACATGAGCTGAGCGAAGCACACTCGTGAAGCAGACGGATACTCCACCATCAGCGAAGACAATACGGGGACAGCTCCACTTCACTCCCCTCTATTTGCACACGGCTTTTGTTAATATTTTTTGCTTATGCTCGGCACGTTAAAGCATTTGTAACAAAAAAGCAAAGGAAATTTGTTCTGGTTTATTGTAAAAAGTGTGTGGAGCCCTGTGTGCACATCCCAAGGATTCGTTCCTGTTGTCTCCGGGTGTCAGGAGCTGTACGCGCGTCAGCAGAAATTTGCATACTTGCGAAAGCAAACAAGAAGCGAAGATTTTTTTGTGGGCTATGCACGCCCAGATGGTGGTAAACAAAACAAATCATGAATCAGATAACAATTCAGCGCAACACTCAGCAACAGAAAAACAAAAGAGGACTCAAAGTAAGAAGGAAAAAGCCTGCTTGCACACTTGTGGGAACTTTTTAGGCGCACTTACATTAGCGTTTTTTGACGCCCACACCGCTGGCAAATGTCGATGACGCGCCATTGGCATTAGCAACAGCAACTTTAACAATCACCGCTGAGATCAGGGGGGGGGGGGTGGTTTTATGGCAGGTGGGCAATCGCTGCTAACTCCTTCTGGGAATACTGGCTAAAGTCCAAAGAAAGAAAGATTGAGATAAAGCAGTATCGGAAACGACCGCAGCAATCTTATTTAATGGTCAAAAGAACTCCATCACTGAAGTGGCGTCACAAATACCATTGCCACCGTGTCATTGCCATAGAAGAATGTCATGGCGAAATTTTGCTACTGTCGGATATTAGTGGTGAGCGTTAGGTTTGAAAGTGGGAGGCATAATCCACAATATGAGGACAACCATTCTCAGTAGGAGCCCTAACTATTCCTGCTGCAAAGAGCTTTCTCGCAGGTGAGAGAAGTGGCAACGGAACAGCAGCAACTGCTTACAAAACTTCCGCGTCATGGGCCTTTTTTTGAACTGCGTTTGGAACTGGGCACGAATGTGTGTCGTCATTGCCGTGGAACTGCCTCCGCACACACTCTCTCAATTTCCCAGTTCTAAAGCAGATACTGGCTGATCAGTTCCTTTGTCAGTTGGTGAGACATGTTGTCAGTTGAGCTCAGATTGCTGTCAAATATGCTTCGCTTGAATACTCACGCCGTTTAGTTTGACAATTTGAGGTACTTTCTAACGCCGGAGGAACTGACATTCTTCTGAGAATCTGAGGCAACTCAAACAGTCTTCAGCGAATCTATGGCAATTTCATGCCATACCGAGCGCTCATATACGCAACAATAAAGGATAGCTCAATAGCTCGTGTCTCATCACTTCCCAGTGCAACCGGCAAAGAACCTGCATTCGAGCATCGTCCAGTTATCCTGCTGCAAATCGTTCTCTAAGGATAGTCTGCAACTAATTTTTCTAACCACAAACGTTGCCGACTTCTGTGAATGGTTGCAGCCAGTTTCGCAAAGAATGCAGCAGAGACGCCCAAAGCTCTGCAGCTTAAATTCCAATTACGCCCGCATACACTGAAAGCGCCCACGATATGCTGACAGTAGAAATGCGTCTGAGCGCGTTGTGTGGGTGTGTTCATGAATGAGTGTGAGAACAGTGGTGTGCAGCTTGAAAAATTCCAGCAATGAAAATATGCCAGGGAATCTCAGCGTGCCATGAAATTCTTTGCAATCCTTTCAAAACAGCTGCAAGTACACGCACACAAGCCGATATCCGACAGAGGTACAAAGGCAGCCACACTATTTAACATATTTTTCCTTCTGTGAACCTCACTCCTCGGGCGAACTTTCCATCAGCTAATATTGAAGAGGATTTGTGTGAGGGTCCAGCCGAGAAAACGTTACGATTACCGCTCGTAGCATTCGTAGAAATTACCCCAGCCTGATGGCTCTCATGAATTTCTCTCACCCAATATAATGAGGGCACTTGTGGCACGCTGCTGACGTGTTACAGGCCACTGTCGAGCTGGGCAACAAATTGTTAAAGTTTGTTGATTTTATTGTCCTTGTGTTGGAGAAACGCTTGCGCCGCTTAGTGACACTTTTATTGGCTTCAATTTTGCTTAGAAATTCTTTCAAAACTTTTCACACGCAAAGTTTTCAACTTGCTAAGCGTTGAGTGCCTTCCGCAGTGGGTGTAGCTGTGTTGGACATCAGTGTCGACAGAACAGAATTAAATTATGCCTTCCAAAGTGTTGAACAACCGCATATTTTTATTTGCACAACGGGACGGTCTACCATAGCCATATTTCCACTTAACATAATTCCAAGCCACATACGCACACACGCACGCACACAATCTCGCACGCACACACTCACGCAATAACACAGTTAGCCAGCAATTGAAGCATAATTCCAGAGCGAAACACCCGGAAGTGGTGCGCAGCGTGCGTCGAGGCTCAGCATATGTAACCAATATTCACGCACTCAGGATATGCGATAAGAAGTCAAGACAGCGGCAACACAAGCAGCAAATAAAAGGAAGCAAGCGCGCATATACATACATATATGAACGACGTCAAGTTCTGCATGGTGTGGGCATGGCGCACGCCTGCAGCAGATGGAAACATAGAAGCAGAGCCCAAAATTATACCCGCGAAAATGTGCGCAAAGCACGATAAAATTCCGTGAAGCACGGCGAAGGCACCCAGTTGGAAAGTTTTCCAGCATCGCCATACGAGTGAGTCGTTGGGGAAAATTTCATGCAAATGTCACAAATGTCTGCTTATCCACTGGCATCACAAATGATATTGGATCATATTGCACGAGTATTTGAACTTCAAATATACAATATCTTATATTAAGTACTCGCATTCACTCAAGTCCCATTTGAACTACTCGTATATCTCCATCTAAACGATTACCATATTCATCATTTACTATAAATCCTACGTAAGTAGTCTTGAAATTTTGTTAACTTATCGTTGTGAACCCACGTCACTGTGATTACTGTGCTCCACATATACTGGAAGCAGCGATGTTCGAGCACAGGATTGTGCCAAGCAATACAAAGTCATGTGCTTAATTAAATTAGTTAAATTAATTGAACAAAGTTTAATTGAATGTTAAATGATTAAAAAAAGAGATCCTTTAATTGAATGTAACAAGCAATTAAAGAATCTCTTTCTACTTCTTCTAATTCCGCAGCAGATTTTATACTGCTGCTTTCAACTCGCAACTGGCTTGTTACTTTTGTCCGTTGCCCTCTCTCTATTCGTACTCTGCTCTCCTCAAAGTTGTCGATTGCGAGGGAAGGTTGATTATCACTGATAATAAGTTAGCGTCATCATGTGCCTCATATTATGACTGTAATAGATATCAGTTTCAATGATTTATAGCATTGGGGAGAACGGGATACTAATACCAGGGTGGGTCAATAAGGCCCTCAAAATTGAAATAAGGAACACTCTATTCGGAAAAACCCGTTTTATTTTTCAACATTGTCTGATTTTAGCCCGACACACTTCATCCAAAGTTTCTGTAATTTTTGTCATTGTATTTGTAATTGATGCCCTCCAAATAAAACGATTTCTCGAGGCCCTAAAAATAGGCGTTTATTGCATCGAACAATCTCTTACCGCCGAACCATTTCTTCACATTTGGAATCAGGAAATAGCCACAGGGAGGTAAATCTGTTGAATATGCTGGATGAGAGAGCACTTCGTAACCGTAATCATTCAATTTTGCCACTGCGACGGCGGACCTATGCACCGGTGCGGTGTCCTGGTGGAAGAGAATTTTTTCCTCGGCAAATGCGGTCATTTTTGCTTCAAATCGGCATGGAATCGATCCAAGAGCTCTGCATAATGCGCCGGTGATCGTTTTATCCCTTTCAAGGTAATCGATGTGAATGACACTGCGCGTGTCTTAAAAACTGTCGCCATTACTTTGTTGGGCGACAGACCCTCCTTGTCCTTCTTCGGCTTCGAACTCCACGTATCGACTGTTCCTGGGTCTCTGGTGTGTTGTGATGAATCCATGTTTCGTTCACGGTTTTTTTTTTTTTTTTTTTTTGATTGTCGGAACAATCTAGTAAGCGCAGCACTCAGACAAAGTATATATCCATTGTACTGCACTTAAGGTTCCCTTTTACTCTGTTTTAAATCTACCCGACCTCCGAAGAAGTAGAAGTAGATCCTGTGGTGCCAAGGAGCCAAGTTGGTTACTCCTCAGCACATCAGTGCCAAAAATCCCGAACCTGATTCGAGCAAAGGCAGGGCAGACGCAAAGAAAATGGTCCGCCGTCTCGTTTTCCTCTCCACAGGCTGGGCACAGCGCACTGTCTGATATGCCAATCCTTTCCATGTGCCTAGCCCATAGAAAGTGCCCTGTCATCACGCCAACCAACAGCCTGCAGTCCCTCCTACCTAAAGATAGAAGGAACCGTGACCATCGGTCAGAGATAGCAGGTAGCATAATTTTCGTCCATCCGCAGCCTCTCTCAGCCCGCCATGCTCGCTTGTGGGTCGAAACAACCCACTTGTTTGCAGTGGCTTTGATGGCAGCGGAAGGGAGTGGCAGAACAGGCTCAGGGCCAATAAAAACAGCCTCGGAGCCCATCCTGGCCAAGGAGTCAGAGGTCTCGTTACCCGCAATTCACGGTTACGAAACGGCGCAAAAACTCATTCGGGTTGCGATTGAACATCGCCAAACACTCCTTTGAAGTTGTCAAACTATTGTCACGTCTGTTGTCAATTGTGAGCAAATAGGGCGGGGCACCTATCTTGCGGATAGCCTTTTCATATTCAAATATTTATGTAAAAATTAAATCACTGATTCCTGTGATAAGACAGCCTCTTCAAGTTCGCTCACCTTCACTCGCCGATCGTCCAATATCATGCCGTGGATTTTATCGGCCATTTCTGGTGTGGTGTCCTCAATTGGATGACCAGAATGTTCGGCGTCCATTGTGCTGGTACAACCGCACCGAAATTGAATCAACCAGTGGTGGACGGTTCCAATCCATGGTGAAGAGTCTCCATAATACTTTTCAAGCTTTGGTTTGGTTTGCTTGATGGTGCTTAAGGAGCACACGAGACTCCCTTTTTTTCCATTGATACGAAGATGCTCGTAGGCGTCTGTTTCAAATGGCTATAACAACAAAACTATTGGACAGATCAGTCAGAAAAGTAGGGTGCGTTCTTTTGAAAGCTGCTTCTTGATACGCAAAGAGTTGGACTTGAGGCGGCAACGCAGTAATTTCAGCGCATATCGAATGATTCAGATAATATTTGAACGTAACACTTATTATGAAATGATTATTTCGTCACAACACGTGTCCAACGTTCCACAACAATACCTAATTATGGTTATACCTCCCTTCATCTGGTTGTCTTAAGCCCCATATATCCTTTTGGGTGGAGGCCCTACTTTAAACTTAGGGTTTTAGAGATAGGTTGTAATCCGGAAACGGGTTGTTGCGGCCACATAAGTAAGAAGGTAAGTTTTCGAGATTTCTGAAACGCATTTTCTTGTTGGTTGTGCCAATATATTTTTTAGTTTACTTAAGATGAAATATATAAAATTGTGATGTTCTTGTAATGGGAATTCGGATTTCACCAATCGATTAAACGATCGCAAGTGTGAACTCCATGGTTGTGTCTACTCCTAGTCAGGCTTGAATGCGGACGCTACTGGAGTGCCATCTTGGCATTACCTTATGCAGGTTCTTAAACTTTTGCGTTGGAACGCTTTTCTTCTTTGCTCCTCTCCCTTATTTCATAGCATTGCTCTATTGCTACACTAATCCTATTAGTGTCCTTCTTTTCATGACTGTGTAGGTGAAACTCTCAGCTATAATTAAAATAAAGATTGTATGCGAGCACTGGGTGTGCGGTGCCTGTATTCAAGGGGTTGTGTCTGCGTCGGTACGGTGTGTGGGAGTGTGCGTGTGTGTGTCTCCATGTGCGAATCTATATACCCTTGGTGTACATAACTTGAGGGTTTTTTATTGTTGCGTTATTGGATGAGCTCGTAACGTGCAACAAATGCTCTGTGCCCAACCCTCCGCCTCTACCACTGCCTCAGCCACCACATGCGTTCACCCGGAGTCATATTTAAATAAAATTTTATGTGGAAACATTTGCGGATGAATAAAACGTAACGGCGATGTGATAAAGTATAAATTGAGTAGCAGAATGGAAGACATTTTACACAGAAATATGAAATCCTTGTGCAGGCAATTTGACATTTTGCCAATGTTCTAGTGGGTGTGGCAAAGTTGTGCGGCACTTTGGATTTGCCATCAAACAGCTGAGAAATGATAAAATTTGTTTGCATCTCCGTCCCTATTTAGATGAGGGGATGTGACCCGGGGTTATGTTTCAAGGAGTGCCCGCAACCACTGAGTGAGTTAGAGCAGAAGAGCCAATCCACAAAACAACAACAAAAGACAACGGTTGAGAAATCATCGAAAAAATTTGATAAAGTCACAAAACGAAATTATGAAATACGATCGTTTTAATCGGTCGCATTGCCTTGCACCAGGGATGTCCAGCCAACGAAGCCTCCATCCGCAATCTTAACAATTTTCAACACACACACCGTTTGCCATTATTTTGTCCACAGGCAAGTGAAGAGCACAATTTTTACTTGCGTTCGTTATCGCGCCGCACATTTTCGAGAGCATCCCAACAACACACTTACTCCTATGGAAGGAACTGTTGCTGTGACTTTAGATCTGCCGTGCCTCAAATACATACCCAAACTCATGGGGTCATGACAAAACCTGCAACGAACTAACATACTCGTACATGCAATGGAGTCTTACACTGCGCCAGAGATTTCGGGCCGTTTTCCTAGACACAGGTCGCGAATAAGGATTCTTTATCCGCGAGTACACCGTAGTGCCGGCATGCAAATCTGGGGAGCTGAGTTGACTACAATAAGGCGTGACTCGTGTCCAGTTAAGTTTTTGTCGTTCTCATATTCGACTTCCTTGTGGAGAGCGCATTTTGAGTCTCAGTCGCGCTCTTTTGTGACGTGAGTCCGAGCCTGTCAAACTACCGGCGGATTTCCAAGTCTATTTCTAGCTGGTGGTCAAACTCCACAGTCTCAGCGCTTGACTGAGTTGAATTGGAGAATCTTTAGAATTCACATTTTAGCAGATTTCGAAAAATTGAAAAACTGCTTTCAAGCAATCGATGAACTTCTATATAGCTAACAAAATGGGAGGGTCTGTGGCGTGGCCCAAAGCAAAATCTACACAGTGCTTCCATGTGCTCACGAAGTTGTCACAGTCATATTGCATCTCGTTCTCCAGATCTTAACAAGGAAATAGGTGCATGCAGAGGGTCCGTGTTTTTTGGCCTCTCTGTGCAACTCGTCTCCAGTTTAACGCAGAACAGTTCCATATCTTCTATACCTGATCTTTCTTATGCTGTTCACAAGAAGTCATGACAGACAGAGAGGACCAATCAACTCAAGGCGTGACGAAGCGCACCGTTTGGGGACCATTGGGCAAGTGAATTTTGCATGGGAAATTTTGTGGCCTACTTTTTGGACACTAAGAGGGTAGCTATCAAACTGTTTAGTTCGATGAAACTGTGCAGGTGGGCGAGATCTTGCCGAACAGAAGCTGCTCCTACGTGGGACAGTGAGTCTTATTTTGTTGTAACATATAGTAAAAGATTGTGTAAGACTAGAAAACTTAAGAATCTCATGTAGAAGAAAGCATGTGTGAGAGGATTTCTTATTTCACCTTCCTAAATAAAACGCTGCTCAAGATGTTTGCATCCCAGTTTGGTGTCAGAGAGCATCTTGACTACACTCCGCCTTTTCTCCGACACAACCTGAACTCTTCAGCATTTGGAGTCTAAAATGGACAATTAATTATTTAAATTTTTGTTGTATTTTTGCTAAAGTTTTGTCCCTTTTTTCTGTGCTTTCTAAAAATAAACGATTCTATTTGTTATCGCGTGGCCACAAAGCGTTGCGCCTTCGGTTCCCAAACTCCAGTTTTATTGAACGTAGGGAACCTGACACTATTCCCTCTGCCAGTGCTAATGCCACTTTTATGACACTGCAAACAGAGGATTCGAGTGCATCCTTCGGCCGAGAGCCTGTTTTGCAGTTTCACTGCGTAGTTCGCAATTTGTACCAAAGCAGAACACCATTAGGTATGAAAACACATGGAGGCATAATTTATGGTCAGTTGGAGCTCAGTTGATGCAACCTGGTTGAGTGTGCTTGGGACTGCGCCATGTGTGACTGTAGTGCCTTTTCCAGGCAGCACTCTAAATAGAACACAGTTTGCGACCAAGTTTTAATCCGATTATCACGAGCCGACGAACTGCTGAGTGCTCTCTAAAAAGGACGTGTAGGCGTAGCATTTTTTCTCCCTGCCTGCTGTGCTGTGCTTGCAAACTTTGATGTTAATCGCTTCGACTCTAGTTCACACACAATGAGACTGACTTCTGTTGTCTTAAAATCACCTCCACCCCCAGGGATTTACCCGCAGCCCTGCAGCTATGCTGCTGACCTCCATGTCTCCCTGTGAGTTTTTTCAGTGGGTTTTCGGGTGGAGTAGAAAAGTTTCAAAGAAAAAATGTGAAGACTGGAAACCACAAAAAAAGAAACACCAACAGAAATATATAAAAGAAACAGCAAAAACTTAATAATAATTAAATAAAAAATCAAACCCAAATTATAAAGTAAAAACCTTTGCGTGGGCGGCAGTGCTCCGTGCGCAATTCCGCCCTAACTATGAGTGAAGTTATTCAGGGGGACTACTGAATGGAATAGCCGGCAATATTTCATTTCCTGCACACCCCCTGCGGTGTTATCGAAGTTGCGCGTCCTTATCGCGCCAACAAGCTGTGAAAACATGCTGGAGCCTGGAGCGTTAGTGGAAATTTCCGGTTATGCGCCTCGTTAGCGCCCTGGAAGTGCTTTAATGCAGCGCGCCAAACTCAACTCAGCCGAGCAACCAAGTAAGGCAGGAAGGACGCTCTCTGTGGTGTCCGCTGCGCAGCGCTCTTTGACTGACTTCTAGATGAATCACCAGAGACCAGATGCCAGCCGACAATGGTGGCAATAAACACAACGAATCACATAAACAGGAACTGGACCTGCACCGGCATGGAGTGCTGCGATCGCGTCATATTCAGTTTTCACTCTCGCCCGCCACAATATTTTCCAGCGATACTTATCGCTTGTTTATGCCGAAGAGCAGTGCAGTGATTTCTTGGTGCCGTTGTTGTTGTAGTTGCGTTCAACTCAGGCCGGCATATCCACGGATCCTCCACTCACGCACGCAACACTTGCCAGTAAGAGGTAAATAAATGTAGTATACGTGTTTATATTCGGTGGTATAGCTACTGAGTCCTCCCACACAAGCTCACACAAACACACACAAACACACACACACACACACACTCGCATACTAATTAGGCATTATCTAGTTCTCATTAAGTCTCAGTGGCTGCGTGGTTGCGTTGCTATGCTGCTTCATTTCTATATTTGTATACGAATATTTTGACGCCTCTGCAATTTCGCTTCGTTTCTTCTGATGATGCTGCGTAATTAATCCACTTGCCGGAAATGTATCACATTCAGTGGACTCATAAATTGTGGCACACTTATCCTCCGCCACACCGGACGCAATTCAATTTTAAACGTTAGTGAATTGACGGAAGGAATACAACTGAATGTAACTGCAGGACGAGCCCGACGCCCTCGTGATGCAGGCTGGGTGGGGCCTTGCTTTGCATTATCTGCTTTTCTCTAACAGACTTGCAACGAGTGTATTCATGCTTCCACGCTCACACACTAATAACTGAAAGGAGTAGCCACCCAAAGTGAAGATAAGGTTACGTTGGGGGACTCTACTACGACCTGAATGCCTGTTGTGTGCGTAAGAGGGACCCGTTCTTATTCTTAAAGGTGGATTTGAGTTCCCGGTCAGTGAAGTCATCGCAGCTGCCATAACTTTTACTAAATATCGCACCAGCATAGCAAAGCTTTACCAAAGCGGACCTATGCTTTCTTGGGGCTTATTATATTGGCCCCAAATGCTGCGATCCCGCTTAAGAAATCAGGTTTGTCCATATCAATAGGCGCTAAGGCATATGCTCAATGATCGTCCAGGCTCGGCTTAAAATACTCGTGGACATTTTCAATCACGCGTTTTTAATACCCACTGATATCAGCCTCCATCAGGAGAGGGAGAATTGTTAAGGGGTATGCAAGAAGCGATCTTTTGTAGAGCCTGAGCACTTAGTGATCCCCTAAGCTTTACCTTAACCAAGGATTTCTGTAAGCACACACGTTTAAATGCTTGACAGGGTTCTTTATTTAAGTAAGCAAATTATGACCATTCGAATTGAAGTCCATTCATATCAGGCCGCTCCATATTGAGAACGGGCACCGAAGAGGAAGCGAGATTTATACTGAATTCTGGTTCATTGCGTCAATCTTTAAACACTTCTTTAGAATATGCCTTTGGTTCGAAAGACGAAAAACAATCATTCAATCATCAAGGCTTTACTCGAACTTTTTGCTTGTTTATCAGTTCCTTTAAGAGATAAATCCTTCTAAGCCGCCCTCTCGGGCCTACTGGTAAGCATGCTCACACTCAGAGGGTCGCAGTTCAAATCTTGCCCCGGGCCTGGTCGCAAAAATGCTTCTTTCTAAAAAATCTTCTTTCTCTATTCGAGTCGAAAGCCTCAGTAACTGGTGCACTCATTCCTCAAACCCTTGCAGTCATAACATAAGATGGGTAAGATATAATAATAGTAATAGAAATAAATCCGCCTACGCCGGCACACAGACTGCTTTGAATAACTGCAGCAAAATCTGTTTTTAACATTTCTTGTCCTCATAAACCATGCTCCCAATCACTTTCCATAAGGGATCTGCACCAATCGACCGTGGAATGTGACAAATTCAAGCGCGGTGCGGGGCCAAATGAGCAATAATCCTTGTAATCAATAACACCATCAACGCTTGTCCTACGTGTGGACCTCTCGGATTTTGTGGCACTCACAACAAGTGGGATTTTTGTCTTTGCCTCTTTTTTGACGCAGGTCAGACAGGCAGCACGAAGCAAGGGCGAATCGGATATGTTGTCGAGCAAATGGGACTAGTTTTCCTTTCGATGTGCTGCTTCCTACCTGTGAATTGTTATGCAAATATATGTTATTCACTCAGTGACTGCTGTTATTGTTTCTGCTCGTTCCAGAGCCCCCCACCCCCGCATTCCTCATCGGAAAAATCAAAAAGTCTGCTACCGTGTCGGCCTGCTTCCATTGAAACACCGCTCCGGAGATAAAACGACCCCTGTCCTCATCGTGCACAGACAGCCTGCAATAAATTTTGAGCTGGAAGACAAGCGGTAATCGGCGGTCTTACATCTTAGGTGCATGTTTGCAGCTAGCGTTCAGTGGTAAGTGGGGAGTGGGGCATTTATTGCACAGCTCCACGTGCCTCTGACTCTGTTCTCAGCCAGATAAGAGAATTGAATTGAAGAGAAACTGAATTAATGTATACACGGGCTTCCGGCATTTGATGCGGTTACTGCCACAAATCCCTTTTATGGTTGCTACGACGTTGCCGGTCTTGGGAACCGTACTATCACGTGGTGTGCGTTCGTGTGGTTGTGTCTGTGTGTGTGGTGAGCTTTGGTTGGAGAGAAAAATGGCACCGGAATCTGAATCATTGTGAGCGGCCCAAATGCTGCGATTAGTGAACGTACTCGTATAAGTCAAGGCCAGCCACGCTGCTGCATTCCGCCCCATTTACCAGGGCTATCGCATTCCGCCCCTATTTACCAGCGTCTCCTTGCACAGGTGCTAGCAGCACTGTGTATATTTGTTTTACCATGAGTTAAAAATCTAAGAAAGATATTGCAGAGCTTTCTGCCAATCGTTCACCGCCAATCAAATCACGTTAATCACGTTTGACAAGGTTGAGCAAATCTGTAACCATCGCCGTACTCCTTATGCAGTTTATTGCTAAGCCAGTAGAGCACTAGTAGAGCACTACACAGCTAAAAGTCTAACAACTAAGACTTGTGCACTAGTGTGGAACACAATCCATCGATTTCCATTCACAATATTTGAACTCGACGACTGGTGAAAGCGTTTACAACTTGACTTTTCAATGCTCCAGTTAGAGACCTGAGCAGTTCGTCTGCTTCTGTTGAATTGGATGAGGAGGCTACTACCACGTCCAGCTGACTGTCCCTGAGAGGGGGTGATTATGTGCATCAAACAACCCCGTCGCAACCCACTCACGAGTGACTTCATGCCAATAAAGGGAAACAGCAGTTAATAAAATGTGTGTATTGATTAACGGAGGAGTGAGGGGTGTGCCCACACGGCATGGCCCCATAAATGGGCGTTAATTTTCGCACGTTAAAAATGTATTTAAATAATATTATAACTGTGTGTCTCCCGCATTTGTTTTTGCTTGTTGTTGTTGTTGTTGTTGTGGATGTTGCTGACATTGTTGTGCCCAACGGTAGCGCAGAGGCACATTTCTTTGTTCTGCTCGGGTTTTTATCATTCAACTCAAGTTCATTTTGCATTATTTTCGTTCTGCTGTCATTTCGAATTGCACGAAAATAACTCAGGACGGCGAGGGCGAGTAACGGTTATTAATAAGGTCCTGTTTCGTGTGTATCGGCACTCGAAAAAGGTATTCAATTTGAATGGAAAATATTTGTATTGTACCACATGCCATCAGCGCTGCCTGCCAACCATGTAATCATTTAAGGTAAAATCGCAAACAATTCTGAATGGGCGAGTGCGTGTGCGTAGAGGGGGTGCGACGGGTGCATATGCTGCCATTACAACTACAATAAAACGCATACGTAATTGGATGTATGTGATAAACAGAAGCATCTGTAAGAGTGTGATTGTCAGGGACCAGGTGTGCGCACAGCCACACATCCTCGGCGCATATCCTTCGCACATCGACCGCACGCCCGTAAATTCAGTGAAAATTGATTTTCACGCCGGCAAACCGAAAGCTGAGCGACAGTTAATCGGCGGCGCTGGCAAATTGTAAAGCAATGAATTTTAATGTCCAAGCGTTGTGTGATTGTGCCGTGAATTTGGTAAGAGCGGCTGGTGGGTGGAAGAAGCACCCAGGGAGGCCGTTAACATATTTTACGCATGTTTGCTAATGCGTGAAAATTGCAATTGTTGCCGCTGCTGTTACTGTTGCGGCTGCTGCTTGTTCTGTTGTTTTAAATACTCTCCACATTTTCCTCTTTTAGTAATTTGCGACAGGAAAGCAGGGAAAGGGCGAGAAGCAGTCGGTTAGCGCCACAACAACAGCAACATAAACATGCAACTACAAACACAAAAGCCAGAACAGGAAGTGTTGAAAGGATATACGCGTAAAGTATAGGAATGGGGGGCGGATTTGTGTCATTAGGTGTGCCCCTACGGCAGCTCCGCTGTTGTGAGAGGAATTTCCTATTCATGGCGGATTCACACGCAACACTGGCTTCACTTGGCGTATGCATTGCTGAAAGTGTGTGCTACGTCCAAATGACGCCGTGATAGGAATGTGATGACCATAAAAAGCATATTCAAAGGCGATTTGGTGTGGCGTTGCTCACCTCTTGTAGAAAGAGGGCTGTGCAGATGTCGAACTTGAACATGCAGATAAGCAGTTTAGGAACACGTCAAGCCCACAATTGGACCGGAAACGAGTTCACTCTACGCAGTCCTGTTTCTTGTAAAGAGCATATCTCAAACACTAAAACTGGGATCTCGTTGCAACTTTGAAATGATATTCTGACACTCATAGACACTTGGGAAAGTGTGTGTGCAAATGCATTGATGTGCTGAACCACAGACGAGCCCATTTCCGTCCATCTGCCTGCGTCCTGGTACCATACGCAATTTGTTTGATTCGTACATTGCTTTATTTATTTTGTTGTTGTACTCGTATAAATACATAAGCCATCAATTCACATTTCCCCGCTTTCGATTTATTGGCCAAAGGTGAAAGCCAGATTTTTTAAATTTCCATCTCTCCCAGTCACCTGCTACCCACCCTTAAATCAACAGCCCTCCCTCACTCGGCTTTCTTATATCATGCTAAACTATTTCATTCACACTGCGATAAGAACTTCACCGTTTTTGTTGTGCTTTGCTTTGCTCTGGTGCTGTTTCTGCTTCGGTTATGGTTTATATGCCTTTGTGGCTTGCTGGCCTATTTTACTTGGATAACACAGTCAATTGAACCCGCACGCACCTCTGTGCCCGCTCTCCTGGACCCACACAAACGTCAATTTGCATTTGCTTCAGGAGGAACATTGAAGCCCAACATCCAAATTCGTACTATCGGATTGGTTGCCGTTGTCTGAGATTGAGATGCGGCCACCTGAAAAGGATTCTTTCCCTTGCTCTCAACTTTTGGCTTATTTAATGTTTGCTTTTCATTGTTTTTAATTATGTTGAATACAATTTCAAAGGCAAACCAGAAACGTTGAAAGAAAAAGTTATTTCAATTAAATTGAAACCCTGTTGCCGTGATTCCCACTAGGTGAGTCTGCACAAAAGGGAAGTGCCCCTTCTGTGAGCATGGCGGAGGGTACTAGACATATTTTAGAGGCAATTCCTTGAGTTGGGTTCCTCGCTGCTTATCAAAAAACACCAAAAAAAACTGTCAGGATCGTTTTTGAATGATTTTCACAAATTTTTGAACGCCTCCGATCTTCAACGGCCCCACAGCGCCCCATTACTAAACTAGTTTTTCTAAAGATTTTTGTTGTCATATCTCGTACTGCAGTCGACTGTGTTAAAAGTTGCCGCTTCGCTTTCACATTGTCCCCCTTCCACACTGAGGAGACTTGCAGCAGTCCTGCAGCACTTCCGATGTTTGCCATTTTGCTCACTCTGCTACTACTCATTGGCCCAGATGTGACCAGCGAGAATTTCAAATTACTAACGGAAAATTTGAGCATGCGATTCGTCGGAGTAAAGGCGAGAGACAAGAGCGTGCCCCAAAACGCAGGCAGCGACGTCTGTTTACATTACGGGCATATGCCGCAAGCTGAGAGGCAACAAAGAGCAGAGAATGTAAGAGCCAAAATCACCTGTTAAAGCAAGATCTGTGTTTGCATTGGCAATGTTATAACCAGCCACAATGACGAAGCAACGCCTTAAGACAACTACAACAATAACAGCCCATCTAGCGGAGAAAGAGTTCGTGGCGCGGTTGGTAAGTACCCGAAGTGGCCACATGCAATCGCGCCACGGTCACTGTATTGATTTCCGCTCCGGAACCACAATTATAGCCAGACGGAGAGGAAGCGAGAGTGTCAACATGTTGGAAGCCAGCTGTTGCCCAGAGGCGGAACTCGTCCAAGCACGGAGCTTATCTAGGCGCTTCACTTCCCCTACTTCTCAATCAGTGCTCTTACATTAGCACGCGGCGGATTTCGAGCCGAATACTGCGTATCAAGGTGCTGTGAATTTAAAATTATACACCGAAGTCGAGCAAATCGCGCCAACAAAAATGTGGCATTCGTATTTAGAGCTGTGTACACAAAAACAGTCCAAAATAAATAATATCAGCCTTGAAGGTGTTTTGTGTGGTGTTTTTCTCTGCTTTCGATTCATCCACATACTCCCAAAAATAATGTACCGGAAATTACATAAAATCAACGTACTCGTACTTTCCTCGCACTAATCAGTTTCGTGTGCTTTACTGACAGCTGGGAGGCGGAGAAGTGAAGAAATCCACGCCCCGCAGTGGCTGGCAGTCTGTCTGTCCGGCTGTTTATACCACCGGTCCCAGGTGCACACACATGTGGCGGGATGCTGGCTACTGTGTTAGTAGACCAGCAGAATGGAGACAACTCAGAGTTACAGGGAATTGGGAAGCCCAGGGCTGAATGCGGCTAACTATCGGACAAAGTTGGGAGCGCTCTTGGAATAAGTTGAGGACACATTTCCAACACTACAACGGGCTAAAGTGACTGACACCCATTGACACTGACACCACGTCACATATGTCGCCATCGCTCACATCCCAGACACACATGCCGCATGCTTGTGTCCGCAAATGTGAGTGCCACCCGGTGAACAGCGCTCCCAGCAGCGCAGCCACTTGAACGCGCCACCTTTTGGCGTTCGCATTCGCGGCATGTGGCCTAAAATCAATTTGAGGGGAGCGTCCAAATTTCCTGGTCTAATGCTAAAACCGCAGACGCACACATGTCTACTATCACCACACACACACACACACACACGCGCGCCCACACACACAGACGCACTCGGCGGCACTTGTTTCCCAACACCTCCGACGCGGCAGCATTTCGTACTTAGGGATTGGACAGCAGCTGTGTTAACCCCAATTGCGGTTGGCTTAAACTGTGCTAATCTGTGCTGTGCTGTGTGTGTGTGAGTTTGTGTGTGCTGACAGCGGGAACTCAACTGTTGCTATAGAGGCCCAACGCGCAGATCCACCCACGCATTATTTGTACTCGTCGCTACTGCCCGAGTGGCAATTTTTATGCTTGCCAATTGCTTCGGCGAATTGGTAAATTGTATTCTCTTTGCGTTTCGTGCGTTGACCAGAATTCTGTTGATCACGCCAAACGCTGCGGGCAGTTAATGCACAGCCTCCCAATCCCGCGCCCGCTCACACAGCGGCAATGAATTCGCTTCGATTCGCAGAATAAATTAAAAATACATAAATAAATCAAGCACGGAGCGCACTCGCGGCATAGTTAATTGAAATGGAATGCAAATCGCAGCCGCCGTGCTGGAGAGCCATTTTAATTGAATTAGTGATTGGCCAATTTGGAAGTGGTGCGTGGCACACTACACCGAAGCAGGGGCGCCGCTCAGTGCCTTGGACTCACGGACGAAAAGCGGTGCCCGGTTGCGATTTAGTGCGTCGATTGCGAAATGGTCGAATTGACGACTACACAGCAAGGAGCCCGAAGTGCCCTTATGAAAAGTGTCCAAGAAGCCAACGAAGTCACAGTAGCGCTCCGTATTGTCTACTACAGCAGCCGACCAGGCATGGGGCACAATCCGCAAAAGCAGGCGCTGCGGCCGGGACTTGCGAGTCTTGCCCAACCCCGTTGATACCTGCAGTTGCCAACATTAGTACTGCAACGTGCATATCTCAACACTCGCGATGCGCTGAACTGTTCAACTGGAGCGAGCAGCTGGTGTTGGGTGACCAGAATGACGAATACGTAATCTTTTTGTGAAGCAAATCGCGCTGAGCAAGTTTCCTGTTTGTCGTGAACACAACCTCAACATGAATCCGTGTGCTGGCGCACTTAGAATACCTCAAAGGGAAGCATTTCAATTAATTGAATCCTGTTGCTGATGTTACTTGGTACCAGCGTGTGAGGGCACCGGCAATCGGCACTTCTCCCAGAAAAGCAGCCACTCCTAGTGGGCGTGGTGTGCAAGAAAGCCACTGGCAATTGTACTATAAAGAATGCTTGTTTCTGCTTACATAAATACCAATTATAGACCACCTTTGCAGTGGCTCCCCAACGTTGGCTTGGAATCCGCCGAGCTGTTTCAATTCAATTGCCCTGTTGATCGCGTCTAAGAATATTCTTTTATCTCCCAGTTACACTGCTATGCTACTCGTAGCTAAAATGCAGCTTGCTTAAAATCTTGCTCCCCTCTTGAAAACACTGTCACAACGAACCAACAACCTACTTGCGAAATTGCTTATATGGGCACATAAGCGATACAACTTTGGGGCTTCAGTGAGTATGGGTGGGACTTATATGCGGGATAGCCCCGTTTTGTGATACGATATACTACTCGTAGCGAGATTTGAACGAGCACTAAGTGTGACAATGAGTGGGAGTGTGGATGGTGTGGCAGTGGTGAGAGCTGCACTGCACCTGGTCGAGTTTCAATTGATTCGGGCTAAACAGGTGCAAGCGAAAGTGTACTCCAACCGCTTGTGTTTTCTGGTGGTGGAAACTTTTGGAAATTAGCTCCAGAACGCGACTAAGAACACAAGTAGTGGTGGCCAACATCATATTGGTCCATAACTAATCCAAGACTTTGGCAAGCTACTTGTATGCGGACATATTTTTGACCTAGAGACACAGTAGCATATTCAGATTCTAGGAGTGAGAGTGTTTGAACTCCTCGGCAGTCTATTGCGGTAAGGCAGCAGCATCAACAACAACAATAAAAACAGCCACAACTGTGGCGGTGAGCATCAGTCTCCTATCGATATAAATAATAGAAGTCAAAGAGCGCTCGAAAATTCCAAAGTTATAATTTTAGTTTTTATTTTTTAAATTCATCATTCATCATGCATATCGGCGAAAAAGGCAGCAAAATTTTTCCGTCTTCCAGCTTTCCTTAGCAGTTTATGCCTTTTTCTATTGTTGCTCTGGCCCAAGCCGCTCCGTTTCAAAATTCACGAACTATTCGTATTTGAACAGTTGTGTTTCAATTCATACCAAATGCAAACAACTTAATTAATTTTTTTAGTTTCTTTTCTAATTACTATTTTGCCTTATTTTTGAATCTCTGAAAATGAAAAGATTCAAAGCAAAATGTATTACAAGTAGATCCCCAGAAGTCACAAGAAATACAGAGGGCGAGGCGAGGAGTAAGCGAAATTTATTAACAAGGAAGCGGGTAATTGAAATTTAGCCCGAGATTAATTTTTATCGCGGCTAGAAAGATAAGCACGGCAAACGCCACAGCACTAACGAAGAAGCTCCGCGCATATTCAGCAGTTACAGCAGCGAATGAACGTCGGTCATTAGTTGGTGGAGCATAGAGGAAGTGCAACAGGAGAACGAGAAAACAGGGATTGGGAATCATCATTACCCGCGTCTCGTTGTAAAGTGCAGAGTGATAAAAAGCAGAAACGGCAACAGCAACTGAATCCAGTACACTTGCAACAGAAACTATAAAATTTAAAGAAAGAAAATGAACGTTTGTCGACAGAACAGAAACAACTCATCGTGAATTGTTTGTTCTGTCGCCAAGCGCTCAATTTTTGCATTCAATTTTTTAGTTTCTCTTGCAAATGTATTTTGGATTCTGCTTCTGTTGCCGTTTCTGCTTTATGTCACTCTGCGCCTTTATGCAACTGAGCACACACTTGGCGTACGTAGCTGCCAAGTCAGTTCGTATAGCGCAGAGCCACTGCGGCCTTGCTACCAATTCCGACAATTATCGAGATGCGATCAGACGAGCGTTTCCATAGCATGGATCGCGGGCACATTGCTTAGCGCATGCCAAATTGCACTCACATTGCTAAAACCAGTCAGACACTCTCTCCCTGGATCTGTCCGTAATATCCTTAAGCGACGTTGCGACTGCGACTTAATTCATAATAACCATAATTGCAGTGGTTAATGCCATTCGCACAGTTTCGAGTGAAATGGGCGCGTATGTGAGGTGTTGTGTTCGAACGCGGTTCGATGTTGGCAGCTTTGGTACTGGTGTATTGCTATGTTCGCTTCAAACGCGCTACTTCTAGTCCGTTCACACACACTCGCTGCGTACGAGCATCTTTTGCGGGCGTGTTGCGAGAGTGCTGGCAATTTGCCTGGTTGATGGCTGTTGGTGAAGCAACAATTTGTGCTAATATGTGTTTAGTACATGTCAGACATCATTGTCGGTAGTTACTCGCACATATGTTCGATGTTGTATTTGTAATTTTTTCTGGTTGCTGGTTGCTTCTATAATTGTATTGGGAGTTGCGGCTGCTTAAGTTGTAATTTTGGTGTTGAATTTAAAAATATTTCCTTTGTGTGTGCTGCCATTACTTGAAATTTCTTTTCGATTTTATTTTAGTTTTTGCTTGCTGGAGATCTAAGGATTTCTTTTGCTGCTGGGCTAAGCAATTGTGCCCCTTAACTAATGTAACGGAAGGCAAGGGACTGGTATTGCATCTCGGCGACCGGGAGTGTGCATGCGTGTGTGCGTGCGCCTGGGGTCGTAGAATGGCGCTATTACTCCTATTACTCGCATTTCGGCCTATAAATTATAGTTAAGCCTTTTGGAAACCATTAAAGCGGCGATTCCTTTATTTTTATGGATTTGCCTTTGAATGTGCTACATTTTAAATTTCGACATTATTTTTATGCATGGATTGCTTGATCCTTAATCACAAATATGTGAGTGTGTGAGTGTGTGTCGTTCGGAAATTTTACAATACATTAACAAGCTGCAAATGGTGTATAAAAAATGTATGATTCTTTATTGAAATCCTGGTTAGCATACTTCAGTTATGCGTGACTACACAGAAATTTATTGCTTAGTATTACTTTTCATTTCCGGCTTTGGAAGTGTGCGCTGGGCTTAATGCTTTTTTACAATTTACAGCGTTCCTAATATGGGGGTGGTCAGTTGGGAGGAAGGGCGTACAAGTCTGGCTGCGGCAGGTGCCCTTTTTAGAATGCTATCATGCCAACAACACAACGATCCGATGCACTGCAGCTGCCACAGCTGGCAAATGTGCAGTCATGGGATCACGGTATTGAATCCCGTTGAGGTCACGTTTGCCTGCTGCTTCTTTCTAACTTCTCTTCCTCCTCGAGTAGAATGCATTAGTTGGAGGAACCGACTACACCAAGCGCACATTGTTAATTATGACGCAAGTAATTTCATTTATCAACATTTCACCTAAGATATACGGGAATTGACAAAAATTTAATTCAAGACAAAGTTTTCACTCTTGTAGATACTGCTTTCAGGTCATAGCAGAACTGCTCTGGTGAGTCCTTTGCTGTTTTGAAGCTCACTGCAACATATTTGAGAACTTCGTTTAATAATGTGGGAGGAATAGCACCACTTAATTTTAGTGTTTGAGCGAGACAGAGAGAGAAGGACCATATCAAATGCATTAGCGAGAACGAGATAGCAATAGCAGCACATATCGAATATTCTGGATATAATTTGAATGCAATGCAGTCTATTCACTACCAGGTAATTGTGAAATTACTATTTGGGCAACTTTCACACTTCATCAATTGAAAGTTCAAGAAACAAACCGAACTGTCGCATACTAGGCAGGCGTAAGGTCAGCAACCGGGATATCACCGAGTAAAAGGTGTTGGGCAAATAGTTATGCATTATGTGTATCGAGGAAAAGCATCGCTGGTGTTCTCGTACCACTGCAGGCACAATTAAAAATGTCCTGCAGTAGTTTATCGATAGTCCTTTTCTGAACACAATTGTTGTTTCTGAATGATTTTCAACAAAAGAATTTGCGCTCCTCTTTTCGCACTCTTTGGCTGGACTCAACCATAATTTGCTTGATTTCAGATATTTAGATCGATAATAGACTCCATTTCCAGCGTGGCAAGCAACAGTGCCACATTTCAGACTTAACTCCCCCCAACACAAGGCGAAAAGGGATTATCGCCCAGCAAAGTAGTTTGTACTCATAATTAGCACACCTGCGCCTTCGCACACAGAAATCAAAAGTGGCATAACCAATCCCAGTCAGTGAAACGCCTCGGTCATTTGTCCACATGGGTGCTACCTGATCAATTCAATGCTTCTGTCGCACATGAGTCTGTTTGTGTGTGTGTGTTTGCAAGCTTGTATTAAACGCTTGGCGCCGTCACTAACTCTCGAAGGAGCACATTAATTGTTGTTGTTTTTGTTGCTATTAATGTAGCCAAATGAGCCTCTGCAGTTTATCCCAGTTTCCCGCTGGCGTTGCGCTAACTTGTCTCACCTCGACCCGAATCGACTTAGAGTTGACTCGATTGCCTTTGATTGGATGTGATTGCGGGGCGTGTTTGCGCCAACTTAAATTAGTCTGTGAACCTGCTGACATTTCTAGAGCTCGCCTAACACTACAGTAACAACGCACGTCTCAACTAAGTGGTTATGCAAACAGTTCCACAGAAGAGTGTGTAGTGAAGGAGGTTAGCGAATACGTGCCAATTAAGTAGATGAGACTTGCCAGAGCTAGTCGCGAGACTACAATGTTTAGCACTGGCATCAATTTACATCCACGGCACCCACGCTTAAGCCAGCACCATTTAAGTTTCATAAGAATTTCAGGACGTCTGCTGCCAATGAAAAGACCCCCGTTTTCTGTTTTCGTTTTCCATGCGTGATTTTAACTTTATTTTTCAATAGTCTTAAGTGTACAAGTAAAGTTTAAAAGTTCGTAAGGAGCATTCGCCTCACTTCGTAAAGGACTGCACTGCTTCGCTATCGCAGCTGCGTCGCTGCTGACGCCGCAGCGCAGCCACTACGAAGTGAAGTGAATGCGCCTTGGTTTTATATTATTTTGTATTTTTGTATTACAATAAAAACTTATAAAAATGCAAATGCTATGTTAAAATTGCGGTGACCTTTGTGTGAGCTTGGGTATAAAATATAATAATAATAATAATAATAATAATAACGCAGGGTGAATTAGACCAAACTATTGTACCAGCCGCCGAAGCGGCCTCAGCCATGCGTCCGCTGAAAATTGCACCAACTGCGCGTCCGTTTGGAGTTCGTTAAGGCGATCGCTTTGTTGCAATTTCTCTTGTTTGTGTCCAGTTCGCAGCCAGACGAGACAAGCGTGGACCAGTTCACCCAAGACACCATTTTTTCGTCATATATCGTGCTGATTAATAATGGAGCAATTGAAAGGAATTCCAGTACAATGAGACATAAAATTGGGTTTCTGAATTCCCGGAAATTTAAAACTTAAAATTTGCATAATTCTCGAATCTGGTCCCGAATTGGAAACCTCATGAATTGTTGTTGGTCTCTCGCAAATCTTGACAAACACGCTTACAATTAAATGAATTAAACGCGGTTACATATAAATATAATTATAAAATATAAATAAGCGGGTGACAGTGTATGTGTATGTGTATATATGTGTGTGTGTGTGTGTGGGTGTGTTTAAGTGTATTTTGGAAAGTGGGCGATTGCGGAGTCGTGTGCTGAAACCATGTTTTTATATGCTATGCAGCAGGTGTACCTTGCGCGGGAGCTCGTGCGAATGTGAGTGGAGTGCGAGAATGCCGTTGCGGGTTTGTGGAGTGAGGGTATATATGTCTTTGTGTGCGTGTGTGTGTGTGTGTATATAGCCAGCGGCACTAGTCTGTTATGCAGTGGGCGTAATGTGGCAGGTGAATATGCCAAATTACGAGTAGAACGTTAGTACACTGGTCTGGTTGCCACGCACAAACAGGAACGGCGGCATATCTTGACTCAAACTCTCCAACCAGGCCATGTAGAGCGGTGCCGAGACGATGTTTTTGCGCGGCATCGGCAGCGTCATCACCACCAGATCGGATTTAAGGGACTCCTGTCGCAAATACTCGCGCAAACGCAAGTAGCGGTTCGTCTTGTCCTGTACCGCCATCATGTCATCTTCGGTGATTGGTCCTGAGGGAGTGAACAAAACAGAATGGAGATTGCGCGATTAGGTGTGATAACAATGGAAATAACACTTACCTTCATCCTCGGCAAAGGTGGCGTTCGGTGTGCTCCCATTCTCCTTCTCGCTGACCACGAAATCCTTGATGAGGTCGTTGAAGAATTGCACTGACGTCTCTTGCGGCTTTTTTGTGATATCCGGGATCAGCTGCAAATCAGAGTAATCGATGCGGAATTTCGACAGCAGACTGGCCATGGACCGCTGTTCGAACTCGAGCTCTGCTTGCTTGTTGGCCAAAGCGTACACTCTGTGGTAAGTTAAAGAAACATGTTTAGGAAAAATCTCAGAATCGGATCGCATGTTCAACTCAAACAAAGAACCAGACACCCCACATCTCTGTACTCGTAGATGTGAGGCTCATCGAGAACCGAGAACGAGCATTGAATCGTTTTAGATAGTGTAGTTACGTACGTGTACATTCGTACATTTGGTGTACTGGAAGAACAGTATTCACTGCTGCGCGGTACTGTTGTGCATGGCCGTTGTATCAAGGACCATGAGTAGATTCTGAAGACGTTAAAACTCGCGTCATTCATACACATCTAATTACTCCTACACAATCACATTAAATCTGGATGGAATACTTTGCGGGCAGCTGCTAAACCCACTCAGCGGTGCATTGACAAAGGTTTGGATTGTCGTCACGTGAACTGGATTACAGCCGCCAACAAACGATGCGTGTACGTGCGTTTAATGAAGATACAAGCAGTAGCTAAAGCAGGCGGTACGAGGCGCATCGGTAGAGCACACGCTGCCCATCAGCAAACACTCGACCAATGGTACATCGCACCACATTCGTCACAGTACACACATACCAAGCAACAAACCCACAGAATCGAAGCTGAGGGTGAGCCGACGGAGTGGCGTTTGCGCCTACTGCAACAAAGTGGCCAACAAACCTAGGAGCCCTCGAGTGGAGGCAGGACACTCGCATTCACATTCACATTCGCCAACGAAACGGAATTGAATTAAATTTCTACATTATCGCAAAAGACGTATGCGGCTGAGGAGGGCGGCTACACGCGGTGCTGGCCACAACCAACGCAAGTGCTTAGTTAAGTTCCACAACGCCGAAACTGCAGCGTCACGCTATTCATTTGAGGAATTTAAAGAACCCACCGACACAGTTGCAAATATATTCCAAGCAGTTCCGGCTGCGTAGTCCTGATAACTCCGACCAAACCAAGCCACTCAATATAATCATTTTTAAACGTGTAGCTTGACATGCGAAGAAGATCCGGTTCGAATCGCGGAGTTGACCTAATAAACTAACATTTTTCTTGCGATGTGTGCCCTGACAAACCAGCGAGCGGACTGGACTAAACCATGCCGGACCGACCCTTGAGTGCGCCACCGTGCTTCCTTTTGACGTTCGATAATGTGCCGAAATTGTTGGCGAAGCGATTGATGATAGTTTGTTGTTGCCTTCGCTGCCGTTCAGGACTGAACTGGGGGTGGGGGGAAGCCTTGTCATTTGATTCATACTTTAATCTTATTTGGTCTATAAATTCCCTTAATGTATCCGCTTGGAAAGATGTTAATGAATACAATCTTCGCATATTTTGTCATTGTGCCCCACCGCTGCTTCACGCTCCCTTGCTGCTGCGGCAGCCACATTTTAACGTACTCGTACATGTCCGCAATTGACGTGAGCTCATCGACATGCTGGCTACCGCCCGCTCCCGCCCGCTCCCCCGGCTGTGAGACGCTCGGCCGTATTCAATCAATACAAATACATCAATACATTTCTTTCTTTCGTTTCCTTTCGTTCCTGCCTGCCCTACACCCCAATCTACTTGCGAATGTACGACTATCTGCTAGAGTATAGCTTTGTTGTTTTTGCTGCTTCCAATCATCATTGTTGTTGTTATTTCCGTTGTTGTTATTGCCCGTTGTTTCATTGTGTTTACTTTGGGAAACTGGCAGCAGCACTTCCCTGCGTTGCTACACTTAAATTGGATATAAAAATCATTTAAAATTGCTTTCATCGGCTGGGATGGATAGTGGACAACACAAACAGCAGCAGCCCCAATAAAAGCAATAACAACAAGCACGGCACCAGTGGAAGTGGCAGCGGCAGCGGCAGCGGTACATTTTAACGTCTTCAATTTTGCAATCTTTACAAATGCGATTCAAAATAAATAAATAAGCGAACCAAAGCGTCAACAACAATCACACAAGCGAACAGTGCAATAATCGTAACAATAGACTTCTGGAGAGGCGTCACATTCCCCACCCACTTGACCGCAGAGCAGCTACCGTCCCAGCAGCATCAATCCGCTGTGTGGCTTTTTGCCGAAAACGATTATTGAACGATGTCGCACTCCCAAATGCGACCTTGGGCAGGGGTGTGTGCGGGGTGCCTGTGAGCGTGTGTACGTCCTCAGCCGTTTGTTTTGCATTGTAATTAGTGATGGGACAATCGCATAAGTAGCAATCGAGTGATTTCAACAATAGAACAGCACACCTGGCAAGCCAGGCAGAAGTCCGTAGATGAGAGAAAGTTCGGGTAGACTCACTTTGTGGTCTGAATAGGTGTGTCGAAAGGTGAACGGCTGCATTCTACCTAGAGTAATCGATGAATTGTTTGGTCTTATGCAGTTCTTACACGCAGGTATGTCAATTAATGACTACGAAAGGAGTTCTCTGTGACAAGTTGGGCTGTTTCTTCCTGTATAAACAAACGCAATTATAGTGGTCCATTCAGACAAGACTCCCGCAAGAGTACAAACTACGCAAACTGTCCACAAGCAAAACACTTGGCAACAGAATTCCGTCGAATTGTACGGATAAATAAATTGCCCACCAGAAAAGAACAACAGCTGCTGTGAACCTTTCCTGGTCCCCTCTGCCTTCGCTGGCAATATTCAACTGGTAATCCTTGCGCAGAAGTGAGTTTCGGATATTTTGGACTGTAATCTGCGACGCACTTTCGGGGGGGCCCTCTCGGATTACTTGATTAAAATCACGTATACACTCAAGCGCCCCAGCTCTGTCGGCACCATCTGCTAGCAAATACCGCTGGCTCATTGTATTCCACATTAGCCACACAGTTCCGCGTAAGAACCCTCAATAATTCGTGGCCGCTCATCACATCCTTAGAACATTGTACAATTACAAGCACCGCAGGCAGGCTTCGCAGCTGCCCTTCCCCGCTTTATTGATGTGAAAGTGAGCGGAAGATTGCGCGAAACTAGAAACAGCGAACCTTGAACTCACCTCAACTTGCAGGATGCCCATGTACGCCGAGTGCTGATGATGTACGGCAGCAGCAGGGTGAGGCCGCCGTCATCGTATAGCCACCAGACGTCGATGACAGCGTGGCTGCGCTTCCGGGTGAATTGCGTCAAGTCTGTCAGCACTTCCTTGGGCAGCTCCGAGCCGCCGGGACCTTTATAGAGTGAGGCTGGGTCGTCATGCTTCAGCTTCGACTTGCGCAGCGAATTGCTCTATACGACGACAAACAGATCGAGTACGGAATTGGGTTGACGTACAAGCGGACGCAGTGGAACAATGAAAGAGAGAAGAGAACATGGTTAAGAGTAGCCACACAACCGCTTGACGCAAGTAAGTGCGTAGGCGTGGCTTTAAATAAATGCTTTGTAAACGCTTATGCAAGTGGCGAACTTGCGAGCTTTAACTTACCAGAAACTGTGACTTCGGATCCGCGGGATCTGGCGCGCTGGACACATCTTTCACTTGCGTGCTGGCGGTGAAAGAGAGGTCGCTTGTGCTCGAGGCTGTCATTTGAACAGAAAACAAAAGCGGGTTTCGTTACTATTATGAGGAATACACAAATCAAATGCAGAAGCAAAATACGCAGTTCACTAAGGGGATTCACTACAATAACAATTCCAGAATGGGGCGTGCACGCATGCATGGGCAGGTAAATAAGCGATTCTTGGCTAATCCTTCACATGCTATTATCGTACGAATACTTACAACTGCAGTAATCCCTTTATTCATGCAATCATGCAGCCCTGTCGTGAATTCCTTGCCACGGTTTCGAGTAGGATCCCCAGAAACATCCCAGTGGGAATCTGCAGATTCCTATTGGAACGTTATTTGAGGCCTATTCAAATCACGATACGTCACATATTATTTCTCAAACCAACCGGTGAGTGGCCGTGTCCAGCTGATCTGCTATGTTTGTCTAACTTTTACCCTCACTCTGAGTGTGCGCATCCTGTGTGTCTCATCCTCAATTGAATCGCACAAATTGCCCGCCATTACGGACCATTGCTGATATTTATCATCGGCCTCGAGTATGTGGACGAGTGGCTGAAAGGAGGGAGGGCCTAGTCACCTGGTGCCGCCTGCAATCAATGTGCGAGTTTTTGGCTATTTTAAAAGATATCAATCTTGGCCGCAGTTCACCATGTTGGAGACGAAGTTTGTCAACACTTTCTGACTTCAAAGCCGCATGCGGCAATCATGTATGGGCCCAGTGGATACGAAGTGCAGGTGAAATATTTACTGACAGAGACAGATGTAGGCAACACCCGCCGGCCGAGATAAATGGATTTGAGCAGGCGACAGCTTATCGCTTTTCGAGTGAGTTCGGCCTCGATATATTGGTTTATTTGCTCATTTATGCACACGATTCAACGCCAATGTGGGAGAGAGTCGGAGAAGCGTAAAATTAGTTACAATTCTCGTAATTTATTCACGAATAGAATAAAAATAAAACACTCCCTGAGCAGACAGGATACATAAACGCCAAATGTGTGAGTGCTGTGCATCGTATGTCCGGAGTATTACTGGCCACTCACACACACGTGCAAGTCAGCCTAAACGGCAAAGGATGTACTATCCGACGGCAGTCATTTGCATACGCTTGCTTAGAGCCGAAGTTGAGTGAAATTTAATAAATCCAAATTCGCAACGCACTCGACAACGCATTTCTCTTGCTCCGGGGAAGGTTTCGTTTGGAAGGCCGCGGCAATCTCTTATTCAAACACTCACACACCCCCACCCACCCGCGTGGCAACGTGTTGCCGGGCACGACACGACGAAAGGTCAGAGTCAGACACGGAACACCGCCACCGAGAAGTTTCCGCGTCAACACGCACAATTTCATATTTACGTTGAATTTTTAACACGACAAGTGCGGTTCGCCTCCAGGTATGCAACATGAAATTTTCATTACCGAAATGAGAAACTATAAAAACAAAGCACACTAAATGCCAAATTGCTCCAGAAACACCAGAAATACGAGTATTGCACGGAAACGCATAAATGCACGAGCAAAAATCAAACGAGCTCACTCGCAGCAGATGTCGATACAGCCATTGAGCCACTGGGGCGTGTCTCGTTTCTACTTGTATATCCCAGACACGTGAACGCAAAATTGCAAAATGCCAACAGCGCAGGAAAAACAAAAAAAAAAACATCAAAAAAGAAAAAAAAACTCATACTACAAAAGGCGAAGCCAGGAAATGGTGTCAATGAAGCGCCTCCATCGCTTGATACTGTCTTTATAAGCAGCGGAAAGTTCGAATCATTATGAGCACATTTTGACTCTGCAGGAGCAGCCACTCAGTCAATCATTAAATGTTTTGCCCTTTTCCTTTGTGCTGAAGTTGTGCAAATAAGCTTTTTACGAGGCTGGGGGCTGTGGTGCCTGCGCCTTCACACCTTCGCACCTCTGCACCTTAGCGATGTAACGCGGACAGGCTAAGTAGACACACTGCATCCTTTTCACTGTCGGGCGCTAAACAAATGATACCCAGAGCAGGCTTTGAAACCCTACCACGCTCCTGCCGTTTATCAATTAACTCTCGACGAGGACCTACTCTGTTGGGCGGGCAATCAGACCTGATTGGAAACTGTGATTCAACAGCCTTTCCTGGCATATCCATTTGCAAATTGACGTCAGCGGTTCGCTTTCATGTGCAAACAAACAAATTACGAAAGAAAAACATTTATCTTAGGTGGGCAGTGGGAGGTGGCACCGCCAAATTGAATATTTAGCAGACAATTTGAACGACATGGACACAGACACAGCAGGCGTTGGTGTAACTTGAATTTACAGTAGAGGTGGGTTATGCGAAGAGCGAGGCACAGGAAAGGAGATAGACAACAAACATTTTCCGTAGTGAGCACAAATGCTACTCAGATTTCGGACTTTCAAGCGCTTCCCTCTCCTCGATTGGAATCTCTGACTTGCACGCTCCATTATTTACGGTCTTAAGCACTAATAATAACATTAATAATGAGAATTCAACTAATATTCTCGAAGATTGTGATCAATTATAGAAATATTAAAATAATTAATTCCCTAATTAGGCATTTTGCATCATTGGCGAACAGGGCTTCAAAGGTGCCGGCTAAAGGCAGGCCATGCGCAAGCATATCACTAGCACACACACTCACATAATTAATCATGCTTCTTACGAGTACTTAATTAACTACAATAACAACAATAATAATGGCAAGGATACTTATCAAAGTAATTCAACTGCGCACCCAATGAAAAGGAAAGGGAGGTGGTGAGGAAACCGCTCAATTTGCGCAAGACGCAGGCATACGAAACAAGAAGGCTACGAAACACAGCAGCATGTGCGTGTGCGTATGCGTGGGTGCAAACTACTCTAGGCAACTACGAGGAAGTATGCTACGGGAATGCTTTTCAAAATTACACTATTCATGATGAGAGTCTGGAGTGATTGCAATGAAATGTTAAATTTAAAAGAAAGCTTCTTCACCTTTGCGATAACACACACTAAGCAACCGTTTCTTGAATCGTACTACAAGTGTTAAGAGGGCGGAAACAAAACGGGAAAACAAATTAAAAGAGTTGTTCAACATTCAAAAATCGATGGGAAAAAAGCCAAACAGCAATTTTGTTGTTGTGTAGCTCTTTTTCGTGTTTACTAATATTGTCATTAATACTTTGCGCTAAGCGGAGTACTTGTAAACAAATAAACACGGCAAGAGAAACATGCTACTTACATTTGATTAGTTTGAGGCCATTATCAGTGCTTGAAACGTCTTGGGCATCTAGGCGCGCATTTTGCCAGTTGGTGCAGCATGGTAAGAATTGTGTTGGAGGTGGAGGAGGTAGTTTTGTTGCGGTTTAATTTAGTTGTGCCACAATATATATTTTATAAGCAAATATATATTCATATATAGTTCATATATACAAGTGCAATTGATTGGTTAAAGTTAAACATGCAAAGTATAAAGAAAAAATAATCAATATAGTAATAATCAATAGATAAGTGGGAGTAATCGGTTTATTTCCCTACATATACTGGCATACAGATAATCCTTCTAGGGGTGCTTGTGCTCGAGCACCCCTTCAAATGCATGCAAATTTACGAAAATTCTATTAACGACACGGCACAGCACGAAACGTTCAAGTTGAACGCTCGAATAATCGACTAAGAAGCAGTGAATGCAATTAGGGACATCTCCGAGCGCGTTCGTGGGCGACGGCGTCTGAGGAGAGCTGCGCTGAGCAATTAAGGACGCTTAACTGGCATTTATGTGAATTGCTTGTCAATTTGTTGCTATTATCGGCGGCAGCATTTGGCACTGAGAAGGGCTCAGCTGCCAAGGGCGCTCCGCCTTCTTTGTATCACCATCAGGCAAGCACAAACGTGAGTATCTTAGGTTCTGCAGAGAGCCCTAATCATGAGTACGTCAAACTCTATTTGAGTGAGTTTTGAGTGAGAAGAATGGAACGCTGAATTATGCTTGGTAAAATTGGAAGGCTCGGTACTTGGCGCCGTTTTGCATTTGCCCTTTGCCATGTTTCAGTCATGCCACTAGAGTTCTTTGTGTTCGTCAGCCGCGACCGAACGGGAACGATACAAGACGATGTGAACAGCCTTGGCCTGTGACCGACAAGCCGAAGCCATCCGATTGCCGAGTCGTACCCGATCCGTCCGAAGTCTCGTAAGCTATTAGTGGCAAGTCAGGTTTCCATCATACTTGCAATTTATGTCGGGTGCGAAAAGGTATCGGGTCGGTCTAAGTGACGAAGCAAAACACAAATGCCACTCCATATCGGTCCGACGTCATATGTTTTGCTTGGTTTGCTTTCGCATCGCAACAGAAATCCACAATCTACTCGGCTGGGACGAGTTCGCTTGTTCCCCAAAGAATTCGTCCAATTCGGTTATAGTAGACAGTTTTATTAATAATACTAATAATAATGAAAATAAAAATATGCCCCCCTAAACTTTAGTAAAATAACGCAGTCCTCCTTTACTATTCTGCTGTTGTATGAAAGGGCAGTATGTGACCCTCTGCAATTACTGATTGGATGAGTTGTCAATCAAAAATCCACACAGGTGACTTTAAGTCGGAATGTCACTCAATTGGGAATACAATGCAATTATGCCGCACAAAAGTCCCACAGCGGCACTCATCAACTCCAACCGAAGTCATTCCTATCGAGTCACCACAGGAAAAGTTTTTACATTACGAGCAACTTCGCGCAAAGCTACGTCAGCGCTGGTTTGATTTATAATGCTCGTACGCTTCTGCCAGCCGTAAATCAATTTTCTATGCTGCCATCGTTGCCGTCGCCGACTCCCACAGAACTGTCGCTGGCAAGCGTTGAGCACCATCATTAAAAATATAAATCAAGGAGCCAAACCACAAGCACGCAGGTGGAGACTCTGTGGACGCCGAATACGAAGGGCATTAATAAACACCTTAACGAGCCACATTATTGCAGAGGTCCGCGGCGCTGGGGATGTGTTCGCAGACATTACGGCGTGGCGTTGTGGCGGAGTAGCAGCACCGCGGACGCACTAATGCGTCGTTCAAAAGTCAAAGTGCGCGGAGCAGATGATTTGTAGCGGCTGGCAAGCGGGCGACGCACCAGTGCATGTTGGTAGGGTGGCCGTCGACGGCAGTGCTGACGCGTATTTGTAGGCGTATTATTATTAACTTTCTAATACTCGCATTTGCGCATTTTAAGTTTCTTTGAAGGTGCGAGGCACCCGATTCGGCTAAAGCTCTTAAGTGGGGCCCCTGTCGCCTAAGTCTGATGTTGTGTAGGCAGCTCTCCTCAGGAGACATGTAAATGATTTCCACGTATGTCTAAGTAATTAAAACTTGTGAGCAGTGTCCAACTTTTTGATAAGGCAATTGCAGATTGGCCCACCCCACCCTCGCCTTTAACGCACTGTAAACATGCGAAGTGAAAATTAGGTTTTACTTGGAACAGCACAAACGTGCTGACGAAATGGACAGACATTCGATTCCTTACTCCTCCCTTATTGCATTCGTTCGCCTCTGACCCACAAATAATAAAAATGACCGCTGTTCGTATCAGTTTAGAGCTCAGCTTGCTCGGGACACTCACCTTGCGACACATTACGACTTAGCGAATCCATGCTGCCGCTCAAGCCGTTTTGTGCCGTGTGCTCCACAGCATTCAGATCAGCGGAGCTCTCATTCGGCTGCAATGTGCGCGGCACATCCACAATGCTCTTCTGTGCGCTGCTCTCGTCGCCGAGTATCTTCGAGCAGTCGAGTCCATTGGGCACTCGCAGAATTGCCACCGACAGGTACATGTCGAGCGCCTACGAAGGAGTGGCACATAAAATTCGCACACAGGAATCGCTAGGCCACTGCCACACCCCAAACTTACCTTATGCATGACATTGAAGTACTGATTGAGCTCCTTCCGTTCGCACGACTGCCAGTCCGCTTTGTAGCCCATGAGTAGAATATTGGGCTTCAGTTTGCCAATTCCAGTCGCCTGACAATTGCATCAATTGATCATTTATTAGACTGTTCTTCTATTGTCTCCGTTTATCTGTGCACTCACCTGCATAAGCGCCCTGGAGCCCGTCTCGAAGTCCTCGCCGTCGACCAATGAGTAGAAGCCCTTCACGTGATGCTTGCGGAACCAGGCCGTCGCTCGGGCCTGCAGGAAATTCCGGTAGCGCTGAGAGCCCGATCCGCGGAGCACATGGCCGCACACCAGCAGCGACAGATTCTTGGTCAGCATGTAGGCGAAGTCAATGAGCACAGGCCGAGTGTTGGGAACGCCGCATAGCACCAGAATCTGAGAATAGAGAAGCACATGACACACCATTAAGCTTGGCAGGCTGCAGGCTGCAGACTCTTCGCTGTCGTCTCACCTGCGGTCTGTAGTTCTTCACATGCTCCTCCACGTTGTTCAGCTGCTGGACCGACATCAGGGCATTCTTGTACGTTTGTGCCTGTGTTGTGGAGCCCCAATTCACATCCGGTTTTCGGTAGGCCACGATTAAGTATAACGCTAGCACAGCCGCGAATGTGATGAGCGCCGTCGCCCACGAGATGAGGAACATCACCGCTACGCAGAGCACGGCCCCGACGAGGCTCAACCACATGTTGTAATACTGCGAATGTGAGAATGTGAGGGAGAACATGTTCAGAGTCTAATATGAGAGCTTTTATATAAATCAAAGGTAGGCCCACCTTAAATGTAGGACGCCATCCTACAGGCTTCGCTAAACTAGCATGGAATGTGCTGAAGTTAATTAACATGTACGCGGCGAGGAAGAAGTTCGAAATCAGCGGAGCAATCAAGTTCAATTCACCAATCAGAATGAAACTGCAACGGGAATGTAAATGGAAATGAAAGCGAGTTGAAAATGGAAATCCACGGAATATTTCGCTGCACTTACGCCACGGCGATTACGAATGTGAGCACATAGCCACGTACGGGCTCGTTATTCTTGCCAAAGCCCTTGGCGAACCACACGATTTTTGGGTAGAGCTCGTCCTTGCATAGTGCCTGCAAGGGTTGAAATGTGTTGACATAAGTTCAATAATAATTTAAGGAATCCCGAAGAAACACTTTACCTGAAAGACTTTGGGTGCGGACACTAAACTTGCCAGTGCGGAAGAGAGGGTGGCGGCAAAGCAGCCGGCATAAATGAGCGGACCAAAGCCAGATACCAACTCAATTACCTGGAAGGAGTTCTGCAGGCCGTAGTGACATTCGCCTAAAGCAAAACAAAAACTGAATAAAGAAAATCCAAAACAAATGACCACGCAAATCGCAAAACACCAAACAACTCTGAAGCAACTCTGGGCATCAAATCGTGCCCCCTCAATGGCAATTCCACTCACCTGGGGGGCAATCCATGAAGTCAGTCGAACCATTCAGCATCTGACTGACGTTGCCGGTGGCTTCGCGCACCACGGTGGCGCCACACTGCAACACCATCACCAAATAAGTGCCCGTGGTAATGACAATAGCAAGCAGGGTGCCCTTCGGAATCGATTTTTGTGGATCCTGGGAAAGAGAGTATAGTTCATTTTGCAAATTCCCAGCAAACGTTCATGACCGACTGGTCTAAAACACACCTTCAAATCGCCAGAAATGTTGGCCCCTGCCAAGATGCCAGTAGCGGCCGGGAAGAATATGGCAAACACCGAAAAGAAGTCATGTTTCACCCCCTTCTCTTCGCGATAGTTCGCGAAGAAGTTGCCTTTAAAGATCGTCCCTACGACGAAAGAAAATACAGTGAAACAAAGACACAAGCCGGAGGCACGGAGCATGCTTACGGGCACACCTGACTGTACGCCTCTTGCATTGCTCGCCAATACTCACAATTATAGCCGATAAATCCCTCTGCAATCTCAGCATCACTTTTGGGCCCAATTAAACTGCCAATCATGAAGTCAGCAATGGCAATCAATAGAATGATGAGGAGACCAATTTGAGCCTAGAAATATGCAACGAAAATAGAACTATTTCAAATCCATGTATTCAGGCACGTGCGTGCGCCTACCTTGGCCTCCCACTCCATGCCCACAACAACAATGACCAAAAGAATGAGTATAGTAATACTGCCAATAATGCGCACATCCTGGATGCCACCGTCCACGATGCTCACCTCGAACGTCTTCAGCAGATCCAGCATGGACTCACAGAAGCCGACCACGTACATGGCACAAGCAACCGCATTCGCCAGCGAGAAAATAAGACCAATTGAGCCGCCGAACTCCGGTCCCAGCGAACGAGATATCATGTAGTATGTCCCGCCTGCAGAAAGGGAGGAATCAGCCAGGCGCATTATAAAAAAAAAAGGAAAAAATGATTTCTAGTGAAGTGTCCTGCTGGGAAAGTTAAACTACCAAAGTGATAAGAGATAAAATATCAATGCAGATATTCCACAGGTCTGGCATAGTATGAGAGGCATAAACAGACATCACCATGTATTTCACTACGTAACTGTGTAGCAGTGGCAGACACTTGGAAAATTGCTTTTTAAACTGTTTGTTTACGGGGATGGCTTTTTAACGAGATGGTGTTTTATGAACAAACCCATGTTTAAAGATATGTTTTTTGTTTTTATATCATGACTTACCGCCCTTGATAACGCCATTCGTGCTTATCGCCGACATAGACAGCGAAGTAATACTGGTGACAGCAGTTGTAGTCAAAATTAATATGAAGCCCTCCATGATGCCAGCCTGGCCCACCACCCAGCTCAGGCGCAAGAACAACATGACACCCCATATGTTGAGCAGGCAGCGTACCAAGACGCCCTTGATCCAGCCGAACTTCAACATGCCATTCATCGTGGCGATTTCCGGGTCTTGATTCCGGTTCAAGGAGTGCGTGTTCTGTGGAATAAATCAACAAAAACATGAAAAATGAAGTGCAGAAAGTGTGTACAGACTGCGTGGGTGGTTGTGTGTTCGTGTTCGTGTTCGTGTGTGTGTGTGTGTGTGTAGTCAACTTCAAGTCCCCACTCAAAAATGAAGATACACAAAAACAAAGAACTTCACATTAAATTTTAGTCAAAGAAAATCCTAAACATGAATTAAATCTCAATCAATAATCAGGCTCGCGACACAGAGACAAATAGATCCGCGTGAATCCCGGCAATGCTGCCAACCCAAGCACGCCACAAGAGTCGGGAGTGTGCTTGCATCCTAAGCAATAAAAGCAGCGGTAAGCAACACGGCGACAGAAGTAAGCGCAGCACCCGGCAACTGGCTGCAAGTGTCTGCTGCCCGGAGGCTCATTCGAAAGTTGGGTAAATTGTTCGAGCCGCACGGGCAACAAAATTCCCACGGCACACGAGACACAGCATTAGTTGACAAACAGCTCAATGCAAAAGAAATATATTGGAATTTGGCAAGTTGCAGCTTCACAAACCACGCATGCACGCCCCTGGACTGAATTCACTTTCAAGCGCATTTGGCACCATCAGGCAGTGAGGCACGGACAAGCAAACGTTTCAAGTTCTGCAAATGCCCGTGGAAAAACGGGCCAGTTTATTTCAGTTATGAGTACTTTACGAAGACAATGTCCTTGCCATCGACATCCAACGACTACATTCCAATCGCAGACGGTTGAAATGCATCCTTTAATGAGCACGCAACGAGCCACAGGAGGAAAAGAATAGTGATGCGCTGCGCAGAACCCCAGCCACACATCCATACGCACACTCGCTAACACACGTGCAGTGTTCGGAGACGCACTTTCCCCCCCAATCCTCTTGCACGACGGCATGTCGTTATGAGCTCAAGTAATGGTCCGTGGAAACGCGGCTTTCCAACTGGTAGCAACGATTAAGTTTAGTTCAGAAGTGGAGGGACGGTTCGTCTTAATTTGTGTGAGCACGCAAATGCGTACCAATAAAATCGTTCAACGGCATTTTTGATGATTTTGCCTTTCTCGTATCAAGTTCGAATTTCTGCTGCCCCCAGTGCCCACCCCCATAAATATGAAACACCGAGACTCCACCACAATCCGGCGTTGGCCCGGAAAGGCAGCTAAACAGCTACTTAGAGGGTGCAGCCAGAGGGATGGAGGAGCTCCGTTGTTAGTATGCCTGCTTGCTGCCATTTCCGGTACGAGTATTGCCTTACGTCCTGGTAATAAAGTCATAGTCAGTCGGCCTCCATGTCCGAAAATAGACACAGCAAAGTTGATTTTCTTATCCCGCAGCCCTTAGCTGAACACAAAACTGATTGGTTCGGAAAGGATGTTTCTTCGCAGAGCAGCTGAATTGCCCGTTTGGCTCGACACATACAATTATCGTACATCAGATGCAGCATGTGAAGGGGGAGGGAGCAACTTATATAAATACAGTTGCTCGTCAGGACATCGCTATGAGGTGATAACGAAAACATTTGCCCAGTTAACGGATGCTTCCATCATAATTGCTCATAATGTGAAATTAATTGGGGTTAGTGTCTTCACGTAACTGGGATTTGAGATGCAAACTCCCCCGGATAGGGCGCCTACCCAAACTAAACATAACTCTTGGTGAAATCAATTAAATATGAAATGGCGTCCTTATACTCTTAGCCGTCAAAAGGAAGAATATTGAGTGCCTTCTGACTGTTTATGGGTGGTCAACTTTCGGTGCAGAGCCTTTCCATCGATCGAGTTTTGTGTATTCACATTTGGGTCATTTGCTAGTAGATTGATTGGCTTAACTCAAAAATCGAGATTTGCATCATATTTCTCAGGTCGGACATTCCCAGTAGATGGCCTTCCATGGAGGGAGAGAGAGAAAGAGTTGCTTGTGCGGCGCTGAAAAGCTCGGGCTTTTACCATGGGTCATTGTGGACGACCTGCTTATATTAGTCATAAATAGATCGTAATCAAAAGCAACAACCGTAGCAGCGAAAACAAAGCAATTCACGACAATTATGAATTGAATGTGGCACACGCACACTCACACGCACACTGGCGCACTCGCCACTTGCACACACTTGCACACAAACGACATTCCTCCTTTTAATTAAATAATGTAATTTCGTGGCGGGCGTAATTGAATCAATCTACTCGTACTCGCACGAATTAAGCGGCCACAATTGCTCCACAATTGCACTCTTTGGAATCGTTTATGAAAACTAAACAAGTGCGCAGCAAGGCACAAATTAATTGCCATCGATTGGACATGAACTGCACGGCAACTCGCTGCAAGCGGGCAAATGGCGGCACGCGATACCATGTGGCTGTGGCCGAACCGAAGCACTCGTAATTACTGGATTGTGGCTTTTGGCCGCCCCTGTGCAGAGCCGCTCGAGCCACTGCGAACAATTATACAACGCTCGCCATCAGCCACTCAATTTGCCAAGTCAGAGTTCAGGCATCTTGGGCACATAGGTTAATTGGCGACAGCGAGAACGCAACCCTTTTATTTAATGTTTGTGGGACAAATTTGGCAGATTAGCAACGGGTGGGAGTAGGTGCGAGTTGAGGAGGCACAAGCCAGGGCCAGGAAGCCAAGGAAGAATGAGCCATCCACAAACGCGAGAAAGGAGGTACAGCAGTGCGAGTGCGTGTGTGTGCTCCTGCTGGCGCCCTGAACAAGCAGCTTTAATTAGTGTGACACTCCTAAATGAAATTAATTTGATGCGCTTATCGGGAGCTGCTGGTGTCGAGCGGACCACGGCGCTGCTGAAAGGCTCTGCTGCTTGCCAATCACCACGCAGGTCAGACGCAGAACGCGGGGTGGCATACACTGCTGTTGCCTGGGCAGCCTTTATTGACGATGGTGGCGATGGTGATGGTAACACTTTGATGAATTGTTGAATTGACAGAATTATACGCAGGGATGGATTTGGGGGTGGCGTTTTGTGTACGGTTTAATTTAATTGAGGTTTTGTGCTGCACAAAAGGACGCTTAGATGTGGAGCAGGAAGTGTAATTTAAACATTACCTAAAACAGCAAAAGCCGACGACATTGACGGGCAGTCTCAGGCAGTAATAACGTCGTTGAAAGAGCAACACAAATTTTAGGCAGACACAATTTTGAGAAAACTTTGAAGCCCATTCATTATCAGTTGAAAATAAGTTAGACAGCACGAACAACAGAAACAACAATGATTTGGGAGAAGCGAAAGTTTTCAATAGACGCTGGTTAGAGCACGGCACAATTCAGCGCGTATGACAGTCAGGAGTCAGCCGTCAGGAGCCAGCAGCAAGTCACGGCAGGCCTCTGTGTGACATTGGCAGCGTTCGCTTCAACAAACCCCCTAACTTCAATAGCAGAGCCACTTCCCGCATTCTTCAAGAGCGAACTGGAGCGGACTGGTAACTCACCTTGCCGGTCAATGTAGCATTGTGCAACTCATCGAGTGTGGGACGGTAGGCGGCTTGTATTGACATGATATTGCGGTAGTTATCCAAGCGAGGCAAGGCTTCGCGCGTGAAATGCCTGAAAGTATGCAATGAAAGCAGCGTAGAGAACAGAGAAAACAGAGCATAGAACGGAGTAAGGAAATGAAAAAACTCACCGAAAACTTTTTCCATATTTTGTGTCGTATTCATTCTCCAAAAGTTCGCGACCTTCTTGCGAGTCATTGGAGTCGTCTGAATCTTCATGTTTCAGCTCCACCAGAAAGCGCGTGGTCTGCAAGTCCTTGAAACGTGAAGGTTTGTCCTTGTCGCGAAAACTGCTTTTGATGGATTGTCTGTGGCGGGGGCGAGAAAGCATTAAATTAGAACATTTTTCAAATAATGGCGTTGCAACAGAGTAACATTTATAAAACCTTAGTCACATTAATTAAAAAATAGACGCCAACCGAACAAAGCTACAGAAACGAACAAACAGAAACTGTTCCCCACCGTCGCCGCACTGTTCCGCCCTAGATCCGCCGATTCGTATCACTGCAAATGGCAGCGCAACAAATGACCGCGCAGTAATTGCAAAAAGTAATTAAAAACAACAAAAGTTCATAACCACTGTTCATTAATTACGGTCAAAGGAGGGAACGCCGGGGAGGGAGGAAACGAACACACAGCACAACGCAGCGCGGAACTAGTCCGCATCATTATTATTTCATTTACACTCGTGTTAACACTGACGTAAACGCAGCCGCCCACCGCACAAGCGAACCAGGAGCACACGGGCGTCTAATTGAAAGGCAGGCAACTCGAGTCCATAAACGCGATATTTATGAAATGTTCGCCTGATGGATGCAAATCGCCACCAAACTCGGCTCATTACATAGAAAAGGCCGCAGCGGGCGGAGCTGACAACGCCTACTCCCTTAAGCCAACAGCGGTACTGCTGAATACTACCGACAAGCTGAGAAGGTGCAAATGCGGCTTGTAGGTTGTTGTTGTGAGCTCTTGGCCTGCCGTGTGTGCATCCGGTAGGTGGTCACCGAGCTAGTTTCCTGGATTCATTGATCAATGCGTCACATAAGTACAGTGAAGAGATGAAGGCATTGCGACGTCAGGACATACGAAAGATACTTGGTTGTAAAGAGTGGGAAAAGTGAGGATCAATACAAGAGTTCGAGAGTGCAAAGCAATAAAAGAGCAGACACTCTTCACATGAACAATATCCTTCTAATATCCTGCACGTCATAGACATGGACAATTACATAAACAAAATAAACGAGTAAAAGCGTGTGAAGCAATTGACGGTGGGCGGTGCGCGGTGTTGGTGGTGTTTGTTATTTGTACTCATTTCTGAGAAATGGAACACACTTTAATTGAGGTTTTCCTCCGTGATACAAAACTTGCAGAATGCTGTCGAAACGCAATAGGAGCGGTACTCCACTCCACAGTTGTCGCACGAGAAATGCTACACCCCATATGCAAATGGCGCAAAGCCAGACCAAACCCGGCACTTGTGCATCAGTCCCTAATCATAGTCGCAGACCCTTTACGTGGATGCACAGCACGAGTACTCCCACAGCCTCCAGCAGCAAATAGCACTTGCATTCATGTACACGCATTGTCCCTATGCGGACCTCAGTTCATACTGGTTGAATTCCTGGCTATAACCTGATCATCTATTTTGCGGGCCATCAATGCAAAATTACGACAATTATCGACAATAAATACTCCCATATGAAAGGACACGACTCAAGTTTGGGTAGTGCTCGCAAGTACTCAACGAAAGCAGAGCAAACCCCGCAAACCCGCAGAGAACTACTCAGGCGACCTCAGCTGTGTCGGTGACCTGGCTTCCTCATGCGGACTGTCCACAAATACGCTCCACTTGCAGTGTTTCTGAAGCAAAATTAAGCTCGTAATTTGCGCTTCATAAATTCCTTGCCACACATCGTGCGGTCTACACCGCTCTGCAAACACATCCCAGCCAGCCACGCACGGACTACAGCTGCAACCGGTTTCGTTCGTCTACTTGCCTATATTATATAATGGCATTATATTTGATGGCATTTGTCATCATTACAGTCGTTTTTATGGCAACCATTATGTTTGTTTCCTTCCCTCCTTCTACCACGCCCTACGGACACTTGTGACTGCTCGCAGCTAAAGGGCATTGATGTTGGAACGCTTTAATATGCTGACGGCACTCAAGTTGTGCACAGGACCTGCTATTGTAAAACCGATTTAAACTCGAAGGACACCATGCAAAACCAAAATGAAGAGGCTTCCGGAGCCTGAATTAAAGTGAACATGACAACAGGCCAAGTTACGAGAACAATTGATGGCAGTGTCCAACAGCGCGGCTGAGGCCAAGCAAGGCAGACAAGTTAACCTCGTTGACGAATGTGGGAATGCTGGTGGTGGTTTTTAGTGTAGGTCCTTGTAGAATAATCTCTTAAAGGAGCTGTTTCTTGGGTTACAGAGAATAAGGGCAGTCTAGTGGATAAGTACAGCCACAAAACCAAACAATAAACGGCCAACGGCAGACAGCAAAGAACAGCAATGGCCGCAGTAACAAGTGCGGTTGTCGGCACTAACGCTAGAGAGAGCTAATACCAACTCAAGTGTGGCAGCTGAGTGTAGGGTGTTTGTATTACATATCCGCACACAAGCCGTTCATCAATTGTGTACAAGCATTTTACATTCGAGCCGCTCAACTGGCAGCGGATATTGCTGCTGCAGTGAAGTGTGGCTGGAAAGTGCGTGCACAGGAAGCAATTAGGCTCAACCACTGTTACTGCGGTCAACTCGAACTGGCCATATTTGAGTAAGCAGTAAGTGGGTTAATAAACACTTCCAAGTGAGTGCGGTATCATGTGCCTGCCCAGCAAGTACATACGCAGAAGGAAGCCAGTCGCAGAGACTATAAGATCCTTTTCCTTTATTCGATTGTGCAAATCAGTCGGTTGTCCTATCACTAGTAATAATACGGCCCAAGGATCATTCAAAGCCAGTTACAGATCTCTCATAAGCCCCCGTCTAATGCGGCTGGCATCAATCAAACTGGAAGGAAGACTATGAAAACCCCCATTCACTTACTGCTCACTGGCGGCCATTACATTGTTGTCTGCCACATGTCCAACAAGTGGAGTTGCCGACACTACGCTGTGCTTATTGTCCTTACTCCTGTTGTCGTTGACATTAACAAAGCTCTCTCCTACTCCGCCACCGACACAGAACCTTCCAGCATACCAACCCACACACAACCCGATGACATTCAAGGACTTGTTCAATGTTTCTTTCAGCTATTGTGGCCTTTGTTGTTTATGACACCAACTTTCATTTTCTTCTTTGCTTGCCAGCAAAATGTGTGCGTATGTGCGTGTGTGTGGGGTCTTTTCGCTTACATTCTGCTTTCGTTTACACTTCACACCCTTAGCACATTCGTGTAACGTGTCTTTCCAGTCGAATGCGTTTGTTTGTGGGCGTGTGACCGATGCCTGTTTGTCTGTGCCCGTAATGTTGTGCTTCCGTTTGGCTTCGCCGCACTCTCAGAGATTTATCCGTGATGCAAAAGATCTGTGCATGTCACCTTGGCTTAATACACACTTTGTGGCATAATTGACTGGCTAATCAGTGTAGACGTCTGCGGCAATGCGCTGTTTGGAACTCGGATGGGAACACCTCGTCTTACTGTGACACAGTAAGATGAAGTGTCCCAGTATTTGGTGATGTGCCGCGGGCGATGGGTTCTAGCCAAATTCCCATTATGTTTTCTTTTTCCTTGTTTTTCTATAATTACTATTTTTATAAGCCCAAATATTCATAATTATTCTAAAAAACCGCCTCTTACTGGGGCCACAGAAGCACTTCATTACCCAAAAGAAACGACAATGGTCAAAAGCAATCAGGCAAAGGTAAATCGCCTCATCAATTAACTTGCACCCACGAATTCCCCAAAGTTGTGTTTATTTGCCGTTCTTCTTCGTCAGCCAATAAGCCGTCGTCTTCTCAACGTCTTCGTCGTTAAGGGGCATTCAAACATAATTACATGCGCTTCCAGAGACGGCTGGGGGCGATGGTTTTGAGTTGGGCTGACATTGCAACTTCGTGACTGTTCAGTTTCGCTCGCTCAATCGCTTCATTCACCAAATTAATTGATAACGATTTGCTTTTTGATTGCCACTCATTTGTATTAGCGCGCGGAGCCACCTCCCTCGGGCGTATAAAGGCCACTTGATGGGATGTAAGGATTTATGCATTAAAGCAAATCATGGAAATTTTATTTATAATCATTGTTTCCCTTTTTACACACAAACATCTTCGTATATTTTACTTAAGTGTCTCTTGAAGTTGAGTGAGAAATAGTTGAAGTACGAGTTGGAGTACGAGTTGGAGAGCAAGTATTGTCACCAGTACCAAGACTGCGTTGTCTAACCGCAAAATGATAAACCGGAATCATTTTACATTTCGTGGCTTGTTCTCGTAAGTAGGACTTGGGAGCAGCCACATTATTACTCCCACTGAAATTTGAAAAAGCCTCGGATAATAACCCCAACACGTTGACGACCATCGCAAATGGAAGAAGGGTAAGAACGATGTACGGATATGCACCTGGAATGTGTCCGGACCCGTGATAGGGAGCCGCCTCTTATCCAACTGACGGAAGCCCTCGTTAATTAAGGCTGATGTCACTGCCATCCAGGAAATGAGATGGAGGGGTCAGGGCTGTTCGGAACGCGCAGACTGTGACATTTATTATAGCGCAGATTGGGATGTGGTTTTACTGTTTGCAAGCAGCTCCAGAGTCGTGTCACGCGGTTCACATCCGTGAGCAATAGGCTGGCGACAAAACGCACCAAGTCTCAATTTTTCCACCGACGGAGTAAAAGGACGATGCTGTCAAGAATGCATTCTACGCGAGCCTTGGGGACGTTTACGACCGTTGTCCGGCCCACGACGTAATAATAGTCTCCGGCGAACATCTTTGGCTCCACAGTCGGTCAGTTCAGTTTCCACTTCAGTTCAGACCACTTCGAACAACGGTCTGAGACTGATCGACTTCGTCGCGGCTCGAAACATTGTAGTTTCCAGCACCAAATTCCAACATCTCGATTTCCACAAGGCTACCTGGCTGTCCCCGGATCAAAAGACGCAAAATCAAATTGATCATGGTTTCATCGCTGGAAGGCATGCTTCTAGTGTTCTCGATGTACGTACATTTCGTGGGGTCAACATAGACTCTGACCACTTTCTTGTCGCATCCAAGATCCGCATGCGGGTGTGCAATGCGAATATTGTACAAGATGGAGCACAAACACCGCTGGACATGGCTAAGCTACAATCACAACAGATGGCCCAGGCCTATGCCGCTCAACTCGCGGCCAAGCTCAGCCAACCAACCTCCAGATTCACTGACATCGGCGGAATATGGGCGGATATCTCCCACACCATGCAGACCGCCGCCAAAAAAGTCATTGGTTTCCGGCGTCCTTGACCACGGAATCAATGGTACGACCAGGAATGTCGCGAAGCTATTGGAGCCAAAAACGCCGCCTACAAGAAGACGCTGCAGTCGGCAGCAACGCGAGCCGTACGCGAAAACTATCGGGAAAATAGTAAGCAAGAGAGATGCATTTTCAGACGCCAAAAACGAGAACAAGAAAAGCGTGGCGCGAGGAACTCGAAATGGACCAGGGCAGGAAAGATGCTCGAAAATTCGATCAGGAGGTCAAGCATCTAGCCCAAGGTTTTGAAATCGGAGCATCAACCGGTCGAGAAGAAAACGGGAATCTGGCTACTGATTCGCAGTCGATACTGGCATGATGGAGGCAGCACTTCTCCAACTTGCTTCCAGGCCAATACCGCATCAGTTCCACCAATGGAGAAAGCATTCGGATACCACCAATCGACGACTACGCAGTGGAGGGTCCACCACCTAGCTATGACGAGGTCAGAGTTGTCATACAACGACTCAAAAAGAATAAAGCAGCTGGCGCCGATGGCCTGGATGCATAGTTTTTTAAGGCCGGCGGTGATGAATTGATAGGGTGCACTCATCCACTCATCTAAAAATATGGCTATCGGAAAGCATTCCCGAAGATTGGAATCTCATGACTCTTTCCTGAAGAAAGGCGATCCCATGCTCTGCGACAACTATCGTGGTATCATGCAAGATATCTCATGCAAGGTCCTGTCGAGCATATTGAGAGAAAGACTAAAGCCATTTGCACACACACACATTGGACCGTATCAGTAAGGCTTTAGACCTGGAAAGTCTACCATTGGCCAGATCTTCACGCTAACCCCAAATCCTGGAGAAAATCCACGAGAAACAGATCGACACTCATCATCTCTTCGTCGATTATAAAGCTGTTCTTTTGCCCAATACGGGAGTGCCTTTATACCACCATGTCTGCAGTCGGTATTCCTGTGGTGCTTGTGCGGCACTGCAGAATGACATTGAGCAGCAGCTCAAAATAGGATCGAACCTTTCAATACCGTGCGCGGATTCAGACAAGGCTTCAACTTTGTCAAGGAAGGGGTACTGCGAAAAGCCGGTGTGTATCGAAATGACACTATTTTCTTGTGTCCAGCTCCTTGCGTACTCTGATGACATGGACATTATCAGGCGTGCCAAGAGATGTGTCACTGCTGCATTTGCTGCTATCGAAAAAGAATCAGCTAAAATGGATTTGGCGGTCAACGAGGGAAAAACGAAGTATATGCTGTCTACTAGCAAAAGAGGACGGCAGAGCCCTCTCTCTAGCAGAGCCCTCTCTCTAGCAGAGCCCTCTCTCTAGCAGAGCCCTCTCTCTAGCAGAGCCCTCTCTCTAGCAGAGCTCTCCCTCTAGCAGAGCCCTCTCTCTAGCAGAGCCCTCCCTCTAGCAGAGCCCTCTCTCTAGCAGAGCCCTCTCTCTAGCAGAGCCCTCTCTCTAGCAGAGCCCTCTCTCTAGAAGAGCCCTCTCTCTAGCAGAGCCCTCTCTCTAGCAGAGCCCTCTCTCTAGCAGAGCCCTCTCTCTAGCAGAGCCCTCTCTCTAGCATGGGTACTTTCACAAGCAGATGCAGCCGATATTGGCGTCATCGAGAGGTAAGTCTAAGAAATCTTCGGTTCTATTCGCGTTGGCGACAACTATCGGATCCGAATGAAGAACGATATTTACGAGCTCTACGCCGACATTGACGTTATCCAGCATATTCAGCGACTGCGCTGGTTGGGTCATGTCCATCGTATGAATGAAGACACTCCAGCGAAAAAAGTATTTGAAGCGACAGTCGACGGACGATAACGCAGAGGGAGAGATCATGCCGAAGAATCCCAAACCGCGTTTGCCTAATTAATTGGAGAAGGCACGCTCAGAGCAGAGCCGCCTGTCGGGAGTTTTTGAAGTCGGCCCAGCCCGGTAACGGGTCGTGATCACAGATTCTGTGGTCAGCCCATCTAAGAAGAAGAAGAAGACTTGTACTCGGAGCCCCAAGTCAAATTATTGATTTGTTCAGAAGATGCCAATGCAGTTAAATGGGCGTGTCCATCCGAGCATCCGACTATCATCAATGAAGTCTTTGGAAAATTGGCTACTTCGAGTACATTAAAACACCGCTGGAGGCCAGCACAGTTGTTGTGATAATAAAGAGGGACTACAATAGCAACTGAAGGCAACTTAAGAAGTGGAAGAAGACTGGTCCTGGAAACACATAGAGTGAGTAAGGAAAAGCGGACCACTCACTAAACGCCGACACTTCTGTTTATTGCCATTGTTGTCGTTTAGGATGAAGAACCAAGTTTCAGACGTAGGCAGAGGACTCGAAGAGGTTACATTCGGCAAGACAGAAATATTAGTAAACAAACAGGCGCTCGGACGGACAGTCCGACTTGGTCACGCGTGGTTCGAAAACTGGAAAATGTCGCTTGAGGAAGATGCAGTAATCACAGGCGAGCGAAATGACATGACATAAAATGTAATGGAATTAAAAAAATCAAAACAGATAAAAAAAGAGCACAAAAACAACGAAATTCATTAAGAAAATTGACTGACAAAAGCGAATATTTGTGTCACAGTCAGTTGAACACAGTGAAATTGGTTGAGTGGCAGGTGACTCGTGTTCCCGCGGCCGTAGTAGCCTCACACAGACCAAACTGCAGCTGAGCCAGTGAGGCAAAGGTCAATGCTGGCATATTACCAGTCTCAACTGGCACAGTCACAGTAGAGAATGACAACAGAAATGGAATTGAAAGTTATGAATTGGATAGGAGGAAGCACAGAATCAGAAACGGAATCGGAAGCGGAATCGGAATGCTATGTGCTGCCTCCAAGTCAATGCGCAAATTCATGTACTTCCGAGCAGCACTTGTAACGGAACGATGATGAGTAGGCATAATTTCGTGTGCTGTGAGTGGGTGACCACAGCAAGAGTAGCCCCACAGGTGCGAGCAGTCTACACGATTAGTCTGCGGAAACAATGGAGGCCCTGCAACCAACCAAAATAGAGCACACACACGCGGCACATCAAGATTGTTGTGCTCAAACACCTGGCAACGCTGCCATGAAATTGCAGCTCCACGACTGCCGAGAGCGATTGCTACAGAAAAGCCCACCAACACACTGCGAGCAAAGATAATATACGAGTTCACAAAGATACTACATCGTTCTCTCAACTCAGCGATTTGAGTCAAATTTTCAGGGCGTCGAGATCAGGGGAAAAAGCTCAAAAGCAGAGTTTGCTTTCATGCATTTGCCTTTACATGAATGCCATTCAATTTCTATGCTGAGTGCATGTGTGAAGCTCTTCTAAGTTTGAATATTAATAGGTAAATATTATATTGCATGCATTACAATAGTAGATAAGTGTGCATAAAGTTTTCTATTAGCCACACATGCCCGTAGGTAGGTAGGGCAGCCGCATCACCAATAACCAGTGATGCCACTTAGACCACCAGTTGGGTCCGGTGTGAGCCGCGGATGCGAGGCATGGCTACGCTCCCCCTCCAGATTGAACCACCCTGAGCCTTTTACAAAGCGAAGAAGGTTGTTAACACCTGACTGACATAGACCATCTATAGTTGTTAAGAAGTGGGATCCTAGCAAACGCTCCCTATTTCTGGCAAAAGCTGGACAGGTACAGAAGAGATGTTGGACCGTTTCCAGCTCCTCCTCGTTCCTGCAGCTGCGGCAGAAATCATGTGTATAAACTCCCATTCTTCTTGCATGATTTCCTATTAGACAATGTCCCGTGAAGGCTCCCATTTAAGGCCTAATTTGTAGTCTATTGAGTCTAATGATATTCCTAGATAGACGCAGATATAGCCTCGGCCATGTTTGCCTGGCAATTTCACAGGTAGTGGCACAGATCCACCTTTGATTGGTAGAAGTAATTAGTGTCTCTCTTATGAGAAGCTTACAAGTCGCGAGAGGTACACCCATATGCCTACCGACATTTGGCATACAAGTGCCATCTCTCGCAAATTGATCAGCCTTGCAGTTCCCTGGTATATCCCTATGTCCTGGCACCCAGCACAAATGGATATGGAATTTTTTAGCCATCTCATTTAAAGATTGGCGACAGTCTCAAGACACTCCTCGATGTTATTTGGAATGCATTCAAAGTCCTTAGTGCAGCTTGGCTCTCTGATAAAATGCAGATATCCTTGACGGTTACCTCGTTTATCCTCCGCCAATTCAAGGCTCCGTGAATAGCGGTTATTTCCGCTTGAAAAACACTGCAGTGATCCATTAGTTTGGTGGATTCACTGATTGAGGGCATTTCGCAATAGACTCCTGATCCTACTCCGGTATTCATTTTTGATCCGTCTGTGTATATCTTGATGGGAGTATCTGGTGATGGATCCCCCTCGAGCCATTCCTCTCTGGAAGGAATTCTGACCCAAAAATTCCTTTCAAAACAGAGGGAAGAAGGAAGGTAATCAATATCACTGGGTATGTCCGTGTAGGATTCTAATATGGTCGCATGTCCATACGGAACAGCTTTCCATTGTGAGCTCGCCTTGAGCCGAATGACGGAGCATGCCGCTAAATATTTGCAGAAGAGATCTAAGGGTGGCAGATGTAGTATGATATCCAATAGCAACGTTGGCGTGGTTTTCATGGTGCCACTTATTGGTAATTCTGCTGATCTCTGTGCCTTACCGAGTGTTTCGTGGTAGGTCCTTTTCTGCATTGCAGTCCACCAGACCACATTTCCATATAGGAGAATGAGCCTGACAACCGCAGTGTAAAGCCAGTGAGGTACCCTGGGCTTTATTCCCCAGGTTTTACCTATAGCTCTTTTGCAGGCATAAAAAGCCACCCCAGCTTTCCTAGCTTTTTCTATGGTGTTTGACTTCCAAGTAAGCTTTCTATCGATTATAAGACCCAAGTATTTCGTCTCTTCTGAAATCCCTAGAGGTTTCCCTTTAAGAGTAATTGGGTCTAATTGAGGGATTTTATGTTTCCTTAGTCTTATCCGGATTTACTCCAAGACCACAGTTCTCCGCCCACTTTGAAATAATATCTAGAGCATTTTGCAACAAATCTCTCAGTGTAGATGCCCGTATATGCGATACCTACGTATGGGAACATGTCTGTTTCGTTTTTGTTTTTACTTTTGTTGAAAATTGAGTTAGTTATTTAGTAGAAAACGTTGATTAATCCCAAGAATTGAATTATGGTTTGCTGAGTGTGTTATTGAGCGGACCGGTTGCATGCGTGTCAAGTTGTAGCATTTAACGAAGTCGGCTTTGTTACCCCCGCACACCAATAACAGACTTACTTGTGCACATGAATGTTCTCATACGTCAGCATAGACTATTATTCTGGACTAGAATGAAGACATTGTTGGCCGATTTGGGGAGTGGAGTTCTGAACAGGGGATTGAGAAGGTTGTTTCCAAGTTGTTGCTGTTCTTGATTTGGGTTTCTTGAGTTTCTTCTACTTCTCGGCTGAAGAGGACAGACCTTTATGCAAGAAAACACCAGGAGTACCACTTTAAGGTTACTTTAGGAATGGAAATAAATTTAGACTATTTCTTTGAGGAAATGGCCATTACAGTACTCATGAGTAAACATGAATAAACGTTATATTCAACTTATATTCAGAATATTCTATTTGGTTTCTTTTAGTATCTTGACTTGTTAATGCTATAAGACATCATTAGTACCACAATGATTCATAAGACCCATTTTCTCATACGAGGAAAAGCTTCTTGTTTAGGGACTTCCCAAAAGGAGGCAAGAGACCATTATATTTATATATATTATAGAGGAGAAAATATGTTGAAAGATATTTTTTGGCTTGTTTTATAAATAATTGCATTCATTATGATACAGTTAACTTTTCCGGGCCTCCTCGTACTATGACCCAAAACCGATGAGTCATCAATCCTGTTTCCTTTATACTAAAGAGCATCCCTCTATAATATGTTGGGTATATTCACGAAAGCAGCAAAATGTATGAAATTCAGCAGAGTTAGCAAAAGTTCAATTGTAACTTGAGTATAGCCGGAATATTAAAGTGGAATAGCGAAGCTCGTTAACTTACTACTTACTTCTATTAAAGCTAAATAATCAAAAGAAGGGGTTTGTGTTACTTGGGTCAATCCAGCGGTCAAACTATTAACAATAAACAAATTTTCGTTACAATAATTGCAATTGTGACTAATAATGAATTATGCGTGCAAGGGTTGGGGAGAAAGACTACTAGCGACTAACGCCCTCCACTCGAAGAGAATATAGAAATAAGCATTTCCAGACCAAGTCCTGGGCGGGATTCTAACCCGTAACCCCAAGACCACGATACTGGTATTCTACTACCGCTGAACCAGGGAGGCAGGCAAACTTTATAATTCTAATTCAGCGGTCCACCGATTCAAGGAACTTTTCCCCAGGTCCAACACCGGTCGATAACAGTTCGGAGCGCAGCGATTGCATATGACTTCGGCGGTACCAGCCTTCTGGCAAGCGGCCGTTTACAGGTTGTTAATCATTATCTGTGAAAGACTGTAAAGCATCGCTAGGCATCGCGGCCGCGTGTCTAATGGCATTAAAGTTGGCGTTGTTTGCTGAAATCAATTTGTTCGACACTGAATACAATATACGCTATCCCGAAGTACCTTGCTTCTCCGAGGAATGTAATGCTAGCTTCGACATATGCCATGGCACACCCCACTAGTGAGCAACTGGATAAACTTAGTTTTATTGAATTTATCCGGAATATGAAAGTGCAGTCTCATATTACATTGCATTGCATTGATGGGCTACACTACACACTGGGCGGTAAGCGTGCAACTCTGCAATGATTGCCATGGCGAGGGAAACGAAGCAGGACCATCTCTAGAATTTATTTGCGGGAATGAGATCTGAACTTGAAAACAATGTTATAACTTTAGATTATTATCTATAAATACCGTCCCACAATCATTATTGTACACAATACTAACAGTGACGATGATCACGATACTACACTGGAATGGAACTTCTCCCTGACATCGCATTCTAATACTGTTTCACATGACCCAAGCATTTGTGAGTAGTGCACACTTCCCAACATTTTACGGCCAGAGGCAGCATATACATAAATCGGTACAGGGATGGGTCGACGTTCGTGCCTTCTGTAAATGCAATGTGGAGTTAGTAATTGTACATTAGGAGTATGGTCTTGTTGGTGTTTACCCTCTGACTTTACTGCTTCTTCTCGTCAATCAGAATACCCCTTCTTTGTTATTAGTGTGATGGTGCTATTACACATGTTACTTTGTACGCTTCCAATCCTAGCGCTTGCACAAGTTTAGTGTTCCTGAGAGTTTCAAAGAGTTACGGCTATGAATGATGGTTTCCTGGACACATATACTCGGACTATTTCAATTTTGCTCTCAACACTTTTATTACTGTAGCATACCATTCAGTTGTTACCTCAGCTAGTTTGCTACTTCACCACCCCTTTCGTATTAAAATTTTTTTTAAAATTTTTTATATGCTATTAATTCGGTTCTCCAAAGGCCGAATTATTCACAGAGAGCTTAATCATGCCTAACTCTAGACATGGTTCTGCTGCCTCTAGAGGAATCTCTGTGAGCTAATCTTTCGTATTATGCACAACTTATTATGTTCTAAATCTCAAAGCTAACTAAAGTGCACATCGAGAGTTCGAGAGATTTCACTCTAGAGTTGGGCTTAGCTCGTTCATGAATGACGATTTATGAATGGACGTAGCAGAGCTAGCGATGCTCTCCGTCAATACTTGCTATGCCAAAGAGCTATTGTGCTCTGCAGCTTACGAACAAAACTATCGGACAAATCAGTCAGAAAAATAGGGTGCGTTCTTTTGAAAGTTGTTTCATGGGATTTGAGGTGACAACGGCATCTGTTGTAATTTTCAGGCATAGGCAGTTTTTTGGGTTACGCGCGGTATCATTCACATTGATTACCTTGTAAATGATAAAACGATCACAGGCGCATATGCAGAGCTCTTGGATCGATTCTGTGCCGATTTGAAGCAAAAACGGCCGCATTTGGCGAGAAAAAAGTTCTCTCCCACCAGGACACTGCACCAGCGCACAGGTCCGCAGTCGCAATGGCAAAATTGCATGAATAAGGTTACGAAGTGCTCTCTCATCCAGCATATTCTCCAGATTCGGCCGGCTATTTCCTGTTTCCAAATCTGAAGAAATGTTTCGGCGGTAAGAGATTCTGCAATGAAACAAACGCCTATTTTGAGGGCATCGAGAAATCGTATTATTTCGAGGGCTTCAAAAGATTGGAGAAATGTTGGGTGAAGTGTATCGAGCTAAAAGGAGACTACGTTTAAAAATAAAGCGTGTTTCTTTCAATGTTTTCTTCAAGGGTGCACCCCACCTTAGACCCGAAAACACAGAAATTAGAAATATGTATTTGATTTTATTTTGCCAGTGGTCATCTCTGTACATAAAGTGCTATTGCATTCATACGATCCCGTGAATCAGAGTGCAACAGCGTTTACACGACAGCCTTGTGCGCTTACTCCTGCTCTGACTGGTGGCTCAGGACTGGCAAATATATCAATTGCGACTGCTCTGATCGTTATCGCACGAAATTCAATTTTCTGATTTCTACTCACGAGCGCGATGAAGCATCTTTCTGTATACAATCTTTGCTGCGATCTCTCGTTTGCCCTTCCCCAGTAGTTTGCCGCCGGCTTACAAAAGGCAAATACAAGGAGAGCCAAATACGAGTATAGAATTAATAGTAATAAAGGTACAAATAATAAAAAAAAACAATAGCAAAACACAGAACGGAGCAGGAAAAATGTATTCTGCGAACTGGCATTTCATAACATTTTCCTGAAAGGAGCCGAGCTGGGCTGCACACCGAACTCAATTCATTATCGTCTCACTTAAAGCGGCATCGAAGACATTCAGTCGCCTGCCAACCATTCAGAGTAGTGGGAAAGGGGAGCAGCTCTGGTGTGGTGGCCATGTACAAATGTCAATGAGAAAGTCTTTCACATAACCCGCACTCCTCACCGCACACGAAAAAATATGATTGTAACTCTCGATTTGCGCCTAAAAATAGGCCAAATTATAATTTCCTGCCAGGAATGAACACTAAATTAAAGAAACTCCAGCTGAATATATTGGTGCGCGGCCTCAGCTGTGCAAATGGAACTTTGCGTTGTGTAAGGAAAGAAAACGACAATAAGACGTATTTAATATCTGCGCCTGAAAAAATGTCGCCTCGCTTTAACCCAATACATGGAAGGCCTTTGTGCGCGTCTCCAGCTCATTCGAGTTCTGTTGACACAGAAAATCCTTGAAATTTACTTTAAGTCGCACACATACAAACGCAGACACATGCAACGTGTCACACCTTGGTGGTATTTGGCGACAGCAGTCACAACCCCCAAAACGGGTCTGTAAACAAAAGTCAAATGCGCAAAAAAGGGCAAACGAAGCAGGTTGTCGCCCTACAGTAGCAGGGGATGAATAACGGGGCTGAGACAAAAATAAGTAAATCAAACCACATAGCAATGGGGAAGGCTGCTCCGCCCTTGGGCACTCACCTTTGAAGTCGGGGTTCCTGCTTCTTTAGCATCTGCGCGGCATCCTCGTTGAAGGCGTCGTCCTCGGCAGTATCGCCGTCATTATTGGTCAAGCGCCGGTACACCTCATGCTGGCCGTCCTCCGCCGGTGGTTTGGGAGTCGTGTCGTTGTTGTTCTTGTGATTAACGGGATTCACCTGGAAGCGGTTCGGAGGCCGGTTGACCCTATCCATTTCGTAGTTTGACATCCCGCCAGTGGGTGAGTTGACAGCGCTGATTTTGCGTCACGTTCTGGTCACGTACTCGAACGCGAGCGTCAGTTGCACTTTCCGTCTGTCGAATCGGTGTGAACACTATCGATGATGTGGTGACTGGAGGTTATAACAAAACAATGCTACTTCTTAAGTTTGTTGTTGTTGTGGTCGTTGTTGTTGGTGTTGTTGTTGTTGTCGCTGTTAACGTTTAATTGTTAAGTGGACGGCATTGATTTGCTGCTTCTGTTCCTTCTCAAGTGCGGGGGTTGCTATTACTGTCTCTGAATTGCTGATTATTTAGAGGAGCGGTTTCATGAACGTAAAATCTACAAAGAGAAAAGAGAGGGAAAATTTCGAATCATTGAAAATGTGGCAAATTTTTTCAATTTCATTGCTGCTACGAGCACTTAAAAAATTAACTGACAAAATTATCTTCGGAAATATTTTTAATCAGCGCAACGTGCGGAACGTTTCACCGCACCTCGAGGCACCACAGAAGCCCCCGACCTGTATATTCATTATATTCCATTTTGTTTCATCTAGCTACGAGTCGCTTAGTCCGCTGTGCGCCAATTGGCCCCTGTTTTTCCATTAAGAAACTTGTAAACACGCGGGTATGGAGAATGCGTTGGTCCTGTTGATGGCGCTCGAAGGTACGAGTATGCCAAGAACGTTGCATTGCGGGTGTCGGGTGTATTATAGCACATTTCTGTATTTGTTTACTGCGTCCTTCACTTATGTTCCAACACCACGTTATGGTCAAATAGCTGACCCAGGTCCACCGACCAGGGGTATTCAGTACAAATGTGCTTCGAATGCTGTAGGGATGCTATTAGAAAGCTATTGGCATTATATTAATACGATATTCGACTCCCATTAGTGATTACAGTCGTTCTTCCCCCTGTCTTGCATCATAAACAACTTCTGCCCTCCCCACTGTCTAAGTTGTGAATTCGTTTCGCATTCCCTCCCCACACAGTCTATGCGCCACCACCAGCCAACACCAGCGACTGATCTCGTTAAGAGCAGCACGTGTACGTGTAAATAATCTTGCTAACAATGAGAGCCATTTATCATATTCGACTGCTCACCCGCCCTGCGCTGGCTTCTGTTGTTAATAAATTCGCTGTAATTACTCAATTCTTAAAGGCCGTGAATTGATTTGCTGCCCTTTGCTTGGTCTTATTTACGAGTTTTCATAGAACGAAAGCACTCGCTTCCGAATCTGCCGCCTGGCCAGGTACGAGTAATGCAATTGTTTAACTACATGCTCCCCAGGCAGCGATAGTCGTAGCGTATGAAAAGGGTGGAACGGGTTTCCACCCCTACCCTTGATGTTGATAAAGTTAAGAAGTTTTCTGAATTGCAGTCTCCGTTTGGTTGAATGAGACTCTTAGACTCCCCCGTGAGGGGAAAACAGCAATCTATCGAAGCAAAAGCGAAGTCATCAAGGAACAATTTTGTTACTTGGTTCGATACAAACAGCTGATTTTCTGATTGCTTTCACCTCGTAGGTGGTTCGTTTCACGGATGCCGCCACCAAATTACTGCTCCCAGTGCCACTCTGAATCGATTTTCCCACTCTTGATGCTAATATTCTCTGGTAAGGATGCGCTGAATTGAAACCAGTGGATGATTGATGACTTTCTCTACTTCAAATTCTTGTTCTTTAATTACAACAACTACACACTATCACTGTCATTCCTCCTCATATTTGTTAATGTTCAAAAAGTACCCGGAAACTGTCAATAAAACGAACCGCTCTTGTGATGTTGTTATTATTGGAACTTCTGTCAATTGTCAATTTCGAGCGCAATCTGGCAGATAGTGTCTGCGTAATAGCTTTGTAAGCAAGTCATTGTTTGGGGCATTCTGCGAATTTTGCAATGTCGCAAAGAGTCTGTCTCAAATTGTGTGTTTCAAACAAAATATTATGTGCGGAAGCGTTGAAGATGTTAGCGGTAGCCTCGAGGACTCGACAATTTCGATACAAAGAGTTTAAAGCGGGCCGCACTGTGGTTGATGAGTTGCCTCGTTCCGTACTGTCGTCCATTCACCTCTGTGACTGACGAAACATCGAAAAAGTTAAGAAAATTGTACTCGAAGATCGTCGTGTGAGTATCATAGAGATATCAGCTGGTATTCATGAGCTCTTTAGTCTTTAATGAGAAGATTTTTGAATGCTCGAGGACGCGCCGCATTACCAATAACTAGCAGCATACCTTCTTCCCTGCCATGTTAACGCAAACGAAAATAGTTAGTCGCTCCTTCGAAATTGACATGCAAACAACTGACATACGAGGGCGGATTGATATTGAAGCTACCTAGCGCTAGATGGCAGCACAAACACAAAAACTTTTTTTGTTTAGAAATTGCGATCTGTCAAACGTCAGCTGTTAAAATTTCACCCAAATTCATCGATTAGTTTATTTGTTGTAGTCGTTTGAAGAAGTAAGCAACTTTTGTGTTTCTTGAAAAATGGAAAAAAGCGAATTTCGTGCAGTGATTAAACACTATTATTTGAAAGGGAAAACGGCGAAGGAGATAAAAGAAAAGCTCGATAAACACTACGGTGAAATATTGGATTGCTGAATTTAAACGCGGCCGAACAAGCACTGCAACAATACCATCAACAGGAAGGCCAAAAGAGGTGGTTACTGAAGAATATATCAAGAAAATCCTCGATATCGTTATGAATGATCGCCGAGTCAAGTTGCGTGAGATTGTTGAAATGGTAAACATATCATATGAATGTGTGTTCAACATTTTGCATGAACATTTGCATATGAAAAAGCTATCGGCAAGATGGGTGCCGCGTTTGCTCAGTGTCGAACAAAAACGAGTTCGACAGACCACTTCACAGCGGTGTTTGGACATGATAAATCGTAATCCTGTTGATGTTTGGCGTCGATTAATAACTGTTGATGAAACGTGGGTCCACCACTACACACCTGAAACCAAAAATCAATCGAAACAATGGGTGGAAGCTGGTGGAAGTGCTCCGAAGAAGGCGAAGGCAGTGAAATCGGCTGGCAAGGTTATGGCCACTGTATTTTGGGATGCACACGGAATATTGCTCATCGACTATCTTGAAAAAGAATCCACAATCACAGGAAAGTATTATCGTGCATTATTGGATCAATTGATTGATGCAATCAAGGAAAAACGACCACATTTAAAGGATTAAATAATGCTCTTTCTTCAAGACAACGCACCGGTTCACACAGCTTCGAATTTGTTAATCATCCACCTTATAGTCCAGATTTAGCTCCTAATGACTTTTTCCTGTTTCCAAACTTGAAAAAATGGCTCTCAGGAAAAAGATTCATCTCAAACGAAGAAGTGATTACCGAAACTAACGTGTATTTTGAGGGGTTCCCGAAATCGTATTATTCAGATGGTATAAAAAAGTTGGAATATCGTCTTACTAAGTGTGTCGAAGTAAAAGGAGACTGACTATGTTGAGAAATAAATGGCTTTTGAAAAAAAAAAATGTTTTTTTCCTACTTAGGTAGCTTCGTAGGTACCAATAATAACAATATCTCAAGCGCGGTTCGTATTATTGACAGATTCCGGGTACTTTTTGAACATAAGTAAATGATGAGCAACATGTTCGCAATTTTTTTGGGTTTGATAACGCTTCTAAACATTATTTGTTTATTTTTGCTGTCTATTTTTTCAAGTTTATCATTTGAGTAGTTACTGTTCTTAAATTAAATATATTTTATAAGATCATTTGCTCAATACTAGGAATGTGCTTCGCTTTTCAGGACTATAAGAATAACCCCATTCTATTTCAATACAATATTTTGTGTTCATAATATTTAACATTGTAGTCGATTTGTAATTCAGAGTTTCAATATTACTCTCTTTGACTTTCGGCGCTTCCTGTCCTAAGCCGAAATATGATTGCTCCACACCAAACTCCTGTCGTACCTTTAGAAGAATATTTCCCATGAACCGCTTCCAGCGCCTTGCCCTGAATTTTATTAGCCAGCACTGTCCGCAGCAAACCCTGATGTTGTTTGTCTGCCAAAGCATCATGTTGACATCTCTTAAATAGTTGTGAAGGGTGTAATCTGATGTTCCCATAAATGTGGGTAAGCTTTGCGCTTCCCGTCGACAGTCTGATAGCGAAAGTGCCATTATATATATACTCGTACATACATACATATATGTATTTATGTGCCAGAAGAGTAAGTGCAGCTCGGAATAGCTTGTTTCGAATAGAGGATACGCGGCGGATATGGCTTGCACGCACATCTACGTAGGCTCCCATGTGTGCACACATCCAGTCGCAATTCCAAAAGCGGATTAGTCGAGCGAGTGTATGCAAAATAGTTGAGATTTATTAGCACAATTAGTGGCTTAATTGAGCCAGTTTCCAAGAAGTGATTAGAGTGTGTGTAGCCTAATCTGCCAGTACGCAGTACGAAGCATATGTGTGTTCGTATGTTTTGTGTGTTTGTGTGTTTGTGTGTTTGTGTGTTTGTGTGTTCGTATGTTTTGTGTGTCTGTCTGTAAACACCCGCCTACACCAGAGCCAACAAACATCGCCTGAGCTCTGAAATGGTTCAGCAAATTCGGCGAGAGAAACTTTTGCAGACGCATTCGTTATCACAGGCGCCCAGCAGCACAGCAAAGGTATTAGCAGCACGGCTCCTGCGCCAGGATTTGGCACTTGCTCACATGCAACGCCAATACAAAATGTGGCAATGGTAAATCCTCTCAACAGAATGGGTGGTCCAAAAAGTTGTCAGCCCGGCAATTGTTCACTGAGTGACGCGTCAACTGACATTTGGAATCTGTCCTAATCGCACTCTTTTAAATACCAATCGGAGTGCACGTGCCAGAGAATACAAATAAATGGCTCTTATTCTGCAAATCTGTAGTAGTGTGGCCGATTTTCTTCAGAATTGTGGTTAACGAATGATAAACAAACCTATCCATATAGCCAACTAATGACGAACAAAGACATTTTTTTAAACGTCCGAAAATGTTACGTTTAAGTGTCTCTTCTTTGTGTTCTCTGCTTGCGCTGTGTTGATTCCATCAAAGAGTTGAGGATAGTGACCGCCCTGCCAGACGCAGCTATTTCGGTTTAACTCTTAAGCCTCCAGGCAGCCGTACCACTCACTCGCTAAAGCAGCTGCTGTGTAATGCAAGAGGCCCTTCAAAGGCTTCAAGGCAGAGCCACCACCGGCTGGTTTTAACACAGGACCACACCATTTGCGAACGAAGGGAAAGAACTGGCAGCGCCAAAAACCTTGAAAACTGCCCAGCTAGATGGGAAATTGTCGAGAAATTTTGGAGTCGCCCTCGTATCAGTGTAAAACTTTCCAAGGCTTTTATGGCTTTGTGTGGAGAATGAATTCATCAAGCGCCGCTGTACACCGCATCGTTGCGCTAATCGGGAAGCTCTGTCTTCTACGGGTCTGTGCCGTTGCCTGTTTCCCCGGTGCCCTGGTGTCGCCGGGCGTCGGGTGCCGGGTACCGGGTGCCGGTTTAAATAAACGAATTTTAAGTAATACTTTATGAACTTCAACGCTGTCATTAAAATGTGTGATTTATTGCAGTGGCGGGGTTATTAATGGCTTAATGAGCGTTTATTGCACACTATTCGCGAATTCCACTAAAATGCACCTTTAATGTTTATTAATTAAAGTTAAGCTGCTTGGCTGTGAGAGTGAGTGTGTGTGTTTTTTTTCTTTTTTTTAAATTTAACGAGGAGGAAAACATCTAAAGTCAGAACCCCGTCAGTGCGGGAGCATACTGCTTCCCACTTAGTGAGCGTATCGCACATGTGCTCACAGAGGTTGTCCACTGTTGGGGGCTCCTCTAGGACAACAACTCCTTAAATTGCTGGCAGTAGAATAACACATGTTGAGCGTTCTCGCGCATCCCCGGGCAGTGAGGGCAGTACGGGTCCTCCTCAAACTTCCGCTCAAATAGGTACTGCTTGAAGCATCCGTGGCCACTTAGTAGCTGGGTGACATAGTGGTTTAGCTCTCCATGCTTTCTTGTTACCCATGTTGCTATGCATGGGATCAGCCTGAAGGTCCATCTACCTTTGTCCGTTTGCTCCCATCTGCGTTGCCATTCCGCAGTTGTATTGCCTCTTTCCACTGCTTTGGCGACGTTTGTGGGTCTCGTTCTCTTGCTTGTAGAGGCGGTGCATCTCCTTCGCCAGCAAGTCAATGGGCGGTTTACAAGTTATGACCCCAATTGCTTCGTCCGCTACAGTACGGAAAGCACTAGCCACCCTTAGCGCGCTGAGTATATATGCTGACTGTATGCATTCACCCTAGTGGCCTCCACCCATATTGGGGCGGCATATAGTATGATGGAGCTCATTACTGTTGATAGCAGCTTCCGTTGGCTTGAGCATGGGCCGCCTATATTCGGAATCCGGCGTGTGAGTGCCCCATTTACCCGGGTAGCTTTTTCGCAGACTGCTTTAATACGCTCTTTGAACATGAGCCTGGAATCAATAAGTACTCCTAGGTACCGGAGCTGTGGTTGGGATATAATTTGATGGGTGTGTGTGTGTGTGTGTGTGTTGGAACAATGGGCCTGAGGGAGAATTGTCATTGTGATGTGACAGTAACTACCCTAGGTCCAACGACATTCACTGCAAAGTCATCTGAAGTCGGTGACTTTGTCGATGAATTTGAGTAAATCGTTCTTGGATATATCAAGCGCCCAGACCCCAATACAGTTCTAATAGCACAGTTATATGCCTTTCAGATTAGTCGGAAGGGACAGTGCCAAATAGCATTTATCGAAATGATGAAGAAACTTGACCGGACGAATATAAATACTCGCAGATTCGAAGATAGTGCGAGAGAGAGTGCTCTGAGCGCCGCTCACCCAAGTGGCGCCCCTGGAGCAAAGTCTTGAAGGCAGTAGCAAACTCGGATGGAAGACCTTGTGACTACTACTCTTCACATCAACTACAACACCAATACAACAACGCTCCTGCCTTCCCCCACCCCTCCTATACCGTGTTTACATCAGTCAATAAAAGATTACAGAACAGCAATACAAAATGTTGTAAGAACAACAAACGAGATGTCCAGGCGAAGATAAAGAAAACCGTGCAACTGAACTTGAGCGAACACGACACGAAAAGTAGCCAATTGAAGGTACGAGCACTGCGTCTGAAAGTCACACAAAATACCAGAAAAGCACGCAGCACAAAATCTCATAAATAGTCGTAAATGACCGAGGGAGGAAAATTAAAATCTTCGGAGCAATAATTGCGCTATAACAAACCACTTGAGCAGCAAAATAAGACACAAAGGCCCATTTTAATAAAAATGCATGACAACAGCGTCCAATTGAGAGACGACGACGACGACGACGACGACGACAGCTACAACAACCGCAGAAACAACAACCACAACAACAACTGCGATGACAATAGCAACAACGGCAAACAACGATAGAACAACAAACAAAATTTAAATAAACAATTGCAAGGGTATTGTCGTCGAGTAGCATACACACACACAGCCAGCCACACACACTCACACACACAGCCGAACTCACACATCGCCTCGTATGTGGTCGCTCTGCAGCAGGACGGGCGGAGAAGGGCAGGCAACACTTTTATTAAAGGCAATAAGCTCGTACAAAAAAAGCCCAATCAGGTTGGCAGCTGAGCGAACTCAAGCAAACTTATTAAAACGCTGCCATTTAAGAGACAATTGCATATTTATGCCACATCCATCACACGCGAACAGCCCAGCAGTTTCCTCGCAGGGCAGCAAGAGGAGCGACAAAATCAAGCCTGCCCACATGCGTTTTGGAACTGTGGCACGAGTTGTGGCGCCCCTCCATCCTGTTGACGCACTTTTCAATGCTGGCCAGGTGCTGCAGCAGACTCCCGACCCACCCACATACACCAATTACCGAGTACGACAAACGTAAGCATACGCGCCCGATTGCGCATCATCACCACACGGCCCGGAATGGCACTGCCGCCGAGTTTGTGTCGCTCCGAGCTGGTGTCGCCATATGCTTCTTCCTATTCGCCTGGCTCCCTCTTTGTTTTCTTTCCTTTTGCATTTTGAAGCCACTTCAGCGGTAGGAGCTGCCAGCGTCTGTGCTTCATCGAAGCAGTCGTGGCCGCACGGAGGGCGAGCGACGCAATGTTTGCGGACACATTTGGTAATTTGAAAATTGTGCTCGCTCTGAACGACGTCCATCTCGGGGCATGGACATTAGAAATATGAAGTATACTTAGAGGTGTATTTTTGACTCTGTTGTGTTACGGACATTGGAAATATGAAGTATACTTAGAGGCGTATTTTTGACTCTGTTGTGTTAAGGACATTGGAAATATGAAGTATTTTTGACTCCGATGTGTTACGGACATTGGAAATATGAAGTATACTTAGAGGCGTATTTTTGACTCTGTTGTGTTAAGGACATTGGAAATATGAAGTATTTTTGACTCCGATGTGTTACGGACATTGGAAATATGAAGTATACTTAGAGGCGTATTTTTGACTCTGTTGTGTTACGGACATTGGAAATATGAAGTATACTTAGAGGCAAATTTTCGACTCTATTGTGTTATTATGTTAATGGAGGAAATTGCCGGCGGTTGATTTCTGAGACGCCATCGAGCATTCAGTTGATGCTACAGTATGCTCCAATTGCAGATGTGCTGAGAAGGAGGAGCTGTGCGTTAATACTCGTATGCAAAGGCACCAAAAAATTCCAATATGGTTGATGGGATTCACATTTCAACAAAGCGATACAGGCACACAGCATACCCTGGTATAGTGCTGGCCCTCAAAGGTAAGCCCCCTTCAATTCTCCCCAACCATTCAAAGGGATCAGTTTCGCGGATCGTAAATTACGAATAAGTCCTTGCGGAGAGTGTGTCCATAAAGGAAAGCAGGCGACAGAACTTTCGAGTACCCATTGGCGAAATTTTCCCACGGTCCCTCCATGCCCATCATGGGAAATGTGTCCAGGTGCGTGTGGACCGCTTAAACAATGATTGTACACAAGCCAAGCGCTCAATTGTAATCCAATGTGAAGTGCGGCCTGCCCTGCCCGCCTCTTCTGTTTTCTCTACACCTCTTGTTGGGAAGATTTCATGCAAAATGCGATTACGTGTAAATAAACGGAATAAAGTCATTTCCGATTTGAGTAAAAGTTAATTTAACTTATCGAAACCTTTCTTCACACACTTTATCGGCAGGAAAAAGGCAACGCGCTGACAGACTGGCTCCGTGCAAAGAATGCCATTTCTCAGGGGAAGCGAGCAAAAACCATCGAAATGGAGCTGGCATAAAAACAGCAGAAGCGGTGGGTTTATCACCCCCAACGAAATGGAATCCCGCACGAACTCATAAACGAGCAGAAATGCGTAAACAAATTGCTTGGAAAATGGAAACACAGAAGAAAAAATGGAGAAAACCGGAGAAGCAGCTTAAATTGATTTGTTTGATGTGGTTTCACTTGTTTCATGGATCATCCTCGCTGATTGCTGTTCCAATTGGGGGCTGTGTAAGGGATTGCCAACTGCGCTGTGTATGAGAATGCATGTGTGTGTGTGTTGTGTGCGGGTGCATGAATATATCAATCGAATCAAAAAGATGACAAGCACACAATTCGATTGGTGTGTACAGCAGAGGAGCACAAACGCACGTTCCTGCCGAAAAATATTCCTTTAGTACTTTTATTTGGCTTTGCTAACTAAATTCGAACAGGATGAAAGGACTTTTGGCCAGCTGCAGTAGGCAGCCTTAGATGCACCCCAGCAACGGTTGCCATTTCGTTTCTGGTTTGAGGGTGGTCAGGGCGAGTATTGGTGTCAGTGGTCATGGCACGAGGCGGAATGTTGCGCACATCTCAAACAGCTCCTGCAAGAGACGTGCATACCAAGTGGTCACTGTAGATAAGGAATTTGCGGCGTTCGGTCCATTGACAACAGAGCCCGGAGCCATTAGAATGCTCGCATGTTCCGCATCAGCAAATGGCAGGCTAGTCACTAAGGGCCACACTGGAAGACTCATATCGATTGCCATGCTCAGCAGCAAATAAACACGAATAAAATCACATAAAATGTTTCCTCCAGTTGACTCACACCGAGTGAAAAACCAGATCAGACTAATATTTAAGACAGAAGCCGCATGTCGTAAAAATGCCATTGAGCAAAGGCTTTTTTTGTGTGGCAATTGCTGAGCAAAGGGACACATGCGGACCCACCCTACACCAACTGGGCACCGACATAAATTCGAAGACCAAGCGGACGTTGGAAATGATTTCAAGCGGATCAAAACTTGGCAAATGCTTCGGACATTAAATTTCTCACATTCTGTACCTGACGTCCTTACTCAATGTCATTCTGGGCAGACACACACGCAGGTTTGTTCACCAGTCTCACAAACGCAGAGCAATAAAAGAAATAACAGCAATGAAAACGGTCGCATAACTGACGGGTGGAATTGGGTGTCATCACTCCGGCCGAGCACAAAAGCGAAGCCCTACACAAGTGAATTTGCCGGATTTTGTGCAGCTAATTGCTCCAAGTGAGCTGTGCCATCAACATACCCAAATGCCTGGCAACTCCAAAACAGACCACTGCCATATGCATATACGCTTCCTCCAGTTCCTCGCCACAACCACCAGCATATGCCGAGTTAGGTGCAAATACGAATAGCTGCAGGGATGTTCTGAGGGCATTCCGTTGCCCGCCCATTGGCAGTGCATTCGCTTTTGAACGACATGTACTCATGTTACCTGCATGCGAATCCACACAACACAGTGCACCCGCCGCTCCAACAATGGGCGTCCGACTATGCTAATGAGAGCAAGCGTTGCAAATAGCGCCATTAATTCGCTTCAGCAACTGCACGGCAACAGCGCGAGACTTGCACCCAAACAAATGCAACAAAACAAAATAAAACAACAAACGATTTAAAACGACAAAAGCGACGAAAAAGTGTGAATTAGCGTGTGAATGGGGTAGTGAAGTGAGCTCTGGGCAGAAACTGATTTTGCTCGAGAGCACAGCCCCACATGTCCACAATTCAGTCAGATTGTTCCTCGGGCATTGTGGCAAGCGGTGCCGGAACCAGATCCAGTCGCGCTCAAAACAATTAAAACAATTTAAAAACAAATCAACACAATTCTCCCCACTCATTGCGTGTTTGAGAACTAAGGAAAACGCTTTGCCCCTACAAAAAAACCTCACACGATGACCGCCATACATTGAAGCAGGCCACTGACTGCATTGTCAACAACATGACCAACTTTTCGTGCATCCTGTCTGCCGTAACACACTGTGTGGCCGTAGCGAGCAACCGCTCGTGCAATGAAAGCCGCGTTGGTGAGTGGTAGGAGGCGAGAGGAGCATCTGCAGCAAAGCAGATCAAAAGCGTCGTCTCTTGGGAAATTCCCCTGCATAGAAATTATTCGAATTCATCACCAAAATTCGGCCTCTAACATTTGGAGGCTTATACAAATTTCGGTTGAAAGGATTCGCCAATAATCCGTGACCATGCAAGATCTACCAGCGTTCGTTGCAACAGAGACGTCCACCAAACGGTGAGGCCGAATTTTGGTAATGTATTCGTTTAATGCGTTATGGTCCGGCAGCGTAATCGGGACCCCTTTTCTTTAGGAGGAACCGAATCTACGGGGATGGTCCGTGGAATCTTTTGAAGCTTCCAACATATATTTTTTCAACAAGACGGCGCTACGTGACACTCAACACACAAATACGAACAATCGACCTACAAGTATATCCCGATCAATTCAGAAATTGGCCAAAAGTTATGCCAACTGACGCCTGCCGACTTCCTCTTGCAAGGTGATGCTAAATAGAACCGAGAACAATGGGAATCTGGTACCATCCACATCCATGCGAAAAAGGCGTAGCAATTTGGACTCACCAAACGAAGCCGTGCAGGACATTTACCTGACATGGTATTCCGCACTTCATGCCACAAAATGCTGTTCAAGTAAATAAGGAATTAAAGGTGCATAGTGGCAGAAAGCAGAAACGGCAACAGAAACAGAATCCAGCACATTTGCAACAGAAACAAAATCAACAAAGGAATTTGTAATAGATTAGCTGCAGAATTTGCGGACAGAAAACGAGCATTTGGCGACTGAACAGGATCGTGAGTTGCTTACGTAGAAGAAGTCGTCAGAAATATTCAAGGAATTGTTGGTGCCAGCGACACAAATGCATTTTAACGCTTTCAACATTGTAGCTTGGAGTAATTATGATGAGTTAATAATGCAGTAGATTCTTTTTCAATGTACAATTCCGGGCAAACGTTTTACTGACCTTTTTTACAAAACTCAACTTCGAGGACAACAGAACTTCCCTAGAGCTAGTGGGACATTGTTTCAGTGGCAAACCCAATTCGACAGCAGCAGTAAGAATATAAGTTTGTTTATTCAGGGACACTTTTTATCAAATATTGGATATGAGTAAAAATTTTAATGAACATTTTGTTCCTATTTCATTGGGTTGTTTTAGGTTAGGCAATCAAATGGTAGCTTATATCCCTCTACCTTGTTCCCAAATCCTAACAAATCGCTTCATACAATTCCTCTTCACTATACACCTCCAACTCTTGTTCATGTCCGCGGTCTAATAAATATAATGACGAAATTCTTCCATCATCCGCGCTACAAACGAAGTACAATTTTACATAATCTTTTTCCGAATTCTGTTTCTATCTCTGTGTCTGTTTCTGTTTTATCCGACTGCATGAGCCAACCCAAGCAGAAGCAGAATTTACTCCAGAAATATCATTTTTAGCTCTGTTACCGTTTTTGTTTTATGTCACTCTACACTTAACTTAAGGGAAAATGTTAGATGGAGTCAATTATCATCCTGCCTAACAAGGCGACGAACTTGGCCGAAATGGAATCGCGGCCGTTCAAAACTGCTGTTGACATTTAATAGGCAGGATATTAAATTTGTAATAAGGGTACTGACGGGTCACTGTTTGGTTGGTAGACACGCAAGTAGACTGGGGGTATGACTTTTGTAGGAGCTATCAAGATGTCGAAGAAGAGGAAACAGTGGAACACCTCCTGTGTGGGTGCATTGCTCTATACAGAAAAAGGTTCTCCACTCTTGGATTTACATTTCTTTACAGCATTGCGGAGATTTCCCGGATGAAGCTAACGAAAGTGGCTACTTTTATTAAATCCACTGGATGGTGTAAGGAGGATCCTTCGGTGTAGGGGAAAAAAAGCTCTAGTGGCCACAATGGGCTTTGAACAGGCCTAAGTGAGTCTTAGGACAGCCATATAACCTAACCTAACCTAAGAGAGATCTCAGACACACCAGTTTCCACATCCTTCTAAGGCGCTTAATGGGGAATCTTGTGTCTTCACTTCTCGTCCATGATGACTTTCCTACCACTGTGGGTAATCTTGTGTCTTCACTTCACGTCCATGATTACTTTCCCACCACTGTGGGGAACCTTGTGTCTTCACTTCACGTCTATGATTACTTTCCCACCACTGTGGGGAATCTTGTGTCTTCACTTCACGTCCATGATTACTTTCCCACCAATGTGGGGAACCTTGTGTCTTCACTTCACGTCTATGATTACTTTCCCACCACTGTGGGGAATCTTGTGCTTCACTTCACGTTCATGATGACTTTCCCACGACTGGTAAGGCAGAAATGCTCGGTGGCTTCCTGGGTAGGCACGGTCGACACACTAGTGGGGACATCCTACTTACCCAGCAAATCCACACAATAAAGGATGTGTACGATGAAAATATGTTTCTTTCTCTTGTATTAACTCTGAATGCCAGCAAAGGGGTCGACGAGTGCACATAAAATACACAATTTGAGCTTTCTCTGATTGTTGTTGTTGTTGTTGTTGTTATTATTATTATTATTGCTGTTGTTGTTATTATTGCTGCTGCTGCTGCTGTTGTTGTTGTTGTTATTATTATTATATTGCATTTTGTCATGCCCGTTCCTTGCCATGTTCGCGGAAAATCAATTTCCAACACTATAAATTCGTATCTGGCATGCAGGCAAGAAGCGTCTCGCTGCTAACTTTTTATGGGCCTGCCATAAGCGGTGCGCATAAAAACCAAGAAGGGACGAGAGCCTCGGACGTGCAACTGGAAAGAAGGCGCACACCGCCACAGCCACAGCCACATCAGCAGACCAGAGACAAAGCCGCCGATGCGCCCAACGGCAGCAAGAGTGCTAAAAAGCCGTATTTCGTCGTTTTGCGGCACATTTATGAGTGTAAATCATAAAAACTGTTAAACGCAATACGAGCATATTCGCTTCTCGTGCTTCCCCCTCTTCTCTTCACGCTAATTTTCTTTGAAGTGGCACCCACAACACGAAGCCATGGCGCTGCTGGCGCAAATGTTGCTTCAAATGCAGCATTCAATATTTTATGTGCTAAATGTTAGTTATTTATTGCTTATTGTTGTTGTTGTTGCGATTATTTTTCCTTAAAATTTATCACTCTGAAAGCAACGACTGCAGCAACAAAAAGCAAATTCCCGCAGACGTGGGCGAGCATGGGCGCGAATTTCCAGCTGCAAAACCCCGCGGAGCGCCAAAGATCCGTTAAGCGCTGCCAATGCGCTGCCCACCGCAATGATGTGTTGCCTTCGAGCTTGCCCGTAACCAATGTGGACGACGCAAGCCGGCCAACGAATCAGCTCAGTACTCAGGAGACACTGTACGATCCTACAAGCAGTCCTGCCCACAATTGTGTTTCACACAGAATTAGAAAAGAAATTGCAACACCTTCCCCAGAGCTAATCGGCACTTGCACCCATTTCAAATTCAAAGTCCTAAAGTATTCAATTGGCAAAATGGGTGGGAATTCGTGTTTTATACTCACTTGGAATGTGACACCAGAGAAGAAGAATATCCCAATGTGAAGAGGAAAAGTCCACAACTTATGACGTAGGCAGGACGACTGTGATCGCGCAGTCAATTGAAAAAATCGGGCTGTGCAACCAACTCAGCACACACCTACGGATAAGTATACGAGTGATACAATAGCTGTTGAGGGACCCAATATAAAATATTCCGAAGAACTCAAATATCTTAGGTGTAGTTCTGGATAAGCGACTAAATTGGAACTCTCACTTAAAGTCGGAGATAGGCAAAGCCATAAGAGCAATGTGGGGCTGTCGGAGTCTCTTTGGTAGAGCATGGGGTCTAGAAGACTCCGAAATGCTACACTGGATGTATATAATGATGGTTAGACCAATCATTTCTTATGCATCCCCTGTATAGTGGCCAAAAACCACACAAGAATCCGGTAAGAATATACTAGCAAGGTTTAAAAGGCAGACTTGCCTGGCAATCACCGGTGCCATGTGAAACTGTCCAACCCGTGCTATTGAAGCCATAATAAGACTATCCCCACTACATACATTCGTGAAAAAATGTGCTGCTAGAAGCGCATTGAAGATGAAAATCTTGTCTAGACAAGAACCTCATGACTACGGTCATTTCAATATTCTACAAAACATACCGGATCAAAACATAATCTGCTCAATAGCGGATTATATGATCCCAAAACGACAGTTTGATCGCAATTTTGAGAGTATTATCTCAGACCCTGATGAATGGGACATTGGGTCGCTCCTAGAAGTCTAGAATGCTTCACACACGTCCAAAACAAACACTGGACTCGGTGTAGTACCAAAATTTCAGAACCAATGAGCAGGGGCCTCGCGTCTTTCAGGCTGAAACTCAAGGAATTTCAATCTGAGCAAATATACATCTGAAAGTAGGCATCAAGGGTGCGCATAGCTATCTATTCAGATAGTCAAGCTGCATTACAGGCATTAGCTTCATATTATTTAGAGTCGAAACTGGTGGAAGAATGCTTCAGCAAGCTACAATCTTCAGGTGCAACAAATAAGGTTGATATTTGTTGGGGAAAAATGCAGGGAACGAAGGCATCAAAATTACTGACGAACTGGCTAGGGCCAGTTCTACAGCAAGCCTCACAGGTTCAAAGCCATACTGTGCTATCAACTAGTCGGAGGTCCAGGGTAGACAACTGGTAACATAGTATCAGAATGTCCCACTGGGAAGTCACAGAAGGGCTTCGCCGAGCCAAAAGACTGGTAAGGTCATTCACCTACAATAGAGAACTGCGCAATATATGCAAAGAAGACATAAGGAAAATAGTAGCTTGCCTCTCAGGTCATGACTACCTGAAATATCAGCTTACTAAAATCCACATTCTTGACCACACGGAGTGTCGACTCTGTCTAGGGGAAGAAGAGACGACAGTGCAACTGTATTGCGTTGCCAAAGACTAGAATGCAACTATTTCACTGCGAGCAGCTGCATCCGGAAGAAATAAAAACTGCTCCTGTTATGGACATTACCAATTTCATCCACAAGAGGAAAAGATAATGCCAGAACATGACTTCAACCACTTCCTTTCTTTAAACAAGGAACATCTAGGTGGAAAAGGACCTGATGACTGACACTGGGATGCTTTGACATCGCCAAACGGACGATATGCGTTGGGTTTACTGAAAACTACGGGTACTAAGCCAATAGGGTATAGCAGACCGGACAGTTGTGATCACATGGATCACTAATGTTAAAATGTAGAATGACACAGAAGATCTTTTAGGTCAGAGTGTCGGCCATTGGCCAACCTACTACAACAACCACATATTAATATACAAAGTGATACAAATATAATGAACACATATATAAACATAGCTATATAAATATACATATCTGTAAGTTAAGGAAGCAGCTGGCATTCAGGCGCTGCTCCCCAATCTCTTAACTTGAACTGTGCTACTGCGAAAATCTAACATTGTCAAGCAAACAGACATGCCTACTAGATAGGACTCGCTAACAACAACGGGACAACAACAATCCAACGATCTTAAAGAGTCTCCTCGCATCGTATTATCCGCACACCGGAAAAGCGACCACATGCGTTTCCACGCTGACTCTAAATGTGATTCTTAGATTCGATGTCGGTTTGAGCATTGGCATTCGACACGGAATAATTGGGAATATCAAACTTTCATTTGTACAATTTTTATAATCACCTTCAGATTGATTCACATCTGCCTTTTTGGGAGGCATTTCGAAATCGGTCAAGCAAAATGTGAACTTGAGCCCAGTATCTGAATAACTAATGCGGCATCAGTGTTCAACTGGACGAACTTACGAGTTAATATAATCGAAAACACATCGTATATTCTATCCTATTTATCAGGCATTTCGATATGACCTTCCTTCCAGTTCGATATCACCTTACTTCCAGTCGATAATCTTCAATTCATGGTCACCCCTACAACAGACAAGAAGTGACTGTGATGTCGTTGCTGTGGAACCGTCGACCTTGATTGAGTTGGGTTTGGGCGTCTTTTTTCTACAGCCTTTTGTCGTTACTTCTAAATAGAGCGCGTCCTCACATACCTTTCATTATCTTCTCTTCGTAGTTTGCTTCCAAATTAGTCGTGTCTCCATAAATGAGTCGTTTTAATGCACCATTCCGATTCTTGTGAATTCGTTGCATAAAATTATCGCTCTTGCGAATGTATCGCTTCCAACCCCTTCGATGTTTCTTGGCGACTGTTTACTTCCTTCCAGAGCAGTTCATACACAAGAATCATGCCCGGATTGATTACCAGGCATATTCTGCTTCCTTTTGGTTGAAACGTTGCTGAAAACTAGTGCTTATTCCCAAAGTGTGACCTTTTTCTACTTTCAGTCAGAGAAAGAGGCAGAAATTTCGATTGCCTTGAAAGTTACTACACGTAAATATGTGATACCATTCCTGTATAGTGCGGTTGTTTCAACAAGAACTGAACACGTGGTCACACAGTCGGACCATCAAAGATCCTACCCTGAATCACTCCCATGTGAAGGTAGAGATTAAATGTCGATGGCTCATGTTTTGCGCTAAAATTGATTCCAACAAACTCCGTAGAAAAAGGAACCAATTGAAGCGTTCGTTCGTATCAGCCACGCAGCTACAGACCTGCTCAGCTCGGAGGCAGTTCGCTGCCCGTCTGTACAAAATACAACCTGAACTATCGCTAACACTGGGATACGGAGTCCGACCACAAAAGAGCTATGATAGTCCATGCAGTATTGGGAGCCCTACTGCCGCACCCATATATGTAATTGCTGCCAAGTGCCAGCTTCGAATTCACGCACGCATACACGGTCACGTCGGGAGCAGCCTCTTTGCGTACTCATATTTCATGAAATCTGAACTGGATCGGGGCTGTTTCCATTCGCGTCGCTGCCAATCAATTTATTTACAGCTTTGCGCACGCGTCGTTTTGCATGCCACGACTCCGATTGGCGTCATTTTGTGTCAATTTTCATTTCGTTGTAATTTGCTTGAAGCGCTTCTGAGTAATTTTTTATGGAATGCACATGATTTGTATTGATTCGACGTTAATTGCTTGCCTCATTGGCTGCGGTCGCTGATGTCGCGGTTGTTGGTGTTGTTGGTGTTGTCGCCGTTGTTGGTGTTGTTGGTGTTGTTGTTTTTTTATGTTTATGCAATCATGTTGGTGAATACAGATGTCGGAGAATTGTAATTCAACAAGATCAACAACACACCAGAGCAAATGCGGCCAGGCTGCCAAGCGACGTGTTTCGATTTAGCAATTTGTGGGTCAAGTTTGAGCTCGCCACAATTTCAAGTTTTCGTAATCAATTTAAATTGTTTGTGCGTAACTGTAGAGCTGGTAAAGCTCGATTTACCCGTAAATTTCCACGCATAGCGATCGCAACTCTTCAAATTATAGTAAATTTGAGAAAAATGCAGACACACCGACTTGAGAGGCAGCAATTGGTACGTTACTGAGTCCCCCCCCCCAAGGCAGAGTATTACAAAAGAAGAGGTGGCGCTGGTTTCAACAGATATCGATCAAGCGGGAGATGCATTTTGATTCGCTGATGTATTGACATTATTTTGGGAGAATGCAGAATAACCATCATTTAAAGTTAATTTTGGCCAACTCGATATGCTGAGCCGCTTCGTTTTGTTCACAACCGAACATTGGTGTGTATGAAACCCGGCTGCCGGTCATCACTTTGGTCTTATTTCTCTTATCTGGAGTTCATGGCTTATGCACCATGAGTATGTGGTGCGCCGCAATGGCACAGAAACTCACGAGTCTTCAAATTTAGAGCCATGTTTGTTACGACAAATCCACGTCGTACATCGGTCAGTATAAACCGCCTCCCTACCTACTGTAACGAAGAAGGCCCATTCCCGTCAATAAAGACCAAATGCACGCCAGGCACTTACGTCATATTCAAAAGGATATTTTAATTATGAATTCGAACAGAATGGCGGACACATCCTCCCACACAAACACCAATCACACAGGGCCGTACAAATGTCACCAATGCAAGTAAGTCCCTGCCGGCAACTAACAGTATTTGAACATATGCAGCAGTACTCGCCACCGGCATCTACACATATTCATGGCACTCAGTTCGCACGACCACGTTCTCTTGATTGCCACATTGCGGCAAATGTGACGCGAACGCACAAAAGCCGCGCCGCCAGGCAGCCAAGCAGTGTTTCCGGCCAAATTTAATTACACCATTTGTTTCAATATAATTGCAAATCAATTCGCATACAATTTTGCATAAAAGACATGTCAGAATGTTACCAAAACGGTTGAACGATTTGTTTGATATGCAAAACTGGTCAAATAAACAAAAACCAATGAAAAATTGACTTTACAGCGAAATAATGGAATGAAATACTCGTGGCAGGTCTGAAACTTGCCCAGTTCTTTGATAGCATTGAAATAACTCACAATCCCCTGACAGCAGTGTGGACACCTGCCAAATGTGCTACAAACCCGTGACAACTGTGAGGTACTCGTAGCAAGTAGCCAGCGGCAATGATCTCCCTTCACTGACTATGGACGACTCAGTGGACCGCTCGTATTTTAACTCTATGGAAAACTCTCTACTTGAGCCGTGGTTTTCAGTGGTGTAAGTCCACTTTTGTCAAACAGATATCCTGTTTCTATATATATAGTCATATATTCATTCATAGAACACGATTTCTGAACAAAGTGATCACAAGAACTTTGGCCATAAAATGTTATCGCACAAATGCATAAACTTTTAAAGCGGAATAAGCCCGTTTCTAAGAATCATAGTTAAAAGAACTCACTAATTGGAATTATTACTGGTGAATACGAGTTCAGTGGGTACCGCCCTTTAGCAGTTATTAGCTAGTGCCCTTATATGTGGTGAGAAGTAGTTTCACTGATTTTGTTGAGTGTTCTATCGCCAGTCCTGCCGTTTGGTTTGTGTTTCTTATACTAATCGATTGCAGTGTGGGTATTATTTAAATAGAATTGTTATCAAACCAGACAAAGAAAGTTTTATTATTATTATTATTATATCTTACACCATCATAACGTGATCCAGCGCTGTTCAGAAGGAGGCGCACTTTCCTAGGCGACTACTTTCTGGACTCTTTGGGAGATATCTAAAAGAAAAAAGATTAGCTCCATCAACTGCTTCATTAAAAGCTGCAAATGGCTGGATCTTTGAAAGGGATGGGACCTGATGTCTCTTGCGATATCACAAAGGGTCAATGTTGGCCTAAGTGAGCCCTTCGGGCGGCCGCCTTACCTACCTACCTACCTGCACCATCATAAATTGTATATGCAAGGGGTTGGGGAATGATTACTAGCTCTTGAGGCTTTCAACTAGAAGAGAAAGATTTTTTAGAAAGTAGCATTTTTGAGGCCAAGCCAGGGGCAGGATTTGAAGCTGCGACCTTCTGAGTGTGAGAACAAAGTTTCAGATCAATAATATTTCATACAGTTATTCCAATGAGTTCACACACCTATCAAAATGACGATAACATCTCAATTTGGTCAGATAGTGATGTGCTAAGTAAGAGCAATACATGTCTTCGCAAGAATATTGGAGTTATTTTATTATAGAAATAAAGCCATGAATATTAGCCAAAGAAGACGAACTTGTGATTCAGAAGATGAAAGCAGTCTGAGCAATATCAGTTCAAGATTGCTCCAAACTAAGAAGAGGATTCGAATTTTGGAATTAACAGATTCAACCACAAAAGTGACCAGCTCCTCGCATATGCTGATGACATCGACATCATTGGACGTTGCAAGCGAGATGTCTCTGCTGAATTTTCCGCCATTGAAAAAGAATCAACGAAAGTGGGTATGACGGTGAACGAGGACAAGACAAGGTATATGCTGTCCACCAGCAGGGATACTCGGCGTTTAGGATCCCATGTTACAGCGGACAACTATACTTTTGAAGTTGTCAAGGAATTTATATACCTTGGCTCCGCCATTAACACAACGTTAGCCTGGAGATTAAACGAAGAATCACGCTCAGTAAGCCAATGTGTAGTAGAGCCCTCTCTCGCCCGACAAAACTGACACTCTACAAGACGCTCATCCTACCCGTGCTGCCCTATGACGCATAAGCATGGGACGTGTCGCAGCCTGATGCAGCCGCGCTTGGGTTGTTCGAGAGGAAAATTTTTCGTCAAATCTTCGGTCCTATTCGTGTCGCTTCCGTATTCGGAAGAACCATGAACTGTACGAGCTCTACGCTTATATTGGCATAGTCAGACGCATCGCATCACTATACATCGTCTGCGCTGGCTTGGACATGTCGTGCGTATGAACGAAGAAGCTCCAGCGAAAAAGCTGTTCGAAGCAGAAGCCGCTGGACGATGACATAGGGGACGACCATGCCTCCGATGGAAGGACCAAGTCGAGGAAACCCTAACCACGCTTGGATAACCGATTGGAGAAGACGCGCGCAAAGCAGAGGCGCCTGGCGAGCGCTGATAAATTCGGCCGTAACCGCGTATATTCAAATATTCCTAGAAGAAAATCATGTGAGCCAAACCAGAAATCGGAATACGAACAAGAATATTGTAGTGGTGCAGCACTGTCACCACTATCGCAAGAAACGGTCAGGCGTTCAAGTGGCAGATTATTAGTAGATAACAGGAAAGCACCTTCAAAGGGTCAGGGGGAGCACAGATAGGGCTAAATGGAAATTAGAGTGTACCACTCGTGTGTACGAAGTCTCGACAGTGAGTTGATGTTGTGGAAAAGGTTCCTCATAGGCGCCAGAACAATGACACCTTGGTAGTTACGAGTGTGTATGTTTCTAATTGACCACACTGAATCGCTTCCTGCAGCTAAGAAAGCAACTGAAGAATCCAAAACATGCAGGAAATACTCGTACGTCAGTCCTGATTTTCATAGTTCCCAAATTGCCTGACAGTTTATGAGATTCTGAGTAGGAGGAGACAACCAGATGAAGGGAAGGATAACCAAAATTAGGTATTGTTGTGTAACGTTGGTCACTTATTGTGACGAAATAATCATTTCATAATGAATGTTACTTTCAAATATTATCTGAATCATTCGATATGCACGGATATGAGGGTGGGTCAGTAAGTGCCTGAAAATTACTGCGTTGGCGCCTCAAATCCAACTTTTTGCGTATCAAGAAGCAGCTTTCAAACGAACGCACCCTACTTTTCTGACTGATCTGTCCAATAGTTTTGTTGTTACGGCCATTTGAAACAGACGCCTACGAGCATCTTCGTATCAATGGAAAAAAGTGATGTTCGAGTGTTCACGCAAACCAAACAAAAGCTTGAAAAGTATTATGGAGACTCTTCGCCATGGATTGAGTCCAAGGAACAGTCGAGACTGTGCACTTCCCCAGATGAATCGAAACCGAAGAAGGTCAAAGTGGTTTACCAACAAGATAATGGCGACAGTCCTTTGGGATACGCGCGGTGTCATTCACATCGATTACCTTGAAAAGTGTAAAACGATCACCGACGCATATTAGGCAGACCTGTTTGATCGTTCCACGCCGATTTGAAGAAAAAACGACAGCATTTGGCGAGAAAAAGTTATCTTCCACCAGGACACCGCACCGGTGCATAGGTCCGCCGTCGCAGTGGCAAAATTGCATGATTAAGGTTACGAATTGCTCTCTCATCCAGCATATTCTCCAGATTTGGCCGGCTATTTCCTGTTTCCAAATCTGAAAAAATGTTTCGGCGGTAAGAGATTTGGCCAGGCGGCCATCTTGTCAATGAATTCGGTGGCACTGAAATCAAAGGTTGCTCAGGACTGCCGAGCAGCCCTAAATGATATCAGTACCGCTTTCAAGGTACGCCTTATATGGGTTCCGGGGCATAGAGATATTGCGGGAAACTGTAGGGCTGATGACTTAGCCAGACGGGGTACCAACCTTCCTTTAGGCATGGACAGATGTGAGATTGGAATACCTATTGCCACCTGTAAACTGATGCTGAAGGATAGGGCCGTGCGTGAGACCAATGGGTCTTGGGCACAAGAGGGCACTTGCTTAACGACTAGGCTAATGTGACCGGAACTTAATAGTAGGAAAACTAGAGACTTGCTTGCCCTGCCGAGAGAGAATATCTCTAAGGTCGTGGCTTGTATAGCTGCTCATTGGCTATTCGGCAGGCATGATCTCAGGCTGGGATTATTCTCTTATGAATACTGCTAAAGCTGTGGGGATGAGGAGGAGACTGTGGAACATCTCTTCTGTAGGTGCCCGGCTCTGGCTAGAAGTAGAGCGGGCTCTTTAGGCAAATACGCTTTTAGCTCTCTTACAGAGGTGTCTAGCGCGAAGATCAAACAAATCCTGCGCTTTATTAGGGCTTCAAAATGGTTCGACGAGTGAATCGGAGGTGCGATGTGGCGCGGTGGTATCACAATGGACCCATGGTGGTCTGAGTGAGCTGGTCCTTGAACTGGCTGCCACATTAACCTAACCTAACCTAAGAGATTTGGCCGAATGAAGTGCTCATCGATGAAACAAACGCCTATTTGGAAGGCCTCGAGAAATTGTATTATTTGGAGGGCATCAAAAACTTCGAGAAATGTTGGATGAAGTGTATCGAGTTAAAAGGAGACTACGTTTAAAAATAAAACGTTTCTTTGCCGAAGAGAGTGTTCCTTATTTCTATTTAATGGCTCACACTCGTATTCAATACTAAAGTTTAGTAAATCTTCATTTCACTTCAAGTAATCCTCTGATTTACTCGTACATATGTGATAAAAATAAATGCTTGATGCATGTGGCTGCGCTCCCACAAATCCAGTAACAGCTGTTCGGCAGACAACAACAGCAAATATACTCGTAAGAGAATGAAAGAATCCGAAGGATGTAAGTACCCATTGGGAAATTTCAATACGCTTCCCGCAAAATGAATAAAAATGCACTTCCTTTTCATATGTCGCGCTTCTGTGCATTATATTTAGAAGGCAAGGAGAAGCGGATAATATTGATTCGGACTCTAATGTCATCACGCTTCTCAGAATCAGTTTTAGGAGGGTACAAGAATCAAATGAAATATTATTATTATTATTATTATACCTTGCACCATAATTCAGGAGACTGAGTACTAGCAAGTATGGCCTTCGACTCGAAGAGAAAAATGTTTAGAAAGAAACATTTTTCAGACCATGCCCGGGGGCAGGATTTGCACCCAAGATACCCGAGTGTGAGTCGAAAAAGCCAACTTTTCATGCTTTCATTACTTTTTTCTTAACATTTTGGACTCGTTAGGTAGCAGAAATGGGGATCGTACGAAGACTTTTGTCGCCCACTGTATATCTAGGACAAATACAAAAAAAATCGATTGACTTCAGAATACCTTCCAATTCACAGTTCTGAAGCACATGGCACAAGAGCTCTCGAAGCACCTAAAATCCGCTCCAACAAAGCGGTTCCATCACATGCCAATGTTAAAAGAAGCAGTAAATGATATGAAAAAGTAGCGCTTTTGAACCTCCGCGGAAGGCTTTATTAACTTTTATGAAGCGTTCAGTATCTTGCAGGGTGCCGATCGATCAAGCGTATTATGTATGCATGTATCTTAGCATGTTCTTAGAAGAGCATAACTAGAAGGAGTCATATGAGAGCATCCCACACAGGGCTTACCGGATACAGCTCAAAGCGCACGCACATCCCTTTCCTGGCCACAACATATAACATAGTCCCAGAAACACCCGTCATTCGCTGCAAGCAATGGTGGACAAAGAGCCCACTGTTTACCGTTTTCATCAGTTGAAGGCCCCTTATGTGTCCATCCCACGGTATCTCACTGCAAACTTCTACGACCCAGGTACGAGCGGACACAATGTATACAAAATATATACATATATATGTATATATACGAGTATATATGTATGTTTCTGATATTGTATGTAGTAAAACGACAAAAGTGCGCAAAACAAGACGACGAGGGAACACTGAAAGCCACAAGAAACGAGGCAAAGTAAACAAAGAAAAGCAGACGAAATTAAGACTCAGCACTAAAACACTGGCACACGCACACTCACTCACAGACTCACAGATAGACACAGCCACGTAAGAAAATCAGAGTCGATTGCACGGAGCTCGATGCGAGCAAAAGCCGTGCAATACCCGAAAGTGGCCCATTAAACCAGTGCCCTTGCGAAGCGCTACATACGCGTACACATGGAAAGGGGAAGGGAAGGGACCACGATCAAAAGACAATAGAGAAAAGAGAGTGAAATTGCAAAGAATGACGAAGCTTGCGTCATGCCTTGGGCAGAGGAGCTGAGCAAGAATAAAAATAGCAAAATTATGCAACAGAGATTTAGCGAGCAACGAGAAGCACCCGATCGGATGACACTGCATGGTGTATGGACACACACACACGCAGAGCGGGAGGGGCTTCAAAGAAGCGACACTTGAAGCTGGAACCAGCAAACTGCAAAATGCACAGCTAAGATGGATGTGGCTGTAGCTTCCGCTGAGACTGCCACGCTGATGGTGACGGCGAGTTGGGGGTGGCCGCGGGCTCTCGTAACTGACAGTTTGCACCTTTTTCCGATTTTAATAAAAATTTATGGCAATTGTGTGTGCAGAACGTGCAGGCCTCAGCTTGAAGCCTGTCTGATTGTCTGATTGCCTCTTTGCCTGCCAGACTGGCCTGGGCTTGTGTCTGCGCAGGTTGCCGTTCCGTTGGACGCGGCGCTGGAATCGCTTGGATGCGATGGATTTCTAAATGAGTTTGCGGAGTTGGCGCGAGACTCGCATCGCACACTCGTCTGTCTGTGCACGTATGCATGTGGGTGAGTGAGTGCGTGTATGTGTTTGTGGGTGGTCGGGCATGTTTTGTACAGCGCACAAATTGTTGCAGCCACTTACTTTTAGTTTTCTTTGTTTATGGCTCATTGTTTTTACCGGAAATGTTGCCTTGCTGCCGCGCTAATTTCCATTTCGCTTTTAAATTATTCCTCCTTTGCGAGTTCAATTTCAATTTCAATTTAGATTTCCTTTTGTTTTTTTCTTAAATTCTGATTAATAGGCTCATTAGCAGGTGTGCGGTCATTAGAGGTGATGTTCGGGAGGAGGCTCATTCCTTCCACCTGCTCTCCGTTTCCATTAGGTAGATGATTAACACATCAGCCGGAAAAGGCTTCATTACCGCTCCATCATATCTCATTTCTATCGTTGTCGATGACAAGTGGGTGGGCCGTAGTCGTGACGCTGGCAAATCCGCTTCTTGTTGCAATTTGGGATTCGATGTAAATTTCCTGGCAATGAGACTCAACGAGTTGAATAAGCTAATGAATACCACGTGGTGTTTGCAGCTGTTTGCTGACTATTAAAATCATTTACAGTTCAATTTCTTTGAAAGACTGCTGCCATTAAAGATACGATTATGTTTGCAAACCGTGCTCAGGAAAGTATAAACTTCCCGTCAAGAATATACGCATGTCAGTGTTCTGCAGGGAAAATTTCGCTTGATGGAAGACAGAATGTGGGGGTGACACATCGAATCGGTGAATGTGTAGTTTTTCACGGAGACCACCCACATTAATCTGTGAACATTTGTCTTCCAATGCCATACAATTGGAGTTGAGACCCCAGATTTGTGTCTCTAATATTGGTATTCTGGCACTCTGATCCTTAGCTACGATCAGTCAATGAGGCAGTTATATAACATCCAGAGCCCATACTGTAAATTGCAGACATCAGCACGATCCCAACTACAAAAACAATACTAAACTAATTGCATGCAGTTGTAAAGGAATCAATCGCCGCATGCTTTGATGGTCACAAGGGATGGTCACGCGCAGATGCACATACAAATACAGATATACATATGTACATATATAGATCAGTAAGAGTATGAACCGGTAAAACCACCACGTGCGGCACAGAATATCCTTACAAAAGTAATTGTTATGAATAAATTATGTGAGCATTTTGCAAGCAAGGGTGACACTGAAGGCACCCTGTGAGCCTATGTAACGCTGCACTTCAGGTAGCGGAGCAGACGGGGAAACAGCGACGTCAAACGTTGCCATATCGCTGGCACAGTGGCACTCTCCGTACTGTATTTGCGTCTCTTTCCCAGCAGAAAATTTACTTCTGGCAATGACTGAATTTGGCAATACATTTTCCCAGACATTAAGGCTAACTTACCTTGTAGATTAAGACGCAGTGTTGTGTTTCGATCGAGGTATATAAAACGAGTAAAAAAGTCTGAAGTCGGGTTAGACCGACTTCGAAATCGCCTTTACCTTTCCTTGAGTTCCTTGCTTTAACGGTATAGAAAAAAAGACGGACGGACAAAATAAAAATTTCTTAGAAAGTGATTCTGATCATATCTGTATATATATGTTCATACCTACCACGCCTCCTTCTTGAAATTGCAACCCCTCTCAAAAGCACAAAATTAGTATACCCTTTTTACTTTTTTTAAAGATAAAGGTTATAAAAATAGTTCCCGCCACATCATCATTACAGATGGTAGACCCGTGCTGAATTTAAATTTTGTCAACCACCTGGCTCATAAGAAGCCCTCAGACTCGTCTGTACTTAAAACTGTGTGCACAACTTCGGATTGATGCAGAATCTTCGAAGTAGGTTGGTAGCACAAAGGACAAATTAGTGAAATCTTATTGTAATGCAAGGTGGTTCCAAAGGGTGTTTAATATATATTTTTCAAAAAAAAGAGACATCGCCCTGATACGATTTTTACACTTCTACGCAACGATAAAATCTCGCTAACTGGACCTTAAAGGCAAACAGAGCGTGCAGGACAGATGAACTTTCGATCGAATTCCTTCCATCAGCAAAATTGAAATGAAAATGTGTAAGTATGCACCTGGGAGCAAAAATGCACTGAATACACAGATTTTTTGTAAAATTAATGCCGTGGTCAACGCAAAAATGCACTGAATACACAGATTTTTTGTAAAATTAATACCGTGGTCAACGCTTCAAATACTGGTACAACGTGATACATCGCCAAGAAAAAAGTGTACACAATTTTGATTCACCAAAACCGTGTACAGTGCACGTATCAAATTTTCTGCTGGGTGTTTATGGTATGCACCAAAACACGCGTGTGTGTGAATTTGTCACTCTTTTACGCGTATCTCTGACGTACACAGGTGCAGTGGAATTTTCTGAGGTCGCACACTTTGAATGGAATGTACATAGCAGCATCTGACGGCGATATCAAGCGTTGCTGTATCTGCTGCTGCCGTTGCATCTTCCGTTCACGTGTGCAGTGTTTGGATTTGTGCTGTCTCTCCCTCTCTCTCTCTCTGTGTGTGTATGTGTGTTTGCGCGCGCTTGTGTTTACGATTAATTTCGTACCCGTGGTTTTCTTGCCACGTTTTCAGTCTTTTCCGATTGATTAAATTGCTTCTGCGTCTGCAACTGTGTCTGAATCTGTTGCTGGGTGTGTGGCTGTGAGGTTTCCCACGTTTTCCGCCTTTACTCACGTGGCTACATTTTTACAGATCTTTTCGACTGAGTTGGACAGAGGAAATCTGCGCACAGGGAGAACGAATGCTGAGCTTCTGATTGAATGCAATCGGTGGCAATGACGCTTAGTCGCTTATACTATACTACACCCGAAACTGCGAAAGGAGCATTTAAATTACTATTTTTGATTTAAATGGGTTTGCTGTCTATTCAGCGATCGCCTTCACTGGTTACATCGTGCACACAAATATATAGTTTACTCTTAGTGTGCAGTAGAAGATCCAATCCAGCTGAAAACGGCCTACAAACCACAACAAAATAAGGCGCCCACCTCGCAGTATGGGTCATTTTCTTTCAGTTTCTTCTCTTTCAACATTTATGGAGGACAAATGTAGGGCATTTATATTGGAATCGTATACACTTCAACAGCGTCCGATTGATTTTCAAATAGGTCATATTCCATATCACAGATCAATCGGTTCATTAAAACCACAAAATTGACTTCAAAGGTAGTCGTAGCTAGAGAAAAATACAGGAAAGAGAAGAAAGCACGTGGAAAGACAATTTCGTTATTGTTTGGAAGAACTCTGCGAAACAGTAACAAGGAAATTGAATCATCATAGCTACCATATAATATTCAATTGTTATTTAACATTAATTCCATTAATGCCATTATCCTTATAATAAGCCAGCCGAAAAACTAAGTTGCTGGTGTTGCCTAGTCCTGTTATTTGTATTTTAATTTATTATTGTATAAATCATTTTAAATAAATAAAGAAAAACCAACATTAAATCGTAGACTCGGCCAGTCCTGAGACCAAGGCTATGAACATTAAGAAGCTCTCCTATGTCATCTCCGAAACGTCTGGAGAAAACTCAAACAAAATCACCGAAGGTTCCATATTTATGGACTTATCAGCGCGGTGAACAATTGAACGGAAAATTTAACTGTGGCAATTAACAAATTTTTAAGTATTTAATTAAGCGCTTTCGGCACGAAGCTGGGTAATGACAATGGAATTCTATCAATCAGTAAACAGTCGCTTGCAATATGACCAGTTTTAGAGCTGATAACAGACGCTACAAAATTTAATTAGGCACGGGCCGGCACTTATTCTGATATATGCATATAGTAGATATGCACTGTGTGCGACTAAAACGACTCGTACTTCATCTATAAATAGGGCTTCTTATCTGAAACTAATTTAAGGAACACTAAACACCGGCTAAAAAAGCCATAAGGGAACATTTGCTTATCTGTGAAAATGCCAATTTTGTGAAAACCTTGCAAATACAAATAGAAATGCACCCACAGCTACGACAAAAACACTAATTAGAAAACCTCTTATCACCATTGGAGTCCTTGATGATGTTTCAGGTGTGCCACAGCTCCACGTCTCAGTGGCGACACTAGCAGAAAATGCGAAATCTCTTTACAAACTTTGTCGGCAAATTTACATCCGATCAGACGCGCTCGAAGAGCTCGCCGAGGTTAGTGCCAGTCAACACAAATATTGAAATCGTAAAGAACTGAGCAAGTCTGGACACTAAAAATGCTCTTCCTCCCTTCAATTATACCACTGTATTTCTCAACCAATTTTCAGCTGGAAAAGAATCGACGATCTGAGGAATGTTTCTTGCTTTGTTTTCCTTCCATTTAAATTTATGCTTAATTAATTAATTATATGTGGATGGCTAGGGAGCAAGGAAGACAAGCAACTAAAGAGAATGTAATATTATTATTGACAGGCTAAAAGAACACCGCGACCTAAAAGATCTATTGTGCAGATGTAATATTAAGGAGACCACTAGTCCTGGAAGGCAATTGGAACCAGATCATTGCTGGTGCGCGAATTTTAGCAATGAAAAAATTCTGAGTTTGTTATTATTATTATTATTATTATTATAAATTTTAATTAGTAATAAACACAAAAGAAAATCTTAAAAACTAGCATTAGCGACTAAGGCCTTTCCCTACTTATTTAAAATTTACTTAATTTTTTTTTAAAACCATATATTTTTTTTTTTTCACTGAAGGTTACAAAGTTTTTATGAGTTGTTATAATGTGCGCATTATCTCCCCAGCGCTCGTCTACTTCTATTAAATGCAAGTATGTATCAGAACGCAACACCTTTTGATGTATAATAGGCCTTTTTATGCGATAGAGCAACTATTTTCTAACTACCCGAATTCAATTGTAACGACGGATGGTGTTCTCTAGAATCTATCGGAGCAGTGGAAGTGTAGAAAACTGGGCAAGCATTGTAGGCAATAGTTCTACAAGCGAGGACAGAATACAACGATGACGAAGTGAGGAATGTATCTATAATAGGAAAGATGTCCCGAGTGATGGAGTAACGAAATATTGGCTGGATCCGGAGTAGTAGGTAGATAGGTAGGAGTGGCCGCCTAGTTCGCCAAAAGCACCCTTTAGCACACGTAATGGTCCATTGTGATACCACGGTGTGGCGCCTTTGAAGCATTGACTAAAAAGTTCTCTCACTTGGGATGGTGGTAGTCAGCGCAAGGACAGCGTCGGGAAAGGCACGACTCCCCCATTATGTTGCAGGAAACCATCCTGATAGTTTGATGAACCTTGCTATGTCCCTAATATTAAATGATGACAGCTCTGTCAGGCTTGTAAGAAATGGGGCATCGAGCCTGAAAAATAGAGTTTGTCCAGTGTCTTGAAATCGCACACCACATTTACCCTGGGTATTTTGCTAAAAATCCATCTGAAGTATACAAAAATTCAAAAAAACAATGATTGGAAGCATGTGACGCTACTACAGCCATGTACATCTTTCACTGGCTCTGGAACTGAGTGCTACTGTATAAATTATGAGAAAACGTGACAGAAGTGGACTTGTTGAGCTTAAAAACCGGCAGTCACGATATTTTTAAACAATAGTAAAGAATGGCACTTACCTCTTTGTGGCAGGAAGGAATGATTCATTGACCGGATGGCCAACTGCTAACTGTACCGTTGTAAAATGCTCATTAAGCCGCTTGAATTAACACTTTATTAGCACAAAACTCCGATTGTCAGCATTCTGGAATCGTTGTCGTTGTCTTCGACTGTGTGGCTGCCACTTGTCAAAAGGTAAACAAACAAACAAACAAACAAAAGATGAAATATGCCACTCGACACAGAATTTCACGAATTAATTGCCATTATGTGCTTTATTTGGGCACCAAAGAACAAAACAATCGCCAACGACCACAACAGCGATAACAGCAACAGCAACAACAACAACAAGCGAAATGACGAAAAACGCGTCAGCAATTTGCATACAATAAAACCGTGAAAACGCAAGTGGCGAAGCACGCCGCTGCGGAAGAAGCGTTTACAACGAAGGCCCACAGAAGCCCAGAAGAAACGGCGTTAATACATATAAGGCCCGCACCGTGTAAATTCGTTTAATAAATTTCAAATAATTAAAATTAAATTCTGTCTTGTTTTTTGTTTTGTTTATTTTTTATTTTAAGAGCGAAACTATTCAACAACTTTCCTGTTTTTTTTTCGTACGAGTTTTTCTTTTATTCACTCAATGGTGCCAGTAAGAGAGAGAGAGCGAAATAAATAAAAAATATGCAAAAACTTTTACAAAAATAACCACAAAAATCGCTTATGCCAAAAAATAATTCCCACAATCCAAATGGAATGATAAAAAAGAATGCCAAACACAATTACCAACAACCGGAATAGAGCGAAAGATACAAAAAAAGATACTCACAACCAAACTCAAGTAGAGTCGCCGAAAGACTGAATTTTTACAGCCGGATGATCGCACCAAAAGAGCTCTATGCTGCGCTACACTACTCTGCTCTGCTGTGTGCGGTTCTATCAGAAACATGTGTCTGTATGTATATTGTTGCTGGTTCTGTAGTGCACTGCGCTGCTTTGCGCTGCGCCGCGCTGAGCTGTTCAACTCTATTCTCTACATGTGGCATACACAAGCAGCGCATATACACACCCTGTCCAAGTTCATAGCTAATACCCAAGGTCTATATATGTACATATGTAATGTATGGTTCTTGGCTAATACCTATACTAAGGAACACTCACTGTACATACCCCATACCCGCAAATAAGGTCGGTCGGTTCCCCTATCGGCGACATACGATCAATGAGAATTGAACTCAGCACAGCAAAGGCAGCAAGACGACGTAAAAAATTCTAAAGAATACAAAAGAGTTTATTCTCGCTTGCGGAGAGCGCTGAGCCGAGCTGAGCCGAGCCGAGCTGGGTCGAGTTTCTAAAGAAATTCTTTTTGTTTTACATATATTCCATTTTCTGTTGCGATATTTTATGGAAAGGTGCTACGTGTGCATCAGTGTTGTCAGCTTTTTCAGGGCGACTAAAGCTACTGGGTGAAAACCTGCTATGAAACCAGTGCAAGCATGTGTGCGTGTTTCTATACGAGACAACAGAGATCGGAAGCCAAAGCCAAAAAAAAACCGCTAAAAACTTTCCACAACGGTGTTTCAAAGCTAATCCATAAAGAGGCTGATGGTAGTATGCCACAGGAGGATTTACTACTAAGAGAACCCACTTCTTTCTGAATATAGACAATGTGTGTAAAATGTGATTAAAAAAATACATAATCCTGACTCGGGCTTGGTCTCGGAAATACTTCTTTCTAAAAAATCTCTTTCTCTTCGAGTCGAAAGCCCCCAGCCCCTCTCGCAGACATAATTAATTATGGTGCAAGATACAGTGGCGTAGCTGTGAACGCAGAGCCCCCCGCAAAAATCTCATTGGGGCTCCCTTTGTTATTTTGTTATGGTGGCAGTGTTGCACGAGAGAAAACAAAAAAAGAAATTTTGGTTTTTAAAAAAATATCTAATAAATATATGTCTAATAAAAGATTTCGTACTAATTAAAACTGGTCTATACAATTAACCATCAAATTTATAATGTACACTTAAAATTAGAACTTTCTTTAGAACTGTCCTTTTTATAAAGAATATACTTTTTAGAACTTTCCTTTTTTAGAGAATATATTCTTTACAACTTTCCTTTTTTTTAAATAATCTTTTCTTTTGCGATTCAACTAAAATTATAATTTGAAATTTGAAAAAAATAAAAATGTAAATGGTACGAAAGTACGTACTTGTGCAACACTGTATGGAGGGGGGCCGGATGCGGACCCTTTGCTACGCCACTGGTAAGATATAATAATAATAATAATAATATTCTTTTGTTCTTTCTCAATATCCAACCAGAGAGAACACTGCATTCACGTAAATTCTTATTTATCCAACTTGATAAGCTGTGCAGCGATGGTGGGGTTTCGAATTACGGAATGGGCGCCAGGGATTTCTGGCCAGTTATATCAAGGGAATTGAATTACATGACAGTTTTTAAATATCAATCGCTACATAATCAAGCAACAGAAAACGTAGAAACACGTGCAAAGAGTAATGGATCGTATTTACAATATATGAACAGATTTTAGGAGCCAACTTATTGACGCATATATACATATATAATGTGATATGAAACTATTATTTCTCGTATGGCTTAGTCGTTGTTGCCGAGAAGTGCAGTTCGCTCCTTACCAATTTACCTCAATCATTTCAACGCGGGGAGAGGAAGGTAATTATTTATAACCACCTTGTCACTCCACTACATCCCATAGAAATCAACATCACCATAGCAACAGGGTCTGTTCTAAAATGTTACTCCTTCCTTCGCACTTTTCAATCAAAATCATAGTTGATTTCATCCTACCCGCCGCGATAGAACGCACCATGATCAAATTTAAAAAATTAATAATATACACTTTGATACTGGTTCCGAGCAATTTATATAAATTTTGTATTTGATTTTGTTGGGTTTTCAATAAAGAAAACAACTTTTTTATTTATTATGAAATTATTATTATTATTATTTATAAATTTACTATAATTAGCTACTATCGGCTTGATCCGTTCTTAACATTTGGTCTATTTATAGAAGATTACAAATTTTTAATTTTGTTATGAAAACTTTTTGTGTTTGCCCCCTATTTTAATTCAAAGATTGAAATAGACACTAACACTATAATGGATTTTTCCATGCTGAAATGTGATAAATGGGATTCTGAAATACGAATACGGGATTTATCTAAACAGCAATCTGACAACACTGACTAGGCTTGTGCGCATATGGAGCTCTGTATTGGACTTACAGATACATAATTACAAATGCATGTGTGCGTGTGTGTGTGTGTCGCACGTTCGAGCTGAAACGCTAGCTTGGCAATGGGGTGGCTGCCTGCCCGACTGCTTCTGTCACTGCCTCTGCTGCTGATGCTGGCGCTATCGCTTCTCGTAGTAAGGTACTAACGTGGTTTTTCGCTTGGAAACTTGCCTCAAGTTCATTGCTCACAGCAACCTTCATAAGGAATACTGTCTCAGATATAGACATCGTTAACTAAGTTGAAACACGATAGCATTCAAGGTGGTGGCGTGAATCAAAGTTTTCTCCGCTTCTGCTTAATCGTATGCTGTATTTAATTGCATAAATCTGGCATCTCCGATTATTGGGCCATTCCCCACATTTTTACTCGTATTCGAACTAAATAAAAACAGAATCTTCAAGGTCAAATTTGCTTAAATTGCAAGATGGTCGATGGCAATAAAAACAATAGCAAATCTATAAATTCCCAAATTACAAGAAAAGTGTGGCTTATTTTTTTCCTGTCACATTCCCTGTTTTTTAGCCCTTTTTTCTTAAACATATCTTAATCATAACAGGATGCTGTCTGTACGTTATTACAGAGATGTTATCCATTATAACAGGTACATATGCTATCTATACATTATAGCAGATTAGATATCTATATATTACTAAGTAAATATTTGTCACCAAGAAATACAATACAAGAAATGTATAAATATTTTTAAATCAAACTTTGATAAACTTAATGGAATTAAGTCGGGTTAGACCGACCTTTTACCGTTACAAGTTTGGAGGATTTTATTCATGTATCATCAATAGAGGCATAGCTAGTCTTATTTTAAGTTTAGTTCCAAAAGTTCCTTACATGGAAAGTGGGCGTGTCTTTTATCTGATCAACCCTATTTCTTGCACATGGTGCACATGATTCTTCACATAAAATTTGGTCCATAGTCCCGTATGCTTCTAAAGTTATGAATATATGCTAATAAGAGGCGTGGCATAACTGCCAAATTACGTCCCTATACCATCAATTTGAACGACATTTTAGAAAAGGGTGCCTAACAGTTACAATATGGATGGTAGACGTGATTTTCGTCCAAATGTGTGCATATTCATAGCTATCTGGTTCTGTCTTTTGGTCCAGGCTATACTTCTACAAAGATTCATTAAGGTAAGGCTTTGGAAAAAGTGGCCACAGACGGACGGATGGACGGAGCAAATAAAATGACTCAGATACTGTTTGCGATCATATCTACCACGCCTTCTTCTGCAAAAATTTAGTATACCCTTTTTCCTTACAGGTAAAGGCTATAAAAAGTCTGGCGAACACCCGTGAGGTTGGGGGTTCGAATCTCGAGCGTCTGGGTTCCCGGACATAGCGACATCACGGGCAACTACGAGGCGGACGAGTTTGCCAAGACAGGCACCCTTCTATACGAAATTCATCATCATCATCATAATTGGCGTACAACCATTTCTGATCATTGCCGCGTTATCAGCCTTCGCCGGTCGTCTCTGCTTCGCGCACGCTGGCGCCAATTGGAAACACCAAGTGCAGCCAGGTCCTCTTGAACTTGGTCCTTCCAACGTAGTGGTGGTCTCCCCCTCCTGCGTCCGCCACCCGGCGGCATCGATTCAAATACTTTTTTCGCCGGAGCACTTTCAACCATTCGCACAACATGTCCCAGCCAGCGCAGCCGCTTTAATGCGCTGAACTATATCAATGTCGGCGTACAGCTCATACAGCTCGTTGTTCCATCTGATTCGATACTCTCCGTAGACGCATATAGGACCATAGATCCTTCGAAGAATTTTTCTCTCGAACGCCCCCAAAGCTCGCTCATCGTTGTTTGTCATCGTCCAGGTTTCGGCACCATAAAGCAGGACGGGAAGGATGAGGGCTTTGTAGAGCGTAATTTTTGTTCGTCGAGAGAGGGCTCTGCTTCTCAATTGCCTACTGAGCCCAAAGTAACACCTGTTGGCAAGAGTGATTCTTTGCTTGATCTCCTTGGTGACATCGTTCGTGGTGTTGATGCTGGTTCCCAGATAAACGAAATCCTTCACAACTTCAAAGTTGTAGTCGCCAACAGTGACGTGGTGTCCAAGACGCTGAGACTCTTTGTGTGTTGACACCAAGTACTTCGTTTTGTCGTTTTGAAATTCAGCCCTTCGTAAATATCGGCATTCCACTGGCAACAACAGTCAAGCTTGATATCAAACGGAAATTCCTGGTTGACGACTACAAATCCTGGATCGACGAGGAATCCTGTCACACGGCTAGACTCACTTGGGCAAGAATGGAGCAACACAGAACCAACCAACTTCTTCGACTTGATCGCCTATCACTGTCGACAACTGTCTCGGTTTTGACCGGCCACTGCATACTGGGAAAGCACGCAGAAAGACTGGGCCTACCCTCAAACGATTTGCGCAGGGGCTGTGGTTCCGATGAGAAGGACGAGACGGTTCTCCACCTCTTATGTTACCGCCCATCCTTGAGCAGAAGAAAAAATCGCACATTTGGTGCCCCATTTTTGACAGGTTTGACAGAGCTGTCATCCATTAATATTAGGGACATAGCAAGGTTCATCCAACTATCAGGATGGTTTCTTGTGACATAATGGGGGAGTTGTGCCTTTCTCGGCGCTGTCCTTGCGATGACTTCCACCATCTTTAAGAGAATTTTTAGTCAGTGCTTGGACGACGCCACACCGTGGTATCACAATGGGCCATTTAGTGTGCTCAAGGGTGCTTTTGGTAAACTAGGCGGCCACTCCTACCTACCTCCCTACCTACCTACCTAGGTTCCTGGGCATTATCTTCTAATCCATTTTCTTGTCTGAGTAAAAATTATACACCAAACCAAATGGTGTACAATTTCTAAAACAATTCTACTGTAGAGAAAACTACAGCGATGTTACGAGATTAACAACAAGCTAACGCCTTCCACGCGCAGCAAATGATATCGGGAAATTCCACAATTCCGCTTGCACAATTCAAATATTGGTATATCCCCATTGAATGCAAACAATGGCAAACCCATTGTTCAGCGCCTTCTAAATGCAGAGCCAGTGGAATGCAACCCCAGACAATACGCAACAATAAGCCATTGGCCGCATTTCATTGAGCTCCAGGCATGCTAATTTGTTTTTATTTTTTACTTGTTTCACGTGGCAACAAAATCAAAAATGCAAACGCACGATCAACACCAACTACGATTGAGAGCGGATTTCGAGCTATGCACGCCAAGTTATTATATATGTACATACATACATATGTAAGACTGTTCTGATGTGCAATTCTATGCGCGGTGCATTGGCGCACTTCGAGTACTGTGGTAGGCTATCAAATGGCTGAACGGCAACCGTCAGCTTTAGACGGCAGTTGGTGTGTAGGCCCAGTTTTACTTTAGGAAACTGGGAGCGAAGAGACAAACTTAGTTTTAGAACAGAAACAACTCACTTGTGCTTGGCCTGTTTCAACAGAGGGAAGCCTAATAGCAGGCTTACGCCAATGGCAAATTCCATAATCGGGTGAATAGTAAAGGAAAATGTACATCAGGAGTCTGATAGCATTTTGTGAGTTGTGTAACGTTACGTTCCAACTGAAGAGTTGAAAATGTTAATAAACATGTTAACATCAATTGTTGTTGCGAATGAAACCAGTTCGGCGCAAAGTTATGTATATCCTAATGGTGAATACACACGAGGCAACCCTTGATGCAACCAATGCATGTTGCTTCGACTGTTGCTGCGGGTGTAGCTTTGTTTCTCACTGAAATGCGTGTTGCCGCAACCATTTCCTGAAATATCAAAATATTTTGATATTCTGTGTTGCTTCAACGGTTGCCTCGTGTGTATGCAACATAATGGTCTTTATGAAAAACCTTTCTGAAAAAAACCTCTTTTTTAAACTAGTTAATGAAGTCAGTTTGAACCAGAGAAGAGATTGAATCGAATCTCGCTTTCGCTGCTTTTGCGTTTGGCTTAGTTTATGAAGCAGAGAATGCAGAGAAAAGATAATCTTTTTCGCTGCCAGCGTCCGTAGCGGACACACCATGTTTTTGAGTTGATTCATTCAGAACGTCCGTGTGCTTTTTTCGCTGCTTTGCCGTTTGACGTTTCAGTTTTGATACGGAGCAGAGAACACAGAGAAGCGACACTTAAACGTCAAATTTTCTGACGTTTAAGAAAAATGCTTTGTTTATCATTAGTTGGCAATCTGCATAGGTTTATTTATCATTGGATTTGAATAAAATCAGCCACACTGCTACAGTTTTGCAGTGCGCGCAAAACGAGAGACATTTCTCTGTATTCTCTGATACGGAGTGCACACAGAAAGAGATAATCTTCTACATCATGTGACTCGCACACACAGAAGCTTTTAGGTACATACATACGAGGTTACTTAAGGTCACAGATTGAAAATGTTGGTATTCTCGAAAGAGAGCTAAGTATTTATTTCATATCTCACAAACCGAATCTAAGAAAGCCATTCCGGAAAAATGAGGATCTCCAATAGCAGCTTTTTATACCGTTCTACGAGCATTTCCACACTTTTTAATACTTTTACAGAAATCTGAAATGGCTTCGTTGGCAAAAAAAAATGGTTCTAGAAAAGGAAAAAAGCCATCGAGTTTAGCAATGCGTATACAATTGATATGCGGAAATGACGAGTAGATTAGGGAAAGCTTTAGGAATAAACACCTGGAGCAGTGTAACATGACTCGTGTGTACGAGTACGGGCCACTGAACGCATAAACACCTCATATGAAAATGTTGGTCAGCTCATTCAATAACCCATTTACAAGCTGAGGCAATATTTACCACACTCTACAAAAGGTGTTAACTTGTTAATGACTAGATCCCATTGACTTCGGTTACTAATTGATTCACTGTGAAATAGGCAGAGTTGAAACTATTTAACAATAAAAACATTAATCATAGAAAATTGATTTCAATTATCATGCAATTGATTGAATTGATGTGATAATTATATTATGATTGGTGAAAATTACTCAAAAATTAACACCATGCGCACGTTTTTGCCTCATTTATCAGTTTTACAGGGTAATATGGTTGGTTGGTTACAGCGGCGATGGTCCCACTTCCAATTAGCGCAGGTGTGTCGTTTTCATACCGCTCTTTTGGGTAGTTGCAATTCTAATATTATGCTTCTGCTGACCCTTAAAGCCAGTTCGAGTGGTTTATGAATGCGAGAATATCCCCTATCGTGCAGTTCGCAATATCTCCAATGTTTTGAAACATCGGTTTGCCTAGTGTTTTTAATCTTATTTTAGCCAGGGCTAGGCAGGCACAGAGGAAGTGTTCTACGATTTCCCTTTCTCCCTGGTTTCCACAGCTCCGGCATCTGATATTGAATGGTATGTCCATTGGTCAGTGGCATGTGATGACTGCAGTAAGCTTAGCTGCATCATGACGACCTCTGTTTATTAACTCTGAGGATTTGATTTTGTTGTAATCCGGTCTGAGTACTCTACTGATCTTGCAAGATTCTATCCTCCTCCATCGGCAGTTTGTTTTCATCAAGAATTCTTTGCTTACTGTGCTCCTGATGGAACCAATGGGGACACGAACCGGATCCGCCTCATGTTCATCCCCTTCGGGTCAGCTCATCTGCCGATGGAGGAGGACAGAAACCGCGACAATGTCCGAATACTTCTCCAATTGAAGGATAAGTTTTTATTGATTTTGTGAAGAAATTCGAATGCTATGCTTTCATAGAAACCGTTCACACTCTGGGATCTACAATCGTAATTTTATAGTTGCTTAAATTAGTTTTGCTAACAGTGGATAGTGTCCAGTAAATCAAAAGCAATTCTTTGATAATGTGGCTTTGTTAACAAATATTATTTATACTTCACGGCTCAACAATATTTTTACCAGTGTGACTTCACGTTTGCTTGTATTAGTACAGCACTCTCCTAGATTTTGCTGCTAATTCAAAACAGAACACTTTTTATTAATGTCGGCTGCTTCCAAGATCATTCCGCATCTTCCACAACTAGCTCCATTTGTTCCAGAGGAGCATTTATGACTCGCCCTTAGTGCATTCTCATTAATGAACTTGAGGTTTATTCATGTTTAGTTATGGATGATGAAGAGACTATTTCGTCCCAGTGGTCGAAATTATTCTTTGAATCAACTAATTCAATTTTGATTGACATCTTTCCCTTTTCGAGATATTGTAATTCTTTTATGGAAAACTTTATTTAATTCGAAGATATTTTCATTCCAATCGAAAAAAATATATATATTCTGTATAAGATGGTTATTTTATAATTAAAATGGGGCATATTTACTTGTTTTGAAGGAGATTCTTAGTATTAAAGAATATTTCACTTCACGGGAGAAATGTCAATCTTTTTTATGGAAGGGTATTGTCCCAGATATGTCGACTCACTGCCACTGGCACTCATACAATATTAAACCCATGAGCATGTTTGTAGAAATATTTGGGTTCACGTATGGAAACTGGTGTGGGTCCACATAAAAATAGCCCGATTGACGTTAAGTTTCAAAAACCATTACACCAATCGAGGATCAAAGTAATACGCATTTTATTTCACGCTGCCCCTGCTCTGTTAACAGGATATCTAACAAAAGTTCTACAACTGGAAATCCCTTTCGAATAATGCGATTGATGGTCGAATGAAGCATGACCTGCGAAGTGCATCCATACGACCAATGCATCGTGTTGTGGTTTGTTGTCAGCTGCAGCACTAACCGCATACGTAGTGAAGGCAGCTAGAAACTTTTGTTGGTGCACAGGTGACTCCCACGCCAGAAATTTCACGGAGAGAAATGCTCCAGTTGGTATCTAGGAATTAGAAATTTAACATTGGGTATATTCGTATGTTCTCAGGCAGTGATTTAGATCCGCATACAAGAATAATTGCCTCACAAAAGTCCGTGAAGGCATGCACAAACACACACCCGACACACACACTGGCAAGAATGGATAAATCAGCTACTCGTTTAGCTCCAGCCCGAAGCACTTTTCTGTTTCCTTCGTTTGCTCTATGGCGGGCTGTAAAAACATGCCTAAAAATATGCACTATTTTTTTAAGAGAAAATGTGCGCAAATTGCAGTAATTGGATCTGAAATTACAGGGTGCAATTTTAACGGCTTCTGGACAAATGAGTTTGAGAGTGACGCAGGTGTGTTTGGAAACGAACCGCGATCACAACGAAGGGTAATGAATTAAATTTATAATGCACAGTTTCGGATTTACTGTGATAACTGCTAGCATGCAATTACTTCAAGTATCTCAATTATCTGCGTACTCTTCAATTTTTCTAGTCGAAGCCGAAGAAATATATACAACATTGTTGCTAAATAAAATAGGAAAAGTATGGCATATGTTCCGACTCACAGTCAGTTATCAAAGGAGCTCAAAAACCCATCACATGGAGACCGAAACAATTTACAAAATTCGGGACATTCTACTGAAATGTTCGCGTAAAAACAAGAAATAATATGGATGCCGGGACATGTTGGAATTCTTGGAAACCGCAAAATATACCGCAAGTGCACCACTGTTGTTACAACCCACTTAATTGCAACATAAAATGCTTAAAAAGCCAAATAAACGCATTCCATTGTGTCAAACAAAAATAAAACTGGGCTGAATATTCACACAATTAGAAATTGATTAACCCAGACGGAAATGCATCCAGATACCGAAACAAGATGTCCAAATAGAAGCCTAAGAAAGTGCATAAGAAAGAAATATATTAATCCTACAGTTCCAAGGAGGAACAAAGGGCACACATTGATCACACATAAATATTTATTCGAAGAAACACAACCACCGAAGGGCCCACTTTGCAACTACCCCACACTAACAATAGTCCATCTCATCGAGAGCTGCCGGTCTGTACTTGAAAAAGGACACAATTTTTGTAAATAAATCATTTTACCATAATACTATACAATTATGTATATCCATAGAAAGACATAATTTCACTGCTCCACCTTTGTAACATACACTTTGACATATAAATATCAAATATATATATATATATATATATATATATATATATATATATATATATATATATATATATATATATATATATATATATATATATATATATATATATATATATATATTTTAGTTTAACCCCAGTTGTTAGTTGCCTGGTCAATACGTTGATCATTAAATTTATCTGTGTACAAAGTTGGTTTCTATGCAAAGTGACCACTCAGTTGACAAGTCAACTCCTCAATCTCTGTGAGTCACCAGGCAAGGCTTATAAATGATTGCTCCCAAAACTGCAAATTTGGCGTCAAATGACCGAGTAGTCCCGCATTTGATCTAATTTTAACCACAATTGAATTCGTAAGTCTCCACATGCCATTACTAGAAGAATGCCAGCAATTTAAACAGAGCATGGAACTGTTTTCCTGACCCGCACTATCTTTAAAAGCGCCGACAGCAGCAAATACTGGATGTGCAGCTGGCAGGCTGAGCAATCATTAGTAACCACGCTTTCATAATTGACAAATAGTTTGAAATTAAGAAATATGTATTCGAAGATATCGTGCCGTTATGCAGCTTTAATTAACACCATTTGACTTATTGACGCAAGTCGTTATTGAGGCGCTTGTAAAATTGTCCACTAATTGCTTATTTATTTAAATACCACCCAATTATCAGCCTCAGCAATTAGTCACATTCACCTACACACACTCGCCCCACTCACCCCAAACACACACGCCCCCATTCATGTTAGCTGAGAGCTGTGCATGTCGTATACGTGATCATTAAATTCAATTAGAGCTTTAATAACCATGTGAACCAAGCATGCAAGCTCCGTATCACGTATCGCGTATAACGTATCACATATCACGTATCACGTATAACGGACGACATACGAGCAAAAACTGTTATCAAAATCGTATTTTGATCGATTCCGCTTGTTTTCAATCGTAACGGAATCAGAAATTCTCAGAACATAATAGCGTAAACAAGCCTCTTCATGAAATGATCACCAGTTTCTGCTGTATTTTTCTAATCGTCAGCGTTAAATTGAACAATCAAAGTCGCTTCCGAGCCACTGAGCACTCTACCCCTGCTCCTGCAACATCACCCCTTGCTTAACAACTGAAACTCTGTACTTACATAGGATTTGAGAATTATCTGCTACTGCACATATAAGTAAGTACACTACACGACGTGTCACCGATACTCTGTGTCTAAACATCTACTCTTACATAGAACGAGAATATGTGAATGTATGAAAATATTTTTTGAAGTGAAATGAAAAGAATTCCAAAATCAGGAAAGTCGTACTTCGTTCAACATATAAGAAAGTCAATCTACACTCTGTTATTAACGCCATAGGGCGAAGGCAATTCATCCGCCATTTATCTGCCAGACTGGCAGTTCAACTTCATGGTCACACAAAGATTGGAAGGATGGGCCATATCCTTAACGGACACGACAAAAACCCATCCGTGAATCAGATCAAATCATTGTGTACCAACCAGACAAAAAATAACAGCAATAGAAACGTGAAAGTTGGAGTTTCCAGCAGCCTACTCGTAGTTAAATCAGAAATTAAACCCATCTGCATTTTTTACGCCTGTATTTGAGCTCTTTGTACATGCGAGTACACAAACTTATTTCTGAAGTCGTTCTTTACACTTGTCCAAGTGGTATACCGCTATTTTATATGGTACTGAACCTGGTCGCACCAACTCGTGAAGTAGAGCCATTCTATATGCCTTCAGCAACGATGCCTCCTCCTCAGGAGGTTCCAGATAGGCTTCCAGACCTCCAATTAGCTAGAGAAATTACTTTTATAATTACATTCTTCAATTTGTGAGCACGCAAAATGTTTACCAAACTCTCGTCGCAGTTCAGATAGGTTAGCGCAGCTCCACAATCCGACCACACCCTGCGACGCCACTTATTGTTGTATTTTTGCGCCAGTGGCAACAGCACTAAAGAGGCAAACAGTTCATCGCCATAGCTGGCAGCTTGGAAGTGATCAATAAACAGAACGTAGAGATTTTCGAATTTACATTTGCCTGTGAAAATAGCCAGAGCGTCATTAACTCATTTGCATACGGCCATGCCGTGTTATTTTACATGGCCTACTCACCCTCGAAGACTGCGTCAAAGTGGAATGTATGGTCCTTACACTGCTCATAGAATTGTTTCAAGTGCTGGCGCAGCATTTGGTTTATCTGCGGCTCCAAGAACTGCGAATCTGGACCCATGAAAGCTATCATCCAGTACATGAGCTTCTCTGTAGGTGTAGCTATCTGCACTAGGGGATTGCACTTCTCCAGCTTCGACACAAAGTTTATGGTCATCTCCAGCACCTCGCGTTCTGCACAATGATTGCAAACGCATTATGCACGAACAAGGCGAACACGTAGCGGAAGCTACAGGCGTACAATAAACTTACCCGAAAGAGTGTCTGCGTACGGCTCCTGCTCATTTGACAAGTAATTCCGCAGAGTGGTTTTCAATTGAAAGTAAGGCCAATCTCTCGACAAAATTGGCATTTGCATAGATGGCATGGAGAGAGACATTTCGGAGACTGGCTGAAAGGCGAGAAGGACAATGAGTAAACGTAATCTGAGAATAAATACCCTGGAGGACATAATTGGCCTTTACTGACTGAATACTAAAAGTTTGATTAAAAAGTTGTAAAATTACCACGAAAATTCTTTTCGAATGAACCATATCCATGCACGTGTCCTTCCATTTCTTTAGGGTATGTTCATCCACATCCATGTAGTCCTTGTTGAATATCACCCGTTCGAAGAGTTCACCGACCTCATTATTATACTCAGGCGGTAGACTGCCCAGCGTATTGTAGACCAATTTCAGCATTTGTGCCTTCTCCAGGTAAACACCGAATCCCTCTGAGCACAGCAGTTTGACGATTAGCCTTAGTTCCATTTTCGCGAAGAAATTGCTCGCCAAGTAACGATTCATGGTGGTGGAGTTTAATGCCAGCAAATACTGCAAGAACGATTCGACAATTGGCGGCTTGGAAATAATATCGCGGAGCAGTTTCTGGTGCTGCTGCGAGGGCAGTTCCAAGAGGCGCCACAGCGCAACGAACAAACACACACCGCTCTCTATCGACAGGACCATCTGAGGCCCTTGTTTGCTTACCGCAACGCCACCCATATTCGGCAAAGGCGGATGTACGTTGCGGCGATCGGCGTCCTTACTCAACAACACAGATGATGGGCTACGACCGGACCGGACCAACAATAAATTACACTCATTAAACGTTAAATATACTGTAATTAATTCATTGCAAATTAATAGAAAACTCACATCAACAAATCGACTAATTCCACAAAAGCCGGAGACGTCAAGAAATCCCGTAAGTACTTTGCGCTGAAGTTATGAAATCGCTGCGAATCGTCGTTGCAGGCGAACACCCGCACCGCGTTCAGGCACACACTCAATAGCGTGGCCTGCGAGAACTGAAACGCAAAAGACAGACAGCCAGGTAAATAACAAACCAGACAGGTCCATTTGGTGGGTGTATATGAAAGTGTTAAAGACTCATTAACCCACCTCATTCACGCCGCTACGCGCTGCCCCGTGGAACCACTTGCAGCAGCAGTTGTACAACACCTCGCTCAGCAGGCAGTTCTCTTCGTGGCCCACAGGTCCACATGCGACCGCGGCAACCAGGGCAGATGCGTGCTGCCGGATGAGAAACGATTCGTGCACATCGTAAATGTCATGATGGCAGTGCCACTCGAGCATGTACCGGAAGGCAGGCAAAAATGTTCTATAGACAAATAAAGCAGCTTTGTACTTATTAAGTCTGAGCAAAATTCAAAATTATATGCTTATGACACCAGTGGACCTGGAAAATGCCAAATCACGGTTCTCACTGTGCAACACGGAAGCAATACTCAAAGAGAGCATCTAAATATTAATACACAAAATCGGGCTTTGATATTCGGGTTCACCTCAACGCGAACTTCTATAAAACTGGCAAATAACAAGCATCGAACACATTTTTAAGTGAACTCTCCAGTCGCGGACTCGATAACACAAAACCAAAGCAAATAAATTTCAGTTCATACCAAAATGAATTTTATCCTCATAACGTGCTTCATAGTTGTGTCTTATCACATTGGAACAAATCACGCTGTAAGTACTTCAATATCCCTAAAATAGAGTTCCGTTCTCGGTTTGGAGTGTGTTTAGAGCAGTGCAGCAGCAAGACCCAGACCTGGCCTGGTGATTTCGATATATGGGCATGTTTCAGTTCACTCAGTTCATTCAGGTTCCTTTCGGCTCGGTTTTTCTGCCAAGCAGATTAAGCCATTTCATTTATTGCACACTTCTCGCTCACATAGCCAAGGTTTGGAGATAAATCATTCGTCCTTTCAGAGAAGAATCACATAGGTTCGTCTACCGATTGTTTAGTTTTCTTTTTCTTCTAATTTCACATCTAATCTCAAAGCTATATCCACAAGCTCTGTAGACCAAAGGTACCAGTGTGGGTCTGTTGAAAGGCCTGACGAATCCTAGCCAGCCTATCAATCGATCATTTTAAGATAGTCCTTTAAGGTGAACATGAATATTGAGAGAAAATTGTGAGAAGGGAATGGAGTATTGCTTGAAGTTTACTTCCTGTGGTTGCCCTCTGCTTTTCTTCTTTCTGTTATATACAAATTCCAGTACAAAGTCCTTGCAGCTGCCACTCTCAGTTATTAAACACTCCGAAACGAATACTACTATTTATTGCAAAGAAAGTGAAGTTCACTCTTTATGAATTCTACTTTTGGCGGCGATCTGGAGGTAACATTTTATGAACAGCAATTGGCAACAATACCACGAAAGGTCGAGCAAGGTAAGCAGCGGACAATACGATATTACCATAGCAACGCAATTTGCTTTGCAACGTTTTTCTTGATCTGTCGGGTTTCTCAGCCCAAATCAATGTTACCTTCCACCCGCCGTCCCAAAAACATGACGTGTAAGAATTCGAAAACAAACTTCACCCTCTTAATACCATGAGCTGTAACAAAATAAATACATATATATTTTTAATGCAGCTCGATATACCCGATCAACTAAGGGTACAGGCGAAAAAGTTGCACAAACTTTGCCAGAAGGACACGGGCGTGGCCGAAGGTACTTCTATAACAATTTACTAGTCACGCCAGCAACGTAAAACCATACCGTTTCACGACCATCTTAAATTACAGAACTTATACAGCAGAGCCACAGCAAACTGTCCAATGATCGTGCATTGCAGTGCTATTTCCATTGTATGCTCGATAAAGTGGGCTTGGTTAGTACAATAATTAAGCGTGACATGAAAAATTGCGCGATTGTGGCACAATCCATACATTTTAATGCATTTCCAGATTGATTCCAACAACATCGTCCACCTGGAGCACCTCAAAGAGATACTGCCCCCGGAGTTGCATTCGTTTGTGCAAAATCTGGTGGATGCGTGCGGCACCCAAGGTAAGATTTACAACAGGCTACGCTACAGAGTGTTTTAGACTGTAATTTGTTGGTTTTCTCTTTCTCTGCATAATATTTCAGCCGGTGCAGATGGGTGCGAGACAGCATACCTCACAACAAAATGCTATCTGGACTCTGATCCAGAAATAATTACAACGAAATTTGGCTTCATATTCGAATAGATGCACCTAAACAGTAACACTACTCTGCACCTAAGTTATATAGAGGATAGTTAATAGCGTAATATAGAGGAACTCACTTATATAGAGTCTCATCGACACGCAGCAGCAGCAGTGAGCGCAGTATGCGCAGACATTCTATTTGCACCTTTATCAATTTGCTCTGAAATTTCAAATTGAAATATAATTATACAATTGTTCAACGTATTGTGGTGGAGTTATTAAATAAACATTAAAAACAAACTTTTATATCCTCATGGCTGTACAGATAATTCTGTATTTTATCAACGATATTTAGATTCAACAGCTTTATGGCAATAGATGAGCTCTGCGCAATCAGAATGCGAAACAACTTCAGACAGAGATACTGTGGGTAGTTGTAAAAGGGTGGCATGAGCAGCGAGGTATCTAAATAAACAAATATACTGCATGGATACTGCTTGGTGGCGTTGATAGAGTAACATACCAACTCGCTCCAAACCTGGGAGGAAATGTTCAAAAATATCATTCATGAGGTCGTCATTGTTAACAATTCTCACGGCCACCTCCTTGTCGGTGCGGGCCAACCGTATAAGCAGCTTCATGCACGATGACACAGTGCTGTTGTCCGGACGCACCATGTGCAGAATAAAGCTATGTATACATAAGGAACAAGCACATTTCAGTGTAAATGAAAAAATGGTACATTATTAACTTCATTGGCAAAGCATACTGAATTCTTTGCAGAATATTTGTGCGAAGGAAACAGTCAATCAGATCCGTTTCGGCCAGTTGAAAATCGCTCATGGAGGTTGTACTCTCTTCCTCGCTTTCTTTGATGTTAGCCTGCATTTTAGATACCTGACTGCCTCTGACTTCCAGTTGTTCCATTTGTTTTTGTAAATTCTCGACGGAGAGAGGATCGTCAGAAACGCAGTTGGTCTGTAGAACTTGCAGCGTGGGCTGCCAATGACAACTGGGATTCTCGTACATGTGATCCAGCATAGTCTAAAAGCACAGACAATGATTTAACAATGAAATAAAATACTATGGGGAAATAAGCACTGCACCTCATCAGCTTCGTTGTAGAACAAAAATGACAATGCCTTGGACACTGTTTCTAGCATAATAAGCGTGTTGTCGTCCAAACCGTAGCGCAGTAAGAAAAACATTTTTGTGATTGGTAAGTCCACCACATTATCGTAGAAACCCTGGTTATACATATTCAAAATGCCGGCTATGGCCCCGAATGCTGAAACACGTTGTTGCGTTACATGAGAACTGCAATTACAATGGTTTGATAAGTTCGGTTTAATTTAGTATTTGATTTAGACCCTAAGATTTGGAAATTTATTCGTTGTTCGCCTTGTTGCCCAGGCGCGAGCCAATTAAGAAGTTCCACATTGTATCACAAGGATACAAGACTATCATACGAGTTATAGCCAGGAAGGTTATAGCAAAGAATGTAAACATATTAAGAAGTTAGAAAGAAAGCAGAGTCGGCAGAGAAATATGTTAGCCTCTACCGCTTGATATCCCATTTGAGTGGGCGGTAAAACTATATTTGAGAAAAATTGCAGCACACGGCAGAACGTATTTATCTATATGTAGGCTCATTTGCGAGATGAAAAATGCAGATGTACACACATGGGGGAATACGAAATGCTCGTTTTTTGTGCACATATTTTTTTTTATACATAGAAAAATATTTTAATTTGTGTTTACATTATTTGGCTATAATCTACATATGAAAAAGGCCAGATTTCATACATCCCCGCAGGATGTGAGTTGATACCTACCGTGCTAAACGAAACAACTCCTGAATTGTATAACCCGGACGATGTGGCTCATCGCCATGCAAATACAAATCCTGTTCATGTTGCATGTTCTTTAGAGCAGACGAGGTCACGTTATCTTCTAAAGTATATGGTAGTAATAGGCCCTTCCAATCGAAACGTGCTTCGAATTCTTCACCTAACTTTAATTTAGATGTAATGATGGGCATATCCCGCATCCATTCGAGCTTGTCGCGCTCAATCACATCAAAATTTAGCCAATTTTCTTCGGTACCACTTTGCAATAGTTCCACTACTGTATTGGATATTGTAGATAAGGGGTCCACGGGAGTATTTTGAGTTTCCATAGCGTCACCAATGCTTCTATTGGGATCTGGCCTTAAACCACGAGATCCCAATAAAGACCGTTTTTCCTCTCGCTTCTTCGACAGAAAAGCAACAATTGAGGGATCTTAAAATACAACAATGAACAAATAAATTAAAAACCATAAACATAAGCGCAGCAAGCAACGGCGAACTTTAATTATTTTACCAGTTGTTTCTATTAATTTCTGCCGCTTATCTAAAATATCCGCTTCTTCCATTCCGCTTAAAAAATATGTATTCGCTTTATGAACGTCGGCAGCAGTTTTGCTGTCGGCAACAATCACGCTAGTGCTGATAGGATTTTCCATAAATGCACAATCCATTTGTTCCGGCTCATGAACACTTATATGCCTGTCATCGTATGGGGCGCCTGTTGCACCACCACCATTTGATTTGACTTCCATTATTTGTGCAAAAATGCTTTTACCTTGCTGAGGCTTTATCTTTAAAGTGGAGTAAAGAGTCCTAAAAAAAGTACCTTACAAAAAATAGAATACCTACTCCAACTGGCAACATTTCCATTTTTGGAACTGGCTCAAATGTCGATATGGGAATATGTTCCGTATTCCTCGGTGATACGAACTTTTTTTCTATAATATCGCCAATCAAACTACCTGAGAGTTGATTTTGTTGTGTGTCGGAGGAAATTCGTTCGGCAACTTCACCTAGCAGCAGGGGTTTCTCTGCAATAGAACTACTGGTTGGTAAAGTAGCTGTGGTCACAGGAATTTGATCATTTATCCCTTTTCGATTTGCAGCAAATATGGACTTCTTAGAAACTGACGTAAAACAATAACGCAATGGGAAAATAAAATATTAAGAGTAAAAAAATTTATTAATGGTAAAAAAACCTACATTTGCCTTTGTCGCATTTCACAACATGCGCCGCGGGCTGTAATTTGGGGTTCTTTGCTTTTTCACACAAATACTCTTGTTCCATTTGATACAAATCGTCCACATCTTCATCTCGTTTAAGTCTCTTTATCATTACTTTCTAGAAATGTTTCAATAATACAACAAAATATTAATAAACAAAAACTAACGCCTTTAGACAGCTGGGATGCTGAAACTAGAAATTTCGTTCTTACTTTCAGTGATCAGCTGTTTGTATTCAGCGAGTATTCACAGTGCAGTTTTATGTTCTATTGTGAATGCCAAAATATTTACTTTTAGCGTGCTCAAAGCAAATTCACCGTGGATGTGACACAGAGCAATTTAATTCCTTATTTTGATATTCGTTGTTTCGTTGTCGATGTGTTTTAAGCGTAATAATTAATAATATTTATTTGTGATTACTGTAAAAAAAATTTTAATTTGATGGCTGCCGCTACCGTCGAGGAGGATGTGGTTGTGGAAGAGGTGAGCATTTCTATGAAATAATGTTTGTTTCTCAGAGACGGAATAATGGAATATTTTTCCCTGTAACAGATTCCGATATATCTTTCCAAAAATCTGCAGGACAGCTTGTATCTTTTCCAATATCCTACAAAAGTTCAAAGGAATATATTTGACAATGCGGAAGTTGTCAATTGTTGTGTAAAGCCGATCAATGAGGAAATTAAGATAGACTTTGGTGTGGACACAAACTCGTCTAAATATGATAAATTCAAAGGCCGGCAAATCGCCCTTGCAGAAGATGGAAAACATAGTCCGAAAGGTGCCCGTCTAACTTTCAAGACCGGTGTTATGGACAAAATATCATTCACAAGTACGAAGGCTATGGAGCGCGATGTGCGTAAATATGCTGTGGGCATTTTTGCCGACAATGAAATTCATTTAACACCTTTGACGAGTATGCAGCTTATGCGACCCTCGCTTTCGCACTTTGACAAGGAGGATACACGAATTAAAGCGGAACAGAAGGCGTTAAACGAGGAAGACGACGATGAGGAGCTGCAGCAGGTATCTGTGAAATTTGCACGACCCGGAGTTCCTGCGAAGAAACCATCGTTAGCACAGTTCATAAGCAAGTCTGCTGATGAGCCGTGGTGTGAAACATATTGGCAGCCAAGTACATCACCAGCTGCAGCACTCGAACGCCAAAAGCTGTTTTGCACAAACGTACAGATCAGCCATGCCCTCTCGCTTGACCGAGAGAAGTATATAAATAAGTTATTGCCTAATGCAGGTCAAAGTCACGGTATTGACGCACTGCTGCCTCCACGTGTAATAGCTAAGGCGCATCTAAAGACCATGTCGCTGGCGGATCAACTTAAAAACATATTGAAAGACAGTAAGTTGAAATGAGGTCATTTCGTCCATCGCTTACGTGGCTTTATTTATTTCTAGCAAAAATATTACCCTTCGATGAAATTGTTTCTTTTCTGCAAGAGAATATTGATCCCAAAACGACCGCAGACAAGGTTCTACGCGTCCTGCCCCAAGTAGCCTTGTTGCTTAACGGCAACTGGGTGCCCCAATCTGAGGTATTATACCCCCCTGGAACATTTTCGAATCTGAACAGTATTCCATCAGAGCAAATGACGCGAGCCAGAGATTACATTGTAAACCTATTGTGTATGCTTGCAAAATTAGAACTAACGCAATATTTTCTCAATTTTAGATATTTAGATTTTCGCGCTGTGCGCAAATCTATCGACGACAGGTGCTAACCGCAACGCAACTGCCGCTAGAAGAGGCCGGTGAAGTGCTAGAGTCTGTTGCACAATTAAATACCGAGAAGAAGTGGGAGTTATTGTTGCCGCCGAACAAAGATTTTGAGCAGCGATATCCCGACTTAGTGCAGCGACAAGAGATACTTTGGCGGGCTGCAGAGCAAATGTACATGGACATGGACTTCGAAAAGTCACCTAAACGTGCACGAAAACGTTCGGTGCGCGATGCAAAACTACAATGACCACCGCGCCCTAAGCGGGTATCACTTAAACTTAGATATAGTAAATAATAAAACATTTAAAACATCAATTTATTTTTTTAACAATTGTAGTAAAGCATTAATAATTTTCTTTTTGATTTTCTCCCGGTTGTCCTTTGTAATCTCAAACACTTTAGAATTCTGGGCCGTTTTCATCTGTTCCACAATCGGAATCGACTGGCGTAGTTCAAAGGGCACAGTGGCCAAGATGGGTACATGATCAATTAGTGAAACTAGAGCTTGTTCAAATCTCTTGCTCTTCAGTTCCATTGTACCAATTTCATCGATGACCAGCAATTGGTTGGCCTTCGCTGAGCGCAGCAGTGGCAAAGTGAGGCCCTCAAATTCACTAACGTGTACCAAATATTTGCCCACTCTTGGACGGAGCTCACCGGGTACAGCATTTTCACTAAATTGAAAGTGAAAATGTGAAATAATTTTTAATTTTCGCCTAAAACATTTCGTCAGACCTGGCTAAAATTCCACGCCTGCCCTGCAGAGTCACGACTCCGAACCCGATACGCGGTCCTATGGTTGCCACTCGCACTTCCTCCGTATAGAATCCGTGTAAAATCATTTTATGTAATTTTTGCAAATCCTGACAAATACTTCGCAGTAAAGTTGTTTTGCCCACACCTGTAAAGATTTCATATATAAGGACCGTATTGCTCAAATATCCTTTTTTTGTATTTATTCAGTGACATTTTTTAAATTCAACCAACCGCTTTTCCCCCAGATAAACCCCAATGCGGATCCGCTGTAATCACCCACAATAACACCCCTTGCTCCATTTGTGATTACATAATATATGAATGATATTTCAGTTTGTGTGTGTGTGTGTGTGTATGTGTTTATTCAACTCACGTGGCGGTCCTATTAGCAGAATTATAGGTTTTTTGTTAGTCATCTTGCTCACGTTAACATGGGAACTATAACGGCACAATGACAGAATAATTAGCCAAATTGTTGGATGAATTCGTTTGCACTGAAATGCTAAATTTAAATTTATTTTATATTATTTCGTTATAAAGAAGATATTGATTTATTTGCTCCCTAAAGTTCCATTACCTGACAACTGTTAATAGAATTATTTGAATTTTTTCAAATCTACTTTCCGCACAATTTTTTAATTTCAAAGTTAGCTGAGTGCTTTTTGAAGAGTAGTTTCTCCGCAGTGATGCCTGGTTTGCGGACTCCCAGTATAAAGTCTGATTTTAGAATGTTTTTAGAAGTATGTTGACTTGATTAGAGTTTCACAAATAATACTTTAGAATGCATATGTATGAAGATTTGCACTTTATCAGTGCTGTGTCTTCGAATGTGTCCGGTGGTCGGAACCACGATATTTCAGTAAGATGAACGAATCAAGGTGTATTTAAAATGCGCAGATCTGCTGGTAAAATATTTAATACCTATATTATGAATACACAATGGGCCTAAATGAGTAGAAGGGCAGCCACTGAACCTACATTATTAATAGGCGAGCTCTCCTATTTGTGAATTCCCAATTTTGGGTTGAAACTTGACAACGTCCCAATATTAGCCCTGCTATGCACTTTCCCAGTGAAGACGTGCAGGGAAATCGTAAAAAAATTTACAGAAGCATTGCAGAAAATGTACATGAATAGAAACCCGTAGAAACTATCAAATCACCACCTGACCTCTGAATTTTTGGCGCAACAGACAAACTTGTCCATATTAGGCACGGTTTCTTCAATTCAATTTTGAGTATTCCAATTGCCTGCAAAATAATTTTTTTATTTATTGCTTAGCGAGTTAGTTGGACGATCCCCTTGGGGAAGGAAAAGGAAGAAGTCTCGAATGCTGAATGGCGAAAGCTTAGTGTCTGCAACCGACACCGACAGGGAAAAAAGGATGTTGGAGTTATCAGAACTACTGGTTGCAAAAATAAAATAAAACCAATAATGTTTTTGTTTATGTTCTCAAATCGGTAATACTAAATAGAATGTTTTTTTAACTTATCAGCTTTTGTGCAATGACTTTGTTTTTATTTCATATATTTTTTTTTAAACATTCAAATATATGTACATATATAAATTTGTTAATAAGGCTAACGTGTTGTTACCTCACCACTAGAATGATGCAGTGTGGTGGCCACGGCTAGCTCACCGCAATGGTCGTGGTCCTTAACCCGCCACACTGCATCGGGTGGGACAACACTACAAAAAAAAAACTTCAACTCACCATTTTGCCTAGCATCCTCCTCTACGACGACAAGCGAGCCCGTCCCATATTGTCTGCCTTAGCCTAACATTTTTAACATAAAATTAAACATACTAAACATTCTACTTGCACTTAAATAAATAACATACATATACGCGTATACTTAATAATACATACATACACGCGTATACTTAATAATACATACATACACGCGTATACCTAATAAATATATACTTATTTCTTGGGGGCGGGCGGCAGCCTCCTTTTTCCTCCGATGCTCGAATGGGATGGGCCGGAAACAATCAGTTATCCCTCTTATCGGATGGGCCGGCAACAAGCGGTTATGGATCTATTCAGCACACTCAATAATCAAGGTAAACTTCCTAACGTCAACTCTTTAAACTAAACTAACACTTTAAATTGATTCAAAATTTTAACGTTTCTTTTCTAGACATGTACATTGTAATTGAATTCAAAAATTGTTTGGAATCTTTCACACTTTAAATATATCCGAATAAATAACAGGACCACGGACGAGACGAGAGACTATCCACACAAAATCCGACACGAAATGCAAATAAAAAAATCTTAATTTTCTCTCTCCAAAAATCCTCCACAGTAAAACACAAAATTTAAACGCGCGCGGCAACCAAAAATTTTCGACAAAACTTTCTTCCTAAACACTTAACACTCTATATCGCCCGTTTTTTCCCTACCACTCCCTTATATTATTTTTTTTCTTCCCTCCTGAAACCGTATCTTTTTCATTTCCTCGGCCTCTTCCGCTATTCCATCAGTGACCGCTCCAGCGGTCGAGCCGGTCAGTTACCTTTCTTTGGAATTTTTACTATTCTGAGGCAGCGCCATCTGTACCTCAGAATCGTCTGGTAGGTTTTAGCCTGGCCGCATTCACTAGTAAAGCGGACAAGTGGAAGGAACAAAAGAAGGAGAGAAGCAAAACAAACATATAGACGGTAGACGCCAAAAACAACGATCGCAACAGTGTTTCTATTTCTGTCCGTATATCATCTCTTATGAGATTAGAAGTTGATGCATGTTCGAACCTTCTAGAATCTCCGGCCCTGTGTTTATGGTAATATCGAAGTCATCTTCGTTTGCGGTGTTGTGTAGAACGCTGCATGCCCTTTCCTTTTTTGTGGGACTGCTCCCCCTGCTGTAACCCCACGTCTCGACGGGCAATTTTTGATGGCATGCAATTGGCAATTTCAAGCAAATTGTCAATGGAGACTGCAAATTGCTTCAAGTTGGCAATTTATGGCTTGCAATATTTCATGCCATAAATTGCCAACATGCTGTGTTGCAATCAGGTGTCATTTTATTTGTTTGACAACCTTTTTTTATTTTTTCGTGACGCTCACAGTGGCAGCATCGTCGAACATATCAGTTTTAGCGCGTCTATTAAATTAATTTAAACGCTAAAATGGATGGAGACTGCATTTCCCTTCTTTGTAAAGGAGGAGGTAAGGATTCACCCAGAATGTCGGCTTCCTTCTTTTTTCCTCTTCATCGCATAAATCAAGCATTTTTCAATGCAACAGGAGCCCGGGCACAGCGAACTAGTTTGCTTGACGACATTTTCAAAATGACGATGACATAACATCGCAATGCCGGCTATTAAAATATTGCCAACATTTGCAATGAAATTTGACAGTTGTTATGCCAACAAAAATTGCTCGTGGAGACGTGGGGTAATGAAAATCTGTTATTTCGTTGGCATGATTTGCTATGGACCACTAGTATTCACTAATACTTACATACGTCTACCACGCCATCACCAATACTAATTTTACAACCCACATCTTAAAAAAATTAGCAAACTTAAGAAAGCATTTTTGGCAGATAGATTTTGTTCGGCAGCTGCAAACTCCTGCAATTAAAAAACCGAGGCGTGATAATCCTGGGGTCTGTTCGCGTCGCATGAACCGGCTGCACTATCTGCCCTGAACTATGTGCGCATCGCGAGATAGTTCACTTTCAGTTCATGAACTAGCTGCATTGAAATTTTTCTAGTGCAGCTCAGTTCATGCTCTGTTTGTTTGTCGCTGTCGCACAGCGTGTTCATGGGTAAACCGGAACCAGCCTGTGTTGGCTGCGGAGCAACACACTTCGTGTTTCCGGCTTTTTCATTCGTTCTCTTCTGTTCGCAGCGCTGGAGCCGAGCACACGCTCTCATTTTTCTGTGCTGAAGCTAGTGTGGAGCATTATAGAGCGTTTTGTGAAATTAATATTCGTTTCTGCAAATTACTAGGAATTTTGTTAAGTCCAACATTTAAAATAAATATTATAATTTAATTTGGCTTCTTTTCTTTTTATTATTGGGTTACGCTCCACCCGAGCGTAACCCAAATTGGTGACCCCGACGTGATCGAAAAACACGCGCCCCATACAGGGGTATAAAACGCATAGGATGCTCCACTCGCCGACAGCCTCAGGACCGGCCCCGCCGGCACCACCGGAGCAGCCGCCGACTCGAGCAACGTACGCTCCACACCAGCAACACTAGCAACAACAACACCCACTACCGCAACAACAACCGCAGCAATGGCTACGGCAAGTGCAACGAGCGCTGCCAGCACCGCTGCGGCCGCGGCAGATCAACAGAAAACAACGTTACCTGTTCCAGCAAATCGACCTCGTCCATATCCACAGCCAACCCAACGGCCACCTCCAATTCGACCACAAACGGCACGTGCACCAACCACGCCGCGGTTTCACGGGGAGGCCGGCGACCATACGACCGTATCCCCACAAACAACTGCCGCCAACACCGAGCCCACGTGGGTGCACGAAATCTTTCAAGGTGCTGGTACTGCCACTGGCGCGAACCTTCAGCACAGAACGCCTGTGCAACATTCGTCCCAACGCAACCGACCACGCCCATCGCAAATACCCACTAAACCATTCCAACGGCTCTGAGATGTCCACAGAACGCCTGTGCAACATTCGCCCCAACACAACACGAACACATCCACATCACCGACATGCCCACGTGCCTCACGCATTCCAACGGCTCTGAGATGTCCACAGAACGCCTGTGCAACATTCGCCCCAACACAACACGAACACATCCACATCACCGACATGCCCACGTGCCTCACGCATTCCAACGGCTCTGAGATGTCCACAGAACGCCTGTGCAACATTCGCCCCAACACAACACGAACACATCCACATCACCGACACGCCCACGTGCCTCACGCATTCCAACGGCTCTGAGATGTCCACAGAACGCCTGTGCAACATTCGCCCCAACACAACACGAACACATCCACATCACCGACATGCCCACGTGCCTCACGCATTCCAACGGCTCTGAGATGTCCACAGAAATCGCCTGTGCAACATTCGCCCCAACACAATCCACACGGACAACAAAACGACCCTACCACCCAACCGGTTTTCATCGAGCAGTTGCGCAAGCTGGTAAAAGCGACGAAGCCAGTACCAGCGTCCAACCACTCGAGCGCCATCCCGATCATCAGCGCCATCCCGATCATCAGCGCCATCCCGATCATCAGCGCCATCCCGATCATCACCGCCCAGGGGACCAACCTTCACCACAGCCGGGGAGTCAACCGACGAAACGGGTATCGTTCTCCGCGCCTCCTGCGCCGATCACTGGGGGAGGAATACCTGTGGCGACACCACTACCGCCACCTATTAACACGCTGTCGCTGTCGCACAGCGTGTTCATGGGTAAACCGGAACCAGCCTGTGTTGGCTGCGGAGCAACACACTTCGTGTTTCCGGCTTTTTCATTCGTTCTCTTCTGTTCGCAGCGCTGGAGCCGAGCACACGCTCTCATTTTTCTGTGCTGAAGCTAGTGTGGAGCATTATAGAGCGTTTTGTGAAATTAATATTCGTTTCTGCAAATTACTAGGAATTTTGTTAAGTCCAACATTTAAAATAAATATTATAATTTAATTTGGCTTCTTTTCTTTTTATTATTGGGTTACGCTCCACCCGAGCGTAACCCAAATTGGTGACCCCGACGTGATCGAAAAACACGCGCCCCATACAGGGGTATAAAACGCATAGGATGCTCCACTCGCCGACAGCCTCAGGACCGGCCCCGCCGGCACCACCGGAGCAGCCGCCGACTCGAGCAACGTACGCTCCACACCAGCAACACTAGCAACAACAACACCCACTACCGCAACAACAACCGCAGCAATGGCTACGGCAAGTGCAACGAGCGCTGCCAGCACCGCTGCGGCCGCGGCAGATCAACAGAAAACAACGTTACCTGTTCCAGCAAATCGACCTCGTCCATATCCACAGCCAACCCAACGGCCACCTCCAATTCGACCACAAACGGCACGTGCACCAACCACGCCGCGGTTTCACGGGGAGGCCGGCGACCATACGACCGTATCCCCACAAACAACTGCCGCCAACACCGAGCCCACGTGGGTGCACGAAATCTTTCAAGGTGCTGGTACTGCCACTGGCGCGAACCTTCAGCACAGAACGCCTGTGCAACATTCGTCCCAACGCAACCGACCACGCCCATCGCAAATACCCACTAAACCATTCCAACGGCTCTGAGATGTCCACAGAACGCCTGTGCAACATTCGCCCCAACACAACACGAACACATCCACATCACCGACATGCCCACGTGCCTCACGCATTCCAACGGCTCTGAGATGTCCACAGAACGCCTGTGCAACATTCGCCCCAACACAACACGAACACATCCACATCACCGACATGCCCACGTGCCTCACGCATTCCAACGGCTCTGAGATGTCCACAGAACGCCTGTGCAACATTCGCCCCAACACAACACGAACACATCCACATCACCGACACGCCCACGTGCCTCACGCATTCCAACGGCTCTGAGATGTCCACAGAACGCCTGTGCAACATTCGCCCCAACACAACACGAACACATCCACATCACCGACATGCCCACGTGCCTCACGCATTCCAACGGCTCTGAGATGTCCACAGAAATCGCCTGTGCAACATTCGCCCCAACACAATCCACACGGACAACAAAACGACCCTACCACCCAACCGGTTTTCATCGAGCAGTTGCGCAAGCTGGTAAAAGCGACGAAGCCAGTACCAGCGTCCAACCACTCGAGCGCCATCCCGATCATCAGCGCCATCCCGATCATCAGCGCCATCCCGATCATCAGCGCCATCCCGATCATCACCGCCCAGGGGACCAACCTTCACCACAGCCGGGGAGTCAACCGACGAAACGGGTATCGTTCTCCGCGCCTCCTGCGCCGATCACTGGGGGAGGAATACCTGTGGCGACACCACTACCGCCACCTATTAACACGCTGTCGCTGTCGCACAGCGTGTTCATGGGTAAACCGGAACCAGCCTGTGTTGGCTGCGGAGCAACACACTTCGTGTTTCCGGCTTTTTCATTCGTTCTCTTCTGTTCGCAGCGCTGGAGCCGAGCACACGCTCTCATTTTTCTGTGCTGAAGCTAGTGTGGAGCATTATAGAGCGTTTTGTGAAATTAATATTCGTTTCTGCAAATTACTAGGAATTTTGTTAAGTCCAACATTTAAAATAAATATTATAATTTAATTTGGCTTCTTTTCTTTTTATTATTGGGTTACGCTCCACCCGAGCGTAACCCAAATATATATATATATATATATATATATATATATATATATATATATATATATATATATATATATATATATATATATATATATATATATATATATATATATATATATATATATATATATATATATATATATATATATATATATATATATATATATATATATATATATATATATATATATATATATATATATATATATATATATATATATATATATACAAATATATATATATATATATATATATATATATATATATATATATATATATATATATATATATATATATATATATATATATATATATATATATATATATATATATATATATATATATATATATATATATATATATATATATATATATATATATATATATATATATATATATATATATATATATATATATATATATATATATATATATATATATATATATATATATATATATATCAAATATTGATTGTTTTCTTCCATTTTTTAATTATAAAGTACGATTATCGAATTCACTTTCCAACTTTTAATTGTAAACAAAACTTAATATTATGCACTTTCCAGCACTTTCCTGTTTGTGTCGCAAACGTCAAATTACTGAACTGAAAGTGAACTCGCACTGCACGAGTTCAAGTGACGCGAACAAACTTATGATAAAAATTTCTTGATGCAGTTCAGTTTTTACAGCAGATTTATCTATTTAGCGTTTATTTCACAATTGCGTGTATTTTTAAGGTCAGGTAGTTGGCATTTTGTTTTAATATTCGCAATAGAGAACAGTTTGTTTTCTTCTTGATTCATATGTACATATATTTATTTCATGTATTTTTTATTTGTGATTATCTCTATTAAGCTATTATTTATCATATAATATTTTAAAAAAACAGCTACAAATGTACTATGAAAGTCATGGCTGAATAACAAAGTAAGATTCACTCATCGTTTATAAGCGCCATCTAGCATTTGATTTGGGAAGCTTTATTGAGAAAGTATATTCATCCTATTTCTCCTTCACTATTTACATAACGAACGTTTAGGCAAAGAACATACAAGAATAGACAGTTGATTTGAATGTATTTGTGCGAGCTCTGCTACTGAGAGGAGTTTTTAAAATTGATGTATGCAGTGGTAAAAATACAGTGCACCCCCCTTAACTCTAACTTTCGTCATTCCTCAATTCACGTAACTTCTCAAAATAACTGAAAACATACAATTTCTTTGATAATTTCTCATTATCAATGAACCCTCAAGATCCACAAGTCGAAATATTCCAGTTACGTTTAAGTAAAAAAATTAATTCGACAAAATAAAAAATTGTTTTCTACATTATTAAAGAAAGAAACACTACCTCTGTTTAATTAAAAGCATAAAGCCGTTAACTTAATTCGTTTAGGTGCATTTTTGACCTATTTTGAAGATTTTTCTGAGATTATTGAAACTGTTGTTAATTGTGAGAATACTGTAGAAACGTTGAAATCTCTTTTGACCGTCAATTTCTTAATTTTTGTCTCCTTCTGTTCCAAATTCTAATATTTTTACTGTCCCCTGTGCACTTTCATTCGTTCATGGCCATGCATATTTAGCCACGCTTGGGGTACTACTGGGGCAGTCGGACCCCATTTTAATATAAATTTTTATTAATTATTTTAGTTATTAGTAGTATAATATTATGTCAAAAAACCAAATAATTATTATTCTACATCTTATGATTACTATGGTGCGTTTACAGTGAACAGAAGTGTAAATGGAAAGCAATTGGATCAGATTTTACATTAAGAATAGTTATAATTTATGGAAAGAACTTGTTAACATTTGAGTTTTCAATTCCAAATTAAATAATACAATTTTTTTTGATTTATTATTTTATTTTCTTTTTAGAAGTTTCGCAGTTCTTTCTAAAATACAAATGAAGTGACCCCCTAAAAGTTTAATTTAAACGTAGCCCTGATTTCTTCTGATTTTTTTCTCCGAATATTCGCTATTTTAGACAACATCCCAGCAGTGAAACCAACTAATTAAAGTAATAGTAAAACTCAGATTATATGTAAAATTCATATATACATATTATAATAATGTGTACTCGACATGTAAAATACTAGTAAAACTCATAATTATATGTAAAACTCATATATATGTATGTACATAATATAATAATGTGTACTCGACATTAATTCAGCATGTTAATTCATTGTGTCGCATTTCTACTTTTCTTTGCGAACACTTGCGGATATTTTAAAACACCCGCTAACTTGAAGATTTATCTCTAAATTGAGGAATTACAAAAAGTGCTTGAAATTATAAAAATAGCTGTTTTTCTTCAAATTCCAATGTTTGTCTTTACTTCCTTTTTAATTAAATTGACAAGAAAGGAAAAATTTAGTATACACGACAATGAAGTGCCGCAAAAGTCAGTAATTGGTTAACTTATAAATAAGTTTTGAACTAGTAAATTAACCACTTGATTTTTTACTATTAAATTTAGTAGTACATTTTGAAGACTGCCTATAATTTTCACTACAGGGATATGGAATATTTTTACAACAAACACAATAAATTCACATACAATATACGTGTGACCAAAAAAAATGGTCGGAACGGTAAATAAATTTGGAGGGAATTGAATATCTTCTCTTTGTCTTCTTAGGTTTAGGCTCCCACGTGAAAGAATAATTATTTAAATTTTGTTTCTTTTAATTTGTGAAATTAGCAAGGGAAGAAAAAGAGTTCCGTGTCCCTGAAATGCAGTAAACTGTTTTTTAAACTTTATGGAAGTTATGCAATTTGGGCAAGGATCAAAACAATTGACACGTTTCTGCGCACTGCTTTATTAGTTACACGAACTACCCTAAGCTGTATTCGTGTCGCAGGTAATTCAGTTTTAGTTCACGTTCAATTTGTTCGCAATTTTGTGTTCGCGTCGCAGTTGCAATGAAAGTATGCAAGCTGAACTAAAACTGAGCTTCGATTGTTATAGTTCATGGAATGCAGTTAATCTACATATGTATGTACGTAGTGATGGCTGAGAGCGGTGAGAATAGAGACCCCAGACCAGAGACCATAGTCTCTGCCCTAAACTCATTAACACACATTTTTATAGGGAACGGCATCTTTTATTGCCCAGTACATTAAAAGTTAAACAAAAAAAGTTAAAATTAGGTTTATTTCTGCAAAATATTACCGGTGTCAGCCAAACATTTTATGAGCGACTCCTGTGCCAGCACAGTATCCCTATGAGGCAACGTGGCTATTTCAAAGAATTTTTCAATTCCCTCCTGAAACAGTTCCAAGGCCTGTTGTGTCTTTTGCTCATGCATCGCCAGGGCAGCTTCGCGATAGAGTTCCTCTATTTTAATAAGCTTTGCAACACTTTCTTTCAATGAGATGTTTTTACGGCATTGAGGGCAACGCACATCCTTCGAAGCATCTTTTGGGTATTTAAGTAGATTATTGCAATTGTTTGATAAACACCTGGAAATTATCGGAAGTAACGTTTACACAAACAGACCATTTAAGCAAGAAAGAAAAACCCACCGAAACCGAGCCAGTTTATCCAGCTTTTGTAATGTGGGCCAGTTCTCCTGGCACGCCATACAATTGCAATCGAACAAGTATCGTCCTCGCAGAGAACGCTGCCGCTCCTTTAAGTTAATTTTCGTGAAAATTGGCCCATAATTCTCGGCGACAATTTCATTGGGTCGGTGTGGTTTGATTGCTGTTAATACGATCTTTTTTCCACAAAAGTAGCGTGCCACAGTGGGCCAACATTCATGGTTTAAATAGGCGGCCGTGCCATAAATCCCAGCACCCAAAAACTCTAGCTTGGAGCCATCGAAACGATGCTTTTCGCCAACCAAAGTACCGTAAATCTCGTGCGCATTAAACTGGAGCACTTGCAGAAGCCCCAAAAGAGCTGATCCCACTTTTAGTTCAATAGCTGTTGGATTCACGCCCTCGGTTTTGCGACGTCCAAAATATTCAGATTTCTGAAGACAACGCAACAGAAAACCAGCCATCAATGAGCGCTGCAGGTAGTCATCGGCTTCGCGAGAATCTTCGTGCTTGCAAAGATTAGCAACGATCAGGTTTGCCGTGTTTAGGCCACTTTCCAAATTCGGAGCTTGTGTAAAGACCCGCAGAGCGATGTAGCAAAGAATCGACATACCTGAACCTGAAAGCAAAACCCAATCGATCATTTGTCAAATAACTGTAGGCAGATACCTCACTGAAAATTACCTATGAATAGATCCATAAACCTGCATTCAAATCGATGATAACTCTCGCAGGCCTCACCCATGCATTGCGCCGTGCAGAACGCTACTCCAGAACAGTTCAGACATGGCACGGGCGTAACTAATCTGGAATGGGGATTGGGATGCTATCAATTAGCCCGTGTTTTAGTTTTGTCTTCGCAATGCTTACTTTGCAAAACAATTGTGACAGTAAGTGCCGAAAAATTTCGGAAGTAAACAAGCCGCGACCGGAGCTTCGCTTAGCAGAACATCTCCAGTATTTATAGGACTGTTGGCGACAATAAAACGGCCTTTGTCCTTAGTCTCCACTAACTTAACAAGATTGGATGCGCTGTGCAAATTAGCGTTTTCGCCATGTGCCAATTCGGGTGCCTGCAGCGGTGGTTTTCTTTGCTCCTTTTTCACCAGTGTTAACTCTTGGCGGCAAGCATCGGTGAGCGCATTTCCCCCGCCAGCCAATTGCTCGGCTAGCTTAAGTGAGATCTCAGAGCGTGCCGATTCGCCCATTTCTGCAATTGTTGGGAATTATATTGGAGACTAGATTAGATAGCATTTTACTGCTTCGATAACACTTACGCGCGTAGGCCATGGTCATTTTCAGGTAGTAGTCCACGCTTTGCTTCGATTCTAGGCCAAAAGACGCCGCCAGTTTAAGATCACTTAAGGCCGCTTCACCATTTCCTAAGCCAATCAGTATGACGGCACGTGACCGCAATGCTAGAGCCAAATTAATACCGTCATCGATGTCGACATCCACATCTATTCAAAAATCCGAATATATACGTGTACAAGAATTAGCTCCAATACCTACTTATTTATATGTAAGAATGCTAGTCTGTGGAATCCCCTAAAACTCTCAAATTTGTTTGCTGCCAATCCTCTAAACGGTAGGTAGGCGCGAGATATCTGCAAGAGCAGATGAATGGGTACCCAAAATTACGCTTTTCGGAATGACAAATACTTAAACGACACTTCAAAATGTAGGGTTCGATTTATCAGGTTGCACCGACTACGAGATAGCCTTTAGCTTGGAGAATATATAAAACTGTGTCTACAGTGGAATATTGAACCCGTATATATACATACTCGTACATACAAATATTGATTTGATAATCAACCTTCTTTGTGTCTCGAGGCGTCAATAATTTAATGGTAAAAGTGTTTTCCTACCAAATCCTATCATTATATACATACATCATCATTATGGACGAAGTTGAGAGCATTTTGAATGACGTTTCAGTCACTTCATATATGGAAGGTGGCCCAAGTTTTTCTAATGGCAATGAGAGTTTGGGAAGGCCATTAACATGGGTGTGAAAAGAGACGGACATGAGTAAATCCACTTGGGAAGCAAAGCTTATCAAGCGTATTCTCATATGTTAGCGAGTTTAACACTTGCATTTTTACACTATTTGGAATATTTAAATCTATTTAATTCAACTTTAACATGTATGTATGTATGTATATCGCCAACAGATCGAACATTATGCAGAAGGATATACTTAGAAGAGCCATGTAAATAATCTTGAACATTGCTCCTCAGAATGCCACGCCTTCGTTTGTGTGCTACAATTAATATCACAACGTTACTGCGCGGGTCGTATACAAGTAAAACTGAAATGTAACATGACCGGCTACGCGACACAGAAATAGGCCCTGAGTATGCATGTGAGTAAGTAGGATGTAGCATGATCGCACTCGTACACCTTTCCAGTCATGAATTCCGAAAATTCAACTATATTGCATATCCCTGTTGCCCCATTTGTCAGTACATACATACATATATACACACAAACGCGTCTGCCTATGTACTGCAGTCGCTTATGTGCATCACTAACCTCTCGCTGTCGCTCGCATAACAGCGACATTCGCGCATATCAACGCCTGCGGCAGATTTCCCATCAAATTATATTTGTCTGCCTGTGCTCTGCGCTGCGCCGAAAGAAGTCCATCCTTCTCCTTGTAGACCGGCTGCACATTCTCCAGCACCCCCAGCACGGGATCACAAATCTCGCGATCACTGAAGATGGACAGAATTCTCGCTTCGTTTGACTTCAACTTGCCGAAGTAGTTATTTAGCCATGCCTCTCCACATGAGTGCTTCACTTCCATATAGAATTCGTAGAAGAACCCCTTCTTATCCGATTGCACCGTGCGCACGCTGCATATTTGCTGATATGTCTTATCGGCGACATCCATTTTGAAACGGTATCAATGCACTTGACTGATTTAATTTTGAATGTTCAACTTTGTGGTTCCTTTTCAGAATTTTCCAGAATATGCAAACTCGAGCGACGGTCTAATTTGATTGCACACCGATATATAAATGAAAAATAAGTTTTTTCTATTTCTACGGCTAAAAATAAATCTGTCTGTTTAGGACTACTGTGAATGTGCTCATGCCAAAGTGATCGGTCGCAGATGTTGGTAGTTTCGTTTAAATTCGAAACTTAGCAACAAGGAACGCTATTTCAATTAGTCTGGCACCCTCTGGACACAGAGTGGTCATGCTTCCGATGGTTGTATTTGCCAAAGACAAGAATAGGGGTACTCGCCCAAATGGCTCGATATTCCACTCACTTTTCAATAGAATATTGAAGTGAACACCCATTTTATTGTCCCTCTCTTTCGCGCTTTGATTTAAAATTGTTCAAAAAGCTCATAAAAGTGCTTACATTTGAGTTAATTGCGAGTGTATCACAACTATATTTGATGAAATGTGGTCAACTGATCTGCGAAGCAGTTTTCCGTCGCCAGTATCAGATAAGAAAAGCACCGTTGCATCTAGGAAACTGCAAGTGTACAAACTTTCCGATGAATCCAGACAAAAAAGGGACTGCACTCAGAGACGCAAATATTCAACAGAGTTTAAATAGAAATTGGCTTTTTGTTCTTTGTTTAAGTCATAATATATTTATTCAAGAAAATTAGTTTTCGATGAACCAGTTATTATTGTAATTATTAAGTATTAAAGATATTCATATAATAAATTTTAAATAGTAAATTGTTGTTAATTTTGTTCCTTCTTAAATAAAGTATAAAATTTGTCTAATTCACAATTTGTTTGTAACAGCATTCGGTTTCATATATTTAAATATATATATATATATATATATATATATATATATATATATATATATATATATATATATATATATATATATATATGTTTATTTCATAATTTTATATAAATATTTTAGAATAATACAATCAACAAACGATACAAAAATGGGAACAGGCAAATAAAACAATATTTGCATTTATAATATTACATATTGAATCTCTTTTGTTTAGTTTTGTAAAGTATTTAAAATACCCGAAAGTCACTAACTTTAAAAATAATTCCAATTCTCAAGTTTTTTCTTTAATTTCTATATATTTATATATTATATTTATAATTTGTAATTAAATCGCATTTATATATGTATATTTTAATTTATTTGTAACACACTAGCTACGTACGTTTGTAAATTTTATAAGAATATACTATATATATTTATAAATTTATAATGGAAAATTGTTGTTTCTTTTCTGTTTTGTTTTGTTTTCACTAACATCGTGTGCACTTATTAATTTCAAATAAAAGTGATCATAAAAAAACTCCACAAATGAATGCATGTGAAAATTTAGATTTTAAATCGAACAATTATTATTGATTCCTTTGGAATTTGAACAGCAATAACTTATAGATTGATTAAAATTTGTTTAAAACCTATAAAAGGCACTGGAGGGAGGCCCCTAAACGCTTCACATTATATTCGCTTTCCACTCAGCTATTACGCACGGCGTACAAGGCGAACATTTCATGTAAATTGGTTCCCCAGAAATTGGTAGCAAATTTACAGTAGCTCGTTTGATTAAAATTTATTCGCGTTCCGAAAATTTAAAATGGACTCAACGTCAAAACGACTCGACTTCGCGTTTCATAAAGTGCCCAGGGCACGATAAAAAAAAGTGACAAGCATTGCTTATGTTTGAATACGTGTGCTTTTGACGCTGTCCCCTCACGCAACAAAATAATTCGTCAAAGTTCATCTAATTTTTGCGTTCGTAGAGAAATCCAATTGATGTTGCTATTACTTGTTTGTTAATTTAAAAAAGGAAAAAAAAAACAAACATACAAAACGGAAAATAACAATGGATGTAAGACTGGTTAAAGAAATGTCTTTACTCATGAGTTGCTTATGATTATGGACATTTTCTTCTGAGGAATTGCAACTCATTGCAATAGCTGCATTTTCTCAGTAGTTGGTTCTCAAGAGATAATTTTTTTTCCTTTAAAATTCGAGCAATATCCTATATTGTTTATTTTTTCTTCTCTATCACTATATGCCGACATTCTCACATCCCTCAATAATGAATGTTTTCATCCGCGGACTGTTTTCATGGGCAAAGCACATCTGAGCATCAACTCATCAATCACAGCCCCACACGATGCAAACAAAGATAAATCATACAAATAAAATATGAAAAAAATTTTTTTTTCATCAAAAACCTATCAAAGCTATACGTGTGAGCCGACGATTCGCGAGTTTGCCGAGCGCACCCACACACCACTCTTAGTTGTGTCACTTTTTTTTTGATCGTGCCCTGGGCACTTAAGAGTTCACAGGTAAAGAGCAAGAAACTAATTAAATTATACTCAATTCCCTTCTATTCAAATGCGAAACACTTCGTATTGCGAAACTGGTCCACAAGGTAAAACGTGTCTTCCAATCCTTAGACGCAGTCAGGAGCACATCTATTTAGAGAACAAATTTGCCTAGGGTCGTATTATGCAATACGAGTAGCTTCCAATTTGTTGGGTGTTTTTATTAAGTCGCTTTCACTCCCGTGTCCAATAATCCATCTCACATAAATAAATTTCTGCCGAACAGTTCGCATACATAATGTCTAAGATTCCCGTTTGAGTACATAGGGGCTGCTCAGGTCCGCTGAGGTCAAATTAACCATCTCTCTCTCGTAAAACCCACCCCACCCCATTGCTTGTATATTGGACTAGTGAGAGAGATGTAAGAATTTACCTTAATATGAAATAATAAAAAATTAGATTTTTTACAAAAATAAAAAATTGTCTAGTATTTAAATTATTTATTGGTTTCAATTCAATGCATGTAAGAATATTTTACACTTTTCGAATTTTTTATATTTAATAAGAATTTTATAAATTCTGAAATAAGAATTACATATACAGAGTACACAAATAAATAACAAAATAATATGAATCGCTGTCTTTTTAAATTAACGTAACATTTTAAAATATTTTAACGAAAGCACAATAAAGCAGAAAAAGTAAAAAAAGAAAAAAATATATTTTTCCAATACAAATTACAGAACAATTTCCTTAAAGCATTTTTTGTTATGCTGAACATAACCTCACATCTTTGCACTATGCTACTGTGAAATACAGTCTGAGCTGGGCAACAAGGATTACATGTGTAATTGACTGCGTCTAGGATTACGAATATTTCTAATTGCTCTGAATACAGTGACTGCATATTCTGGGCGATCGTTCAAAGAATGTATAAGCACATGAATTTGTTTCTAACTAGTTACGCATAGTCAGCAATAGTAAATGTAGTGATACCAGTAGGAGGGAAATATTGGCTCGTCAAAATCGATATACATATGTATATATAATTTAACAATTTAATAAATTGGCGACCATTGAAGCGTTGTTTGCCTATACGTAATTAGTGGAGCGGGAAAGCGAGTTCGGTGTTATTTAAACAATTCGACAAGTGAACCTTCTACGCAGCGAAGCGATACAGTTGTCAGTTTTCATGATTACAATAACAAAGAAGCAGGCAACTTGTCTCCAATATATGCTCTCCTAGAGCTGAGCAAATTACCGATAACAAGCAATTATTTTGGCATTACTTCGTGTGTGTTCATTTTTCTGGCAGGTGGCAGCGAATTTGATGCTTCAGCTAACTCACATTTCAGTAACTAACGCCGCCATAACGCTAGCACCTAAATAATGTTACGTACCGTTGTTAAGTGATTGGAAAAACTTAAGTCTAAGTTTGTGTAAAAAGAACGGTCTTGCCTTAGCTAACGCAGGACCCGGCAGAGTGGCAATGCTAGACGAGGGAATTTGCTATTTCTCTTTTGGACGAAACTTAACGAACTGCATGCCGGTATTTTGGACCACACATACATACATACATACATACGTGTCATATGTAATGCTGCTCACTGCATGCGCCGATACGTAACACCATTTTTTTCTAAGCTTATCGCTATGTCATTATTTGTTGTTTTTTTTTTGTACATTGTGTAAAACTATCTTTTCACATTTTGTTTTTAGCTTATATTCTATTAAAATATGTTCATTACGGGTTTCTTTACGTTTCTTTTTATATTTTTCTAATAAGGGAATTTCAAAGGCATACAATGTAAGTTTGTTGTGTGCAATTAAAATGCTTTTGATTTGACTTTTATTCACTTTCACTGTATAAAAATGTGGTTTATTTAGATATATTGGTGTTACGATACTCGTATATAAGTAGTAGAAAATAACAATGCTTAATTTGAAAGCGTAAAAGCAAATACTTAAGGAAGAAATTTCAAATTGGTGTTTGGTTTTACTCTTTTTGTTTTTGTTTTTTTCTTTTTGCACAAGTGCGAACACTATATAAAAAAATTGCCGACAATTATAAAAACCACAAAAGATTGCATATGTCTATATTATAGTATATCGTTTGATAGTTAGTATATATAAAAATAAATATATGTTTGCACATATACAATTAACAGTTCAATATTTGAGTTTGAGGCTAAATAAATGTAATTGTATTTTTTCAATTTTTAATTGTCTACTATTTAAAATTAAATTGCGTAACTTCGTTGAGTTTTTTAGTTATTCTATTCTCTGGTTGTAATTTTTTCTGTTTTGCTCTTTGCTCACTTTTTACGATTTAACAAGCTAAACTTAAATTATCTTTTAACTATTCAGCCTCAAAAATTCCAACTGTAAAGAATATTTGTGATTTTTATCTATCCACATGCATCACAAAGTTAACGACGCATTGATGCAAACAGACACAGACAGATACGGACACGGACATAGTGTCATAGGCGGCATCCCGTCTGCACAAGTACGCCTAACTTATATCTTAGAATTTAGCCCGTTGCGGTGTCTTTTTAGGCTAACGCCAACCTAAGGAGCGGCTACTAATAAATGGCTTATATATAGAGTAAAAAAATGTTTTTATATTCTTTATTTCGGCGTTTTTGTTTTATTTCTTGTTTTTAAGATGCATCTGTTGATTACCATGTATCCCACACCTCACATCTTCGTCCACAACAATGTGAGGAAGTGTATGCATGTGTATAGGCGTATGAGTGTTTGTGTGTGTGTATTATGTGTGTGTGTGCATGTGTGTTTATTATATATATATATATATATATATATATATATATATATATATATATATATATATATATATATATATATATGTGTGTGTGTGTGTGTGTGTGTGTGTGTGTGTGTGTGGTGTGTGTGTGTGTGTGTGTGTGTGTTGTGTATACAGTGTTAACGAACGATTCAGTATAAAATTCTCTAAGCTTAGTGTTGTAACCGTCTATTAAACAAAATATTTAAAATAACACTAAATATACGCGCGTAACGCTGCTCAATTATAAAACTAAACTATAAATTAAATTAATGTAAAAAATAAATATCAGCATTTATTTGTTTATATATATTATTAACTTAGTGTTTGCATTTATAATTAGTTAAGATGGTTGTGCGCAAAAGTTTAAGGTCATCGCTAAATTTTCTTGCTTTTGTTTATTGTCTAAATTTTGACTGATTTGAATGTAAAAGGCGAACTTAATTTATAATCACATAACACAAACTCTCTTTGTTTTGTTTGCTTTGAACATTTTTTCATTTAATTTAGGTTTTTCTTTTTAACATTTTTGAAAATTTCGTTTCCTGGCATTCGGAAAATCTCATTTGCATTTCTCTTATGTAATTCCCTGTTCATTTCAATTTAAATCGAATGCGTCTGCGTCGTGCAGATTTCGGAAATTGTAAAAATTCACATGCATTTGAAATATAAATGTCGTTTTTGTACCTTATGTAGCGATATAATTGAAATGATTACAAGCATTTTTGTTTCCATCAATGAATTTATTGACAATTTATTTAAAATATTGTGGTAAAATTGTTCAAAAAATGTTGTGGTCAAATTGTTCAAAAAAGTTCAAGTTGCCCTTAAACTTTCGCGCGCAATTCATTCATGTTAATTTTAATTAAATGTAAATAGTATCACTTAGGAAAATATCTTCTTGTATTTTTATTGTTGTTTTGTTGCGCATTTCCGAGAAAACCCTATGAACTAGTATCAAGAAAGAGCGACAAAGGAAGAGAGCGCGAGCAAGCTGCACCAAACACAAACAGACAGACACCTAGCACATCACGTCATATTAACGCCCAGAGCTCGACTCGTATACTCATACACAACATAACTAATCGATACGGCTGGGAGGACTTTGATAAAGTTGGGTGTGATGCCGCGGTAAAGTCCAAAAATGCCTTCAGTACGCAATATTTTACGGAATACTCCAAACATGTTGTCGTCATTAACAATGCCCGCTTGTTTAAAGGGTATGCCCACCACTAGTACAGGTTCTTTGGTGACCACTGCAACGAGTAATGTTTAAAATTTAATTGCCATGCGTAAACCACAGAGCACTCACCTTGGGCTTGAAGCCGCGTTCGAACTAATGCCAATGGATAGGAGCACACCTGACCCAGTGTGCTGGACGCACTGCCGCATGCTAATAGCACCAAAAAGCTCGGCTGTTCGGTGTTGTGACTGCTCAAATACTTCTTTTTAAGCGTCTCATATACAGCTAAGTCAATGCCAGCGTATGGTATGATGCCCAGCATATTTGGAATGTATCCACGGTAAAAGCTGCGCAACCCTTCCCGAAAATATATTTTCTTTGCCGCATCCAAAATGCCCGAATACTGCCCGGTCTTGCGTAGTGCCAGTCGAGTCTTTAAAACCTCCATAGGGTATATGGCGGTCTGTGAAATGCCACCGGCGGCAGCGCCCGCCATAAATCGCTCACCAATAGACATTTGGCGCTTCTCATCGCCGCGGATCAGTCGCTTGATTTTTTCGTATGCGGCAAATTTTATGGCGGATTCGGGGGCTATTTTCAGGACATTGATGCCGTTACCTCGCCACATGCTGCGAAAACCGCCTTCATTCAACATATATTTTAAGCAGTCAGAGATTCCTGTCTTATGTGTTTGAACCTACAAAGTTAAAGAGACGAGCATTTACAATCGGCAGTCTTGGAAATGCATGCTTAACCGATGCATGATCTTAATGTGGTGCTGTATTTTAATTTTGAAAGCATACGTCATTAAATTGGTCAAGAATTCACATTCATGCAGTCGCAAGTTCGAACCGTGCCCAGGGCACGATCTTGTAGTAGTTCATTCTGTCCTTGATACGAAACCCACTACTGGAGGCTCAAACCCTGGCAAAAGATCATAGCATAACTATACGCAGTGATCTTATATCAGAGAGAAGATGTGATCTGTCATAATATTGAGGGTTTCCATTTACAAATTTCCGACTTTCAAGATGGTAAAAAAACATAATTTTCGGCATATGAATCGCACTCATTCGAGAGGTCTAATATCGAGGACATTTTGGACTAACTGAGGCCCGATCTTAACGGCCAATTAACGTAATCTTCTCGTGAAATTATGAGTACCGAGATTTGTTCGTTATTGAGCGCAGTGTTTTTGAATCTATCTTGCAACAAACGGGACTACAAAAATCTCTATATCTCCCGATACATTTCCTTCCATTGGTCTCGAAGTAGTAGGCTCCGATGATACCTACAAAACTACAGTCAACTCAAAATAGTTATTTCTTTCGTGCAATTGACTCTTCAAGATCTAATGTGGATTGTTTTAGCCCATATACTTTGTAATTTTCATAATAACGCAGATTATTGTTTATGCTTCCTATTATCTCAACTGGCAAACAGTTCAGATAATATATATTACTACAGCTGTTAGGTGGCTCAATTAAAAACTCCAGACACCCTACAGGTTTTTTATTACTAAAAACGAAAAAAAAAATAAACTTAGTCCATAAAGAGATGTGAACTATGTTCGAACTCATACAGCAAGCTTGATCGATCGATTCAATACTGTCAGAACGAATTCTAAATTTTATCAACGCCAAAATATATGCTTTGAAAATCGTACATTTATAAAGCACTAGGTCCCACCCACCTCGCCCCCTCCTATCCATCGTATAGACATATGTAAGTAGATGATGTCGAGTTGCGTGAATAGTTTGCTTACCTGCAAAAACACTTTAATCCTATCTAATGGTGCAGTACATGTGCGCGACACTGCCCCGGCAATACCACCAGCTGCCAGATGTCTCCACCACATACCGCTTTGCATTTCACTTTGTGTAAAATCATCAGGTACATTCATATCCTCGCCAATGTCGAGGTACTGCAAATAAAGAACACTTTCGCATGAGGAATTTCGTAATTAGAAGAAGGTGAAATATGCAAATATAAAACACACGTACATAAAAAGTATGCATTTAAATGAAAATAAGGCACAACACTATATACAGCTAAATATAAATTGCATGCAAATAAATCGACGACTACCACACATGCATACTATAAATGCTTACATATAAATATATATAAATATACATATATATATATATATATATATATATATATATATATATATATATATATATATGTATATATATATATATATATATATATATATATATATATATATATGTATATATATATATATATATATATATATATATATATATATATATATATATATATATATATATATATATATATAAATTGTAGCTGCATGCAACATTAAGTATCTAGTCTAAGTTTACTTTTTAATATGCACTGGCTTTTAGCATACATACAGGCTCATCCTCATCATCAATTATGGAATACATTTTCGAATGGTTTCGTTCGAAATTAAAAACAACAAAATTCTTCCAATCTCAAAATATGCGTTTGTGGATGGATCAAATGGTGGAATCAAATCAATTCGGTTCACTTTCTGGCGATTTGTTTGTACGAACGAACGGGTGTTGCAATTATTTAATTCAATTAAACTAAATTCATTTTATTTTTAATTTTTTTTTTTATTTTATTGTATTTTATTTTATTTTATTTCAATGCGCTGCGCTGCGGTCTTGTATAAGTGCAAATTTATTGGTTTCAATGTCGGAAAACTGGCATAGCGTGACTATTTTGTGTTGAAAACGCGTTTACACTGCTTGAAGATATGCAATAGAGGCGCTCTGTCAAGTGAGGAACATCGCAGTCGGAAGCGACTGTGTGTGAGCATGCTTGCATGCATGCATTCATGGCTTTTGCATTTGTGTGTGTGTGTGTGTTCAGAGTGCATAGAAAAAAAAGTGGGGAGAAAATGCAAATTTGTAGATTTCTATTTTACTACTAGTTTAATTTAAATTGAGACAAAAAGAGGGGACAAGAAAAGAGAGAGAGCATGGCAAGAGAAGACGGTTCCTGTGAATCACATGAGCAACAGTTGACAATTTCGGAAAAGACATTCTAATAAACTGCAAGTGCCTACAAAATGGCAGAGCAATCAAAACACCATTAAGCCAAAACATAGGCGCTAGTGAGGTGAACCGCCCTGTATTCATTTGGTGCTTCAGCTTTAAATTGTATTTCAGTTCTATTTATTTTTTGTTATTGCTGCTTTTGGCAATGCTGTGTTAGTATAGCATTAGCCTCAGCGCAGTCTTGACAAAATAATATAAAATAGAGAACAAACAAGGTAGTCAGAGGAGGATGGGAGGGGGTTTGTTGCTCTAAAAAGTGCAATGATCACGGACAGCGTGAATGCTAAGTTCTAAGAAGAAAGTTCCAATCATTTGTTGCGGCGATACTGTTAAGCAACGACTGCGACTGATAATTTGCCACTTTTTTAGCCGTTGCCAAAGCGTTCAGCTTAAAGAATTCTTCTTCCCTACTTGGCTTCACAGCCGTTGCGTAATTTGGCATGTCTACAAATTTGTTTTAAATGTACTGGGGTGTCTCTCACGAGTCGTGCACACCAAATAATGTGCAACTGTCAGTTAAGTTAAAATTTAAGGCCACAAATTGACCTTTTTTGTAAGCAAAGCGAGAATAAAACGTTCACTTTCAATGGACTCAGGCACGCGCGAAGATGTTCACATACTCGTATCTATGCTACTCACAGGCAACAACTTCCTGTCCGACTTTTGTTCACTGTCAACACTAGTATATGGTAGATTAAAGGCCACAGTAATCGACAGAGGACTTTATAAGAGATAATTGAGTTTCACGCAAGGATAGCAAGGCACAGGAGCTGCTTACACTTGTGAGCAGTTTGGGGCATACTCGAACGCCCAACAGGTTGATTTGGCTAAGAACGACGAGAACAATGTTGTCTCCAATAAAAGTTGTAGGAATTTACTAGATGACCCTAAGTTCTCTCGCCAACTGATGTAATGAATTTCAATGCACCCAACAAAGGTCTTTGTGTTTCAGCTGATAAGGGGCGGAAGCGAACAAGTGAACAAGTAAACAACAATAACAAATAACGAGGCATCAACAAATTTCCTCCAAGCAAAATTGGTTAGATTATAATCAGAATCATTCTGAATGTTACGACGAATCTATTCACTTTGCATCCTATTGATGGACCAACAGCTTCTAAATGTTGGGTATGATTATGATGACAAAACATTTCTACATTCATTGCATTTATATTTATTACATGAGTATATTTAATTATTCTCGCTTGCCAATATTTTCAAGGTAAGCAGTTTAGGAAATTGGTGCAAGGACGCAACGGAAGTACCGGACAATGTCCTTGTAGTCATTTTTAACAATCGGTTTCTTGGTTGTTTGCTTAGTGCTGATGGAAATCATCATCATTTACGGGTCGTACATTTTACTTCAACAATAAAATAAATAATTATTCGCCATTGATTTATTTATTGTATGTGCATATTTCTTTTAAAGAACAGGTTCAAGGAAACTTGAGGCGGCCAAAAGATACGCAAAAGTTTTAACCGCATTTTGTATTGAACTTTTTTTATTTTTTGCGCTACTACGCATCATTTTTTCACATTAACAAATTAATGCCGTAATCACATGGCACTGTTTGATTGTGTGTGTGTGTCTGGCGGTGCGAGCGAGCGTGTGATTTACTCAAATATTTAATGTCATGAGTTCACTATAAATAAATACTTAATAAGAAAACAAATAAGAAACATGTGGACGAGCATATCCGGATACAAGGTTAACGTAAACTTCGGGGTAGGCGTGTCAAAGGTATACTTACAAGCAGGCACTCTTATAACCAATCCGTACAAGTGATAGTCATAGGGGGTTCACTCTGTAGTAAACCCAAGGAGTTCTGAGCACGGTTGCCAGTTTGGTAATTATTACCAAAATTGCTAATTGTTTTCTGATTGGTAATTTGGGATTTTTTCACTTGGTAGTTCTTGCAAGGAACAGTTAAAGCTAAAGATAGAAAGTGCAAAAATTAAAATTTGTTTTCTCAGTGTAAACGCTTTATAAAATTATTATAGGTCAATATATACCAATAAACTGTGGGTCGATTCACACCCCAACGCATGGGTTCTTCTATTCCCCTTTTCAGATAGTATATACAAGAGAATATATTAGCTGTTTGGAGCCAAATGTAGCTTGGCTAATAAGCTACAAGTATAAAGCATGATAAGGTCAATAATTAAAATAAGCGAGTACGTTTGGAATCCATTATTGAATTCGCTTTGTGCGCAACTTTTTATATAACTGAGTAAACGGAATTAAAATTATGCTCTAAAACTTATTGAAAAAAAAATGTTTCAAAACAAATCCATATAAAATCGTTATTATGATTTCGGACAGGCCTGCAATTCAATGATGCATCTGAATCTTAGCCCCACCCCCCAATTTTTGTTCTCGTATACCATCATTTCCTTACATCGTGGACATTTTGGTGGAGCTGTTGCCTTTATAATACCTTTTTCAGAAAGAAAAGCAATTTCCTTCTTTTATGTCAGAGTTTCAGCAACCCCACCAAAAAAATCATTGTTACTAGTTTGAAATTAAATTGAATATGAATATATATTCTCTTATGAACATCACTTTAAATAGAAAAATTACGAGGATTCCAAAAATGTATATAAAAATATAACTTTATTATGTAATGATTTTAAAATTTCCATCACTTTATAATAGGAGATAAGGGGATGAGAAGAGGCATTCATTGGTGTATGAAAATATAGTTAATTTAATTTAGTTAAAATCGACCCACACACAATTTGACACAAAATTTCAGCTTTGACCGGGGCCACGCCTATATGGGACTTTCCCAAACTTTAAACTGCCATATATTAAGTTATGGTGATGGGCGGTGGTTTTTTAAATTTTGATATGAACCACAAAACACGCCATTTAACAGTATCTTTTGACCGTACTCTGGGCTTGTGAATGGTATAAGATCTATTGTGAACTATAATTTAACATCAGAAACGTTGTTTTGCAGAGCCGTGGATTTGGGTTGAACTATCGTTAGGTGCATATTCACTTGACGAACACGCAATAGATTTCGGCCAGTTCCAAATGCCAAACATTTTTCAATTATTCATCGGTTGCTTTCTGATAGTTATTTCAACAAATCAGATTGTGAAAGCAATGTGATTAAGTGTAAATACTGTGTGTAGTTCATGAATATAAAAAATATGTTCGAATTGCCATAAATCTTAACTGAACTCGATACATGGAAATAGTTCCTCTCCGTACCCATTAGATCATTGATTCCCGATATTACAAAGGCGTACAAAGCTCAATGCGACCGACTTCTAACAATGTACAGTGAAGGTGCGAATTCCATTAACTATTTTCTTTTATTTTTCTATTAAAGAATGTAAGCGAGTGTGTCGGCCAACTGAACTTTTGTTTGCAAAGAATTAGTCCAGTTTACTTACTATGATTTCAAAAACATGGTTCTGGTATTTTTACGCAACATTTTATTGTGTGGAAAACTACAGTTTCAATGTCAGCTAATCTTGCGCTGCGAAGTGGCTAAGCGTGAATTTAACTTTTTTATTATATAAACAAATACGATATTTAGCACTTTCATGAGTTAGGGCAAAATCATGTGTTGGATGTATGTTTTCAGTTCTCAGAGAAGAGCACATTAAGTTGCATAGGAACGAGGGGCGACAACTGATTGGAAGACACGCCCGTTTTTATGTCGACTTTTGCATACATCGTGAGCCGGAGGTTGAGGGTATGTGTGATTGGTGTTGGAATACATATGTGCATATTTTAAGTCTTGAAACTGTAAGTACGTTTAATTTAATTAATATATTGACTTTTTTCATAGGAATTAAAAGGCAGATATAAAAAACACCTTCAAGGTTGCTCAAAATATAAACATGCGAAATTCAAATTTATTTAAAGAAACGAATAGAAAAGAAACCCCTGAATGCTTTGAATGCCACTTCAAAAGAAACGCCTGGGTCCAGGCAGGTCCAAACTTTATGAATGAATCTGATTATATAACCATATTGTAATTTATGCAAGCGTCATTGAAGGTAAGAGCTTCGACTTTACACCATACTCGAAAATGAATTGGAGATTGTTATAAAACTGCATTGGCGATTTCTTAAACCGAAACCGGATTTCACACTCGCGGTGTGCACACACATTGCATAAATACCTCCGCATAATGACGGATTGGTATGTTGAGCACAACACAACACAACCAACCCAGCCAACCAACAAACAAAAACCAAAAAGTAGAAAAAAATGTGCACTGCATTTTTACAGCGTGACTCACGGCTGAATAACACGAAAGAAGAGAGATAATAAGCCGCATTAGGAATTAAAATCGTGTGACCTAAAATTGCATGGAGCAGCACAGGAAGTCTACGTACTAGATCCAAGGAATATATAAACAAAAAGCTAAATCTGAATACGCTAGATACACTATCTCACTGAGAAATAAAACAAATCATTCCAAGAACCGGGCCCCTTTTCTACCATGTGTCATAGTTTGGCTTTCAAATATTTGCGATTGTTGATGCTAATAAATTATGTATTTAAATATTTATCAAACACACACACACATATGTATGTATATATATATGTATATACTACAAGTATTATTTTTCTTTCTGTTAAATATTAGCTGGAGAAATTGGTATTTCCCCAATTTTACAATTAAAAGAAAATATGGCATATTAAATAGTGCTCAAAATTAAAAAGTTGGCAAAATATGTGCCGATGCGATAAAAGCACAAATCAAACAGTCAAACATGCACGCACACATATTCAAACAAATATACAAATATTTAACGACTACGACAACGACGGCGATGACGGGAATAGCGACAACGACGATCATGGCACAGTACGAAATCAAAGACACGAAAAGCGGCGTTCAGACCATCAGTCCAATAAGTCGAGTCGTACGGAAATCATACAGTGTGAACAAGCAAAACGGCGGTTGGATCGACATGTTCGATGATTTTAAAAAATGTCCCTCTTTTCGGCTTGCCATTCAGTCGGGCCAACTTCATACAGTTTTCACTTCAAGCCTAACTCTAATTGCTTTGTATTGTTTGTAGTGCGCAACTGTAGCGCAAACAAGAACCGCCGTTTCTTCTCCATAAATTGTAATAAATTAATTTTACTACTTATGGTCAGGTCATTGGAATTAAAAACAATTGAGTCTTGTATGAACAATTCCCCGCGCTGGTTGCGTTGTTGCGTCGTTGACATTTTGGTTCAAAATGAATTTGGACCGACTTTTCACATGGGAATGAAAATATTGTTTACAGTTACAACGTCATCCAACGCGGTTGGACGGATAAATTGTATAATGCGAACGCCGCTGAAAGCAGCGCCTGAAGTCGAACGCTCCAACTGTTGCTAAGCAGACTATTACACCGAAAGTATTTGTATCTACAAACATGTGGAACGAGCAAGCGAGCCAGTGAACGAATGTGGCACGCATCAATGTGTGAGCTGGAGAAGAGAGCAGAGAACAAACATGTTCGTATTGAACACGGGATTTTGACGTTAAGGTCCAAAGCAAAGACGACAAATGCAACATCTAAAAAATGCATTTGGCCTCTATGCAGCTTAGGAACGGCTGGGCAACTTCCTGAAATTTCCAGCGTATATACGTGTTTGTGTAATGGCCGTCAATAAAATGTGCAAAAATGTTGATAAGATAATCAATCTTATCTGTTGCTTATTAAATGCGCACAATTTTTTGTGGCCCAGAGGCTTGCAACACACTATTTAACTGCCTTAATTAATTGGAGGATTAATCATCTCAGCTGTGGTTTCCAAAGAAACAGCTTAAAGGCTAGGCTTTTACGGGGAACTACCAATCACAAATTATTGCTTCGTCACAGACAGACGACACTAAAATCTGAGTTTAACTTTACAGCTGTTACATACCCGAGTCATCATATCACGGAATATGACTACGAAGTCTTCCATCATGTCGCCAGCCACGGCCATTTGGTGAATATTGTGGTATTCAGCCGGCCAATTGGTGTATGCATTGCTTCGCAGCATTATGGCATTTATATATTTTTAATTAATTTATTTATTATTTAAAAATTGAGCTTCGATGCGTGTTTGTGCAGAGCGACTTGTGCAGTCTATCACAGTTTTTTGCTGTTTTCTCGGTTTTAAGGAAGACGTCTCCGTTGCCGAATCAATACTTCCTTTCAGAGCTCAGGCAACCTTTATCAGTAGATCGGAAATAGTTTAGTTGAGTGCAACAGGTTCTTTGTAGTTTGTTGTGCTTGTGTTTTGTTTGTTTATTTTTTTTAATTAACTGACTTTCACACTGAGTTAAAAAATATGAGCAAACACTACTTCCGATTTATGTATGGCAAAATGTGAGTTATTCTGCTTTGGGCTGCGTGTTGTTGTCGTTGTTCTGGCGGTTATTCTTGTTGTATAACAGTAGCGCCAAAAAGTGGTGAAAACAAAGAAATTTTAAATTGAAATTCAAAGTAAGGGAAACTAAATTTCTTTTTAAATTCTTGTGAAGCCACTGTTATATAACCACGCAAAGAAACCGCGAACACGTTTACGCTCCAATCGAGCCAACTGCACTGTTGAAACTGATTCCGGAGCGACAACTACGCGCTATTCAAATTCCCACAAAAATTTTCGCTTGACTCGCGCGGCACAAAGTACAATAAACAAAAAAAATTACTTTGATTTGCTGGTGTGTGAGTATCTGATGAATGTGCAAAGCCGACTCGCTCTCTCGCCATTGCCTGTCTCTCTTTTTGGACATATTATTGAGCGTACTCGTAATTGTGAACGATCAAAGAGCTAATGTTCAGAGGAGGGGTGCGACGGAACTTGACAGGTGTAAAACAAAAAATTGCAAAGTTTGCTAATTTTTTTCTTTGTTTTTGGTGAGAACTACCAAAAAAAAAATTGCTTCAGTGATATTTAATTATTTATACGTGTGTGCTCCTACAATTCCCTGTCTCAAAACCAGTATCATAACCAGCGTTGCCACTCTCCGCATGGAGTACATTTTCGCTCCATTCTGAAGTCAAAATTGTCTATTCCGTCTTTCTTGCATCTACACAATACCTGAACACAGTTAGTAACATCAAAGACAATTTTGGTAACATCTTTACATTAGCTGATTTCATAAACACTAACCATATGCATTGTGCCATACAAACCCTAAGATAGTAATGATGTTATTAATTTCCTGAGATAGCACAAGAAGACAAAATTATGATAGGCATTTCTGATATACATATGTAAATAAATACTATCCAGTTTCAGATTGATATAGTCACTTTGTTTAAACAGTTCTTAATTAGCTTTGCCTTTTTAAGTGTTAAAGATTTGTCTCTGAAACGACATGCTGATGAGGAAAGCACAGAACAGATGATGGCAACAAAATGCTAAATATGATCAAACATTCAGGACAGAATGGGAATGATTACTGTAAGATCTGATCGACCCCATTTCATGTAGTTGGCTTTATGTCCACATGCTGCTTCTCAGAAATTAATGCATAAATCTCTAATAGATCTTAAGCTATGAATATTTGTTAATATTGGGCCTATACATTTTGCTTAGTGTTTCGTAGCACCGAGATCTACTTAACTGCAAAATAGCATCACTATTCCATCAATCAGATAAACATTTTAAAAAGGTGAAAAAAGTTGCGTATATGAGAGGTAGTCGTGGAATTTATCCAAATGGGCTCATATATCAATTTGGTACTGTATCTTGGTCTAGACCAACGGTCGCCAAAGTGGTCTATATAGACACTCAGGGATCTATTTAACAAAAGCGGGGGTCGATCTGAGCCAGGGGATTTTGCGATTTTCGTAAAAAAAAATACAAAAGTTTGCTTTAATTAACAGAAAATTGCTTTTATGGGGTTCGATGGAGACTTCGAAAAATTATATAGGGGTCGATGATCAAAAAAGTTTGGCGGCCCATGGTCTAGACTATACTTTTGCAAAGTAGACGGGCGGAAAGTGATTCTGATCATATGTATATACTTATTTCCATACCTGCCACGCCTCCTTCTCAGGGTAAATGGTATAAAAAGGGTGTAGGATATCTAGTATTCGGTTTTAACCAACATCAGCTTCATTTAGTAGTTTACTTCAAAACAGCACGAAATCTACTCTGATTTGAAAAAGATCAAGTCGTTCGGGAAATTTTTTAAAGATGGCAACGCTGATCATAATGTCCAATTTACACTGGCCGAACGAACGAAAGATTCTTCGTTGGGGCTAATCGGACTGAGTTACTGAGTTGCTAAGTGTTATGCTTCTGATGAAATTGTGAAAATTAAACAAGGTATAAAACAAGAAAACGGATTGAAAGTGTAGTCAATTTTTATTGGATTGTAATAATTGTTGGAAAACATTATAATTTCTCATCTGCATCGGCTGAACAAACAAGACGGTTTCTCATGTCTGTTCAGAACCAATGTAATAGGTGTAAACGACTGATTTAATCGCCACGAAGCCTTCCCGAAAGAATTTTCGTTTGTTCGGCCGATGTAAATGAGGTGTAAGTTTAGCCATCAATGGGAGGGGATGTCTGTCTACATCATACGCGTGAAAATTTACGTTTGCTGAAAAAAGTGATAAATAATTGTGCTAATTAATATTTTTATTGCCACGCGCGTGATTAGCAATGAACGGGTCTTATCATGTGTACATATACCATCCATTCAACCATGGCTACCTGCCCAATCCCAATCGCACCCATCAGTCTGCCTATCAGTATGTCTGGCCTTAAATTTTGTTTTTTTTTTATTATTATTTTGTGTATTATTTAAATTACGCAGTCGGCGGGCGGCGGTGCTTTTCCATCACGATGTTGTTTACTGTTGTTTGCTTGTCGTAGTTGTAATTATGTTAAGCTGCAAAGTCCATGCAAATATTTGCGCTTTAATTCTATTTTCCAGATTTAACCAACTACCAAAGGTATTAATTATGGGTGAAGGGGGAAGGGCCCATTCACTGACATAATGACTAGTATCGTTAAAATCGATCGAGTACTGATCAAGTACTGCGACGTTTGTAGTATTGTTTGTGGCAACTGTAACGGCGGAAACTCAACAAAGAGCAATTTCTAGCTGGGTTCAAGGAACGGTGGCTGAAAACCAGCTCAACTTCAAGTTCCGATCCTCATCGACGTCCATCCCATAACCTTAAATTGCCGTAAATACAATTGTATACTGTAAATAAAAGTCAGGTAAGTGCGTTTATTTTAGGGGCACTGGAGAACACTCCAGAACACTCAAATTAATGGGCTAAATGATGGAAAATTCACGAAATACATTCATTTTTATTGTTATTATCGTTATTGCTGTAGTTGCAGTTACAGTTGGATGGCTGATACACACTCCCGGGAACCATTTTACCACTTAATTATTCGCGATTTGTAAAAAAGTATTTCAATTGTTGACACTGAACGACAGCGCAGACTATTTGCCATTTCAGAGAAGGAAAACAAGTGCAAATAATTTATAATTAGAAAATATATTTACAATAAACAAAGTGATAAGGCAATAATTATCTTTAAAACACGTACACATGTGGTAGGAAATAAAACGGATGAACTAAGAATGAAGGCGGATGAAACGTAAAACATTGGTAAAAACAAAATAGATCCTAACGTAGTCTGAGCACCCTACATATGCTCAGATCACTTGTGTAAAGACGATAGATTCCCGGGCTCTCATACTCCCCGTTGATATCAACAATGACGACACACCCTCAAACCGGAAATAATAGTTAAAGGGGTGTGTTGCATAAATTTTGCATTTATATTAATGAGTAAATTCACTGCTTTGCAATTCGTGCTCGCAAATCAATTAATTGACTGGAGGCAATTAAAATGAACTCATGACGCTGGGAGGTTAGCCGACGCCAATGCAAACGTCGTCAATTGACTGCTTGCCGCGGCAGTTGTTTGTACCAGTATTCTTGGCTTTCAGAGCAAATTTGTCAAAAGCAACAACTCTTATCATCGCAAGTTGAAAGCAAAAGTTATTGGGGCGGCTTATCGAAAAACGTGTTGGCATTTCACGGTTAAATACCAAATTCAAAACGTAATTAAAGTTGGGGCTAAGCGAATAGTTTTCAAATGTTTGAAATGGCTGTGGAAGAGCAGAAACTTAAAACGCAATTACGTCCACACTTCAAGAGCGGAAAAGTTTCCAAGGGTTGCGTATATTAGTCGACACCGCTGCGAACTGGATAGAAGACTGATGCAGAAAGTTTAAAACAGCCACGTGACTTTCAAAAGTCTGGGTCGCACTGAGTGACACTATCTTGCCGAGAACAAGAAATGGATACATGTTCTTGGTAGAAGGGTGAATGATATAATTTTCACAACGGCTTCAGCGTTTCTTTGTAAAGCCAGGGATACTACAATGTTCACCCACTGCATCATTCCAGAGGGTGCTCCCACTCTAAAACTCACCGGAACCAGGAGTTGTAATGCTCCTGATTACATGTCTTGTCAAATATGTTTGCGCAATACGAATTTGCATAGTTTATATTTTGGCAAAAACTAAGCTGATGTCCTTAGATCATTATTTACAGACCTAGCTATGGTCCAATAATATGCTCCGTAATCGGGAGTACCAGCATGCAGAGCCATTCATTCTATATTCCCTCTTTAATAATTATCAATTTGTCCGGCTAAACACAAAAACTAATTGAATTAATATGCAAACTACTCCGCTTAAAACAGAATTACGTTCTACTGGACTGAGGAATATTCGACAATATATACAAACGATGTTTTAATCCCCCCGCTTCCTCTTAGGCCATCAGGCAGGGGTATTTACATATGCACGAGGTGCTTACGTCTGGGGTAACTGAAATCGCCAGATTTTTTCAGCTGTGAACGTGGTCTTAGTGGGGTATTTAAAGCTTAATGTCTGTATACCTGTTCGTATCCGCATTACGTGTAATTGGAATTTAAGCTTTTTGAATGATAAATTGGCATTGCAAATCTCTTCATTATTAATTTCAATGGAAAAGGCGACCGGCATCAGCGTATAAGCGATTCATGTTCATACATATAGAAAATATATAGCAAACATATACATATGTACTATGTATGTATATGTATGTGCATACACGTCACGTCGTACGTACTACATACAAATAGCACAATTAACGAGAAATTGTTGAAGCCAACTACTAATTTTAGCAGGATCTAAATTTAGATCTTAAAACAATCACAGCAACAGCAACAGCAACTGAGCACGCGCAGACAAAGAATCGTGCCACTAAAAAAATTCCAGCTGGAGGCTGAGCAGACCAAATTCTCAATTTACAGGAAAAACTCGTTTCGACTAACGACTAACGGAAAGTGGATGACCTTTAACAGATAAAAAAAAAAAGAAAAATGTTGGTGGGAAATAACAACAAACACCTGACGCCCTACATTATAATTGCTCCGTTTCTTTAGGATTGGGAAGGAATTAAAAATGACTTTTTCTTAGTTTCGCTTATGATTAGTCTACACACACACCTATGTACATACATGCAGATAAATGTGTTTTTTACACCATATACAAAACTAATTAGTTATCGCAAAATATTTAATCTTCAAGAGAGGCACAAAAAACAAATGTCAGGTTAGGACAATTCCATTTTAAACAAATGATCTTGTTTGCTCAATAAATTTAAAAATAAAAAAATGTGTTTCAAGTGCACCAACAACAACAATAACGCAGAGCAAAAGATCAAAACTGCTTGCGAAACTGATACAACGCGCCGAACACACGCATACACCAGTGGACACACCATATGCATACATACATACACATCTACACATACGCTGCTCATTCACACCGTTGCAAGCAGAGCAGAGGGGCTCGTTCTGTTGTCACAACCGAATTGGTTGGCAGCAGTTGAAATAAAAAGACCTCACGAAACAGAGAAGCGTAAAAAGAGCCGAGAGGCAGTATCGTCATTTTTATATACATATACTATATGCATATGCATATGAAATTATAATGGCATATTGAAAAAACAAAGCATTAGCAATAATTGGCAAAAAATTCGAACATAATGACGTCAGATGGAAAATGCACACAGCGATATACGCGACCGCACTTTGAACCCCACAACAAACAGTGCTTCTAATATTAAGGGAACTCAATAAATATGTTTACAGCAGCAACCAGAATTAAAATGAATGTAAACAAACCTATTAAATAAACCGTATGGAAAGCTACAAATGTTCATAACGCGTATGTGTGTAAGCACTGTACATTTACTCCAAATTGCAATTACGCCCACTTAACACCCATACTGTTGTGTCTGGATGCAAAACAGTTTAATCATCATGACATTACGCTGACATGTACGCCGACAATACTTCTGCTGACCCGCGTACCGCGTCGCCGTATTTTTTTGTTGTCCACGTGGTTTACCGAAGAATGTAAACACAAAGAAGTAGCAGCAGAGAACACAGAGAAGCGACACTTAAACGTCAGATTTTCAAACATATGGATAGGTTTGTTTATCATTGGTTCTGAAGAAAATCAGCCACACTACTACAGTTTTGCACACGTGTAAGTTCGCACAAAACAAAAGTAATTTCACTTAATTCCCTGGTAGCAGCTTGGACAGAGAAGAATTTTTGCCTCTCCCGGTCGAAATTCAATTGGAGCTGGCGGCAAAACTACATTTGAAAAAATTAATGCTTGCTGCCGAAGGACATTAAGCACGCTAGATTCAAACTCAGAGGGTCGCAGGTTCAAATCTTGCCCCAGGCTTGATCTCAAAAATGCTTTCTCTTTGAGTCGAAAGCCTCAGTAACTAGTACTCATTCCCCAACCCCCTGCAGTCATAATTAATTATGGTTTAAGATATAATAATGTTTTGGGTTGTACATCTGGTATGTAGTACGCATGAAGATACGCCAATGAAACAAAGATGACACATGGGGGACTATGCGCGTTGGTTTGTACACATACATATGTATGTACATATGTACATTTATACATGGAAATTCATTTATATTTTGATTTTACTCTCAAGCATTAACAGCATGAATGACTTCAAGTGTTTCTCGCTCTTTCAGTCACTCTCACGAGCAGATTAGCACGTACAAAAAGATCGCTCGACTGCCAGCAGTGTGGAAGCGCAGAGTAGCGTAGTGCACGTAAATACACATCATTGCCGAAATACGCTCATTAATTAATTAACAATGCAAATAAGTTTTGCAGCAGACAAATTCGGTTCAATTCGTTGGTGAGATACATGTACAAAATTCTCACTTAAAATATGAACATTTCAACAAAATTGGGTGACGAAATTCAGTTGAATTGTTGAGTCAGAAAGTTAAACAGTCGGGTCTGAGCGAAAGCAAAAATGAAACAAAGGGAAAAACAGCAATTTTTGTGAGGTGATATTTTATGCTTGTGTGCAATGCTCTCTGGTTTGGTCCGGTGAGATCGACTTCGATAAAACGGCCCTTTCCTATGCTAATCAGGCAACACAATATATTTGGTGCAAGATGTGTTTGTTCCATTCAGTTGAAATTATGTGTGCTTGGAGGATGTGGTGACACGTACAGTGCTTTTCACGTAAGTTGAACTTTCTCCTGCACAAGTTACTGAAAATATCCACTATAAAATGAGCAGTGTAACAATACTAAGATCATACATTCCGCAATAGTTGACGTAACAATATATGTACATGTACGTATGTATGTACATACAAGACCAATTCGGGGTATCTGGGAAGCTGTAGAGAAAAACTACTTCCATATACAAAACAAAAAGAACCTACAAATTATAACCAACAAAAAGTTCAAGAGTACGCCCTCTCACTTTCCTTTACAGTTACATAAGTAATTATGTATAAATTTCCCCGAGAAGCCTTAAAATGCCGGCGACGCGACTATAGCAAATATACAACATGCACACATACATGTATATATGTATATAGAAGATCTGACCATTTTCATTTAATTTTTATAGTTATGCTACTCCTATAATATATGTATATAAAATGTCTGCACTTTTATTGCTCGGAGCTGTAATTGAATTTAGAACTTAAATAATGAGATAAGTTGAATAAGAGGCAAAGAAAATATGATAGTAGAGTTCAAAATTGAAATGTATGTATTTTATAAAAATATATGTATGTATGTATTTGTAAATATTTGTCGGTCATTTTTCAATAAACGGCGGGGCGTATGAGTGTCGTCTAATTGATCATCCTAAATATATGCTATAAAAAATGAATTTAAAATTAAATTTTACGAACACGCAGTCTCTACGGCACGGCACAGCTTTTGAATTACTTGGCGTATGGCTGCAACTGGGCACGACGAATGAGTGTGCGCCTGCCTGAAAGGTGGATTTGAACACTTCTCCAAATTGCTTAAAACAAACTCTATGGAATATTTTATTTTTTACAAATGTATAAGTTAGATTGGTGTTTTTGAAATCACATCGCACGCCCGAAAAGTCTACAATTCACTAATGAGGCGTATCGTCAAATGCAATTGAAATGTCCAAACCTATATGTTTTAGGTATTCTACTATGTATATGACGGTCAGTAACCAGCAAATAAAAGCAATCAACTGATTTCATAAATGGGACGCAGCAGCAAAAGTTGGAATATTGAGTTGAACCTCCACAGTGAGCGCCTTCTGCGCTAGGGATGCGATGTGTGTGATAAATCACTTTATGCGAGTATATACTAATTATAGAATTTTGTGAACTGAAATAAGGGGTCATCACACGAGTAGGCCAGTTAAACGCGGTGCACGGTGTTGTGGCACAGCAGATGAAACGCAAATGTTCCAATGGTGATGTACACATTACAAACAAATAAATGCAATTGAGTTGACATTAAAAACCATAAAAAAGTAAAAGTATTTAACACTAAATACCAGTTAATGCCTGTCCATCAGTAGGCCTTATGTATCTTATTATGTAGTGTGCAAAAGTATGAGGCTAGTGAATGATGAAAATTGCGTGCCATGTTGTTGGTATATACATAATAGGTGACTCAATCTCAATTTCAAATGCAAATTTGGAATACTGAGATACTACAATGAAGGATACTTAACATTTCTAAAAGTCTACCACTAAGGTCAGTAAGAAACTAAACTAAAAATAAGTTGTACCTTCAAATCTTCCTCTGACAATCATGATTTGTATATATCAGAACACTTAGAGAAAATTGTTTGTAAGAGTGAGTACAAAGTGTGGGAAATAGGAATTCATAATAGAAGAAAAATGCATGTAGAAATGAATAAATTATTTACAAAGTTTCAAGGATAAAATTAGCAGATTAAATAGTATATATTTATAGGCTATTCCTAGTCATTATTATGTAGAATATATTAAAATAATAATTTCGCGCAAGGTGGATAATATTTTTGATATGCGGGCATTGTTACTCATACGCTAACATGTACAACATTTTAGGGAATGCAAACAGGAAAAAGCTTAGCGAAATTAAGGCAAAAATATTATCCACCAATCAAATAATAAAATGAATACTGAAATATTAAATATACATATAACACACTAGCAAAATTCGGAAGAGTAACATTTGAGAAAATGTAACTAAGCATCACACACAAAATGTACTTACAGTAGAGTGCCGCCAAAATTTGATCAAGTCATGAATATCGGTCGAAGGCGCTAGTAGCAAAAAATCGCGCCATTCGTTAAAGCTAATATTTAGGCTGCCATCTTGGTCCATTCTGCAAATAGACAAAAGCATCAATACAAGCTAAGTGAAAACGTCCAAATAAATGTAATGCGTCTATCTAACCTTGTCAACAATTTCTTTGCTTCGTCCAAATCCACTTCAATACCCAGATCTTTGAAAGCAGATATCAGCTCGTCCAAATCAACTTTTCCTATAATTCATTATTATTATTATTTTGACTATTTCTTTGCATTTCTTCAGCTACATACCATCTTTGTTTTTGTCCAAGTGAGAGAACTGGAGGCGCAAATTCTTCTCATGTTCTCGCACGTAGAACACAAATTCGGCAAGGCCAACTTCGCCTGTTTGATTCTTGTCGGAGTGCTCAAGGAATTTCTGTAATTGGTCCAATTTTAATTTATTTACATATTAAAGCATTCAATACCAAACGAAAACAAATGGAACGTATGGCTACCAGTTCCCACGATGGGCAGAGAAATTTTGTATATCTTTAATCATAGTGATCACTGGTACAATATATACACACAATACTCGCAAATGCTGCAGTTCATATTTGTCTATTGTACATTGAACATGGTAAACTTAATGGTCGATTTCATTATACCGGAGTCATATGCTTTTGGCGTTTATTCATATTGTCTAAACAAACAGCTCAGGTTATGGTAATTAGTGATCACTAAAGGAATCATTCCGTTTTGTGTATTGTGTTAAATCACGAACACTAACTTAGGTGTCGTTATCGCTTTTTCTGTGCAATATTCTTTTATTCTTCATATCATTCGCAAACACTTGGTAGGTAGCAGTGGCCGCCCCCTTGCGAGAGCCCACTTAGTTCAATATGGCCCTATATAGGATCTAATCCCTTCCTCTTGAACCAGGTTACAAACCAACCCAGAACTTATCATGAAGTGTATTAGGCCTTTGGGACCAACTTCTGCTAACGACTAGGTTGTTTGTCTGGTAGAACCAAGAAGAGAAGCATCTTCTAGGTTGTTTGTCTGGTAGAACCAAGAAGAGAAGTATCTTCTAGGTTGTTTGTCTGGTAGAACCAAGAAGAGAAGTATCTTCTAGGTTGTTTATCTGGTAGAACCAAGAAGAGAAATATCTTCTACTTTTCCTGCACAGTGCAGGGCATGTACCTAGAATGGGGAGAATGGGTTCCTCCTCCTTTTCGTCTCTGCAGTTACTGCAGAAGTGTTTGGTAAGATTACATAATCTAGACTTTTGGAGTGAATACATAGAATACAGTGACTAGTGATTATCCCAAGCACGGCACTTAGCGTACCTCTTTCGAGATTTAGCAGATTTTCAGTGCATTTCCAGTCCAGCTTTGGTCAAATATGTAGCGCTGTCTTATCCCTCTCTGAGACTGTCCAGAAGGCGTTGGCCACCACCTCCCCCTACTATCAACTTATAGGTTCTGAGTGGAGTACCAACCTTAGTCGCCAAATTCTGGGGAGGATCCCTTGGTAGTGCCTTGTTTTGCCAGTTGGCTGCCCTGCAGTTCCCCGGGGTATCCTTGTGACCAGGTACCCGAATAAGGCGAATGTATGCCCCATAAATTGCCGCTAGCTGTCCAAAAGTTTGCTGATATCTGTCGGTGAGATGTGCGACTCACTTTTACCCATTTCATGGCCGCTTTTACTGCTGAAACTTCAGCGTAAAAACCACTACAGTGATCTAACAGTTTGAAGGAGTCTTATCCCTAACGAATTTGAGAACACTCCCCCGCCTACCGCTCGAACTAGCTTGGTGCCGTCGGTTAAGATCTGGCATGTGTTGTCTAACGGCGGTACTGTGTCTCTCTTCTAGTCACTTCTGTCCGGAGTGATGGTGGATAACTTGGATATTGGGAAATTCAATAGTCGAGCTCCCCAAATTCCCTTAACAGTGTGAATATTTTGGAATGCCCAATGACTGGCTGGCCGCAGTTTTCGGCTTGCCATTGGCTTCGAATTCTTGCGGTTGAGATCCAGCGGAGATTCCAACTGAGTATAGTTAGTGCTAGCAATAGATCGCTCAGTGTTTCAATCATGTCTGTTTTGTTCGTTTGAATGATCGAAACAAAACGAAAGCGACACTTTTTTTGCTTTCCCTGTTCAATGCACATAAAACAAGAAAATCAACAATTTGCAACAAAAATGAATTTAATTATTGATTACTGACTGCGCGTATTTAACAATGCAGATACAAAATACCTGGCTAAACACTAGCAGGTATCCATGACATGCAGCATTGGCGACGCAGTGGAGCTCGCACTTTATCTTATCTCTCAGTGCTACGCAATCCCACTTAAATACAAACTGAATGAATAAAATTAATCAAATGCTGGCAGGCACTTGCAAATTTAGCACTTGTCTTCAAATCAAATACGTGTAGCGGATGCAGTGGCAGACAATCTGTCTGGCTTACTGTTTCGCGAGCATGACCTATCAGGCTAACCCATGGAGCATTTGGCAATGAAACGAAGTGTCATATTTACAATGCACTTAAATCTTCGCTGCTTGTTGCCAACTGAGCTTGTACATATTTGTTTCACTTTCTGTGTTGGTGCAATCTGACCTCGAGGTTTAGGATTTCATGCACTTAAATAATTGTGTGGTAAATTGCAATAGCCTTGAATTGTTCGATTTAGTGACAATTGGAAATGTATCCTCTTGTTTCATTATGCATGGATCCTTCACATAATTTTTTGGAAGTAACACAAAATTATGTGATAACGTCATCTTATTTGGATACTTCTCAAAAATTGCTCACACCCTTGATCTGTAGCAACATTGCACAACGCAAGCATAAAGCAAATTATGGAAGCATTTGACGAAAAAAGAAATTTGGAAAAAACATTTCCCGAAGCAGTCGGGAAACAAAAGGTGACTCCGCAGACGGTTCCTTTCCATTCCGGCATAGAAAAAAGTTTTCAATGAATACCAATTTCCTTCACTGAAACAAAGTAGCATTATCAAATTCAGGAAGTTGCAAGTTAGTCGGACAATTGGCCAGGACTGCCAAAAAAAACAATATCCAAAGGCTTCACACGAGTACAATTGCATTAAAAATCTGAAACCAAACAAGTGGAAACTAAGGCAGAAGAAACCATAAAATTACGTTAGAAACGTTTTATTAATGACATGCACATTTATAATGGACAAACAGCCGGACGGACGTACCGCAAACATAAGCAGCAGCTGCATTCCAAACAGTTCGACGGGTCACGGAACTTTACAAAGCAAAATATCTAAATCTCTATGCCACAAAAGGGTTACAAGGGAATGAATGCTGTATGTGTGTGCTAAACAAATCGATTTGGGGACACATTATTTGAATAACAACCACGACAGCATATTGTTCGTAATAGCAACAGCAGTCAGCATTATTACCAGTAACAGCTGCGAACTTCACAACAAACAAAAAAGCAAACCAAAATTAGCGACAAGGAAAAAGCAGCGGTGTTTCGCGCATACAAAAATATTGCATAAAATATATTCTGAAATTCTATTTTCGAAAAAAAATAGCGCATAATGCCAATAACAGGCTTATGTATTTGCATCAGGAACCCAAAAAAAGCAGCTATATAGGGCTGAGAGCCGGTCAGACATGCAAGTACGCGCACAAGAGCATAAGGCCTGGCACACGGGGCATGTTGCCATCGGACCCAGACAGCGCCATTGTACACACATACATCATGTACGTATCAAATTATATTGACTTAAGTCGTCGTTGTGTTAGGCACGCAGCAGCAAAAGTGTCAAATATATGGCGACATGTTCCCCATGTGAAACGGAAAACGTTTTGCTGTGTGTGCGTGTGTTCTGTCACTGCTTGCATAAAATATATGTAAACAAAACACAGCTTTCCAGATAATTGATTCGGTTTCAATCAGTTCTTTTGGCACACGAGTAACCAACCAACCACAGCGAAAATGAAGCGTTCAGCGTCAAAAAGGAAACGTTGCGAAATTGAACAAATGTAATAAAGCTTTCTAGTCAGCAGGAATTTCCGCACTATGCCTCAACGGAAGGATATGCTACCGAAATTGTGCGTAGTGTAGAAGTGTGTTTGATACAAATTGATGCCGCTCGCGCACGATTTCATTAATTACTTGAACGGGAGACTGTTTTAATTGTATGTAATTGGATTCGAAGCAATTTACCTCTGCATATACGCTGGATAGGCCAAATTCACGCAATGCTTCTGATAGGTCGTGAATGTCGATCCGTCCATTGCCATCGCGGTCGAGATGTTTGAAGAGTTTCTCCAGCCGAGCCTCGTCCTCTTGCGGCAATTCCAGAGGCAATTGAGCATGATTGTTCGGACCACTGAGAAAAATGGAAGACGCTGCTGGATTGAGCAGACCGGCACTATGGTTTGTGTTCTGCAGTGCCAGGTGCTGACTCGACGACTCCGTGTTTAGCACATTCTGAATAGGAATAAGTTTGGCATGTGTCTGGCATTGGGCTGACCCAGCTGCTGCTGCTATTGCCGCATTCTGAACGAAATTTGTAGCAGTCCCGGTAGTTGTGCTCACAGGAACGCTGCTGGTGGCAGCAACCGACGAAGCAGAAGCAGAGACAGTTGCTGGTGTTGACGCGGCTATGGCTGCGAATGTAGAGGTGGGCGATACAGCTAATGATGATGTGGCGGACAAGCTGTTCAACTGATTGTTTTCCGTTACCGTGGCACTCTTTTTATAATGCTCTTGTTTATTAACCATTCTAATTAGTTTTTATTCCACTTGGTTTTTGGGTTGTTCTAACAGCTATAAGATTTCTTTGGCTATTTTCTAAGATTTTTTGGTAGGTTCTCTGTTGTTTTCGTTTCGTTTTTTTTTTTGTCAATTTATCTTTGTTAGTCAATTTTTTTGTTGATGGATTTGCTGCTGAAGTAGCCTACACATTCGTTTACGGCCTCATTATTGCTTCTGCTTCTTGATGGAATTCAGCAATTGGAGAAATCGAAAAATTCGTTTTACCCCGCACGTTCACACTTTGTGCGCTCCGCGTCACCGATGTGTGTATAAGCGTTTTCGTTTATTGTTTAGAAATGTTTGAAAAATGCTGAGCAGTGTTTTTCTCGACAATGAGATTTTCCTCAGCTTTAAATTTCTTCTTCATTCGCATTCACCAAAAGTCTAAAAATAGAATAGCGTTGTAGTAGTACTAAAAGTAAAGGAAATATTAGGCATATTTTACTGTAGACGCTCAATTAAGGAGCCTAAGGTGCATGCTGGACAAATCATTTTTATGAAACTTCAAATAATACGTCTATATATATATATATATATATATATATATATATATATATATATATAAAAGCCTATGAAGGCAGCTGACCTGGATAACAAAGAAGGATTTTCTAAAAGTAAAATCTCTTCCTAATTCATTGCCAATGCAAGCGAATGCAATTGCGAATTTTTCCACCATCTGTTTTACCCCAAAGGTGTTAAATCAGAAATTAAATCAGATTGTGAAAACAATGAGAAGAGATTTTATTTTCAATACGCAATGTTTTCTTTAAACCACGTTGCAGTGCCATAACTTAGCGTTAAGAAGATGAGTGCCGAAACACAGCAAAAATACATTCGTAAAAAATTTAACATAATCCTGAAACCTTCATCCAGTAAAAACCCGTCAAGGGCCAGCGACTATTTTTTAATAGTTGGCAAAAAGCAGCAAAATTATCGTGGAGGCATAACAAAATAGCATACAAGAATGAATTTACTGGCAGTCAGTAATTTTGGGAGTGGCTGTTTAGCAATATTTCGCAAACAAAATTACATTTAATTGGATTTGCAAAACTATTTTTTTTGCGCTCCAAGTGTCTCAATTGATTTTTCCTTGAAGGTTACATACGCTGCCGTTGAAACCGAAAGTTGGAAATTAATCGGCAACAACTCTCTACGAAAATGTGTGTATATAGGTGGACGCTGACAAACTCCTCCGCTTCCAGTGTGTGCAACCCGACAACGACATCGATCAGCACGAGCAGATAGGATGAACAGCCACACTTTTAATACATTGGATCAGTCACCGCACCCTGGGCCCACTTTTAATTTGCACGTTGAACTACTTAAAATTTATAATTATACTTCCTATTTACCTGCTCTCTTATAGGGAAAATGTCTCCTTTTCCTTCAAATACTCCCAAAAGCGATCTCACTTTTTCTATGTGAAATTTCGTATCTTCTGAAAGTAAACTCTATATATTTTTTCCAAATTCAACTCGTCAGTACAAAATTTCTATGGGCACTATGATATTAAAAATTTTTATTATTTGAGTACGTTGCACGGGTACAGAGAAATTTTCTTCACATTGAACACTTACGTTGAAACTGGCTGCAGAAAAAAATTCCTAACTTTTTGTCACTTGCTCACTTTCTGCGTGCTGCGTCTCAACGCTTCAGCAGTATACTCGACGCTGTGCGCTAGTTAGCTGCTTTCTATTTAACTAAGACTGAGACCGAGACCAACATTGATACCGACACCACGACCGCGACCAAAACGAAGAATAGGGGTTACAGACCACAGACCAGAGACCAAAACTGCGACTGAAAACAGAAACCAAAACCACAACCAAAATTCCCACTGAAAGAAACTGAGCAAGTTGTTTTTTTTTTGCACGACACGTTTTGTGCGTATTGTGTCACAAACCATTGTAGCCCATACAAATTCATTACCTGGTAGGTGTACGCTGAAGGGAGGATTATTTTGTGTGTGCAATGTATTAAAGTGCGGTACACCTTATCGAACATACTTGACAGTTTCGCTCAAATTACTCTTGTTTGCGTGTGAGACCGTTCTTTTTCGTCAGGCAATAGTCAACTACAAAAATGTTTGTGATAAAGTGACAGTCAGAAGCTATATTGGTTTTTAACTGGTAGTGGCTACTGAAAAATGTCATTCAATCGAAATATTTGCAGAAGGATGCGGATTTTTTAATGGAATTCATATGTTGTTATGAAATACAGCGTCTTCTCTGGACATAACAAGCCCACAGTGCATGATGCGTGACATAAGAACAAAATCGTATGAAGAGTTGTTACTTATAATGAAAATATATAAAAGTCAGGAGTTTAAGCAAATAATTGTAATTTTCACTTATTATTCTAAATAGCTTTTGAAATCCATGGGTTCAGAGTCACTACCTTCTTTTAAAATATTCACATTTGAAAATTCTTTACTAGTGCCAATCCATTTCTTTAAAGCTCAGTTACCCAAACTTAGTAAAACATAGCATAGCATAGCACAGTTGATGCATTACAACGTACAACAAATCAGCTATCGCACCCAATTTTTTTATCGTCCATGTTTATTAGTCTTTGAACTTCAAATATGAATGATTGTTCAGGCCGCTACGAACTCTCATTCAAAACTGATAAATTTTTGACTGTCAAGCAAGTTCGATAATGTATACCACACTTAAGATTTCACTGAACACATTGTGCAATTATACATGTTTAATTCACTACACTCAGCAGTTGGGCGAATACTAATAATTTACTTAACATTTTGACTGCTGGTTCCTAACTAATATTTTTACAGTGATTATACCAGCTTTGAGCTTGAACATTTTAATAGATTTTTTATTTTGTTTTGTTGCTTTTTACAAAAAATTTCTTTATTGCTATATTTCCAATCAGTATTACTTATTTAAAATACAAAAGGAAAGTATATTATATGCTCCGATTCACAGTCGGTTATCAAAGCTGTTCAAAACCCATCACACGGAGACGAAACAATATGCAAAATTCGTGATATTTTAATCACACTTCCCCATAAAACAAAAATAATGTGGATACCGGGACACGCTGGAATTATTGGAAATACCCTGGCCGACGAAGCCGCAAAATATGCTACAAGTGCACCACTTTTAATTCATCCCACATACAGCAGAAGCGACTTAAAAAACCAAATAAATGCATACCATTCTATCCAACGAAAACTAAACTGGACTCAATACTCGCACAATTATAAACTAATTAACCCAGACGGGAATGCATCCAGATACCCAAGTAACATATCCAAATTGAACTTACGAAAATACATAAGGATCCGTCTTGGGCACACATTGATCACACATAAATATTTATTTGAAGGAACATTACCACCAACTTGCCCACTTTGCAACTCCCACACACTAACAATAGTCCATCTCATCAACAGCTGCCCGACTGTGGTTCAAAAACAACTACATTTTTTTAAACAAATCATTTTACCACATGCATTACAAAATATATCCACAGAAAACATAAAAGACGTAACTTCACTGCTCCACCTCTGTCAGATTTACTTTGACATATAAATATAAAATATATATGTATATACTTTTATTAGTTTAATACTAGTTAATTTTATTAATAGTTAGGCCGAAGACCTTAGTTGTTAGTAGGTAATAAGTTTAGCATTAAATTTATTTGTGTATAAACTTTTTTAAAAATAAAAAAAAATAAATAAATAAAATATATATAGAAATTTTGAGGCAACGCAGACGAAATTGTTTATTTCATTAGGGCTTTGGCACCTGTCCACACCTGTTAACTATTTTTCTATGGTTGTACGTGCTGAAAAAACCAAATATAGAAAATGGCAAATGCAAAAACCAGGATTGTATTTTTGTGTATATGCTCAGTTTGTGTATAGTCAGCTGTTTCTCTTCTTTATAGCGTCCAAAAACAAGTGATATTATCATTGAAATTTGATAATCATACGTTAAAAACACAACACCATCTTTATCACTTGTGGTTGTTACAATATGCCTACAGGCAGTTCAATTGAATAACATAAGATAATTAAGACTATCAGATGGGGGCATTTGCGTCAATTTACACTACTGTTGCTAAACTCTGAATGCCCGGTTGTGTGTTAATTTGAAGCTTTAGATTACAGAGAAGGAGAGTCTCGCCAGAGAACACAGAGAACCGACACTCAAACGTCAAACTTGCTGACGTTTAAAAAAAAAAACTCTTTTTTATCATTAGTTGCTATATGGATAGGTTTGTTTATCTTTGGTTCTGAAGAAAATCAGCCACACTACTACAGTTTTGTGCATGTGTAACTGTTCCCAAAACGAGAGACGTTCAAGTGTCACGTATCTGTGGTCTCTAGTCTCGCAAATCAATTTCGGGTGGGACCATATACAAATAACATAATATATGTGCAAGGTGAATTTAATTACATGAAGACTGCAAGGTAAATTTAATTACATGAAGACTGCAAGGTGAATTTCGTACCTTCGGAATTGTCAAACATAAGCAATGTGCGATCCAACTAAACGAAATTGAGAGGAATGGAGAAATGCATAAGAGCTGCTTCAAGTGGTACACAATTTATATAAAATATATTTAATAGTTAAATAGACTCACAATTTCTTCATAATGTTCCAGCTCACAAAAATAACAATTAAAAAACTCTTATTCACGCAAATCAAAATTATATTTGCAATTGTTTGCATATTTGTTTTGATCGCATTTTTCTATAAATTCAATTTTGACAGCTACGTCGGGAAAATTGGTTCAAAAAAATTGTTCTTGCAGTCACCATGTAAGTAAATTCACCTTGACGTATGTGCATGAAAACTTTTTGAAAGATATTTTGGGCAATAATCCGTGAATATGTTGTTCGAGTCATATGAACTAGCTGCACTTTTTGCACTAACTGCTCTGAACTGTTTTCGCGTCGCTTTTAGTTTACTTTTAGTTCATGAACTAGCTGCACAAACATTTTTCTAGTGGAGGTCTGTTCATATTTTGTTTTGACTTTTTTCGCTATTTTTTCATAATTCTATATTTAATTATATATAAAATTCTCACTTTTTGAATTTAATAAAATAAATAATTATCATTTCCATTATTAAAATGCAATTCCTCTTCTACTTCCACAGAACCACTTAATAATATAGCAATTCTATTATTTTGTTCTATTTTATTATATATATATTATATAATATAAAATTTTCGACTTCTCTTAAACTTTATAGCTGTTAATTGTAAACAAAAACTGAAATTATGAACTCTTAAAGAGTTTTCTTATCCAGTCACAAACTTAAAATGACTGAAGGGATCTGAAAATAAACTCGGACTGTACTTGTTCTTGAGACGCGAACAAACTTAATATTAAGCTAGCTCAAAATACATTCATTAGGTATTATGCTGCGTACACACGAGGCGACCGTCGAAGAAACATGCCTTGGTTGCAGCAACGGTTGCCTCATGTGTACGCAGCATTAGGTTTAATCACGTTGCAAGAACTAGTGCAGACAGAGTTCATTTTCAGTTTACTTCGTGCAGTTTCAGTTCAGTAATTTGAGATTTGCTACGCGAACAGAAAAGTGCAGTAAAAGTTTATAATTTCATGTTTGGTTTGCAATTAGCACATGTAAACTTAAAGTGGAGTCGAAAATATATTACGAACTTGCGAACTTGCGGCACGAACACATTCCAGGACAGATGGTTCTTTCGACGCGAACAAACCTAATATTAACGCTTATTATTAATAAACCTATTATTAATATGAATTGTTTAAAAAATATGTATATAAATTCTTTTAAATGTAGTGTTTAATTCACAATTCAAAATTTTCGTGTGACTTATCATTAAATTACTGAATATACATATTATGGATGAAATTTAGGTTATAAATTATATACATATAATAAAAATTATATAATAGTCATTTCATTAAACATTTTTTATATATAATTTTAGAATTTGCATAAGACACATTTCACATTTTTTTTATTCAACGATTTTCTATAAACTATTTTTTTAAAACAGCAATTAAACGCAGAAATCGGAAAACGTATGACTTAATTAAAGTAAAAGGCCTCTGTAGCTAGTACTCATTCCCCCCAACTCCTTGCACTCATAATTAATTATGGTGCAAGATATAATAACAATAAAACTCAATAATACTAAAATGCATACCTGGAAGCAAATACAGGTAGTATGTCAACAAACAATTGGCAGCAAGTTTAAAGTCATTTGAAATGGATTTTTACCGTAGCTCTTACCCCACGTCTCCACGGGCAATTTTTGATGGTATAACATTTGTCAAATTTGATTGCAATGGTTGGCAATATTTTAATGGTGGGCATTGCGATGTTATGCAATCGTCATTTTGAAAATGTCGTCAAGCAATCTAGTTCGCTGCGCCAGCGCTTGAAATTATTTGGATTTATACGATGAAGAGGAAAAAAGAAGGTAACCGAAATTCTGGGTGAATCCTTTATTACAAAGAATGCAACTGCACAGTCTCCATTCATTTTAGCGTTTTTATTAATTTAATAGATGCGCTAAAACTGAAATGTCCGACGATGCTTCCACTGTGAGCGTCACGAAAAAATGAAAAAGGCTGTCAAACAAACAAAATGACAACTGATTGCAACACAGCACGTTGGCAATATATGGCATAACATATTTCATAACATAAATTGCCAACTTGAAGCAATTTGGAGTCTTGCCATCAAAAATTGCCCGTGGAGACGTAGGGTTAAGTGTGGTATACATTATCGAACAAGCTTGACAGTTAAAAATTCATCAGTTTTGAATGAGAGTTCGAAGCGGCCGAAGTATCATTCATGTTTGAAGTTCAAACAGTCAGTCAAGTTGTGAAATTTGACTAATAAACATGGAAAATAAAAAAATTGGATGCGCATTATAAACAATCGCGCTAGAAGAAGAATGACGAGAGAAAATTACAATTATGACATGATTTGAGTACACAATAGCAGTTAAAAACCAATATGGCTTCTGACTGTCACTTTATCACAAACATTTTTGTAAATAGTTGACTATTGCCTGACGAAAAAGAACGGTATCATACGCAAGAGGAATTTGAGCGAAACTGTTAAGTATGTTCGATAATGTGTACCGCACTTTAGACATATACACTCTTGCCCGATAGCCGCAAATATCTTTTTGGATGCTTGCGAGGTCTGCATCTCAGAAACACAACTACGCAATATTGCTTCAGAATCTTGATGGAAAAAAGTTAAAATTAGCTCTGTTTTTAATTCTTTCTTTACAATATTTATATCATTTTTCACGTCCTATATTAACAAACTTTAAAATTCACTGTTTTCATGTGACCGGCACAAGGTGAATTTATTTACATTTAAATAAATTCACCTTGGACCGGCACATGCATATGTATTTGGCAAGGTGAATTTACTTACAAGGTGGCTGCAAGGTGAATTTCGTACCTCCGGAATTGTCAAACATAAACAATGTGCAATCAAAATAAACGAAATTGAGAGGAATGGAGGAATACATAAGAGCTGCTTAAAGTGGCATACAATTCATATAAAATATATATAATGGTTAAATAGTATCCTAATTTCTTCATAATGTTCACACTTTACAAAAATAACAATTAAAAAACCCTTTTCACTCGAATCAAAACTCTATTTGCAATTGTTTGCATATTTGTTTTGATCGCATTTTTCTATAATTTCAAATTTGATAACTACTGAGGGAAAGTTGGTTCAAAAAAATTTGTTCTTGCAGCCACCATGTAAGTAAATTCACCTTGTGTATTTGGTGATTTCATCGATTTTGCCATGAGTGGTAGATTTGTGTTCGTGGTGAATGCGTCTATGAGAGCGCAACTACTGGCGACAAAAACTGTCTAAAAAAACCGAGTGACAGAAAAGCTCCCACTAAATTAATTATATTTTTACAATGTTCTATAACAAAATGTTGAGTGTTGAAATATATAAACCGTAAAATAACTGTAATTGATTTTGACAGGTGTCGCCGAATACTTATCTCGTCTTATTCACCTCTATGTCATTTGGCATATCAAAGGAAGTCCAATTCAATTGTATTTGGATCAAAGAGACATTGTATATATTTTAATATCGACTTCTGCTGACATACAAAGATTTCCATAATTGTCAAATATGAATATTTCGGTAAAATCCTCTTGCACACTAGATCCCATTCAGAAAATGATTTGAGAAAAGGTATTTCCTTAAGGATGCTTGCACTCATTATTCTAATGTAGTTCAGTCTAAAGTTTATGCGATAATTTCTCCAATTTTCACAATTTCTACATTCTTTGGTTTAGCGTAAGGACAACAGAATCTAAAATATTACTGTCCAACTTAAAAAAAATTGAATTGGTTTCAAATCAATTATATTAGTCTATACAATACTATACAACCATTAAAAGATTATAATCAAATCATTTTACAGCATACATACATACATTTATATTTAACCTAATTTTTAATAACAATTTATCTAGTTCTTTATATAAAAATTATAGACAACATAAAAAAATATTTTAAAAAAAACATTTTAAAAGCATTCAAAATTGGCACAATTTGGTTCATATTTTATTTAATGCCAGAATACAATTAGTCACGGGAACTCCTTTCAGAATCATTTTTACCCATATAATTAGAAATGCACAGAATTGCGACATATTTAAAAAAATTGGTACATGATAGAAATAGAAAGTTTGTTGTACTAGTAGTTATATTATGCAAGAAACCAAAAAAAAAAAAAATTAAAAAATATTTTTCGTTTTAGTTCATTAACAAATTCCAAGCGTCATCTTCGGCAGAGGCCTTGGAAATTCCAGGGGTCTTCTGTTTCACATTCTTTACATCCAAACTATCAAATCCTTCACTCAGCTTTTGCGTGGTGTTCTGCAGTTTCAAATGCTTGCGCGTAGCAGCAGTTGACGACAGACCGTCTATGTTTGCGGTGGTCGGATTCTGATACGAAGTGTTGCAATTTTGGTAATTGGCCGTCTCAAAACCAGTCCAATCATCATCGTGAGCGACCGCAATGCCAGCACCGCTGCCGCTGAACTGATCGTGATATGAGCTTGAATTGGCCATGTTGGGTTTGGTGTTGGTCTGCCAATCCCAGTCATTGTCGCCAGAACCGCTCTGATTGCCCATTCCACTGGAGATGTTGCCCCCAACAGAGTGGGAACGCTGATAGGAGTTCTCCTGATTGAAGTCAGAATATCCTATGCCGCCGCTCCCTGCGCCACCACAACTACCTTGGGGACTGGAGACGTTGCTGCCCGACAAGTTGCTCCAGCCACGTTTGCCAATATCGGACACCTGTGGGGCACGAATAGAATGGTTTCAATCAGATTTACGGTTTAGGACGAACCAAATTACGAAAACAAATAAAGCGCACAAAAATTAAATTAACAGGAAATAATAAAATTACGAACCTTAAAAGCCACATCTGTGACCTGACTCTGCACGGTTTCTAGCAAACCGCCATCTTTAATCTGATTTATGAAGAAAAATAAAGAGAAATATGTATTACAAAATTAAAAGCAGAACTTGATATAATATGCTCCACATAGATGTGCATTATTAACAATTAAATTTATCAATATATGAGGGGCCCAAGATTGTATTTTCCCCATATATATTGTGTATAGTATATACTCCATATACTCAATATATATTTGTAACTAAACTACCATCACCCATACAGACCCTCTCTCTTGCAACAAAAGGTTATACATATTCCGAATCAGAAATTAACATATAAATTAACTGAAGTTCAGGCGTGGGGTCTACCAAAATCATAGAACGACTCTGTTCTGAGCAATCGAAACCATGACCACTGTAGGAAAAAGTTCCATCCATGACGAAATCATTACTAATTAATATTTTTGCTTTAGTTTATTCCGTTTACTAAGAGAGCGGCAACTAAAACATATTTTTGAACGCTGAATGAAATACTTATGACCAGGAAGCACATACAATGAAAAGCCTACAATAAATAATGAAAAAAAACCCAAAAATAATGAAGCAGCGTAAAAACAAATATTTAAATAACTAAAATCAAGCAACAACCGCTTCCAAAATATTTCTTACGAGGAAAAAAGTAATATGTTCACCTTTGAGGACGCCAAATTCACAGTGGTAACGGCCTTTTCCTTAGCGGTGACAGCAAATTTGGAAGCTCCAGCAGATAACAAACTCCACCCCTACGGTGTAGTACAATATAAGACAAAAATCGTTTTCAACCAGATGGACCAAACTCACCGAGGCCAATGATGAGAGAGTGGTGTCAATCAACTCTTGAGACTGAGTTTTCGGCGGTGGGTCCCGTGTGAAGCCAAATCCAGAATATTTACCTCCTTGACTGGGTGGCAAGTGGCTAAAACAGGCAAATTTTAAAGGAATGGTGCACGAAAATTTAAATTAGTACATTACTCTGGTCGTGATGCATTTTCTACTTGGCGGCGATTAAAATAATCATCCTTGTGGTCTTTGAATTCCTGTGTGTTAAACTGTTGGTAACTATTGTCCCCATTCTGATAGCCCCCACCACTAGAGTAGCCTTGGGAATTAGCTGCGCCACTACCACTCTTGGAATGTGCCCTGGAATGAGTAAACGCACCCCCACTATTAAATGTATTTGACGACGACAGTCGCTTTTCCGCTTCTTTAATATCCCACAATTTTCCCTGAGCCAGGGTAACAATCTTATCGCGATACAAAGTCGCAGCCTTGGAGTTGTATTTTTGAGTAATGGGTGCGCGTTCATTCCAGTCAGGTTGATCCGCCAGGAACTCGCGCGCATTATGATTTCCACCCACTTTCATTTTCTCCAATTCAATGTCTTTCCATTTGTCCATTGTTACGGAACGTACAAAAGAGAGGTGCACACCCAGCCCACGATGCTTGCCGGAGCACTCCAGGCATATCCAAATGCCGTAAGTTACCGAAACCCATTGTGGATTGTGGGTGCCACATTCGAAGCATTTCTGAAAACGTAAAAATCAACTCATTTACAAAAAAATAAAATAATTATATCAATTTATTTCTGCCTGCAACACACACCGAATTTTCACTTTGTGGCTTGAGCTCTTGCAGCACACGACGTGTTCTTGGACTGGCCATCTCAACTGCAATTTGTGGACTGTGGAACTTGCTATTCTGAGGGAATTCAAAGCACAAAGCAATTGACCAGTTTTGTGCAGTTACTTCATCAATATGGAAGGATTGAGCGCAGTTACAATATATAAGCTATCTTTGAGGCTACCAATTTGTACGTAACACTGTTCTTGCAAATTTAATAAGTATTATACTCCTGCTCCTAATTTGTTTAACATATTCCAATTAAAACTTTTCATTCACTTGACAAAAATTGCAAATGTCAATTAGGCAGGAAAAATATAGAAATGTCAAGAAGAATTTTGTTGACGTGCCACCTAATAAGTAGCGTTATCCAAAGATGGCGCTAATAGCAAATGGGGTAGTTTTTCAGCAAATTTCCTCATGATAGATTTTTCTGGAAATTCCATTAATAATTCCCAGCTTTTGACCCTAAAATCAGTTCTGAATTGAATTGGGAGCACTTTTGGAAAAAGCTTTCAGTCTGAGCTTTTAAAAGAATTATATAGATGGCAGATTACGAATAATTCTGAATTTGAAATAGTTTCGCTGGTGAAGTCGCTATTTTTTGAGTTTAATATAACTATTTTTAATTGCACATAAATATTATATATGAATTGAAGGTTATATTTTAGTACGTGAACATCTGTAAACTTATTAGAGGCGTTGTTAAGTAAACAGCTTCATTTGTTTATAGCAATCATAAATAAATTGCATGTTAATATTTGAAACTATTTCAGGTTGCCAATATGCCTTCTGAAGTACAATGATTAAAGTGTGTAGTTTTCAATTTACATTGCGAGCATCGGATCTAGTACCATTATAGTTATAAAAGCATCAGCATGAGCAATAAAAAATCAATCATTATTCTAACAGGACCGCCAGGTAAACATATAATTGGTGCACACTTGGTAACAAAAACCATAATAGTAATTGCCCACCCCTTGCAAGGTGTGGGCAAAACTACTTTGTTGCAGAGTATTTGTAAGGACTTGCAAATAGTGCACAAAATTGCGTTACAAGGTTTCTATACAGAGGAAGTACGGACTGCTGGAAATGGTCCACGAATAGGATTCGAAGTGGTGACAATGGATGGTAAACGTGGTGTCCTCGCTAGGTCTGTGATACTGGGAATTATTTCAAATATGTAAATACATGGGAAAATTTGTTCAATTTAATTCCATTTAGTGAGCACACTTGTCATGGTGAGCATCGACCAAAAGTTGGACGCTACGCCGTTCACGTAGCAGAGTTTGAAAATATTGTTTTGCCACTATTACGCACAGCGAATACCAATCAGTTGCTAGTAGTTGATGAAATTGGTAGAATGGAGCTGAAGAGCAGGAAGTTCGAAATGGCTGTGCAGGAACTCATTCCTAAAGTGCCAATTTTTGCCACTGTCCCCTTTCAAACACAGCGGCCAATACCGATTGTGGAGCAGATAAAATCCTCTCAGCATTCAAAGGTGTTTGAAATCACGAAAGCCAACCGGAATGATATGCAAAACATTATTATTGAAGCTTTATTACAATCGATAAAATAATAAATATATATTTTTCATATTCATCAATGCGTTGCGTAATTTATTGTAATCATATCATAAGCTCTGTATCAGGGCGTTGTTGTTTTGGCCCGCACACATTGCCTCCAGCATTAATATGATCACCCGCATTTGGGTTTCGAACCGCCATGGCCGAGTCTTGGACAATCCTGAGTGCCTACAATAGAATTACAGACCACGAATCACCTTCGTTTTCTCACCCACATTCCAATTGACCTGAACTAGAGGTTTCGCGATATTTACCATTTGCCGGGGTTCAAGTGTCGTGGCAAATCGACTTGGATATAAAAATATTGAGTGCAGCAACTCCATAAAAATACACGAAAACCCGGCATATGCGGAGATTCTTTGCCGCCCGATTATTTCTCGATTTACGTGGAATAGGACATTTTTCCATTCAAATTCGGAAAGAATTTTAATTTGATTTTTTTTTACTAAAAAAACTTTATTTTACGATCAAGAAAACAACAATGTTACATGTACATACATATATAGAGGCATTATATTAAATGTTTCGAAAATATGTGTGTTACAGTTCCACGCAGGTGTGGCAGCACTTTCTAATAACGGGCGTCTGATAATACCATGATAATCTTAATACAGTTCTCCTCTTTCTCTGGGTGGCTTTCATCCGCGTATGTGAGAGAATTTATCGCCTGTGTTGGGCAAGAGACACAACACCATTTGGAACTGTACGGCACATATCTGAGAGTTTGGCAAATATGTTAAATACACTTAGTTTCTTTAAAATATAATACAAAAGCGACATTTTAAAGCAGTTAGTTACAAAAATACAAAGTCCCTTAAGTATACTAAAGCATCATCCATCAGTCACAAGTGAACCAATTCCAGCGGTGCAGGCAAAGGGCCAACTACCGTGATTAAGACAAAAAAGAATTGCTACTTCGATATTACAATTGCTGTAATGGTGGAAGGTATCGACGCAAGAAGCGTCATAGGCACATTGGCAACAGATTTCTCATCTCGCTTTAGTTAACTTGATCTCGTCACGGGTGCGATAGATAGGATTTAAAATTAGTTGATTAGTCTGTACAATTCCATTAAAATTCACTTTAAATCGGCAACATGCAAACATGCGATTCTATTAATTAAAAGGCAATTTGTGCTTGGCACTCCACTATCGTCCATCCTTAATCCAACCGCCTAGACCCAGCCGCCCGTCAGCTTGTGGAACATCTCTTCGTTGAGTGTCTGGTTGTTCTCCTTGGATCGCATCGACATGAAGATGTAGCCGCCAATAAACTCATGAACAACTTTGCAGTCCGCCGACTGGCACGAAAATACAACGTTCTCGTCATGGAACTGGATCATCATACATTTAATACCCCAATTTACATTCCAAGCTTTCATTGTATTGTAACGCCAGGTCTTGATGTGATCGCCAGTATTAAGATCCATACGCATAATGCGGTTGTGCGCCACACCTAGTAACTCCTCCTTTTTATGGCCATCGAACTTTATAACGAACAGCGTCACTCCAAAATCAGGCAACGATTGCCACGCTTGAATGTATTTCAACTTAGCATCCATCAGCGGCAGTTTCCTCACGTTAGCATGTGCTTCCAGGATGCGTTGCACTGCCTTGCTGGACAACTTACGCAACATTTTGGGTGACAAATAATCAATTATATCAATGGAGCGAGGGTCCACATTAACAGCAGCGCCTTGTGCGGGTTTTTGCATGTTCAGCAAAGACCGTATACTGGCTACCTCATTTTCATATGAACTGTCAGCAAGTGACCGGCCCTTGGCAGCAAGACGACAGGCGGCCATCCATTTAGCATATTGCTCCTCTGTCTCACATCGTACCCAAACCTCGCTATTAGGACCACTGCGTCCTTCTGGTGGCACCTCCAATCTAATGGCAAATTTACCCTGTGCCAAATTTACATCTGGCGTTACCTCACAACCACGCAGATTGATAGTGAATGCGGGAGCTCCCCGACGCGACTCTTCAGCGTTCTTGTACAGATGTAAATGGAGGTCGCGGTAAGCGAAAAAGTACCGCTTATATCCTTTCAACGTAAACTTCCGCGGTTTCAGGAAGCGTAAGTAATCAGTTAGCTCCGGAATTCTGGTTATATTGCCACTCTCCGCATTCGAGTTTGGACCTTCAAGTGTAATTTGCAGCTCATTAAGAGCCGAATCAATGTCGTCATCGGCACCATTATCGTTACTAGAGGAGTTCACATTTGAGTCTATGCCATATGGGTGTACCTCGGTTTGCTGATTTATCTGGAACTGCAGAGCTGCGAACATGAGTGTCTCCTCTTCGGTGCAATCAAGCTCCTCATTAAGTACAGACCACTTAGCTTGCTCGTACAGCTGGTTGATCCGCACCTGGTCATACTTGGGATTTAAGTCGAAGAATGTGTAGTATTTGAAACGTAAACACAAAGTGTCGTACTCTCGAATACCTTGCTCCATGATCGACAATGACGAATCTAACCACCCAACATTCATTCTAGCTTTCTCGACCAGAGAGCGTGGTCGCACTAACCGCGCACGCACATCAGGACTGGGTGAGCGCGGTGAAGCTGCTAAATTCTCTTGGAAGTCACCCAAGCTGGAAGAAGAATCAAAAGTGGCATAACCGTTGGTACTGTGCTTCCAAGTGCCAGTGGGAGAACTGATGGGTGTGCCGGGAGCCGTGCCATTACCTGTGCGTCGAGCTGTGGTTGCATATGGGGAAACAGGAGCACATAAAAAGTTATCGTTGTGCGATTTGTCCAGGCTCCCATTGCTACCGTTGAAAGTTGAATTTATGGGTATGAAAGAATTTGTGTCTGGAGCCGGATGCAAGTATGTAGTGCCATTTGGTTCCGCAATCGGAATTTTCTTTTGAGGGAATTTAGAGAAGTTCTTTTTGAGGTGTTCTTGTTCCAAAGGTTTGCACAGTGACAGCTCTTCTGGATGACGAATGTCCAGATCCTTGCTGAGGCTTACCACAGCGGCGAAAGTTTTAACTGAGAAATCCACACGACAATCGAGGTAGCGTAGATCGGGCAATTGGACCCGTAAAGTTTTGTGCATTGGAGTAAAGTTAAGAAGGCAATCTGCTTGGACGCCCACTTGATCGAGAGTAGAACGAGTGCGGGTCAACCAAATGTTCTTGGCCGGCCACCACAGGGCGTGGTCCGACCAGTCCTTCGGATTTTCAGGGTCCACTAATTGCAACATTATACCGCCTATGTGCTGGTCTCCGCGTACTCGCAGTGTTTTCTCAATTTGCAAATCCGTAATGAAAACCCGTAGGTTCCAAGTGTTTTCTCCCACATGAATCATCGCTGCAGCTGTCCAGATTTTTATTTTATATTTATACGCCTGGCAATTTTGTTAATAAATTTGTCCTTCGGGTGTGCACCTAAAATACAAAATCGCAGATGTTACTAGTTTCATTTGAATGCTGACGTAAGTCACCCACTATATGTATTTTGCGTTGAATTTTTACACAGAAATATTTTCGCCCGTTTTGAAAACGCTTATCTCTTTCAGGGCAGATGTTAATTCAGCTCCACTTGAGATATCGTTACTAATATGTGCTGCGAATTTTGTTCACCCTGTTATGGAATGAACGCGCTTTATTGTACCCGAGAATGTAATAAAAAAAACATCCAAGGTTATCGTGTATCCACGCACTCGTCAAATACAAACTTCCAGCGTAATAGCCGATTACAAAAGCGAACAGAGAAAACTACCAAACAAAACTAAACGAAATGAATTTAATTCACAATTTCACGAGCTGTCTGTCTGGACTCTACCGATTTCTAATTATTATTAATTATAATTACACGATGACGCAGCCATAGAAAATATTCAAGTTGAAAATATACGTGTCTCTCTCTGCGTTCTCTTATGGTGTTGAATTTCTATTTTTAGAAGTGGAGAGAAAATGGGTGAGCAATATACTGGTATATACATTGAATGAATGAATGTATTTCGTGGACAACGAACATCATAACAAAACAAAAACAACAATAATCAAATATTCGCCTCCATCACTCACAATCAATACAATACGACGCAGTAGACTACAAAAACGAGTAAGTCCGTCAAGTACATTATGCTGCATACACACGAGGCAACCGTTTATGCAACAAGGCATGTTGCTTCGAGGGTGTCTCGTGTGTAGCTTTGTTGCTCGTTGAAATGCGTGTTGCCACAACCGTTGCCTGAAATATCAAAATATTATAATATTTTGTGATGGGTGCCACAACAGTTGTCTCGTGTGTATCATTGTTTACTGCTTTTTCGTTGAAAGCAAGCGTGCTGAAGAGTTGTTTTTGCTATTTGCGGAGTGAAGCAAAAAGTGAAAATAGTGAATTGTGAAGCAAACAAAAATGGCAATGGAAAACAATGAAAATTGGTTAAACTTCATCATGTCCAACTAGTTTCCGAATGTTTCTTCGTCCATCGTCATATAATTTCTGTAGTCTTTTGGATCATTTTCTTTTAATTCCTTCAACAACCTATTATTTGAAAATTCTCCTTTCTTTTGTTTGCATCTGCTCTTCCTTATCTTCAGCAGTTCGTCAATAACATTAATTTCGAAAATTTGCCTTTCTTCAGCGTATGGCTGTTTGATTACACAGTACATACAGTAATGAAGTTGCTGCAACGGTTGCCCCGTGTATACTGCACAAGAAAAACAGATTGCACCAACACGTTGCTTCGACGGTTGCCTCGTGTGTATGCAGCATAACGTCTTAAATGAACAGTCCATACCAGGGCGCACTTGTTAGGTGGTCGCAAGAGAAAATCACTTCTCTTCTTGATCGTTTTTGATGTTTGCTTATTTTGTTTTTTTAAACCAAAAAATTAAAACAGACATTTATCTAAGTGTACTTTTATTATAGTTTTGTACAATCTTACAAAATAAAAATGGAACACTTCTTGGGGCTGTGCTTTTGGAAATGCTTTACAGAAAAAATATTACAAGGCCAAGAAATCACCGTAGTTATTCGCTAAACTCTGATATAACTTACACTATTATTATACCGCTACGTCTTATCCCCATGGAAATCAATACTGATAAGACTGGTATTGTAAATTTATGCTCTAATTCTTTTGTGATGGTGGTACATTGCTGCTGACATTGGTAGTGGGTGTTGCTGTCTGTTTGTAGGCGTAGCATTTACTGGTAACCCTTTTGAAAGCATTTGAACTAAAAATTACATCTGCATAGGATCTTGCGATTGGGGCAATGTACTGTTGCGCTTCTGTGTATAGTCGTTATAGTTGTTAACTTCCTGAATATTCGCAATTATACCATTTAGTTGCTGCGGCTTTCGGGGGTTAATTTCACAAATGGATATGTGAGGACGCTTGCTGTGTGCGTCTATTACTACGCATAAGATTGTTTGGATGACACTTTTGCGTTTATTTGCACAAATTTATTAAATATGGAAGACATATGTTTGTGCTACACAGATCAAGTGTCTGCTCTCCCAAAAATAATAAATAATTATAAAAAATTATAACATTTTTATAAGAAAACCATTGCTTTAATACATTGCATATCTTCTTCTAAACATCTTCTATAATGCATTGTGCTTGCAAATTATAGGGGTGCCACTAACTGCCGTTGGCGTTAGCCCAGTCCCATTTGGTACCGTTACCCAAATACGATATATTAATATATCAAATTTTATATCTAAAATATTGTATTTGCCATACCAGTAGGCGAACTTGGTATATAAAAAATACATTGTACACAGACTGTCGACCGGCCGGAATCATCCTGTCATCTGAATCCTGTGTCATAGTTCGCACATTTATACACTGCCTCTGTGCGTCTATGCCAGAGAAGAAGAGCACAGAGTATGCTTTATGTTTCAGGCTTAATAGAATTGGTGCTGTAGATTAAATTTTTATTCAGCAAAGCAGACAAAAATTTAAAAAATAGATCAAAGAAATTTGGTTTTGAGAGAAATTGGAGTAGAATTAAATATAACAGGTATTAATTAATATTTTCTGCTTTCATTATTTTAGACACTTTGTGAATTATACAAGGAAGGTTCTCTCCTGTTCACTATAAACTGATTGAGTCAGCAAGTTAAGCAGTTGCAAATTAATGCAAAATCAGCACAGTTCCTAAGTTCCATTTTGTTGCACAAAAACTCATTCAGTTTTTGCTTTATAATCATTTTCACTATACAATTACACTATGAAGGATTCTATATCAGTTTATCCTTTCATGCATATGCAATTTTTGATAGCTAAATAATACATTTCATCAATTTTTGTGTTTATTGCGCAAAGAACACCATGTTGCTAATAGACGTGCGGAACACTTTCCGAGTGGTGTTCAGCAGCGCCGCCTTGGTCAATTCTTGAATATGAATGAATAAAGCACAAAATTAAAGTAGTAAGAATCTAATAATAAAAACTATAATTAATTATTATAATTAATTTAAAGACTAGCATAAGCTGGATGTATGAGACCAGTAACTAATTTTAGTTATTTCTCAATAGTAGTAGTTCACGGAATGGGAACTGAGAATAATTTGTAATATTTCTAAATGAAATTCAATGTTGTACTTTAAAGAATAAAAAACAATCAAATATGTTGTGCAGCAAACACTTATCACAGCAAGATAAAACAAGGTATTTTAGAGTACTATGAAATCCAAAAATTAAAATAAATTTAATGAGTCGCTTACATTTCCTTATAATGCAGAATCAGAACTAACTAGCGCGATTTTGGATAGGCAAAAAGTCTTTAGTTTTTAGCAGTTATGAAAAATATTTTTTGATGAATTCAGTAGCTATCAAAAAAGATAGAAATACGATCATTATTGATCTTTCATTATAAAAATATAATTAAATATTCTTAAAAAATATGGACAGCTATAAAAGAGCTGGCAACACTTGCTTCATATTATAGCGATTTTGTTTTTGTGCTCTTCGTGCTCTGGAATTCAGAACATTGTTCACAAACCCACTCAAATTGTCAGTCGCTCTTCATTCGTTTTGGTATGTCCCTTTTGATTTATTTTCTCAAGTTTCTCAATTGGTCTAATTTTTCAATTTAGTGAAATTAAGAAAATTACAATTCAGTTTTTGTGACAAATGTAAAATTTTACTTTTGTAGCATTTTGCGGAGGAGTGCGAAAATCAAAGTCAGCCCTTACGTCATCATTTAAACGAAACTAGTAACATATGCGATTTTGTATTTTAGGTGCACACCCGAAGGACAAATTTATTAACGAAATTGCCAGTCGTACAAATATAAAATAAAAATCTGGGGAGTTAGATTGGACAGCTGCAGCGATGATTCATGTGGGAGAAAACACTTGGAACCTACGGGTTTTCATTACGGATTTGCAAATTGAGAAAACACTGCGAGTACGCGGAGACCAGCACATAGGCGGTATAATGTTGCAATTAGTGGACCCTGAAAATCCGAAGGACTGGTCGGACCACGCCCTGTGGTGGCCGGCCAAGAACATTTGGTTGACCCGCACTCGTTCTACTCTCGATCAAGTGGGCGTCCAAGCAGATTGCCTTCTTAACTTTACTCCAATGCACAAAACTTTACGGGTCCAATTGCCCGATCTACGCTACCTCGATTGCCGTGTGGATTTCTCAGTTAAAACTTTCGCCGCTGTGGTAAGCCTCAGCAAGGATCTGGACATTCGTCACCCAGAAGAGCTGTCACTGTGCAAACCTTTGGAACAAGAACACCTCAAAAAGAACTTCTCTAAATTCCCTCAAAAGAAAATTCCGATTGCGGAACCAAATGGCACTACATACTTGCATCCGGCTCCAGACACAAATTCTTTCATACCCATAAATTCAACTTTCAACGGTAGCAATGGGAGCCTGGACAAATCGCACAACGATAACTTTTTATGTGCTCCTGTTTCCCCATATGCAACCACAGCTCGACGCACAGGTAATGGCACGGCTCCCGGCACACCCATCAGTTCTCCCACTGGCACTTGGAAGCACAGTACCAACGGTTATGCCACTTTTGATTCTTCTTCCAGCTTGGGTGACTTCCAAGAGAATTTAGCAGCTTCACCGCGCTCACCCAGTCCTGATGTGCGTGCACGGTTAGTGCGACCACGCTCTCTGGTCGAGAAAGCTAGAATGAATGTTGGGTGGTTAGATTCGTCATTGTCGATCATGGAGCAAGGTATTCGAGAGTACGACACTTTGTGTTTACGTTTCAAATACTACACATTCTTCGACTTAAATCCCAAGTATGACCAGGTGCGCATCAACCAGCTGTACGAGCAAGCTAAGTGGTCTGTACTTAATGAGGAGCTTGATTGCACCGAAGAGGAGACACTCATGTTCGCAGCTCTGCAGTTCCAGATAAATCAGCAAACCGAGGTACACCCATATGGCATAGACTCAAATGTGAACTCCTCTAGTAACGATAATGGTGCCGATGACGACATTGATTCGGCTCTTAATGAGCTGCAAATTACACTTGAAGGTCCAAACTCGAATGCGGAGAGTGGCAATATAACCAGAATTCCGGAGCTAACTGATTACTTACGCTTCCTGAAACCGCGGAAGTTTACGTTGAAAGGATATAAGCGGTACTTTTTCGCTTACC